>OY284480.1:22834778-24034778 GCA_958336345.1 Dorcus parallelipipedus | reverse complement strand
TTTTTATTTTTTAACTTCTTAGTCTTAAATTATAATTTTCCTGAAAAGTAGCATTAAAAGTATAAATAACTATTTGACATGTCCTCGTTAATTATAATAAATATCCTTATGGGTATGTATATAATCAACTATATTTAATTCCTTGTGATGTATAAATATTGTGTTTTTATTTTTATCTTACATCACACCGCATATTCAATATCGAAAAACCTTGTTGACGGCCTATAAATGTATAAGCTTGCGTGTGTATATACGTACGTTCAAGGCCATGTCAAATTCAGTTTCGGATCAATATATGTAAATATGTACCCACAGTTTCACCGTTCTCAGTGTCAATCATTCATGATGGATCCTGGATAAAAATTTAATTCCTCGCCTCGTTCCCAACTTCAGACACTAATTTCGTATGAATTAAAAGAGAAGACCTTTTGTATCACTAAAAAAAAGATAAATTTCAAGGACGTGAATTATTTTATTTCATTCATCATGTGATATTATGATGGAATGGATATTAACTTTGTAAACTTTGCTGGTAGGTACACTCATACGCACCTTAAATGCACCACCCGCACGCGAACCTCACCCTTAAAATCTTGTGATACAAGGCTCACAGAACTGTCAAATTGGAGCTCTTAAGCTGCGTATGAGTGTACGATTCTAGGGAATAGATTCACCGTTCTCAGTGTCAATCATTCGTGATGGATCCTAGATAAAAATTTAATTCTTCGTCTCGTTTCCAACTTCAGACACTAATTTCGTATGAATTAAAAGAGAAGACCTTTTGTATCACTAAAAAAAAGATAAATTTCCAGGACGTGAATTATTTTATTTCATTCATCATGTGATATTCTGATGGAATGGATATTAACTTTGTGAACTTTGCTGGTAGGTACGTTTCTAGGGAATAGATAATGCACTGGTGGCTCAGTGTGACTGGAACGTAATGAACAACACAACAATATTATGTAAATTACTACGATGTGGTTATGCAAGTTGTACAAATAAAGTGTGCAAGTGCATTACGTGAAATTGTATCGAGTTGCATTTGCAGTTTGTCGCCGCAGTTATCGTTAGGGCCGAGTGTATTGTTGTTTTCCTGTATGCTTTCCCGACCTCATCATGTTCCGTTCGTGCGGTCTAATACCCTCTTTATGAGCAGCTTGAAAATCTATGTAAGTCAAACAAGCGCCCGGCGATAAACGAGAGGGCAAACATCTTGCAAAATTAGCTTTAATTACTTCGGGCCTAATCCGAACGAAAGAGACGGAGGATTATTGGGATTTAGAGGTCTCTTTGTTCCGGTGAACAAGTGTACTCCCCGGTGACAATGATAAACAGTTCTATTAACATTTTCACTGCCTAGCTTTGCAATTAGCAATTTACTGTTTTGATTCGGGCGCAAACAAAAACAGGGTTGTAATTGCCGAAGTTGCTTGAACGTCTGCACTTAAGATTAAACTGGCCTCGGTTGTTATTTTAGGGTTACTTTAATAAAACGATTATTTACAACTGCATTAAGGCACCTGTATTCCACAAATCTATATGAAGCCATGAAGAGCATGTAATTTACGTTATAAATGCCATTGGTAGTGGCGAATGAAATTTCCAGGGAAATCCCTTGAGTTCTTATTCCTATTTGCAATGTAAATATGTAGTTGGACATGAACGCACATTTGAGTGGACGACACAAAATTTATAGAGTGAAAGGTTCGTATTTATTCTAATCAAGTTTGTTTGGTTCAAGTGAACATTACGTTCTGCTGAAATATTATTCATATTATGTGAAGTAATTTCGAAAAGTAGCGCACTATAACGACGCGCGCGCAGATAGTTGGGTACATTATGCCAAGATGATTGCATTTACTATTCTATAGTTCCTCTGGGTGTGATTAGGTACTCGGAAGTTGCATGTGGAAGATGTTGCTGTGTGAATCTGTCGATAAAAATTCTTATTTGAGATCATTTTATTAAACTTCCAGATCACCCAAAAATAATTAACAGAAATAATAAGTACTACAAAATTTATTTCGAGTTTTGGATGGAACTTTTATTACAACCGAATTAGACTAAATGAAGCAATCGTAGTAATAGAGAAGAGTATATAGAGTAATAGGTACGTATCGAATTCAGCTTAAACAAATGTCCATTAATTATTCAAACAAGCTATCATAACTGTTTGTGTTTAAGCAAGTAACACATTTGTATATTGATTTGTCTACATACTTGACCCTTGATGTATTAATACGATTTCAGAAAATATGATGATAACAAAAATCTATACCGGCGCTTTCAATTTATATATTAACTCCCCTAACTTAACCTCCGACAATTTCAGCAACATGTTCCAGTTTTCGTATATTTTCAAGGAGTTCGTGCGTCTTTCGTTGGCAAACGGATTTCCGCCACTGAGGAAAAGGAAGGACGTAGCGCTACTAACTGTATTGTCACTGCAGCAGTTGTTAATACGCGGTCGTTTCCAACTGCGGTGGTTTATGTTCTGGAATGGTTTCCTTGATTAATTTCACCAGCTCTGTGTTATACTGTTCCGTTTAATTTCAGCTCGTATTATTGTTTGCATACGTTGTGAATTCCAAACACTTCTTCGTGTAACCGTTAAATATAAAATTAATTAGTTGCGTTTAATATTAAAATACTTTTAAGGATCCAACATATTTTGAACTTAATTCAGTTAATGGAAGTTTTCATATTCACAGCCATACCACTTCAGAAGTGCTTCTTCCGAAATGGTGAATCATTAGCGAGAACGAAATGGAATATCTACACTGCACTGAGCCGATGGTAATTCCCATCACGTCTACTCTTGAAACGAACTTATATTAGTTCCTTGTGTTCTACTTTACTTTACAGTTGGTGTGCCGTCTTTTGCTCGTTAGGAATATCCACGCAGCTAAGACATGAGCGCTGCTTGTTACGTTAACCAAATTTAACGAGTATGTAAAAGTAAGTCTCCCTGAAGGGTCTCATTGTAAACGCACCGGGGGGGTATTATAATGACCCGACTGTTTTTCAGGAAACATTGAATTCGCTTGTTCACGTAAAACCGAAAATAATTCTATTTTTATGGCTTGTGTGTATAGTGTACCGATTTAAAAATAAGCGTGTGTTTCAGGACGAAGTTGCCAGTCATCGTTTTAGGTCAACACAATGACCTAATTACGAAAGCATAGTTAAATATTAGCACGGTGCAGAATGTCCGTGCTTCTAAGCTTGGACAGCTCAAACTTGGATAACTAACGTTTTAATTAGCCCGTTAATATTAGTATGAACTTTGGTGTGAGCACAAACAACGTCGTCGAATGGATGGACATACGTATATATTTGTAATGGGGGAAATGAATCGAATTTACGGTGACGTTATTAATGAGGGATGTTCTAGTCCACTGATCACATAAATTGATTGTTCTTAAAGTCGGTGTAACTTCGTTATTGTCAATATATTTGAATGTAAAGAAAACTGCAATCAAAACACAATCCTGACAATAAAAAAGTGATGTTCCTAATTACCTCATACATATCTCTAGAACGGCGTGTAATTCGAGCTCACGGTTCAGTCAGTTCAATTTACGAGCATTGCGCTCGAACACAAGAACGTTCCTTGCTTAATGATTTACAAACCCTAATTAATTAAATTTCCTTATTAGTCGGTAATATGGACGTCCATTCAACGCCAGCAATATCGTTCAGACCGGTTGACATTGTGCTCGAACTAAAATAATTATCCGAGCAATTATGACACCGAAATTAGATAGCTGCGTTTGAATTCGACGAAACAATGAGCGGCGGCACGCTAATTATCACACTTAGCACTCCTCCTACTACCTCATTAATTCATTATAGTTTAGATTCCGGACACGCTATAATTATAATAATTTTTTTGGGAATGACAAATAAAGAAAAGAACGAACTGAACACTAATGAGGTGTACGAGACGAGGGTATGTGCACATGAGTACATACACCCCGTATATTTTTAACTAATTGAATTGAGAAAACTGTTGTACCAGTATGTATAATAACACTGGCTTAATCACAACATCGATTATGTACTAAACAATGTCCATGTGTTTACCTATGTTTAATAACACCAGAGGACACATTAAGCATGGCCTATTCTAAATCGAATTTAAATAGAGCACAGCTTATTTGTCAAAATTGTGTTTCGTTTTTATATGAGTTAAAAAGTAGTACATTAATCGAATGGAACAGATTTATTACATAGAGATGGGGTAATGCCGAAATCTGATTGTCCTTCAGGATATGCAAAATATTACGCCATCAAATTCAGCTTACTTGCAGAATCACAAACGAGTTGTAATAATTGGCTGTACGTAAGTAAGGTGGTAGAAGTAACCGTGCAGTGATTTCACCTTATCACCCTTTCGTAATAATGCTTTTGTGTTTCTAATAAATTTTACGCCAAATGTTATTGTCTATAAAGTCGTTTACACCTTTCGTATACTGGGACTGCGGTTAATGCAGATATCGGAGCCAATATCTGCATTGGAGTTTGGCTTTAATAGGAAAAGTCTTGTTCCATTTTTGCAATGGAAGCCGTTTCCTTTCAAATGTAATAAACATATTTTTCCATGTAAGATGAAAACATTTCGCGCGAGATGCATAATCATTCCAAAATTTCAATAATGCAGACGCAATAAATTGAGAGACATCTCTAATGTAGGTGAGAAATTTAAATATTTACTTACACAAAAGTACACCCAAACTAATTTACATGAAACAAACTAATTTACATGAAATTAAACTTGGTAAATATAAATACGTTCAATATCTCTCTTTCGTTAAAATCAAAGGATTTAATTAACCCTATTTTATGGTGCCGATACTGGAGCTTTTTTAACACGGAGACATTTATTTATTTTCTGTTTAATTCACGGGCAAACGTAGAACGAAATAATATAATTTTGTCTTAGTTTGGATAAGTACAAGTAAGTATGTTTACGACAATGTATAAGAACCACAAGTTTGAATTTGCTTATATTTCGTAATGCCTGTTTTATTACGTATGAATTTCACACTCTCATATTTAATTTTAATTTGATTATATCATTGCAAACGCAAATTTATTTAAACAAAGCTACTCTTTGAAAAATTCAACACAGATAATTTTTGTAAGAGTGTTTCTCGTTTCTAATGAGGAGGCCTATAGAGATATATAACACACTGTATAATATTTAAAAAAAATGTTAACTTTGAAACTATAATTTTTGATTAATTACTTAAAGTTCATTAGTTTTGAGGTTTATGAAAATTATTTGTATATTTGAATTTCACGTATGCAATATACATGCGTTTCAGCAACTCTCGACGAATCCGTTTCAAGTAAATATTGACCGTGCGTAATTTGAATTTCGCTGTAAAAAAGTTTCACCCGAACAAACACGACTTTGTAAAATGCTATCTGCTTAGTATTTTTCTTTCCTTAAACTCTTTCCCGTCCAAAGATTCGTTGTCTTACAAACCAAGTCACACTCGGCCAACTTCACCGACCAAATCGTTCTTACCACGCAAACTTTCCACCAATTGAAATTGCTGCTCCTTTTTTTTTCTACAATGTACTCACGTTATCGATTTTGCACCGCTTCGTAACATTAGTAAATTTTACTTTGAACTAAAAACTACTTTGTATTGCTCGCGAATTGATTTGTCTGGAACTTGGTAACATCTACTTGATTAAATCCATTAAATCTGAGTGAGTGAGTAACTTGAACTCCGAATGCTAATTCAGTGCAGCAGAACTACATGCCTTTGCAATTAACACTTTACGAAATTTGAACCGCCATAATAAAAATGAACCCTTGAAGTATGATTATGATGGGGAATAATTAAGCAAAGGGAACGGATAAGTAGCAATAAGAACTTGCCGAGATTTTACTGCATCTATTAAATTTTAAACCTCTTCAGACGTTTCAGAAATTAACGAGAGTGTGCAAGTTAAAACGGCAATAAAATCCCGCCGAGAATGATTTATGTTATTTTAATATTTTAATAATTTTAGAAAGCGTTGACTCTCTTCACACTTTATTTATTTTGAAAATCTCCGATGAAATTCTCTTGGTTATTAGTTATTAGTTAAAGCTTGCTCCGCCCGGCCCGTTTTTTTGCGTAGAGTATAAAGTGTGAGCGGGTAATTTACGATTGTAAGATACAAGCTCTTCGGTTAATGAATTTCTCAGATATGTTTTACAATGCTATAAAAGTCGGAGCAGCTTATGTCACTCGGAATAGCAAAGAGTCGATAGCGTAACTAAGATGCGGAATTAATAGAGATGGATTGCTTTGCGTTAGTTTACCCGAGTTTGTTGCCCGGAAAGTCTAATGGATCAAATTTATTATCGTTATTCTAGCGACTTCTTTGCGCACATTCTTTTTCTTAGCTCCGACAGTTTTTACATGTTTTCATTTCTCATTTGAACTCAGGGGTTCTTAACGTTTATTGCTCATTTATTTACCTTCGAATTCCGTTCTATTTGCACTCTTCTTTGTTTCGATAAGTTTGATGTTCAGCTCAACTTTTATTCTTTCGGAACACGCTTCATAAGATCGTTCAGAATGAAAATATCGACGAAAGCAGATTGACAATACCGGAGTAATACGTCTGGAAGTCAAGATCGTATCGCTTTGACAATGGCATTTAGTAGCATTCTCTCACCGAGATCAATCTCCTCGGCCTATACGAGATAATGAAGCAATATTTCAAGTCGGGAAGTCGAATTTCAACGCTAAAGGTTTATTAAAAGAAATAACCTTATTGGCTAGGAAGAGTTAATCGTGCATGCTTTATCCTAGGCAGACGATGTTTTCATAATCTGAAGCTTCAAATCTAATCTACAAATCTTATTTTTAAGAAGACAATAGGATGAGTTGTTTGGCGGTAGAAATTTAATAAAATGCCAGTGGTTACATAATTTAGAAAGAATGGACTACCAGAGAGTGGTAATTTTCTTCTATATATACAATGATAAAAAGAAGAAAGGACCAAGAACGAGCTAGCACACAGGTGATGAGAGAAGGTACATAAGAAAAGAATAGACTAGAAAAGGAATTGGAATAGAATGACAATAAGATGCACAAACGTGATGATAGAAGATCCACAAAAGAAATAATGAAAGAAAATAATTAAGTAATAGTTCTAATTAGTCTGTAAAGCTAAATGTAAAAAGGAAATAAGGCAAGATTTGTTTGTAGAGAAACAATTTCAAAATGACGTTATTTAATTGCACTCTGCTGGTATTAACATTGTGCTTTTAAACTCGTTTGAATTTGGTCAGCACGGCATGAATAAAACGGGTAATTATAAGCAACGAATTCGGTACGTTATACAAACTTCCAGGGCTTCTAAGTGCGGGATGGAGGCCCATAAACATCCTGCTTATAGCGTCGAAGCAAACTTCTCTCTTAAATTCGGTGCGAACGCCTTCTCACATCCGCAGCTGAGCAGTGAAGAGCTCGCATTAATTTCAATGGCTTTGTTTTCGAAATTACTCCACAAATTCTCTTCCTTACTAACAGACAATAGCTTCATCTTTTTATTACTTCATTTAAAAAGGTACCAAAATCAATTTACTGTTATATTTTTGTTGTACACTTCTTCAGTTCCTATGATAGGGTTATTACTTAACAATCAGATCAGGTTGATTAGTTACACATTGGAAGGAAAGGTAGAAAAGCAAAGCTCGGAATTAAGAAATAAACGAAGAAGCATAAAAATGGATTATCTAAAAGTTTACTTTAATACAAGAAATCTTTTTCCCATAATAAAATGAATATAATTTTTAAAATCGATGCCCATCAATTTAAAAAAATGCATGCATGCTATTATACTGACTGGAACTAATTTAATTTAGGTACACTTCGCCAATCGTTGACGTTCAGTTTGCACACGAAATTCATAGTCACGGCATGTGAATTTAAGCAAAAATGAAACACAATGCTTTCGGCTACTGACATTGTACAGCAATCCAAAGTGTCGTAAAATTAATGCCCGTAGCTCGGTGCCTTTTATTCCTGAGATCATTCGTCACAAAAAGCCACGCTTCAAACAACTATGTAAGTTATAATACCGCGTAGACGTTGTAAAAGTGAAGCCGTAAAAACAGAAGATATGGTCCACATAGTAGCCCTGGAAATCAAATCATTCGCAACAGAAATAGTTTATACGGCGAATAAACTTCGTTTTTAAAATCCTCCCGAGACAGCTATGGCCCTGCTGTTGGTACTATCGGAGTTGTTCTGAACGGTTAGTAAATAAGCGAAATGATTGTTATGTGTCGGTCTGGACTGGACTTGTTAGAGACGACCCTTGTCATCTGTCAGCCCATTACTGTTTTCGGCCTTTGTCTTCTTCTGTGTTTATTCCTTGCTTTGAGCGTGCGAATCGCTGACTTGAAAAAATATTCTTCCATATTTTTCACAGTTAAAACAAACATTTTCATTTTCTCTAAAATACAAGAACGTATATATCCATAAAGAAATATTAAAGGATCAGATATTATTGGACAGGTCAGTTTGTTGGAGGACGAGTGGGACAAGACGAGGAAAGTATTCATTCATATTCGTCAAAGAATGATCGATACTTATGCCCGATTTTACAATGGTCAGATAAGCATTATTCTTAGAATAACCTGATGTAGATGTGAGGTGTGATGTAGATATGGAGGAACGTTAAAGGATATGCGGCCAACAGTTATTCCGTCCTTATTCTACGATTGCAAAACTGGGCCTAAAAGTTGTCTTAATACTAAGGTTTTTAACCTTTTCAATTTTTCGAAGAGCAACAAGAGAACTCTCATTTTAATTTGGTGTCTTGTTTAATTAAGTGTTCACTGGCTACTAACAATTAACAAATGTCTAAATTTGGATTCCGGCGACTGAACACGACTCTCTGTTTCCCGGCTACAATTATCAGGCGAGCAAAATTCACGGGATGTCTTCTTAATTGTTTGCATAATTACGTTTCTACACCGTTATGAAATTCCGCTGATGCATCGTGATATTCCTCGTTTATTTTCTTACGTCGAACGCTTGATTTGCTGGGTCAAACGGAAGTAAGTATTTCTATTGGAAATGAAAACTGTTAACTGTGCTTACGACGTTCTTTATCTAATGGCCAGTTTCTTCACGCTTGTCAAGCAGCAGTAATGTCTATTGTTATCGTTGATGATACATTGTTTATTAAATAAAATCTTTTGAGCGATGTCAACTGTTAAAAAATTCAATCTAATTCAATTTAGAAAAAAATACATAGTTAAATAAAAATTTGATACATTCCACAAATTAACAACAACAAAAAACTAATCAACATTAATTATTTAAAAGAACCTTTACAATTTAAAAGCGAGATGTTAAATTATATCGTAAAATGTAATCAGAAATTTTACTACTGAAGCTCGTTTCCGCATTATCAAACTTGCATTTTTCTAAAGTGCTTCGGGTTTAGTATCAAGGCAAGAGCTCTAAAATATATACACATGACAGTTAAATTTCGAACGACTAAGCTTTATTACAACAGAGAAGCACGTCGATGGAAAATACAATGACTTTAAGAACGAATTTAAAAGATTCTTGTTTCTAGAAATGAAAGGGTCTCTTTTCTGAGCTTTTATTCGTCCATTTGATTGTTGTATATACAACACAAGAAGCTTTGTTATACCTAATGTAACAAAGGAAGCTTCCAGTGCAGATCTTTCGAGATTGAACTTGCATAAAACGATTCGTCAGGGTTCCGCGAAAAACAGAAATAAATATAGAAAGACAACGTTGACGTTACCATATAAGCGCAATGCCTCAACAATCTGTCAATGAACCATATATCGCGACCCGCACTAACCAAAAATAGTTTTGCCCCTATATATAATGGTAAATCATGTCGCACAGATTTAGTATTCGATCGTCATCCAGTTTAGAGTGAACGGCTCTTTTGTTATTAGTGCCAAGTAAGTTGATTGTCTATTTCTTATTAAATGTATTGTTTATAAAGCTACGTCCCTCATTTACCTTAATTCAATTATTATCGTAACATTTATTGGTGGAGGCGCCGGGCAGAACCGTACCGTCATGTCGCACAGATTAGTATTCGATCGTCATCCAGTTTAGAGTGAACGGCTCTTTTGTTATTAGTGCCATGTAAGTTGATTGTCTATTTCTTATTAAATGTATTGTTTTATAAAGCTACGTCCCTCATTTACCTTAATTCAATTATTATCGTAACACTATTACGTTCCAACCAGAGATAAGGTAGGGGGAGAATGGAAACACAGTAATAAATCACTGATACTGCATTTAACTCCACCTACAATATCTTGACGTACTAAACTGTATTATAGCGCCGAATTTAAATAAATTTATTTACAGTGTTTAAGAAAATTCGATTTATTATGACGTTTAAGGCCATTGTTCCCATACGGTGCAAATGGCCACACCACTGTACGGAAACAATAGAATTAAAACGACACAAAACTGGATTGAAGATTGAATAGTGATGATAAGTTAAAGAAGTACAGCACACACTTCAAACCATTTATTACACACAGGAAACATCGAGTATCTAATTTTAGAATTATTACACAGATATGCAACTATAGTCCAAATACTTCCAAATCAACATAATGCTTACACACAAGAATTCGTCTGATGGTCAAAGTAAAAGACACGTCTGTCAACGTCAGACACACTTGCGAACCAACGCCAACCAATAAATATTACGCGCGCAATTCAAATGTTGCTCAGAGCGACTCCTACAAGAACTTGTCAAACTAAAACTATGTATTTGAATTCGCTATATTAGTTCGCACCCCGTGGTTCCAACTAAATATACCGCAAGATCAAAATTTAGGGCATAGCTCTCAAATACTATTATCTACTCATAGATTTCAGAATATAGTGACGTAATGTAGTAAAAAGTAATCTGAATAAACAAGTTTTTGATCAAGTTGTGCAAATAACTAAAAGGGGCGTCGTTTTAATAATAACTTTGTTAGAGAGAAACTTGCGCCAGAGCGAAGACAACGTAGTGTGCATGTGTGAGTGAGCATTTCGTGAACATAGCTTTAGTACAGTAATCTAATTTTGTATGAACTAATTAACTTACAATATGTTGCTACGCGAACGGAGAAATAACGAGTTTAAACTCGGTTATCTTAGATTTATCGGGCCAAGTTTCGACGGCGAAAATATTTATAGCTTAATTTATGTTCTTTATTACCCTGAGATGTTTAAATTAACGGCGGGGAACGATGATCGTACGTAAAGATATACTTGCTCTGCAAGTTTCGGCGCTAATTACTGCACATTTTTGAATATAACTTCGCTAATTTTCCTTTAAATAACTTTCTTGATTAATCTCGAGTTTTGTCTAGTTTCTTTAGCTCTTTATAATCTATGCATTTACTTTATTTTCAAAAGAGATAATACATCCATACCCTTCACCCTTAAGTGTTTTCCAGGCATCCAGATTATTATAAAATTGGATGAGTAGCTCTTGAGTTGCCTCTTCATTTGAAGTTTGGCAACATCTTAAAGAACTGGGAGAAGAAAAGTTTATATTGCTTAAAATAACTTATAATATTACCAACGGGAGATGAAGAACGATACGACAGGATGTCCACCCGAATTCGCACCGAATGCGACGGTGTGTTGTCTCTGATTGGGCAGAACAAATTAATTTCTGCTACGTTGCGCACCTTTGTACTATAAACAGCTTTCCTAGATTGAACCGGGCACATATAGAGAATACTAATTCGCCTTTCAAGTCGTGGAATCCCAAACAGTATTCCAATTTGGTGCCAAATGAAAGACAAACATTGTCTTTGCATCTTTCATTAAATGACTCATCTAATTCGCATTAATTAAAAGAATTTTAATAATAACTGGAATACAGAGAAGCAATTGCTAATTTCAGATACATTTTATTTTATTAATAAATTGCTTCACTATACCATGTAGAATTTTATTATAATTCGATTTCTATAAAAAAAAATAAAATAAAGTTGAGCAATCAGTCCCTGTAAAAGCATTAAAATATTAGTCGTAATTTAGGGATAAAATCAGATGGTCTAGTTCTGTGAACCGGAAGCCAATGATTACTCCAACTTGCAAGTAAAATTTTATGTGCTGGAAAGTACGGCACGGAAAGAAAAATTTCTGCAACATTTCAGGACGTAATCAGAGGAAACTCGCGAACAGGAGAGAGACGGCCGACGACGTGCCGTTATTTTGTTATTATCGCAACAGCCGGTATCTGAATTTGCAGCGTCTAATTGGCTGATAAGAATGCGCCACTCGTCCGACGCCGGAAACCTCTAATTCCGAGCGCCCTCTGGATCTGGAACAGCGCCGCTTACGGCAAACCCTTGCAGATAGCGCGAGCTAAAAATCGCATTACGTTGCACTTGTTCGGATATGCCTTCATTTATTGAAACATTGAAATAACATCCACCCTATATATATACCGAGATAAATTGGTTTATCTGGTAGTTGTATAAGCCATCCAGAAATCACGCACTTTAAGCGTTTTCTTCTATGGCAAAGAAAAGAAAAAGCTGTTCACAGAAAACAGACCGCACGATTCTTAAAAGTAAAGTTTCGTATCAATATTAAAAAGTATCTAAAATTTAAAACTAGCCACAATTCCGAAGATGACATTATTAATTTAATTCACTATACAGTGTGTAATCGAATAAGTTTGCAGAATTAATTACCTAATGTGAAATTTAATCGATTATACCATGTGTATTGTTGTATTTGAATTCATCGTTCTTTTTTCGATTACATACAATAACGTAATCTTATGTAGATACTTGAAGATTAAACTAAGATTTTCTTTCGACGTTTGTAAAGTGCCAAGCATACTTTTCCCCGCGCATCGATACGCCAGGAGAAGTGAGAACTCATTGCCGCCAACTTTGCGAATGCAAATCTACCGTGAAACCACTAATACTTCCTTTCAAATCACCCTCGGGAAAGTATCTAAGCCCGCCTGATAGATTTATGATGGTCTCAATGCAGGGGCCTACAGCCCAGAATTTCTTTATATCATATCTCCGTGGCGTTTCACAATTTGCAATATCTACGAAGCGTGTAAAACAAATGTTTTGAAGCGTATTGTTAGAGTGGAATATTTCTTAGATTAAAAAAAAAGTCGAAGCGGTGTAATTGAAAGGCTCTGGTAAGGAAGGAGACGATGACGTTCTCTCGGTGCAGTAGTTCCAATTATATCGGTGTAGCTCCGGCTGCTAACAAATCGCACGCTGTCAAGTGCCTACTTCTTCCAATAACAATAATAAATCTCAACGTTTCTTAGATCCAAAGTGAAACACTTGTACTCGTTTCATCCTTTCTTCAGGCAAAATATCATTTTAATTATATATAAAAAAAATAAAAATACAATAAATACGAATATAATAATAATAATAATAATAACGGTTTATTAGCCATTGTAACACAGATCATTACAAAATTAGAAAATTAAAAACTGATTTTTTTAGAATTCTAATAGAGTTCTAAAACATTATATGTCTGTAAATTTTAGTACCCAGAAGGTAGATAATGGAATTTAAAATTATTTCTAAGAGCCATTGCCTTGAAGGAATCGCTTGTTTATTAATTACTAATATAGTTATTAATATATATATATATGTTATAGTACAGTAGTGCTACCTTATAATCTCTATTTTCCTGAATAGACAAGCTAATAACAAGGAATGATGTTTATCTTAACATGTGGGTACCTATCAATCACTGTAAAATGACAGAAGCGCTGGCCCTAAATTTTATAATAAAATTTATTTTGATTCGGTGTCACAGATAACGTCAGTTATAAATTACATAAAACGTTGAGCAAAAAACCAACGTGCAGCTCTACAAACAATTCAGCGCATAATGATGTCATTATCGTAGCAAGAGAAATCGTTTCTGGGTGAGCTGCTAAATTGCGTTGAATTTATTACCTACCTTAATTACGTGTACTTTTTGTAGTATATCATTAAGTTCTACGTTGCATCTAGATTCTTAAAATACTTCACTTTAAAATAAACCTAGTGTATGGATGATAGCGTAACTAATGCCATTACCTTTTCTGTATTTAAGAGCTACGAAAGGAAAGAAAGAAAGCGATCAAAAAGGGAAGTTGAAGAGAAATTCTAAAATCTCTGAGTTCGGACAAAACTTCGAAGACAAATACCTTTACGAAGATTCTCACTTTTTCTATCCAAAATTTTGGGAAACCAGAAGAGACGCAAGTCGCAGGTACCTTTGTTTAAGTGTGTCTGAAATTAGTCTGTAGATAGCCAGGAAAAAGGCAAAGGTAAACAAACTTCTAGGGATGAATCAGTTGATTCTTCACGTAAAACAAACCGAATTTTGAAAAGAAAAATCAACGACGATTTTGCAAGAAAGGTACTGACTTGCTGATTCATCGGTTTCTGCCGGCGTCAGTTGCAATAAGAGCGAAGTTTTTTCCCGTGTAACTCTATACTCGACACATTTCTAAATCACGTCCGAATTTTATCTCTACAACCTGAACTTTCCGTTTCATTTGGAGGCCTCCTTTGTTTCAATTAATACGTGAGAACTTAATTTTTATGGCTTTAGAAAAAACGAATTTTCCCTGTAGCATTTTCAGGGGGTCCTTACACTAGTTTCTACGTGCAATATTCAAAATTTAATTTGAGTAGGTAATGTATTTTATGGACACAAATTACTTTAACGGCGGAAGGTAGAAGGTGAGAACGTGAAATATCTTCGGATTGTGTGCGAAACAATATGTAAAATAATATACGCACTGGAGGAGTTTATTCAGGATCCGTGGGGAATATTATTAAATATGATTTACGCCAACTTATAAATTTAAATTAACCAGTTATCCTTACATAAATAAGGTGCTTGAATGCCGAAGATCCCCTAGGGTTTATCCAGATGAAAGGATAAAATAATTATGGAAGGGTTGCGCGACATAGTCGGCGGCTTACCTGTATCCCGCCTGCTTGGATCGTTAACGAACCTTACTTTCATTCTTCCAACAAAATTTTCATTCCCCCTTCAATTCATACATCTTCCATTATTAATTATTTTAATTCTAATTGACTATGTTTGATGCTTGTCTATAAAATATGGATTATCCTTATATTCCATTCTCATAGGAAAGGGAATTTTTCTTTCGTTTACATAATAGAAAGGATACCAAGTTTACAAAAGCGGATGAAAAAAAAGCCAATGTTTTCGAAGAAGAAAAAATAAATCTAATGAAAACCTTTTAATTATAACCCCAGTTTAACGTAATAAAACAATAAAAGCCCGAAAAATTGAAATGCCAAAGTGCTCCGGAAAAAAAAACGAAAAACGAACGAAATTAAAAGCCCTCTTTATTAAACTTCCACAAAGTAAACAGAGTCGCGAGAGTTTCCAAAGCTAACAAGCCGACTTAAAAAAATAATCCCAAAAACAATTAAAAAGTCGGCGTGACAGTATTTTCAGTGGTTTCGGTTTTTGCCCAAAAAAAAAACACGCTGAATGAAGTTCGGTTCCGTCTGCGTCGATCGCGTGCCGTTTGATGCTGCTGCTTCCCTTTCGTTTTTTATGACTTCCTAGGGCGCCTGAGTGTATCTATGTAGATTACTGTGCGTTGCCCTGGGAACCGCACGTCCTGATTCAGAAGTGTTTGCCTGATTTTAGTCCTTAAATCAGGAGGACATAAGGCAAGAGAAACCGTAACAATTTATACTCTTGCGCATGTAAAATGACAATCACATTGAAAGTATGTGTACACGCATGTGAAGGGATTTTAGAGTTGATATAACAACACTATACTATAATTGATAATTAATTCTAATGGACTATCTCACCCGCCCCCCTATTAAAATTGTCAATCCAGTTCTAAATGGATCAAAAATTTAACAGGCTAAGGTTTGCTTGTAATATGAAACTGATCTGTGGACAAGTTCAAGGATATTTTTAAGGGATAGTATGAATTGCATTTTTAATGAGGATTCTACAAAGTCTCGTGAGTCGGAGGGGGGAGGCCTCGAAATAAAGCAAGATTGATAAAATTACGGCCCGTCTCTGTAAATCAATTTAATTTAAATTATTTGCTGATTTGCATAGAAGATGGCACGGCCCTTTTTATTGCGAAGTGCTTATTAAAATTTAGAGCAAAAGGCCCCCATTAATCCCCGCGAAGAAAATTCACGCCCCTTCCATCGTCGCCGCTTAGCTTTTGACACTTCGGAATTAAACTTCTTTCAGTTGTAAATTACACACCGGTCGATAAAAGACCTTTGTCTAATTATTACCCACTCTCTCTCCGTGCTCTCTGTATTGACCTTTGGAAGGTCCTCTCTCCCCGGAATATTTAATGTTCTTAAATGAACCGCGATGTTTCACTTTATTTTATCAGGTTTTACATTTTACTTAAACATTTTTAGTATAGGCTTAGACAAACAGAAATTGTATGGGAATGCTACAGTATATCATTATTACTTCAATTTATAAAATACTTTTCAAGTTAAACGGAAATCACGCCTTTTTTTCTTTATAAAAACAATGTTAAAGCCTGAAGCTTAGGCTACCCATGTAACTTGTTTAGAACTGCCTATACAGTTTCTAGAAATGTTGACGGGATTTCTAGTTAAAAAAATAATGATCTATTTTGAATCTGAAAGATTGTTTGTTCAATCGATTGATTCGATGGGTACTTGTAGAGATTGTAGTCATTTGCAGAGTTACTAATTTCCATGTGTGAGTTAGTGCTTTGGATTGTTTTAAGTATTTGCGGGTGTACACTTAGAGTGAGAATTACTGTAGATACTATTGTCAATTTATTTGGGGTTTATGAACTTAGTTTACGCTTGGAATAGACAGTTTCGTGTGATGCAAACAATGCAATTCGTCCACAAATGGGGTTAACAGCTCCCTGTAAATTAGATAATGAACGGATCTTATCACATCACAATGCTTCTGCTCGTTACACCGCGAGAACTTAACAGACGCAAACTTATCTGCGGAGTCTGCGGCCAATCAATACGTTTTATATATTTATGGGAATAATGAAAACAGACCGGAGAAAATAAATAATTTGACGAGGATCTTGGCTCGAGTTTCCCGAACTGAGAAAACGTTTTCCTCGGTCCTCGCAGAATTCCTGTCACAATAATGGAAAGCAATGTCGTGCTTTGGGGTTTGTTTTTGCGGCAATGACATTAGGAAGACCTAACGTGAGAGGCGGATCTACGTAACGTCGTTACCTCCAATATTAAATTATTCTCTTATTCTTTAGAAGCTGGTTTATATTTACTCCGGTGATGTAATTTATACGAATAAACGGCGATAGAGGAAGACGTTCACTAAAAGGAAAAAAAAGTGTGAGAGTATTAATAAAATATCATCATAATAATATTGGTTATTTGAGAAGTTTTAGAATTACTTATTTGCTTTCAGTATAATGGACACCTGTATGATAGCAATGTCATCATCATGTTGCATACGCCTATTCAATTAGACCGTCTTGTTTCAGAGCGGCATCTCTGAAAGACATATTCATCAATATCATCTCTGGTAAGTAGTGTTTACTTATTAGCCCCTTTATAAACAAGACTGCTTACGTTTGCACGAGGCCATTCATCAATCTTAAATTTACCCATCTATCTGAACATCAAGCGAGTATTCATCCCGTTGTACTGACTAGCTGGTAATTTATCTTCGTGCCTTTATATGCTTGTTAATGCATTCTGGAATTCCGCTACCTAAGACAACCGTATTTGATAGAAACCCGTGGTTCTAATCAACGAGTTGCAGGAGGTAATCAAAATTATTTCTCTCCGAGCAAACGGAAGTGATTAACATATGCACAGTAAGTTCAATTCCGTTTTAATGATATGTTTAGATGTGGTAAACAGAAATTTTGAGCAGGGCTTAACAATCATCTAACATTTGTATTAACAGAGTACTTTACTTTTCCTTCTTGATAATAGAATTCTAGATAATTTAGTCTGTGTTGGTTAAATAAGTTTAGAAAATGAAAAACGAAAACATGCTTATTTCAATCCGAATTTAACCTGACCGAACGAAGAGGAACTGATTGCGCTTCTTTTGCTCTGATTATGATACGTGTTCGCATAGTTGGGTAAGGATTGCGCTCCGCGAAATGTAAGAGAGCCTCATTACTCGGCGTAATTTAATTTTCAACAAGGCTTTATGTTTTAATCAATGCGAGATGAGATCCGAGATCGAGAATTGCGCGAGATGTTTTCGCAGGAGAAGGACACGGCTGTCTGAAGAAATTACCATGCAAATTTCACCCCCGACAATTGCACTCGGTAATTTATTTCGTATAAGTAAAATATTATGCAGATGTCACTTTTCAGAAAGTTCTTTGTTTAAAATCATACTGTATATGATTTTTATATGATTTATGTGACGTCTTGTGGAGCCATTAATTCAAATGCTATTGCATATTCACTAGTACTCGTAAAACAGAGCATGACAATTTAGAATAACAAATTATACACATTTGCGTATTGATTATTAAAGTGTCAATTCTATTTATGACCTCCCTCATGTATAAAAAAATTGAAAATACCTCATCATTACATCATAATTTTAACATGGGAATCGATAATATGTACTTAATCAGAATCTGATTACTATGATTGGTTCCGAACGATTCACTTAGGTATATCCTTCGCTTGAATGTTGCCTGTACGATCTGCTTTAAACTTTCTGACTCGAGGCTATTTTGTTGGTTTCATAATTAATTAGAGTCAAGGAACTACTAATAGATGCCAGGCCGCGAGCAATAAACCGCGAAGAGGCGCCTAATCTCGTATTATTAATGAAATTTGACAAATCCTCCTGATCCACAAACTACGGAATACGCAACCGAATTTCTTAGAATTAAAAAAGCAGGCTTTTATTATTCACCGATCGTAGATATCATCAGTTTCCAAAGTATACTTTTAAACCAACGCTGAAGTAATGTTCCCGTACAATTTTAAATTAAGCACTTCTAGGTTGGTTAAAATGAAACAAATTTGGTTTATGAGCAAAGAGGACTCATTAGTCATAATCGATTTCTTTCCGAAGACGAACAATCCTAAGACAGGATATTACAGCAAAAACCAGATCTACATACGCTACACCATCAGCAATTTATAGGCAGACTTAATTCATGGTAAAGTGTACTTACAACTCCATAACTTACGTTACGCAAAGCATACCGTCAGTATGCAAATTAAAAGCAAGGGGCTTAATGAACTGGGTATCCTTAAAAAAACTATGCGCCATTTTGATTGGTCACAAAGAGAATTTAGAATAAAAATTTATTATTGTTTAACGTTTTAGTTGGTTCTATTATTATCGTCAGAGTGTGAAGTGCTCTTTGCCATTATTTTATATCGCCGACAGGTTAATTACGAAACACGTTACGGCGATGTTTAATTTAGAACCAACGGCTAAGGACTAATCTCCTTGAAAACTGGGTAAGCCCTGTTGCTGCGATACTTAACGAGTTGATGCGTCAGAATATGCAGACATTGTACTTGCGGTAATTCTGGACCCAGATGCAGCTAACAACTTCGTGGTTCGAAATTACTCTGGGGAACTCGACTGTACCGCATACGAATTCTTCTGCAGACGTAAATACATGAAGCAGGTACGAGATAATTGAGATTCTGAGCATGCTGGGTACTTCAATTGTGTAACAATTTGACGGAAATTTCAGGACATACACTAATTAGGTATTAACGAGCTAATAAAAGAAACAAAAATGAACGAAAATATAAGCTGTATAAAAATCACTGTACATTTATTTTAAAGAAAACAGCCAATTACGTACGTTCTTACTACCATTAGAGAAAATATAAAAGTGAATAATCAATAGGGAATAATCAGTAGGGTACGTCAGTGTGTTGTAATATCATCGACGTAGATAAAAAGAAATTGTTGTTTTTAGCAAATAGCAGAATAGTAGATGAATAGGTCGCAGATACTTGTGTGCACCGTTGACATGATGACGTCAAAGTATGTTATTCCGATCCCTAGTAATCAGTCTAAAAGCTATTTTTTTTCAGCAATTACCTTGTGGAATAAAAGAAATCGAAATCGTAATATAAATGTAAATTGCCATTTCCTTGTCGATAAAGCAAGCGTCTCTGCATTTCAGATAGAAAAATCAACGTAATATTTTTTTTTTGCGAGGGCACCACAGAACGAATAGCAAATTCGGAGGACTTCAAAACGCCTGACAAGTCTAACTTAAACATAAACGCCGCCCTTTGAAGTCCAATTTTCTGCAGACATCGAACGCCGGAAAAATTCAATTTGAGACTCTTTCGATGCGGATGTTTCAAACAAAAACCAAAAAGCGCTAAAGATGTATGTACTGCATGGATTTTCACACGAGAATAAATATCGAAGGATGCTATCGCGGAACAATATTCACATGTAGCCCCTTGCATTTGTTTCGTCTCGCCTCGATACTGATCCTATTTGACGCTCTTCGGATTCTGCTTGTCCTGCAAAGTACATAAATAAATCCTGTCTCGCGACGGCCTTTCCTTCTGCGTACTTGCTCGTGCTAGATTTAGATTTGTTGGCACGATATAAACCATTCAAGAGAAACTCGGATAGTGTCAGTTTAAGTTACAGAAATAATTCGAATGGAAAAACCTACTGCAAATTTCAAATATAATTCACATTCTTTTACTTGGTATTCTTCAACTAAAAATTCAAAGTCATTGGCACTTTTAATTTTAAAGGTTTAATTTTGCATAACTTAAGAAAATGGATTCTATTAGAACACAAAAAATTGCATCATTTCAGAAGCGACCAAGAATCTTTTTTAAATAGTTCTCTCAGTTCAACAAAGTTGCTAGTTTCACTATAATAACTATTATTTTTATTTTCTTAAATCAATCGATTAAATTTTCTAAAAATACGACAAAATACATTGGCCTAGCCAAATACGTGCATAAAATATAAAATTCAGGAAGTAAACAGTGACCATGCAAAACGGGGAAACGTCAGGAAGAAAGGACCTCTCAAGCACGTCATCCAAAACATTTTTAAAAACTTGCATATCTTGTGTAGACATTTCACGCGAACATTCCAAGGTGAAATTTTCTTTTTTTTTTTGAAGTGTGAAATGTTCTCGACCGACTACCTCGACCCATTTCAGGTAACATAAAACTCAAATAGCTTTCTTTTGTAGTGTAAAATCACGAATTGCTGCAGCTGATGGCCCTCGCAAATTGTTTCGTGGAACGTTAGGCCACTGTGAAATTTCGTCGGCAAATGCACGCGTTAAAATTCGCTTGCACACGAAAACCTAATAATTGTGCATTACTGTTTGCATTCTCCGTTGCCATGCGGGAGATTCTAGTTTCATTCTTGTTTAACATGCGAAACCGTTTTCCACACTCTCTTTCAACAAAATAATACCGCCTCGTATCTTTTAATTTATATCGCAAATATTATACAGAAATGCTTACAGTTGAAATTATATCTAATTTTAATTTTTTTATCAATTCATCATTTATGTTGTTGGTATGGACAAAGGGTTTGATTGAACTTAACATAAAAAACAATAACATTAAAGACAAGCCTTTTCACTTTTAAAACGTGTAAAAAGTTAGAAATTAATTAAAAGAAATAGTAGCATAGTAGTAAATGCATGCCGGAACAGTTTCAAATTGCCCTTTCGAAGCACGTGTTTTCTCGGGCAGACTAGTTATTTAATCTGGCTGATTTAATAATAATAATAATTCCCTAACTCACTAATCCAATTAAGACCTCGGTGCCTAGACAATGAATGCATTTGAAATTTTAATAACACACACACACGGTAAATACGTGGTGCGCTTAAGACGTGCACATCAAACTGATTTAATTCCGCAGGCATGGATCGCATAGGACTTTTACACCGCGTCATGTCAATTACATTAATAATAAACTGCATGAAAGAATATCTGATGATGACGATGCCGGATTGCAAGATTAAATTGGCTTACTTTAATTAGACCCATTAATTATTGTAAGTGTTACTTTGTAGTTAATGCCTGTCACGTTAATCTACTACACGACTACCTAAAAAATGCATAAATTTTCTAGTTTCATTTCAAAAAATGCACAATTGTCATTCATGTTCAATTTGTGTTTTATAAAACAATAACTCAATTTGCGTTTTAACAAACAATCGTTTGTATAAACGATCCAATAATGGAATAGTGTTTCTAATCAATGATATTGAAGCAAATTCCGCTTTTCAATGAATTTCAAAAGAATTTATATAAAACCGTTCGTTATTTGCCAGCCCGTTTTTGGCCATCCAATTTAATTTATCCGAATTCGAATATTTGTCATTGTGGATTTTTCACTTTGACACATTTATATTGCAATTAAACGTTTCGGGTTTTATTGCGCATGCACCAGTACAGTTTAACGTTAAAGATGAATAGTCTGCTTCATATTTTTTTCGATCACGCGGTAGTTTCATAATTTCCTCGGTTCCCCCAAACGGATTGTAAATTATAAAAGCTATAAATATTGTGCCTGTAGATCAGTTATATCAGCAGATACACGCACATAATTCCGTAGTTATTTGTGCAAATTGATATAAATTGTATATTGCGTCCAGTGAAATTATAGTTTATACGCGGCGTTTGTTACGGTGTTATGTTATTTAATTGAATTTTGCAGCACGGATAAATTATTTACGCTCGTAACGACGATGGCCGTAAATAAATTTCGCCCCGAAAAATACATGTATAAATTGAACTTCGACCGTGCCCAGCATGAGATTTTCTTATCTTTACGACCGTAAACTTATTCCGGTCGCATAATTTTATTCAAAGACAAAGCCACGGTCAATATAAAATTCACGTAAGGAAAATAAGCTCCAAATTGGATACGGACACCGCATAGGTATATAAGCGATATGAAGAAGAAAGGTAAACTGGTTATGTTCGTTGTGCTGCGCACGAGAAAGAACGAGAAACACAGGATGGCATGTTATTTTACGACTCGGATGGAGATGAAAGTTCGACAAAGGCAAACAAGGGACTAAACTGATCTAGTCGTTTTCTGGCTAGCTTCTGGCTAGAATGGCTATTCGATAGAAATAACACTGTTGAAAGGAATTTTATATGAGCTGCAAATTTTATGCCTGCAATAAAACACGATTTACAAACACAAGCACAATATGGACACACGGACACAAACGCTTACGTTCGTTTATGGGGAGAGGAATAAACTACTTCTCAAATAACTACCCCATAAAACTTGGAAATACTTTTACGTAGATGAAAGAAAGCTTGCAATTTATTTATTAATTTTTTTTAATTCTCAGGCTTAGTTCTTTGTAACTGAAAAGGTTAAAACAGAAGAGAAATTTGAAATCAATCTTTTAGAGACGTTACCAGTGATGTATCTATATTGGAGAAGTTTTTATTTATAAAGTTTTGAAGATTTCATTTTCATCGCGAGTTCAATCTCCTCGTATATATTCCTAACGAGTTAAGCATCTACGAAAATCTGCCAGAAGTTGCCGCGAAGAAATACGCAGGGGAGTTTAAAAGATTTATTATGAATAAACATATAAGTTTCAGAGAGATTTTTATCTACGGAAAAATAAATCTCGGAACGAGGTAAAAACGCACGTCAAGACCGCCGCCGCCGCCGCCATACTCACTTTAAAATATGTAAACGCTCTTCAGATCTTCTATAAAACGGCTCTTATCGCGATATCAATACGGCGTATACCCACTCCATTCTAGGCATTATGTAATACAATATATTCAGCAAACGTCTTTTCTAGCATGATTCATATGGAACGAGTTGCGGAAGGTAGCGTCGGAATATTGTCACCGTAATAATTTTGCTCGGTGGCGCATAAAAGCTCCGGCGCTTTGCATCACTTTCAGATCCCGTTTAGATTGGCTTTATTGCTATTTTTTTCCGCCTGCCTTTTTTCGTTAAAGTTAGGTGTCTGCAAGATTGAATCTATTTTGCTTGTTTCGTTCACGAATTGACATCGCACTGTCGCTGCGAAATGTCGAATGAATGATATTTTATTTTATTACCCCTAAATTCTTCGTGGCTCAGTTTTGTTTGTTTTTAGAAAAAAAAAGCAAGACGAAATTCCTAGCTCCGGCAGCGAAAAGGGAAACACTTTTTGTATTGATTTTAAAAATATTCTTCACCCTCATCAGCACGTTCTTATTGTATTCTTTCTCAAAGACCAAGTTCTACTTGAAACCTCCTACTTTGGTTTTCGTATTTTGCAATTATTAATTAAACGTTTCTAGAGTGTGTTGATTGAATAAAAGAAAATATGGATAACTAGACATTAATGGTGGATGATATAAGGTGATTAGAATCCATTCGATTTACCAGTTTGTACGAGAATGGACTGAAAAGTCCCTAGAATAAACAATACATTTGGACCAACGATAATCCAAAGCCTCTTATGACTTGTTAAAATTTAGAACGTACAAGTGCTGCCACAAAATCTTTACTGGAAAGACCACTCCGGATTTCTACTTCATTTAAAGTAGATGGCAAGTTTGCGCTGCTTTTCATAAGCTGTTGCCACAGGTAGCTCAGTGAAGATGGGCGTGGTTTAAAGATGTTAAAAAGCGCCAGGGTGAATATTACAATGTATCTCGAATCCGCAATAGTTTCACGCAAAAAATCCCGGAGGTTTCAATTTAAACTCATTTGTACATTGAAGGTAGTGGCACAGCTACAATAAACAATTGCTTTGATTACACACACAAAATAATTACAATTGTCACATACAAGTTAATCATATGCGCCAGAAGGTCACCGAAAACACTACGACTAAAACAATTCAAGAATGTTTCGTCTGAATGTACAGTTATTTATTTATTACAATAGCAGTTTACTTCAACTAATTAAAGGCGCAAGATCTGTCGAAAATTCGCTCTTAAATAATGTAGTGTCATGAAACAGTTAATAAAGTTATTAAATTAAACTGACATAACCATTAATGTGTTCGTAGGTTAAGGTCGATCTCGACATCCTGCAAGTCTTCTGTCCGCGATGATTATGAATCGACTGCGTCAGGCAGGTTCTTTGATTTCAGCGATATGAATCCGACATGAATTCGGTAGCACCAAAAGAGGTATCCAAATGTATAAAGTATCAAAAGAGGTATACATTCAAACGTAAAAGTATCAGAACGAAAGCCTGGTAGGGTAATGGAAAATTTTCCCTAATCTCGTTTAGCGATGCATTTAATGAGAATTCCGACCACGTCGAATACCAATCGTTCTTTAGCAATATAATACAACAATACTAGCATTACTAAAGTTAAACGAGTAATGAGACGCTCCAATAAAGCCAAACAGGGTGACGCGAGATGCTTACGGATGCCGTCAGATTTGACCAATCAGAAATCGTTATTATCGAGAATGTCCATAAAAGAACACGTCACGTGGCGATCGATAATCGCTCGCCTGCTCCCTCGAGCACAGTATAAAAATCTACGCAGTAGCGACACTCGAGTGTATAACTGTCACATTTGCCATTTTGTTTGATACCTACGGATTTGCAAATTACATTACATTTGCATATAAGTATCAAGCAGTGTGGCGGTTTTTTTTGCCACTGATGTTTAAGTATCGCTACTGGGTAATTACTTATACTGTCCCCACAGTATACTTGTCAATCAGTAGGGACAGCTCGTGTTGGCACCTTTGATGTTCATACTACCGTTTTCAGAGCCAATATGGCCGTTACTGGCGGGCTTTCATTTTATTGCTACTAGATGTCACTGGTTGAAAACATGGCACGGATGGAAATGATTGCAAGCAAATCATAGAATGCAATGTTGTTTTACACAACTTCAGGCTCTCTACACAACATAAATTCATTATAATCTAACAAAGATGGTTTTCTGTTCAATCTTTGTCATCACTCCGCATCCATCACATAAAATGCTGAATTAAAAAACGCCCACTTAAAAGCAATTGATGAATTTACCGGTGCGCCGCACGCGGCCGTTTGTGGAAATTCGTTTTCGCACATGCGCACTCAGAAACTGTAGCAACGGAAACCCCAAGCTGTCCTTGCTGGTTGATGAATATACTGTGCTGTCCCCCCTATCAGGATTGCCACAATAAATTCTAAGTTGACTAAACTCTGCGAATATTGCCAACGTAATCATTAAGCGGTTTTGAACTGTAACAATAGGTATTCACAGCAACACTAACATCGCCAGTGGAAAATGACTTAGGGCTGGTATTATAAAAGTACGGTTGAACCTGCGGTTGGCTGGCCGACGGTTGTAACTCGACCGACGGTTAGGATGCAATTTGTATTATAAACACAATCTTGGGTCTCGGTTCGTCAACCTGACGTTGGCTTACATTTTCGAATGTTGGCTATTCTGTCAAGTAATTAACATTACCGCCAAAGCAGTTCCAAAATATAACTGAGTAATATAATTTATCATAAATTATTTTAATATTTAAAATGACAGCTAAAAGTAAAAGAATATCTTATTCTGATGCCGAATGCCATCGCCTTGTTGATGTAGTTAACAATTATAGAAATATTTTAGAGTGTAAGAAGACAGATTCCACAACTTGGAAGCAAAAGGTAAAAGATTTATAATTTATACACTGTTGTGATAAAGTAACGGATAAATTCGATATTTTAATTTTTTTTTTTAAAGAACGCTCGGACTCAATTTTATTTTATTTTTTGCCTTTTTCAGAAAATATCTTTATACTACAGGCTGTTTGAAAAAAGCTGGTCAAGTGTTAACATTATTTTTTTAATGGAACTTCGTATTTTTAAATTCTGCTCAAAGTTTTACACATTTTTGATACGTAAAAAGCCAATTACCTTCAAGATATTGATATGTGAACGATGATAATTTTCAAAACTTGACTAAAATTGAGGGGTCCCTTCTTTGTTTTTTTTTTGAAAAAAAATGTTCATCTTGAAAATATTGAAGTTACCACTGTGTCTTTACTGAAACGAAACCTCATTTTGAATTCTTCATCACTCCATCGTTGGAAATGATCTAAACGAAGTCTAAAATTTCTAGGGGCCCTTATTCTTCTACGTAATTCAAATTCTTCAGAATCGGATAAAAAATCACTCTCACTACTATTACTACTAGTATCTTCCCAAAGTCGCTTAGTTTTATGAAATAGTTGTTCAGGAGACGATGCCATTTTAATAATCAATATCAATTCAATGATAAATTATTAGTACATATTACTAAACATTCAAATTTGAAACTTTAACACGACGTCAACTTCTGTCGGTTGACGTTCAAACTGAACTGCAACTAGGGTTTGAGTGAAACGCCGGTAGACCGACACCCCAACCTCCGGTCGGGGTTTATAATACTCAAACTGTAGTTTAAGCCAAGGTTGAGTTTCAACCTTCGGTCAACTAGGCTTTATAATACCGGCCCTTAAGGACCAACCTTTATCTCATTACGAATGTTGACTGTTGATTTAATGACGGCACGAATTTCAGCACTATCTATTTTATCAAATATTCTGACACGCTCGTACATAAACAGCTGTCAAAGCAAAACTAATTAACGTGACATCTGATGTTTGAATTGGCTTCCGGTTGGAACCGCGTCAGGTTGACTTGTTCTACTGCCGACGTTTCGTTCTCCATTGCAGAAGAACTTCCTCAGGGCTGCTGCTGCTTCTGGTGTTGCTGCTGCTTCTCGTTAGTCGTCGAGACTGTCTCAACGCGGAAGCCTTCAAGTGGCATCTGATATTTGACAGTTGACGTGAACTTTCCAGCGAACCACAACAACTGATTGGAACAGCGCCATCTATCCGTGATTATTTTTCCAAGATAAAAACTAAATAATAATAAATAAAAATATTATCAAACAGATTTGTAATCATTATTTTTCAGGTAATTCTTAAGATGCCTGAAACATTGACGTTTCATTGTACATTCCTCAAGGCAATGCTTTGTGCTAAACGCAGAGCTTTCTTAAAATAATATCAAAGCTACCAACGTAAAGTGAAGCGTTTAAAAAAATCTTATCGTTGCAGATATTTTTACTTTGCAACTTTCATTAATTATTGACGTATCATCAAGTCAATAATTTGATCAGTAAGCTTTGCCTGAAAGTCCCCGATAAGAATATTAAATCGAAGAGAATTTCTTACATTTGCTTTCGCCATTTTTTTTTAATGGGCTTTTAAAGGCAAGGGGTGCAATAAATTTGAGGCATCCGCTCAGATTAGAAGAGATCGGCATTACAATTCGAAATTTACGGCCGGAAATAAAAATTTACCGAAAAACAACGGAGTCACTTGCTAATGCAAAGCAATGAAAACCGAAACCGGACGCACATAAAACGCCGTACCTGATACAACAGAAGCGATCACTTTTTTTATATATATAATCGGAAACCCCTTGGCTGAAGCGAGTCGAAAGGCGAAATAAAAAGTTATGGGCAGTTATTTTAGCATTTCGTTCTCTCATTTCTTTT
This sequence comes from Dorcus parallelipipedus, assembly GCA_958336345.1. Classification (NCBI taxonomy): domain Eukaryota; kingdom Metazoa; phylum Arthropoda; class Insecta; order Coleoptera; family Lucanidae; genus Dorcus; species Dorcus parallelipipedus. The sequence continues at coordinate 24,006,254 of OY284480.1, read as the reverse complement.
CTTTGCGCGCTCTCCTGTTAATTTGTTACATAGCAATAAAAGATTTATTGTGAAAACTTGCCGGGTTTATGTGAGAAGATGACATAACAAAAAATGCGTTAATGAGGAAGCTTCCACAGAAGCTTGTTGTGGTCACACGGTTTAAAATTATGGTAGCGCCGTTTATGTTCGATTTATTCATTTTACAAGTTTGTTAAACAAGTTGTAGTGAAAAATCACATTTTTACAAGCACGTTTCCAAGAAACGCCCCTCAAAAGCACAAGAAAATTTATTTATGGGCAAATCGCATGTCAACTCGGGGAAGGCCGGAAAAACTCGAATTTCTTGATATTTCCTGAATTTTCCAAGGCGATGTTAAAATCGCACGTGCACAAAGAATTAATTAACTCTAGCGTGTATTTTTTTTACCTGTAACGTTGACGTGTACACAATGAAATGCTCGGAGCTTTAGATTCGTAACTTTACACTCGTGTAATCGCCGCATGTGGTTAGATACAGAACGGACTTCTTGATGAAACAATGCCGTTTAATTTTCGAAAGAAAGAAAAATTCCACGCCTTTTATTAACTTAAACAAAAATCAGTGATTCCAATTTGTGATACGCGTACACAACAGTCGTGCAAATTGCAAAGTAATAATTGAAGTCCGATCTAAACGTAATTTAATTGTGGCATTTTTGTAGAAACTTCTATCATGTATTTTTCAGGTGTTACTTCGAAGCGAACAAAGATGAATGCGAGATACCCTTTCAATCCTTCAAGTGTCTAGTTCTACGAAGAAATGTAATTAGAATTTCTTCAAGCGTTACCCGTGATTGTGAAATGACTGGAAAACATTGAAACTATAAGTAAAGAACCAAAAAAATTTGTAATTTTCTTCAGAGCATTCAAAAATTATTTGTTTTAATTAAAATACTCGTACAGTAGCACCACAATTTACTTGTTCATATAAAAATCAGTTTTAACTGCACCATAAAAATAATTTTATTGCGGTTTTATTTTTACAAAAAATAAAGTACATTTTAGCTCAACTTGATGACAAAATTTTATTGCACGAGGAATTATTATAGTTGCACCGGTTAACCGAGTTTCCACCAGTGGCCTTAAATATTAGCCTGCACTACACGGGATGTTAAACCAGAATTGAATTCGTTTTTGCATACGTGTTTTTGACACACAAGCACAGGTTGACAGAAATTTTAATGCAGGCTGCGGTTGTGTTCAATAATGCGTATGTGTTCGAGAGTAATTTAAATAAAAGCGAGCTTTCAAATAAAGTACATATTTCAAAATTTTAATCCAGTTTAAATTCAGCTTCTTACCACTCCTCGGTGCATTTCATAAACCGAACTAACGGAGCTCGAAATGCGGATATTATTTTAAGTTTGAAAATACAAAACTAATTAACCGAACTTAGTAAGCAACTTTTCCGAACACAAAGGTAATTTCCAATCCAATTTTTTTTTTTCGTCTTTTTCGCTTGCATACAAAGCATTTACTTGCGAACGTTATTAGTCTGAAATTAGACGGTGTAACAAAGCCGTTGAGTGTAGACTGAAACTTGATGGTGGTCGAAAGTTAATGCGTAGGCTAATAAATTTTAAATATCCTTTGAACTCACTAGTAGTTTCCAGTTAATTTCGACGAGAGCCTCCAAACTTTCTAACTGCTTAAATTTGAATACCCATTAACATATTACTGACTGACGAAAGTGATGTGGATTTATATTGAAATTCGAATCAAAGGTCACAGTATCTGTTAGACAAGAAATTATTATTTAATCCTTATTCAGGATTTTATTTCAGCACTTATTCATAGAAAAATTACTTAAAAAATTCATCATTCCCAATGAAACAGAACAAAAATAGAACTATTATTTTGTGCCTTGTTAGATGGATCCCTGTATAATAAATATAATGATTAAGGGTTGCAAACTGAAGACAAAACCCAATTAACAAGAAAAAAATATGTGGAACTTCCTGGACAAACTGTGAAAGTACAAAATTCCCAACGGCATCGCTTCATATGAAATTCCGGAACTTCCCCGGAGCGAACTTTTTAAACAAAGAATAATTTGAAAAGTCCACGTAACTTTTCGATTTGCGCGCAATATATTATTGTTTGCATTGAGTGCAGCAGCGGAGCAAGCACAAAGGCACATATAAAACAGTCTCTGCGGGACGTATTCTTAAATTTCGTCGACGGGGGCGCGGAGATTTATTGGTAGCGGGGTTAAGTGGCTGTTTTCGGCGGCGCGAATTGACCGGAATTAACTTTAATGATTGTAAATTTAAAGAGGACCATTATTTACTCCTGTGTATTTGTTAGAGTCTTTGTTGATTTAATTGCTCTTTGTCTTGTTTGCACAGTTTTCTCAGTTCGTATCCGATTATAAACGACCTAATACCTTGCAGGACAAATCTCTTTAGTATCAAATAATATTAATTTCTTTCTTCTTTTTCTTTCCTTTAGGCGAAAGAGTTAAAAAAAAATTGGAGAAATTATTTTAATGTAAGATAAATGAAGCCTATCAAAGACTTATCTTTTTAACCGCACGTCAAATAAATAGTTGCATGCAACTATCAACCAATTACGTTGAAACAAATCACTGAAATATATTGCAGAGATATCTGTGTACCGTGGCGTTATATGTACGTGCTCACCCCTGCGCAATTAAAGAAAATTTACACCTAATGCACGGAAAATTTTCCGAAGTTACATCGCTTAGGGCGCTTAAATAATTTGTCAGGCAGACTTTTCCCATAAATTACCCGCGAACCATAGACACACACTGCGTAAAGGCGGAACAAATCGCTTAGCTGCTATCAGCATTTAGCATGCTCTGGTTGGCAAATGATTTGCATTTTTTCGCGTGCTTCGCGTTTATCTCCGCACGGAACGCGCACAGGTCGATTGTGCTTTGACCTTGTTTTGGGGCGCTTTGAAATATCTGGCCATCAAAAGATGCAGGCTTTTATTTCATTGCCGGCCCTCATTTGCGTGAGCTCCGGAAAAATTTTATTCAATTCCGCCAGGTAGATACCAAACAATGAAGGACGTTGTAACTGTTACGTTTTTTTTTGTTTTTTGTTTTTTTTTTATTCATATCAATGGCTTCATTAAGGTGTTTTTAGGTCAAGCTCATGGAATTATAAAGAACCTAGCGAAGTAGATTATGTTTTATAATTCGTACAGATAACAGCAGTTAATTTTTATACAGTGTGTAATCGAAAAAGTTTTACTTAGAGCCTGCGCACACTGCAGATTTACTATCGGCCAATAGTTTATTTTGCATCAAATTACGAGAAATGTGATACGTGGCTGTACATTAAATTATTGATTCAGAATAAACTATCGGCCGATAGAAAATCTGCAGTTTGCGTGGGCTCTTACTGTAACAACTATTAACGCACAAGAAAGAAAAGAAGCGAAGTTACGTACGGGGCAAAGATCAGTAATATTATTTATTAATTTATTATTAATATTAAGTCCATCTACATGTCAGCAAATTGAATTCCATCTGGATTTCTATTACATAATTTTCCTATTAATCATAACAGTATTAATCAGTAACAACTAGGAACCTATAGACCGCTGACTTTGCAAGCACAATTTTCTAAAGTCTTTGAGGCCTGTTGCCACAGAAGACTCTATACTTTTTTAAAAAAGTTTAAAATATTCAGCAACTGTCAACATGGTTATAGAAAAGCTGGATCTCTTATATTAGCTGTACATCAAACAATGGTAGGAATAAATAACTTTAAAATATAAATACAGAGGTGTACGTTCTTTGACATGACCTGAGCTATCGATACGGTTGATCATTCTTTACTGCTGAAGAAGTTATACAGCGTGTTTCAATGATGTTGCACCAAACTTAGGGGACATTTTTCTGACATTATTTGGAACAAAATATCTTAATGCAATCTGAGCAAGTTAAAATTTGCATTATTTTGAGTCGATTGATTTAGAAATACAGTAGCAATTTAAATTTCTGCCACCGCGAAACAAGACGAGCGATTTAAATTGTGTTATGAATGTTACACAGCTGCAAAGAAACAATAAATATCTATCATAAGCGAAAGAATTTATGAGCGGCTTTTAATTCTGCCCTTTACCGAAAGACGTGTTAAAGGTGACAACATTGAAAGAATGTGCATTTAGCCATGCATTTTGAGCTATTCTGATAAACGTTAGATAATGCGGATTTCGTTGATGAACAGGAAACCTTTCCGCATAGAGACGTGCTGCTAATCGCGCCTTTCCTCAACATTCTTCGTATAAAATATGCATATTGTCACGATTACGAGAAATTTAGAAATTATTAATTGATTTAAAATGTTTTCGTAATCCTGAGTTATTTACTGAATCTGCACACTCCGCGAACCGGACTTCCAACGCTTTGTCGTTGAACTTACAGGTTCATCGAAGTTGCCGACGTAGTAAAATAACTGGAACAATGTGTAACTGGTTTAACGAAAAAACAATTAGCTTGCGTTCCAAATAAATTGGTAACGGCATAAGAAATCCTGACACTACCTTTTCCGGATTAGCAACTACGCGTATCCACCGAATTTAGTGGACTTTTGGTCATGATGTCATGTACATCTTTAGTATATAAGACACACATTTGTTATAATATATAATCAGTTATCTGATCGTCTTCGGAGGAGGACAGTGATCTGTGTCTCTAACTTTTAGAACAATAAAGGTAATCTTTGTTGCTCTTAATGGGTTAGTTTACAGTTACCCCTGTTGCTCCCTTCCATCCCTGAGCTACGCAACCCCCGAGCACCGCAAGCTCCTGACAATATCTGCGTAATCTTGAAACGTAAAATCATCCATCACAAACACGTATGACAACACATTCACGCAAATTCACGCAAATTTTGCTTCGCTTCCAACGTTACTCTTAATTAAAATCTAAAAATCATCGAATAACCAGAACGGACTAAATGTGTTTCATCACATCACCTGAGGCGACATTTTATGATGTAATAAAACGATTCTTTTAACTGTAGCGACCACAGCGCCAGCTGCAGAACATCTCTACACCCTTCCACACCACTCTCAGCCCCTCTACAAGATGGATGCCGGGGCTACATAAACGCGTGCGGAGCAGACCGAAATTCATTCTGCTCCAGCCAGCTGCAAAGTTGGAACCTCCTAACCAAACCCAGCTGCAAAAGTCAGCCGAAAGGTCGGACCTCCTCGCCAAAAGCCAGCCGAAAGGTCGGGATATCCTTCGCCCTCAAACACCTACGACCACCCAACTTCGTCGGGCACTGAAACGCACCAGCAGAATACCACGTGCCGTTTCACCGCTTCCCCCGACGCCAGAAAAGAAGCACGTCCGGTCAGAAGACGTCACCCATCACACTGCCCGCTTATCAGCGACCACTCCGCCGAGGAATCCGTTCCCCCACGTCCACCACCTGCAACCATTGCACCAGGACAACTACGAACGCATCACTGTGGACATAACCACCAGGCGATCTGACATATTAACATCCTTGTATTATTGTTATTAATAAAGACATTTTCTTTGTGTTTGTAACAATCATTTGTTTGGCTAAAGAATACGACAACAGCCCACCAAATAACTAAGGTTAAGGCAGGTTAAGAATTCAGTTCGATCTTGTCTACGGCACGTTTTAAAAATATGCGATTCTTCTTTCCCTTCGGTTTTATCAAAATCTATTCGTTAAAAAAAAAACATACGAAACTTTTATGTCTTTTGTCGATATCTACCGACATACCGAGTTTGGTGCAGCTTGATTGAAACAGCCTGTATAACGCAGGTATACACAGACCAACCCATGGATGGATACAGTCATACATATCTAAGTAACAGGAAGCAGATAGTGACAAAAGGATATGAAAACTCACAAATTAGAAGTAAGTATCGCAAGGAACAATTCTTGGACCGCTGCTTTTTTGTACACTCATAAATAATTTAGCGATTGCCTGCCCATCCGTTGACTACATCAACATTTATGCCGACGTTACGAGTAAGGTAATCATCGAAGAAAATATTGAAAGTACAGTCAAAGAGTGCAACTCCGCAATAACTGAATTACAAAATTGGTCCACCAGAAATGAAATACTTCTAAATTACTAAATTCTAAACTTAGTTGAAGTGTTTTTTTTATTCAGAAACTTAAAAGAAAGTGTAACAATAAAAGAACTTATTTCAGACTGGTACAATTTTGAACGAAGTATAGATAAAATAGAAGAAAATACCGATATATAAGAATATACATATAAGAATATAAAATATATAAGAATAATCCGGGTTTAAATAAAAATGAACGTTGCAAAGATTTATTTATTAAATACAAAATCGTGACTGTCTTTTCATTACATGTCTATCAACTAGTAGCTTTTGTTTTTAAAAGCGATAAAAGGACAATCAGCGACTTTCATAATCACTTAACACGCTGTGCCAGCGACATTAGATCCGATTTCCAACTCTTGAATGTAGGAGTTAACACCGTCGACTACATTGGAGCAAAATGTGTAAAGTCTTGCCCAAGAAAATAATATCTGAAACAAAATACAAGTGTTTCAAACGTAATTAAATATCATTCTTACTTTACTAATTGGCCCATATATACTTTAAAAGAAGTATTCACCAGATATAATATGAGAAACTACAACAGCGGTGAAGCATGTACTCTCGGATTAAGGGATATTATTCATTTTCTAAATTGAACTTTAAATTTACTTGTGTAATCACTTATCATATTGTTTTGCTTCGTTATTGTAATTAACTTACCTCTGTTGCTGTGTTCTGTAACTCCTTTTCATTATTGTATGAAACTACTTGACGTGTCTGGAATTACCTGTTTTTATTCAGCATACCAAATGAACATTATTATTATTGAATATATAGGTTGTTCATAATTAGGTAAATGAATGATCATTATAAATGTTCGAGTATAGTCGTCCCAATTTTGTATCGGTTTATGATGTTACTATAAAAATAGATGAGACTCGATTGACATTTGCAAATTCTAAGAACTGCAGTCACATTGATAGCCGACTTCGTGCTAAATCACACTCATATGAAATGCTACGTAATCGGGGCTGACAATAGAAAAACTAAATAAAAAGGTAGCGTGGCAAACACAAAATCAGACAGCTTCTAGCAGTTTGATCGTAAAGATTGCTAGTGCCCGTCTTGCGGAGTACATCTCCATAAGCCAAAAACAAAAAGGAACCGAAGAAAAAATACATACTAACCAGACATGGATGGCTTTGGAAACGGGAAACGACTATGAGAAGGAGTTGATTTTAAAGCAAAAGGGTGCAGATATGAAGACAAGGAAAGTCAGAAGCACAAGTATCGTGTGCATAACAAAGCTGCACATGGCCAAGCTAAACACACAAGAGAGGAAAAAATCCTTATAAAGAAGGAGAAAGAAAACTGAAGAAAGATAAAGTTGAAAGCGGAGGAAAAGAAAAGAAAATGGAAAAGAAAAGAAAATGCAGAACCGTTTAATTGGTTATAACAAAGGTACAGTGAAAGCAGTAGAGTGAACTTGGAGTAAAAAAAAGCAAAAATTGGGCAAGGAGGACAGTTTTGGGACCACTACGAAAAAGTAAGCAGGGTAAGGCCAAGTTGAAGCAGAATAAGGCCAAGTTGAAACAGAATAAGGCCAAGTTGAAGCAGAATAAGGCCAAGCTAAAACACATAAGAGAGGAGAAAGAAAAGCAAAGGCAGGGGCCCAATTCTTGAAATCTCTCGACAAATGTTGTATGCGACATGACGTCAAAATGACGTAGACTCTCATACGAAACTATACAAATCGTTCGAGAATTGCATCATTTTGACGTCATGTCGAATACGATATGATGTCGAATGATTTCAAGAATTGGGCCCCAGATAATGCTAAGAGAAGAAGAAAGGCAAAATCGGCTTTGGGAGATCGAAGGCAACAATGAAAATAAGTTTGTTTCGATGAGATGCAGACGAAGACAAGAAAAACGATAAGGTGGGGAACTTGACATCAGAAGCTTGAGTGTCGTACAAGACAGCAGAATAGGGCCAAGTTAAAGCTAAGATTGAGAGTAGAATAAATGGAAAACGGTTAAAAACGGTTGTAACAAACGTATAAGGGACTGAGTAGAGAAAATATGGATCAAAAGATTCACAAGAAACAAAAGCAAAAGCGGCTTTTGGGAACCAGAAATTATTGATTTTAAAGCAGGAAAAATAATGAGGTTCAGGGCCTAGTATATCGGAAGTATTACAGGAGCTAACAGCTGCGATGGAAAAGTTCAGTTTCAAAGGAAAAGTCTACTTCAAAATACGCAATTGAAGGGCCCCACGTAGGGCGCCAAAAATGTGATGTTTTTCGTTTAGCGTCAAAAACATTTTTAACTTATGAGACGTAAGATATTTTAGGAAACCTTCAAGGTCAGGGGCTTGATATCTTAGAAGTACTAATAAAGAGGGAGCAACCTAATAGGGAAAGTCCAGATGTAAAGGTACTTCAAGACACTAAGTTGAAGGAGAAGGAAATTTTAAACAGAGAAGAGGCAAGAAATTGTAAAGTAACTTTGAAACAGTGTTGGCCAATTTTAGGAACTTCTTAATATTAGTGATTTGGGTTTAATTTTGATAGAACTTAACAATTTCAAACAATAAAGTTAGGAACTTCGAGTGTTGGAAGAATTAATGAAGAATATGTGTTGCGATGGAGTAGATAGATAGAAAATTCACATGAAACAAAAGCAAGAAACTAGTCGGACAGGACGGCTTCAGGCAACCGGAAACGACTATGAAAAATAAATTTATTTTAAAGCAGGGAAAGCAGGAAAAATAATGAGGTTAAGGGCCTGGAATATCAGAAGTATTATTGAATCTATTCAGCATACCAAATAAACATTATTATTATTGAACATTTAAGTAGCGACATTATTATTGAATATATTATTATTGAATATATGGGTTGTCCATAATTAGGTAAATGAATGATCATTATAAATGTTCCAGTATAGTCGTTCCAATTTTGTATCGGTTTTATGATCTTACTATAAAAAAGCGGTGTCTTTGTCGCCTCTCTGTCGCTTCTTTTTATTGCAAGACCATAAAACCGATACAAAACTGGCATGACCATACTTCCTAATTTATTTGTAATGAATTCGCTAATTTAATTACAAATAAATTAGGAAGTACTCGAACATTTGTAATCATTATTATTATCATTTAAGTAGCGACATCTTTCGATCGCTTGTTGACCTGATATTGCAGTAGGATTGACAAATTGAAGCCAGTTCGCCATATAATAAGTCATCCCAATGCAAGGCGGCCATGTGCTATCAAAGACTTATTATGTGGCGAACTGGCTTCAATTTGTCAATCCTACTGCAATATTAGGTCAACAAGCGATCGAAAGATGTCGCTACTTAAATGTCCATTACTTTCACATCGCATTGGCGAATAACCCTAGGACATGTCGGTTTGGTTTGCAGTGGAGTTCTCGGGCTTAAGGAAAAACTAAAAAGGTAGAATTGTTTTTATTACATTATGAAAATTAATGTTTTTTTTGTTCTCTCATCATCGAAACTCACACTCACACGAAACTCTTGAAATACTGAGCTGGCCATAATTTGACAACCACTGACAGTTGAATGTAAAATAAATTTTTAAACTATATAATAAACGTATAAAATATTCCGAATTTCTTTATTTTGCTGACTCCAATAACAACTTTAAATGGAGCATCCTGGTGGAAGTTAATGAAATGTCCTGGAACTAATTGGCATCGAGTATAGAGTATGGCGTGAGGAATACTTTTATTTTGAAAGCGATGATTATGTCTAAATATTAAGAAATCAGTATCCCGTTTTAAAAATGAAATAAAATCCTTTACCTCTTAATTTAAGATAAAATTAATACGTTTATTTTTAAAAATATTTTTATAGAAATATTTAAATAAACATGACATAAATTTCACAGTCATCTATATTTAAATACTCCCTGCGATGTATTTCAAGTGCATTTGCATACGTGATTCTATAACATATTATTGTAATTAAACGGCAAAAATTCCACGCAATTTTTGCTGGGTTTGAGGCATATTTTTAACGTTACAAAGCCCGTTATAAATTTCGTTCTGTATATTTCGCCAATGAATTGCATCTATTCAATTTCCTTATTTACGAAAGTTTTGTTTATAGTGGTATGAAAACGTGGGTGTTTACATGAACAGAATATTTCCATAAGGCTCACAGTTGCAAGTCATGGTTTCACGTGACAGTTGCAGTTTATGGTTAGCTAAAGTCGAGCTTCTTTCCAGCCTCCCGAGGGAAAAGAAAGCCTTACACTACATCACGTAGAAGTGCAGGGCAAAAATATGACGGAGCGATTTCCCTAGGCGGAAATTACACATACCTTTCCTTAGCGTTTAAGTGCATCAAAAATTAACACCTTTCGTTTTGTCGCAGGTAATTTTCAAGAGGATAGAATAACTTCGTAATGTCGGAAAAGAAAAACTGAAATATTTGGCTTCGGAATTAGTATTAACCACACTCATTAGCGGTGAATATGTTTGGCAACATTATGGTCCGCTGACAATTTAGTAATTAATACGTGCACTTGTTATTATCAATATCATCGACACACAATGTTCTATTGGTTCGCTTACCGCATTCAGTAATTTAGTCGTGAATATTTATTACGTTAATTTACCCTAAATACCATACAACTAAATGTTTATGTGGCCGCACGCACATCCCAATTTGCATAATCCCGGAGCGAAACATTTACGATAACAAATCTAAACTAGACCGGGGACTTCGTTTACCTACACATTTCTGCCAATTTATAAATAAAAAAGAAGCTATTTTATTTAGTGGCAAATGATAGTAATGATTAGATCAAAAATTATTTTAATTTTCCCTTTCAGAATCCCTGCCACACCCAAATGGAAATTTGGAGATCTTATCCTTCGTCCTTTCTGCTTTATCATAATGAGCACAACTCACATAGCCACTCAAACTTGAATGTAAGAAAATTATGTTAACTGTTAAGTCTAGCGACGGAATAATTATTTGCACGTGCATACATGTTAACATCATCAAAACTGAATAACAGGACGATTAATCAATACTGATTCGCTTGTATGTATATTTTGTCAAGTTGATAATCAAGTGGAACGTAAAAGATAAACAAATTCAAAAAAGTCCTTTGAAGTTACACGATATTTTTAAATGACGAGCTTGTCAGATCCAGTCGGTTACATTAATTTCAACGTAGTTTATGTTTTCAATTCGACTCACAATCAAATATTTTATCATTTCATAAATTAATGTTGCCTCTTCGTTTTTTATCTGCAGATATGTTTTTAATTTTCAGCATCAAACACAATTAAAATTTTAAGGTTGTTTATAAACAAGGTTGATGTGTCTGTAATACAATATTTTTAAACACACAAAAGTCTTTAATACTTCTTCATAAGCAGACACAAAGCTTTAAGCTCTAAGACGTTCAATTCCCTTTTGAAATGGCTCCCAGTACAAAGTGGTATTGTACATTTTCCGCCTTAAATCTTCTAACAATAATGATTAACAGACTAGAACGCGAGTTCGCCCTCAAGTTCGTTCAAATATTTTGAATATGTTCTTTGTGCTCGCTGTTTGCCGGTGAAGAACAATTTGAAACCGGATACGTCCAAAGTTTCAGAGAGCACTTTAAGACGCCGAATTCTTGAAATTGTTGTTTCATGTTATCGCTAAACCGTACATGGATTTTCATGTAATTTCAAACAGGCCTTATTAACCTTGACGCGGATAGATAAGAGGGTTGAAGCTAATATTTAATAAATTAATTGCGTTTTTATTGTGCGACGGTAATGAACAGTTACTGTTACCTCGCGACAAGATAACAAATAACGAGCGTAACATAACAGTGTCATAGATAACACGAGAACTACACATTAATTTTTAAGTAGATTATCTATGTAGTTTATAATACGTACTTACAAAAAGCTTATTAGTAAGTTTATTGAGGCTTTAATTCTTTAAAATGCTGCAGAGAATGGCATCATACTATATTACAAATTTGATTACAGTCGACACAACAAAGGAATTTCATAGCTACTTATGGTCTCTGTTCGTGTAATATCATTTTTATAGATAGTATAACTTTTGCATATAGCTACCATTTGCATATAGGTACACAATAACATAAATTGTCCAGGTGTTCAGAACGGAAATGAATAAGAGAAATATCTACTTTGTACAGAATGTATATTCCATTATATGTAATGTAGTTTTAATGAACTATATCGTACAGAAACATTTAAAGTATCTTTACTCGGATTTTCTTCCACTTATGTAGGTGATTCGTTGTTTTATTTACGTAATAAATATATGACACAGTATATGTTAATACAAAAGGTAGTCAAAAGTGTGCTGGGTGAGTTTTTCTGTGCAGATGAGCCGGTCGCTATTTTATACAGCCCAAAAGACGACTTTGAATTGCAAAGATCTGTTGCACAAATATCACAAGAGATAATATCCACAGGTTGTACATCGACATCTAATAGTTTCTTCCATTCTTCCTCTAACTTAGCTTTCAATTTCTCTTCATCGAGGCAGGTGCGTGAGTCATTCGCACACTTCCTCCTTCCAATGTAAGCACCTCGAACCTTTATAAACATAACCAAACAGGATTCACTTTCTTCACAAGTTGTTGTTGGTGCATTCTTGATCGCAGCCCAACAAGGAGATGTGTTGTCCAATACCGCTACATTGCAATTATAGCATTTCAATCGTTTTGTGTAAGAAAAGAATGGCATTAAGAACAGAACAGAATAGATTAACATCGCTTTCTTCCATGTACGAGGAAGTGACATTTTAATATTTTAGTTGTCAGTCAATTTTGACGTTTTTTTTAGCAAGCGCTTCATAGAATTGTTTTCAAAAAGAAAATTAGACTTATTATTTTTGCCAGACCGAATACAGATATGTTCAGACAATTATTGTGAAATTCGGAAAATGTTCGAATACATTCTCCTTCGGCGAAAAAAAAAAATAACAACGCCGATTTGCAAACTAATTTAATGCGTTTCCAGCAACATATTGAAAAATTCTTTGATATTATTCCTTGAATCCGCGACGGAAATATTCGGTAATTATGCTTTAAAAATGCGCTATTTCGCGTTATTAAAAATGCCACTGTTTAAAATTCGCTCCGGTATTTATTCATTTTAAATGTGCGCCAGTTTTAAAATGCGGAAATTATTTTCCTTAGTCTCTTCTCTCGTTTTCTGCGCCGCGAGCCGTATTGATTGCTTTTAATTTTTTATACCCTTCTGGTTGTGTCTACGTGATTTTAGAAAAAAAATTATCATTAAGTTCAGTTTTATGGCCATAAAGGATTAGGTTCTTACATTTCAATTTAAATACGCATTTAGCACCGCAGATTGTAACAAATTTTATAGACTTAGACGTTACATGGTTGCAGATTTTATTACCTATTTACTGTATCCATTAATGGTTATTTGTTATTTTAAAGAAGATAACGTTCAATGCGATGTTTCTCTAAGATACATAAATTAAATATGTTGTAGGATATTAATGGCTTCTCTGGAAACATATTTAATAGATCATCTCCTTTATCAAAAGCTAGAATGTGTTCTATTAGACGAATTCTCGACTGGTTAAATTAAAAGTTGAAATAAAACATAAATCATTTCTTTCGTGATTATCAGATAAGTAAGTACTTCGAAAGAAACTTTTGAATTAAAAATTTAGATAAGATCTTGCGAAAGGAATCCATTCTATAATCCGATAAGTTCAAGATAAATCCCCGGAAAATTAACTTATTCGAGGCCCTCGTTGTCCTACAACGCCGGTGAAAAACCGGAAGCGGAACTTAGTGCATTAAAGCCCGGCGTTTTTCCGATGGAGAAATATTATTACTCGCGGCGGATCGTACGCTGGGCAAACGCAAACTTCCAAAGTACCGAACGTCCGAGCTTTCCGCCGCGCTCTTTTGTTTGAGTTTAAAAGTTTTTTGTATATTTCGAGCTTATCCTTTTTGACCGTATTGACCGTGCGCCAACTTTCAGAAAACAGAAGTAATTGAATGTGCTGGAGATCTTCACTGGGATCTAATTAAAAACGAACGGTAGACATAAAATTCCTTTTAGTCCTCTTTTGTAACTCGGAAATAAAGATAGGACTTCGGAAAGTAACTTTAACAAAGCTCTATCATAAATACTCACCGAGAATTATAATTGGTAACTGAGAGTTAGTGGGGAAAGAAATATTTTGGCTATTACTCATACTCAAACGTAATTATTACGTGTTAATTCTATTTTGCTTCTATTTTCTGTAAACGTCTGCTTGTTTTTAGCTTGCATTAGTAATGTAGGTCCCAAGAGCGGATTGAGTACATATTGATCGAGGAGTTCTTGGTTATCACGCACTTGGATCTAAACTCGCAGCTTACTGCCAACTGAATGGATTTACAACGTCTCTGAGATCCCGTATTCACCCTTCTATTTTCAGATTCACATTTACCGCGATTTAGGCTTTTGGCAATTCCGCTTGGTGTTCCTCAGTTGTTCGACGTTTATTAAATATTTATTTAGTTGATTTATGTGCAACACCGAAACGCTGTTACATAAAAGAAAAGAAATCTGATGTCTTTTAAAAAATTATGATTTCCCATTTTTGGGGGGCGTGAATAATGCAGATAGGAATTGAATATAGAAACGATATTTGTCAGTTGTCGTCGGTCGACGTCGCAGATTCACATTCTGCGACCTAAAAAACCTTTTAAGGACATTTGAGCCAATTTGCCTTCCTGGAAATCTTATCGGAGTTACCTATATATTTGTCAGAGACTATCTTTCAGAATGTCACATCATACGTCCCTTGCGAAACTCGCGCTTCATTTCACACGGAAACATATTGATGGGGAAAAATTTTCCGTTATTCGGGGGGTTGTTTCTGCCAATGATGTTTGAAAGCCTCACATTCAGAAATCTTTTAGTTGAGTTTCAAAGGGTTCAATAAATTATAGTAATTACCTTTTTACGCTCCGAAGTTTCTTTCAAGCCAATGTACATAGAAGTTTAAAGTTTTGATATCTTCTTAATAAAAGGTAAAAGAAGTTTAATCTTTCGATTTGAGATAAAATTTCTCTTTTACCACGACTGTATAATTCGTTCCCGCTATAATTCAGCTAGAGGCGATAAAAAAAAAGAAATTACGTTCGGGATTTTAAAGCGCAATAAAAAATAAATTTCTCGCCGGAATAAAGCCGTTCAATGCCGCACACACACACACACACACACACACACACAACATTCTATTTATATCAGGGCGTTGATTATTTATTTGCAGCAACGCTTCTATCATCGCGGGGATCTTTTATCGGAGACACCTTCGCTGAATTTCAGTTCTTTCCCGCTCGTTCGTGTTACACCAGCGGCAGTTTCCGTCTTGATTCTTCCTCTTGCGGAAGTTCTTAAGGAATTAACCTCGCTATCCGCTTCCGGTCTCTCCGACAAGGGTGGAGTGTCAGATATACCAGAGACGTACGACTCTTACTTATGAGGACTCCGAATTGCTCCGATAAGTGATATTTATCTGATGAACGTTTCATTCAATTTATGCTTCGAGGAAACTCCCGGATACGTTAGAGTGATTCTCCTTTAAGCTTTGCTTTCTCTACGTCCGTTTCAATTTAGGACGATTATCCTTTGTGCTTTAATGATTTTAATTTGTAATTTAAAATAGTACTAGAGTATTATGATCTAATTTTTAGTTTCAATTCATTTCAGAATAAGCACTTTTAGGTACTTTTTGGTATGGTACCTTAAAGGATGTTTTTTGATCCTGCTGTATTTTTGACTCTAGTTCGAAGGTAATGGAGTTAAAGAAACTGCTGGGTTTGATTGTTTTTTCTGCAACTACTTAAAAACCAAAACATGGCCGGCTAATAAAAGGGCAATAATTGAATTAGACAACATCGTAAAACAAGTGCAGCTTTAATTTGCAGTTAAAACCGGAAGGGTTTGTTTTATTCAAACGTCTGAAATACGTGACGGCCCCACTTCCGCTTCAAATCTACTGTGAAATGCGCGTTTTTCACTATGATGCAGAAAAATAAATTGAAATATAAAGCGGACGGGATTTTAAAGGCTGTTAAAATTGTCCGCGCCGTTGTCTAGTTTTACCGCACGGAGAGCGAAGAAGTTTATGCTGCTTTTGTTCCGCTTCTTTTCATGTCTACTGCAGCTTTATGGGCCGCTTTTTTGCGCCCACGAATTAAATTTACTGTACGTGATTTCGTTCGTATTGTTTTGCGTTTACGGTTTCCCGGTCGCTTAATTAATTCCTAAATTAAATCGCTCCTCATTTAACTTAAAGTTTACATAAAATAATTTTCGGCTGAAAAACGCTTACTTTTTCTCAAGCACATTAAACAGCTCAACGTTTCTGCCGGTCTTGGCTGAAACCTCAATACAAGCAAAGTTTCAATCCTCGCAGAGGTAAAAATTTCGAACGTAAACAGAATCCACCTCGATTTTTCTCTTCCAACACATCGATTTATTTGACTCCAATATAATTTCCGGCATGTTTGGGAATTACCCGCGGAAAGTTAAAGACATATAACCGCCGGTTCGGATTAACTCAATTTCAGTTAATCTAGCGAATTACAATTGCAAATGTACGCGGGGTAAATTAAAATATTCAGGGAAACTTCATATCTCTCGGTATAGACAGGGGGTTCGAAAACGCGTAGGTACTTACCCGATAAATATTTAAAAGAAGGAATATTAAGTAACTCGAATGGGTTTGTTTCGAATGCCTCTACTAAGAATATTAATAACTGAAGGTACAGCCGCGTCACATTTAAAGAATACATACTAAAATGTCTACACAATATTTTTTATTTGAAATGCATTACAGAGTGTCTATAAAAGATTGTCGTGACGTAGGTGGCTATTAACAACGCAGGAAAGTAGAATAATATAAGAATTCGTAATTTTAGTTAAGATACAACAGTCTGAGCTGTAATAAACTTTGTTTTAAGATTAAGAAGGAGAGAGGAAGGTGTGAGCAACATAATCGATCTGTATTTTTTCCGTAGTAAACTGGTCTTACACGTTTACCACACATAAACAAATCGTTTACTCTTACTACTTTTGTAATCGAAAGGGCACCGCACGTACGTACGTGTTTTCTAATAATAGCAGCCAAGTTCGTTGATACCGTATTAATTAGATTCTGGCTTTAAATTTGCGTAAACCAAATGGAGTTGTACCAGCGCAGGTATATATTATACCATGAATTATGTCCGCCTATAAATTGCCGATCTCAAACTTAATGCCGTGGCGTATGCAGATGCGGCAATTTATCTGGTTTTTGCCGTAACATCCTGTCCTAGAATGGATCGTTTATATTGGAAAAAAATCAATAATGAGAGCACCTCTGAAGAAGGCTCTTAGCAAAAGATTTGCGTGTAATTTAATGGTAATAAACTTAATTTGTTTTGTCTCAGTGCATAATTCAAAAAAAGAAATATATGTATAAGTTTATGTTATTAATTAATTAACAACAAATCATTTTCGTTACTGTGATTTTAAAATAGAATAGGGACTCGTAAGTATATAACAAATAAGAGTTTCTCCTCCCCCCCTTAAATAAATCAAAATGCAGACGGTGTAAGATAGTAGGAATGTAAAATCAGCAGCATCTAATCACCGCACAGCAATTCTACTACATAAAACATGATACATTCATAAATAACTGGTAGACTAGAAGAATTTAAAACCGCGGTTAAATAAGGATACGTCGCCGAGCGACGTTATAAAAATAATGATTGGTTTCTCGGTTCTTACACTGTCAATTATTATCGAGTTTCTAGTTTACCTAGAATCTATTTTGTCAGACGCAATTATTCACGACTCTATTATCGATGTCCAGTCGCGTGCATTTCAATGCAAAAAGAAAGATGACATATCTGGCATGAGGCTTTTATCCATGCATACGAGGAACTATGCTCAGACACAAACATGAATAAATAAGATGCAAAATCAAAATTCCTGGCGAGTACACGACTTTTCGCTACCGTATATATTTCAGTAGCTTCTGAGATGTTTTAAAAATTTAATGAGTCGGTGCTTGAAATATTATTTATCAACCCTTGGATAATGTAGCTTTATTAACAATGAATTTCATATATCTTTTTATATTATTTATTCAGGAATGATATTACCATATTAGTAGATATAGCAGTTTTCAAAAGTTTTCCAATATTTCTTTCTAATTCTTATCCGTTGAGAGACATGCGAAGCTCGATAAATGGCAGAGGTTGGTTAAAAAATAAATAAAAATACTCGAATATATGTTTTTATTGCAATAATCTGCTTTATAAAAAAAATGCAGTGTAATTTTGTGGACACCTAAGGTCAGGTTAGAATATTTATTTGAAGCTTTCAAACTTTCAGAGAAGCAAAGTTCACCTTTTCACAAATAAATTTTTAAGTTATGTTTTTTTTTGACATGGAATCGTACATCGACATCCTTAAGGGTTCGCTCTTTACTTCCGGAACAAGTTCAATGATGTTCTGGATGATGCGGAACGCTCCTGGAGCAAGGGGGTGGAGTCACCAGAATCGACCTCTAAGGGGTCTACAGGCGAAAGCACCAGCTCTCACTGAAACAACCATGGTGGGAAGTTCTTTGCCAGCACCGTCAACTATAGAAGATGCCATAAGCAGGAAACCCGTCATTTCTACTATAAAGGCAATGGTAAACGTCGCAGCGTGTTGGTGAAGCTTCCCAACCGAAATCGAATCCTTCTCTACAAAATAGAAGCTGTTAGACTTGGAATTGTTAAAATTGAAATCATTTCCATAATTAGGGGGAGAAGTTTATATTGCTTAGTTAAGAATTTTTTTAAAAAACTTTATTTTAGTTTTGACTTTTTTTTCAGAATTTGATTTGGTTTGTTCAGATTTAAAATCTGAAACATCTTTTTGTTTGCTGTGAATGAATAGTGATTTGTGAGAATTATAAGTTAAAAAAATTTGTTAAATTGTTTATTAAGGTTGAAAGGTTTCTGTTGCATTTCGTTGTTGATTGTTGTTAGTTTCACTAACGTCATAAGGATATTCAAAGGATATTCCATTATTAATTTGTTCCTGTTCTATTAAAGATGATTTTGTTTCGTTTATGCCGCACTGTGTCATTAGCAGCCGTCTAATCTAGTTCTTTTCTGTGTCCGCCTAATACATTATTATGTATTATTATTATTTTCATTATTTAATACAGGGTAAATGACAATTGTTTCGACAAAAAAAGCATAAGAGAATCGATGTCACAGATTATGGGAAAAATTTGATTATGAAACTGGCCCTAAGTTGGCTATCATGTTATATTAGAGAAATTTAATTTGTCATTATAACACATTGCAGTGATATGGAACCTACTTTGTGTGTTAACTTAATACTCTGTTCTCTCAGGGTATTTTGCAATTTTTCTGTTTTCTTATCATGTTTATTTTTATTTGCTTTCTTACTTCGTTGTTTTACTCACGTAGGCTCCTGCTTTGATAATGGATTTTGCAGTGTATCTCGTAGACCAATTCTTGCTTGTAGAGTGTATTTATTGTGTAATAAATTTTGAATGTAGATGGCACTCGCAAGCCTTCACATTCGAAGTTATCTAATGTCGTGGTGTGTGTGTGAATAATAAAAAAAATGTCACATAAGAAAAAACGTAGAACAACAGTTGTTCAATTGTTGTATCAATTTAAAAACTTTCACAAACAAATTTATTATTTCTGGTGAAGAAGTTCAGACGTTTGGAGTTTTTAAAAGAAATTTATTTTATTTGGTCAGGTTTTTCGCAAAACCTGACCTTATTACCTACGTATTAGTACTCCCGTAACGGTTACTTTACTTATTCGTTTTCCGCGCGTCGCGGTTTTAAAGAGTGACCGGTTGCTTCTAACGCGGTAGCTAACACAGCCCCCTCACTTGTTTATTTTCTGAACTCCTTACTATTACCTACAGTTTCCTTTATCACACTGGATTATCATGACGTTAAATAAATTATCCTAGTATTTACAATTCTAAGCTTAATTTCTACATATTTACATTTTAAAAATTCCCAATAATTTATTTATAACAAACAGTAAATTTTAAATTGCCTATTTCTAAAAATATTTACATAAAATTAAAATATGTATTCGAAAAACAAATTTAAATTAAATAATTTCGCAAACAAATATGCTAAAACACATTTAATACACTATTCTTAATTTATTTTATTATTTCCAAAATTATTTCTTATGAAATTTTTCAAAAAAAATAATAATAACTACGTGCTGCTCATACCCACCGTAACATGTCAAATTGTGACAACTAAAATCAAATTGATTAAGCGATGTTGTCAATTCTCAACTTCATGTAAATTTGGCCGCGAGTACACCTCGTGACGAAAAGAAAATATTGCAACATTGTCTAGTTCGGAGTAACCTTAAAATCTAAGTCGACATGATATTCATTGTCAAAATTTAGTTACATACATGAGTACCAAATTCACACTACACTTTCACGACATGGTGCGATAACAGATATATAAGGAATGGATTATATCTCAAACGTTTTACGATATTTACTCAAAATAAAGCTTGTAAAACTTGACCTCATGTTATGCCTCGGGATGCACGCGGCGTACGACCTCGGGTCGATCCGAATGCTGTCGGTGCTTAGTGCAGACGTAATATTTTGTATTCAAATTTGTTTACCGACGACTTCGAACAACTGGATCAACGGCGAACACTCTCATACATCCGCAAGCGGAATTTTTACGAGAACGCGACGAAGCAATTCGCATCCTTTGTCAAGTCTGTACACAGCTTTAACCAGCTGACGAAATAATGCGAATAAGTGTAAGGATATGGAGTTGCAAACGGGTCATGGAATAAGTTAAACTCTTAATAGATCTGTATTAATAATTCGCCACCCACAAAACGAAATTATGATAATAATTAACAATCGAAACAGATTAAGAATGAGTTTACTCATTATAATGTTTTAAATTCTGGTGATTAAGGACGCGCTTCTTGTGGAAATGTACTTTATTTACAATACAATTTAAATTAAAATGAAAGAAAAATACTAGGAATTCTTAACACGGATATTTAATTTGTTTTAGTTTTAGTGACTTATTTCTTTATCTGTCAAAGCAGGTGTTAAAAGTGAGGACGTTATGATCCTTGGCGTGGAATAATCTTCAGGTAATTTGCATGCATTTATCAAGTAAATATTTTATAGTTCGTATTTCATGGGGTCGGGCGTTGACCTAAAAACAAAGTTGACTTAAAGGTCAAGCTCACGATTGATGCAACGCCGCCGTGCCTAACATCATAAAACTTTTATGAAGGCATTTATTTCGTTCATCTGCTCCTCTATTTTTTAGCCAGAGGCGCGTCATCGTCTTGGAGCTAATTATTATTTCTCGAAAACTAAAGTTGAAAGAATTTTTTAAAACATTTTTCCATACCGTCGGACATCGCTTCGTATCGTGGTTTCATTTTGTCGGGTTAATTAACAGGCACCCTGTATATACTGCGTGATTTTTTAAATTCTTTATCAACTCTTGCCTTGGAATTTGGTCGGCATGTCCTAGCTTTACTGTAAAACAGCATAAAGGAGTGCAATGAAGTACTTTTCACTTAAGCTAAGACATGCCGTCCAGATCTCATGGCAAGAGTTGATAAAAAATTTAAAAAATCACTCGGTATTATATGTTAAACTATTGTGTGTTTTACTTACCTGTGACATATTACGTAACAAGACAATTTTCAACTTTTACACTTTTAAATTTGTTAGAACTCATTATCCTAAATTGTTCATGCAATTGGCAACCCTGAGATACTTTTACTTATTTAATTTTATTTGTTATTCAACATTCAAAGACAAGAGTTTCATGTAAATTTGCATGCTTTGCCATTTAGAAATATTAAGGGCAATAACATAGCAATATGTAGATACACTTTCCAGTCATTCACAATTTTATGATAATAAGGGATAAATTGCCGTCGCATGCGTCGCGTCGGTTCTACAGTGTAGATTATGTAAAATAGGTTATTACGTTATTTGTACTCCCCATGTTGAAGGATAAATAAATATTCATATTATGAATTTGCAATTAAAACACGTGAATACAAAATTTGTTTACTGATGGGTTTAATAATATTCACAGAAATCTTCTAAATCACAATTTATTGATTGGATAGGTTTACGAACAACCATTTAATACGAATTCCTTTAAAATATTCATATATACCGCACACGTAGCACTTGCTAATTAACTCACATCAGTTGAATTGATTTTTTTCTTCTGACGTTGAACTACAAATAAATATTTAATATACTTAGACATTCAATCGCGCAGATCCATAATTCCCAGACCAAAAAAAAAAGACCTTCATTATATCGGTATAGAACGTGTAATTTTCGAAACAACAATTTTCCTTCAATATTTTCAAATAATTACACGTTGCCGCTCTGCCTAAGAAAACAATGCTGCGCCGCTTAATGTTTTCTAAATAAAGCAAAACACTAATGCAGTATCTCATTAGTGAAACTTGGTTCTTTATTTCAGGGTTTCCTCGTAATAAAGGAAAGAAACCATTGTTTCCTCACATTTTGATGTACAATAATGAGTTCGGCCGTCTCGGGATGTACGCGGAAGGCCCGATAATGGTACGTTTGAATTTTTAAATAATTTATTTATGTATTCATTTGTAATTTTATACGGAATATGAAACATACAAAGACAGGATTGTATCGCCACCTTACTTTCAAAACCTTCTAAGTCCATTTTATCAAAAAAAAAGAATGAAGTTCTTTATAACTATGGATCAAGGCGCACAAATCTTTTTAGACATGTACGATTTCATTACAGGCAAAAATAAGAAGTCTATTCATTCCAAAGTTTTTAAAACCTCATGTTTGTAAAAGTGCACTTTTATTTCATATTTATGCAGTGCTAATTAGCTTTCCATAGGTATACTCGTTAATATAACGTGCAGGTTCCACTCATTCTGAAATAATTCTATTATACAATTTTCAAGAGGTGCTCTTATCAAAAACTAAAAGCTATTGCAATCTCATTGGTTATTCATTTGGAACTACCTATATATGTGACTGTGTTTTATAAAGAGAATATTTGAATAGTAGTGTCGAAGAGTTGTGAAAAATATTTTGATACATTGCAAGGTGATGGCCATTGGAGCTAATCCTGATGTTGTAAATTCGCCTGATATATTAATGAGCGGGGTTAGATTTTATGCGAAATTTAGGGCGAAATAAAATTTCAGACAGTCTTGTTTTACGACTCCGCTATAGTTTGTGCAACATACATAAGCCGTTTTAGAGCTTAATAAAACTTTATCCTGTCTCTTTCGGCTCCAAACTTAGCCATTTACGTTCGCAACTCCGCTAGTTTATCAAAAGTGGAAACTTTCATCTACAGGAGAACGTGAAACCTAACACGCACGTGTTCTACGTGCCTATTTATTTCCATTATCATAATTAGGAAGTTCAGCCTATTTATATGTTTCGTTGTTTCGCTTAAGTTTCAGGAAATTAAACTTAATTTTATGTAACATCAAATTTTCAAAGAATTTTCGACGTAATACTAACTTAGCAACTAGAACTTTTTTTGGTTGCAGGTATATCAGACTAGTTCAGTCCAAAACAGAACCAAAATGAGTTTAGACAATTTTCGTAAAAAAAGTCAATATACAGGGTGTATCAAAATCAGTACCTGCTGACAGATAATCAAAGTGGTATTTTAAATTTTAATAAGGTATTCTACGAAATTGATTGATTTAATATTCTTAGGATAAAGTAATTCGTATTCAAAAACCATGTAAGATATATGTATGTTCACAAGGAAGAAAATAAATGTGATTTAACTTAACCTCGCTAATAAAGTTGAAGTGAAATACGTAGACGGCCGCTTGATTCATGCCCTCCCAGAGGACATTAAAAACACTCGCTCTCCACTAAATATGCAAGAAGTAATTACAATGTAAGATGTACTTCCGAAAAGGAATAACTCCGTATAAACTTCGCGCAAAGTTGGGGGCCCCTAAATCACGTTGACAAGGAACTGATACGTCCTTCTCCCTTTTGTTGTGCGCGCAATTCATTATACGACGCTATTCTTTGCTTAAGTAAATTACTTTGCCGAAACAATTACGCAATAATTTATTGTTATTACGGTCGATGCCGAAGAATGCGCGATGTCAACGCTAACCGATTCCTCGGGCGAAACATTCTCGGAATGTCTAAACAAATTCGAACAAGTTAAAACAGACTAATATCCGCGTCGGCGTAAATTTATTCGGTAAACCCTTCAAGGGATTCTTAATTATGTACTAAGTGAGCATGCCTTCAAATGTGAATTCCTCCTCTCGAGCTTGTAGAGTTTCGAAAGAGCCTGTCATAAAATATCTTCGAACAATATTAACTACCCAAAAGAAAATTTCATATTTGGTAGAAAAATAATTTTAAATGTGACTGAAACTGAAATTTTCCCTGGGGGGGATATGTCAAGCTCAAGCAGCACCTAAAGCACCTACAGTCCTTTAAATGTTAGTTTCTAAAATAAAACGCGCAATATGTTTACAATTTTTTTCCCTGATAAAATATTTTGCGGCGAACAAAGCAGCGCAATTTTTTATTCGGAGCTCTTCGTATTGTTCCAGGGTTCAAAGGGAGGGCCGAAGATAAAGCGATGAATAAAAAAGGTAAGTGGCCCGCAGCTCAAGCAGCGATTTATCAAAATTACTCGCAACAAAGCTTTTCTTTTAATTGCAGATTTATTCGCGGCAGCTGCGTAATTTCGAGTTATCGTGTGAGAAACCATGATGTATTGAACTGCATTCCTCATTCCCCTTGTATCTATATATATATCAGTAGAATTACAATGCACATCCGTCTATCTATTTATTATATCCGTCTCAGTTGCATATTAGACTTTAATCCTCTATTAAACGTGAAAGTTTCAAATTTCTGCTACACAGGATGGAACATATCCAAATGGTTCTTGTGCACCTAGATCCTGCGTAATCCCTCCAGCTATAAAGGGGTTAAAAGTTTGATGGTTCTTGCAAGAAGGAGAAAGTTAACAGAATGATCTCACTCGAAGTCTTTTTTTTATAATTACGTAGTTATTCAGACCGTATAGTTTTAAAACTATGCGGTCGAATTTTGGGCCATAAAAAAATTGACAAATGAATATGTTATTCGGTAACATGTTTGAATATTCCAGTATAACGCGTTCATTAACGAGCCTTCCATTAGTACACCATCAATACACAGAGTGAAATATAAAATTCATTCGCGGCCTCTGCGTACATCACGCATTAAATGCATGTATGTAACTAAAATAGATATTTTCGTGTTTTGATGAGTCGATGCGATCCATTAAACGTAAAAAAATCTTTTGTAGAAGAAATATATTTAAAGAGTTAGCTTTAAAAGCAAAACTACTAAAAGTTATTAATTACATTGGCCCGTATTCTCAACCTTTGTTTAATTTAAAAACGCTCTCCGCCGTTCTCTTACACATCAAATTGGCGTAAACCTATATCGTTTCTTGTTTATTTTAATCACAAATTTAGTTAAACACAACCTCAATCATAAGATGAGAATACGGGTTTAGCAAACCTAATTTTTCTGTAAAATATAATCCCTTACTTCCGTAACCTGCTTGGATGAAAACTTGGTTTGAAACTCTTGTAGTCTAAATTCCAGTTAAAATCTAAACAATGCCGAGACATTATTCTTTATAAAGGGCCCAATAATGAGGCACAGGACAGACACGAATGAATATAAATCATTTCCTCGCATTTATTATTAAGTTTCGGGTTAATAAATCACTGCACCTTCATATCTGACCCCGTATTCCATTTCAGCAACACTATAAATAAGCCTGCATTAGGACTGGTAGTGATTTCACATAAATTTCGGTGAAATAGTAAGGTACGGATCACCTTGCTTAAATATTAACTCGTCCATGCCTTTCGGCAGTTTGCGAAATAAAATTTTCAACGCAATTGATTTGCTTTCGTTCAGCGTTACCATCCGTAAATTTAAAAAAAAATGAGTTCATCATTTCGTTTCATTTCGTTTCATTCATTTCATTCCGTCATTCTAATTTAAAATTATTCAGTGATACATATTTCAT
The DNA here is from genome assembly GCA_958336345.1 of Dorcus parallelipipedus. NCBI lineage: Eukaryota > Metazoa > Arthropoda > Insecta > Coleoptera > Lucanidae > Dorcus > Dorcus parallelipipedus. The sequence goes on along the minus strand of OY284480.1, from coordinate 23,980,010 downwards.
TTGCAGAGGAAATCCCAGGTTTTTAACATTTGTTAAGGCTCATTCAGAATTGAATTAGTGCAGAAAATTAGTGCAAATAGGTACTGCAGATTGGCAGTGCAAATGTTTGACAGATGTATTTTGAAGTGTCTATTCACAATCAACAGACGTTTTGCACTGAGTTGGTTGTGAATAGAGACATCAAAATACATTTATCCAACATTTTCGCGGCCAATCTGCAGTACCTATTTGCACTAATTTTCTGCACTAATTCAATTCTGAATGATACTTTACTTTTTTTTTACTTTTAAATAAACTACAAATGCCACCTGACTGAAAAAAACTCTGCACTTAAAATTTCATACATTTTAATTGAATTGAATTCACATGAAAACGCTCTTTTGAAAATGCTAGCCAATTTTCTTGCCTTTTGTTAAAAAGGACGCCCTGTACAACTTCTTTTTTTCAACATTTTCGACGGTATTGCTTATTTCACTCAATGTATTCCTATCTTTCACGTTTTCCTCCAACACTTTATTCCCATTTTCTTTAGGTCTTCATATATTTGGTCCTCCCATTTATTTTGGGGCCTTCCTCTATGTCTTTTTTACCACGGGTGTCCAATAGGTGGTTATCTTTATTATTTCACTGTCTCCTCTCATTTGGATATGTCCGAACCACCTCAATCTTTGGGATTTAATATTCCTTACTATATACCGAGTGAGCAGTTTCAATCCGGAACATAGAAAGTTGCATGAGTTCGAACGTCCGACTTTAAAACATCGTGAGCGAAACGGACGGAGCGACCTCCATCGTGAAGGGAGCCCCCCTGGCCAAAATTATGGGGCGATCGGGCTGAGGACTTACTTCCGTTTAGATCCGTCCTCTCTCTTGCAGCCCACGTCAATTACTTGGGTCTCCATTCCGTAGCAACTCTTCAAAACTTTTTGCAACAGCAAAACAAGCAAAGCTTTTTCGACCTGGACGCCGCGGTATTAGAACCAGGCGAACACGCCTTAGTCACCAGTCGAAGGCGTCGCCGGAGTCTCTTCTGATGTTTCCCCAGTCCCGGTCGGATGTACAGGACCTGCTCGGGAAGGCCTCAAAGTTGGCTCCGGGTAGGTAGCTGACGAAAAAAAATTCTTTCTGCGAAACCGAAAACGACATCGTCATGGTGGTTGAACCGGAGAATACCCCTGTCCCTCCCCCTTCCCGGCAGGGGGGGGGGGTACCCTGCTAACTAAAGCGTGACCATTGTGGACGTTTGATAGAGTCCCTATGGGTGTGACGAGCCCACTGTCCCGAGTTGGCGTACCAGCGCCTGGTTTGCGCGAAACCTAATCTGCAGGACGCGTCTTAGGACGTGGCCGAACTTCCAACCAGTGAAGTTAACTGGTACCGTGGGGACCGGTTAACCCGGAGGATACGCTCCCCTCCTCTGGAGTGGAGTGTGTAGAGGGAGGGAGACCTCCGCCGGTGGACTGGGTTGGATTCACGGGGGCAGTGGTTGCAAGCCCGCATGCTTGGGGTAGGGATGATGTCCATCCATCCCGACGTGTGAACTGCGGATCTCAGTTCCGGCACTAGCCTGGTTAGCTAGTAGAGATTAGATAGGTCTCCCTTGACCAGAAAGGCACCCTGGACCACTCTGGTAGCAGTGTGTTGGAAGTCACTTTAAGTGCCAGCCAACGAAAGGTGGGCCCGCTCTGCGCGCTGATTGGGCGTGTCTCAATCCGATGGTTCTGGTCGGGGCCCAAGCGGATAAGGGCTAACTCGCCTAGGAACCGCTTGATGAGCGTACGGTGCAATTAGGGGAACTGGTCTGGTCTGTCCTTCCCCTTCACGACGGAAGTCGTCTCGTCCGATTCACTCTTCTTAAGGAGGAACCGCGATTTTTTAAAGTCGGTCGTTCAAAGCACGAAGGAAGGATACAGAGGTGCTCTGGCAATCGCTTCGGTGCCGGCACATGAACGCGAGGAGTCAGTGTGCGAGTGAGGTAGGTAATAGTTTGGGTACGGGAGGCGGGGCATCATTTCGAGTAACACAAGAAACCACAGTTTTAGATAAAACTGTATTAACCTCGAGATTGCTACAAATTTACCTGAAAAGCAAAAGTTCATAAACTTACGTAAGAAATAATTTGCAGACGCGCTACTACTCCGCCCCGCGTACGGTCCTCTGCTTTTCTTTCCTTCATACCGTTCTCTTTCTCGCATTGCTCGGACTCGAAATAGCGATCTCAGGGCATGGCCCGCGTTCATCTGAATGCCTTATCTTCTACCGTGGTTCAAAGTCAAGCTAACCTCCTACATTCCGGATTGAAAATGCTCACTCGGTATACATATACTGCCCGTCCATTATGCTTTTTATTTCGTAGTACATCAGGGGCGCGAGTTCCCCTTCATCTATTTTCCTTGACCCTAAAAATTCTTCTCGGTATCTTCCTCTATGGGATTCTTAGTTTTCCTTCGTCTTTATTTGATAGACACATTGTTTCTGCTCTGTAAGTAATTACCGGTCTGATTGCTGCCTTGTATATTCTTTACTTAGATATCTGTTTCTTAGTAGTTTCTAGTATATCCAATAGGTTCTAGTTCTTACTGATAACACAGCCACCACAAGAAAAAAATTCAGATCTGGAAGTCAGACTATATTTACTATATGTTTTCGAGGTCGCTGAATCCGAATCCGCGATCCATTTAACTCCTTCACGTTAGGTTTTACTAATAACCCCATAAAACGCTATAACCCAAGCTGTCCTACACAACGATCCTGTAAAGGGAACTGTGCACCCACAATAACCCTATACATTTAACCCCGAACCCCCTAACCCCATAACCGATAACTCCAATAACCACGTTACTCAGAAGTTTGACTTGATCTCTTATCGCGGGATATATCGAGCCTCTATAAACAGAATATAATCTTCTAACCCCATAATCTTTAACTCCAATAACCACGTTACGCAATAGTTCGATTGTTTGATGTACCAAAAGAAGAAAAGAAACGTAAAAGAAATCCTCTACACAGATCATTCGAAGAAATGAGTGAAAAATTTTTATTCCCGTATTTACTCTATATTACAAACAGCCTTTTTAAGGGCTGAATGATGTACAAAATCCGCTCACGCAACCTTCTCGTGATGAACATCTGGTAACTCTAATGACGACGGTTCTATTTTTTTATCGAAAACAAACGATCAACATTTAAATAATAGATATGGGGTTATTGGTTACGTGGTCATGAGATTATGAGGTTATTGTTTACGAGGTTACGGGGTTATGGTATTATGGGATTAGAGGGTTATGGGGTTAGGTGTTGGAGGATTATACAGTTTAATATACTCCCGCGATGAGAGATCAAGTCAAACTACTTGTAACGTGGTTATTGGAGTCATCGGTTATGGGGTTATAGGATTATCGGGTTAGGGGGTTCGAGGTGAAATAATAATAATAATAATAATAATAATAATAATAATAATAATACTCTTTATTTCAATCATATGCGGAATACAGAAACAGTACATGCAAATGAAAGAAAACGTCAAAATACAAAACGTTACTACAAATAGTCCCTCATAGAGTACGGCTCTATATTAACGAGGTGCTGAAATACAGTTTTTTTAAACAATTTATAGTCGGTTAACGTTTTTATTTCTCCAGGAAGATTGTTAAATAGATACATACTTGAATATAATAGTCATTTTTCCGTTTTGGCTAATCTATGCGAGGGATAGCGATAGTTCATTTTGTCACAAGTGCTATAGTTGTGGCCAAATGTACAAGAACTGTCCACATATAAATGCTTGTACTTATGAAGAAATAAAAGTCATTCAAATATATAGAGACCATAGAAAGTTAACATTTGGTTTTTGCGAAAAGTACCTTTACATGTCGCGTTGTGCTTCAGATTGAATATGATTCTAATCGCTTTCTTTTGTACAGCAAATACACGATTGCCATCCGCACATTTGCCCCAGCACACAATACCAAATCTCAGTCGTGAGTAAAAATTTGCGTAGTAAATGGATTTTAGGGTATTAGTATTCATTGTGTCTTTAAGTACTCTTAAGGCAAAGCAAACACTTCCCAGGTTTTTACACAGAGAATTCGCGTGTGTTGACCAGGTTATACATTCATCAATATGTATTCCAAGATATTTAGTGTTATTTGATACATTTAAGATATGATTATCCAATTTAATATTATTAGGGGCGGGAACATTATTATTACATCTAAAAATTATACAGCTAGTTTTACTAGTGTTTAGAAGCATTCTGTTGGAGCTGAATCAAGTAATAATTTTATTGAAATAAATGTTACATTCGTTTATAACATCGGGATACGTTTCTCCTGAGATAAGCAGATTAGTGTCATCTGCATAATTCAATATTGTGTGCTGGGAATCGGCCAGGCACTTGTTTATGTCGTTCATAAAAATCACAAACAATAACGGGCCTAAAACTCCACCTTGCGGAATTCCTAGATCTGTCGAAACTAGATCCGAGAACGTCTGCACGTTGCCGCTCTGTATTTTAACTAACTGTTTTCTGTTAGAGAAATAGGACCGAAACCAGTCATTTGCTATACCTCGTACACCAATATGATGGAGTTTAGTTAACAATATGTTATGGTCTATACTGTCAAACGCCTTCGACAGATCTAGGAACAGACCGCAAGCAATGTCTCCCCGTTCAAGAGTAGATAAGATTGACTCTAAGTAGGAAGTGAGGGCCGTTTCTATACATTTTCCACGTAAGAAACCATGTTGCGTATCGCTAAGTATATTATTTTTTTCAAGGAATTTTATTAATCTACGAGATACTATGTGCTCGATGATTTTAGAGAACGATGATAATAGGCTAATAGGCCTGTAATTTTCAATGGAGTCAGCATTGCCTTTTTTATAAATTGGGAGTATTACAGCAGTCTTAAGTGCTTCCGGAAAAACACCAGACCTAAAAGACTCATTTATTAAGTGACACAGAGGTTCCAAAATCGAATCAGTGCAACGTTTTATAAGAAACATAGGCACTCCATCAATGCCGGAGCATTTTTTATTTCCAAGTTTAGCGATTGTATGTTTCAATTCTTTGTGGGACACAGGATATAAAAAGAAAGACTTTTCGTTCATGTCGATGTTACAAGCATATTTAGTTCTTTCAATACAATTATCAATCTTATTTTTGGCGGAACAGGAAAAATGTTTATTAAACTTATCAGCAATAATCTCTAATGGTTCACCGGTTGGCAACTTATGATTCTTTTTCTGCTTCTGAAATATATAGGGTTATAAGGTTAGTGTGGGTGCACAGCTCCCTTTACAGCATCGTTGTGTATAATGACTTGACAGCTTGGGATATAGGGTTATATGGGGTAAAACCTGACGTGATGGAGTTAAATGGATCGCGAATCTGGATTCAGCGACCACGAAACATCTGACCTCCAGATTTGAAAGAAAAAAATTTTGTGGGGCTGTATAATCTTTCTGCTATTTCTATACCCCTATCGTTTTTCCTGTCTATGGTAACCCCAAGGTATTTAAAATTTTCTACTTTCTGAACATAGTAATTATCAAACTTACGCTCATTAATATTTTCTGTTCCTTTTCTAGCACATATCAGGTATTTCGTCTTATTTTGATTAATTTTAAGTCCTCTGATTTCAGCTTCTCTTGCTATCCTCCTTATAGTTTCCTTCAAGATGTCTTCGTCTCTTGCTAATAGTTATATCGTTAGCGTATCTTATAACTTGTGTGGAGCTTTGTGCAATCGTCTTCGTTAGTTCCAAACTGTTGATCACTCCGTCCAGAGCGCTATTGAAAAGCGTCGTCGGAAGCCCCCTTGCCTTACCCCTACCTCTGTTTTGATTTTTTTTGTATTTCCATTTGCTGTATCTGTTGCTGTTGAATCCTCCATTATCATTATTGAAAGTTTAATCAGTTTTGCTGGTATTTCCATGTTTCTCATTTCTCCTACCAATTGGTGTCTCTTCACGATGTCGTAGGCTTGTTGGAGGTCAATGAAAAGCACATAGAGGACAATTGCATGTTCGTTACAATCTTTTTTGTCTGTGTTAGCTTATGAATCGCATCTGACGTCGACGTTTCTTTCCTAAATCTCAGTTGGTATTGGCCCAATGTTTTCTCTGTGTGTTTAATTGGTCGGTTTCTCGTAACTGTTATTAATAGTTTGTATGCCGTATTCAGTAGTATGATTCCGCTGTAGTCTTCACAGTCAGATGAGTCTCCCTTTTTAAAGATCGGTATTATCTGTCTATTTTGTCAATCCATTAGCATTTTCTCTTCATTCCCGATTTTGATTGTCATCTGGTTATGTATTCGCTGTAGTAGTCTTTCTCCTCCGTTCTATATTAGTTCGTTATTAATTTCATAACTAACTTGAAGGCTTCCGTGGCCGTCGTCCATGTTTGAATTGGCTTCCGTTGACTTCTTGTACGCCTACGTTTCGATCTCCATTGCAGAAGAACAAGAACTTTCTCAAAATGTGTAAAAATTTATTGATTTCATAGTTAACTTAATAGCGTGTTTATTTACCATGGCAATGCTCTCCGTCGCGTCGCACTCTTACACAACTGGCATAAAGCTATAACGTTTCTTGTTTATTTTAATCACGACTTTACTTAAACACGACCTTAATCATAGGTTAGTACATTTTCCACACTGTCTCCTTCATCTGTCCTTGCTTCATCTTCATTCTCTGGCTAGTCTCTGCTCTTATAACTCTGAAAAATATGTTCGCCATTGTTTTATGTGTTCAAAGAGCTTCGCATTGTCTTTATTGTTTGTCACCCACACACGGTTTGATCCCTCGTCACTGCCTCCACCTGATGTGTTTTTCCTTCAAGTTCTTGCATCTGTTCTGTGATCCATTTCATTCTCTTCCTTCTATACAGCTTCGTCGGTTCTTGTTTTTCTTTTCCTGTTTTTATCCACTTGCTCCTAGCTACATTTTTGGACTTGATCTTTTCCTTACAGCCATTCTTCTGAAGACTTCCACTCTTTTCATTCGTTCTGTTATTTCAAGGATGCTGTTTTTTTTATGTTTTCCCAATCAGTTTCTATATTTCTGTATATCTCGGGTAGGTACAGGGTAACTATCATCTGTAATGTATTGACATACTCGTGATTAAATTCATGATATAAATAAGGCACTGCTTGGAGCTGATCTGGTCTTACTGTTGCACATTAGCTATGTTCTCGTTTCTATTAACGCAGTGCTACACCTTTTCCCCGAACTACCTGTATACGACCACGAGTATTTTGCAATGTAATTTTTAATTCGCATGGAAATGTTCAATCAAAATAAAAAGAATGTACATATTATACCGGATACTTGTAGGTTGTAGCTAATATTTGCTCGCAAAAACGTCGTTAGAAACAAGTAATATATAGGCAGCAGTTTAGTGTCCGTTGTGAAACCTGTTCTCATCTATGTGGCTACCGCATTTTTAACGTTTATGGCTTCCCATTACTCGTTTTATGTGACTTTAAATTAAACTATTACGGCGCGGACATATTTCGTGACGTTGTTTACATCTCTGACACGTCAATTATCGGGGCACCGCCGCATAATTCCGTGATCTATTGCAAATTTTATAATTGCAGTTGATTGTAAGTTGAGGTACAGTCGCAATTTTGCCCAGATGAGTACAGACCCGTCCATTAATTTTCTTGCTAAACTAACGAGTAAGTTTATCCGGTACATTTAATATAGTTCTGCGTCCTGGGCTGAACCCAACTTAACTATCATTATCTTTATTAACTTCCTTGAAGAGACCAATAGGCTACAGCATCGTGTATGTATGTGTACTTACTTACTTTGTTAGTTTACGGGTTTGGCCAAATTATTAATTAATACATACTATTTTATTGAAGATACTCTTTCAGTATCTACTTCCGGTTAAATAAACATACATACAAAGGCTATTAGTTTCAGGAAGGTAAGGGTAGATGTGGATATATTACTATGTATATTACACATGAAACTAAAGCAAAATAGAAACCCAGTTGTATGTACTCATGTAGGTGGCAGATGAGGGTGAATTAACCCAAAAACGCATTTCGACGTTACCAAAGCATCCTTTGAGCTTTGAGTGTTGTTTTAGTACTTTTATAACCATATGACGACATTGTTATTAAATTCATCCGTATAAAATAAGCAGTCACGATTTAAACTGCCAGAAAATACATTCTTAAAATACAACACGCACAGATTTCGCTGTCCTGCTAATAACTAATAATTTCCAAATTGCCGGAAACATTAAATCGCAGCGTTTCGGTTTATGAATCGTTATTTGTCTTTATTTTTATTTGGCTGCTGCTGTGACACATAATTACAACAGCAATAGTAATGACAAATGATGATGGTGAATTTGTTAACACGTGCTGCGCCTAATTTAATTTATTTTATTTAATTGATACACAAATGTCACGAGATCATATTAATTCATAGTTAAATGTAAAATACTGGTATAAATAAACAATTCTTGAGTAGATATATTTTGCTCTATACTCCTTTTTTTAAATATAATTTATGCAATTGTAGAAAGCGAGCGAAAAGACATTCAAATATCGAAACTGCATTATTTAAAAATATTTTTTTAAATGAACATCTGTTTTATTAAACGGACAGATGTTGCGTTCGAAATGAAAACGATTTAAAATTCGGCGGCACACTTTTCCCTTTTATAATAAAAGCAATAATCTGATTTGAAGACGACGACGGTAAGGGACAAAGACATTTGGCACCCGGCAAGACATTATTTCAGCACTAATTTGAATAATACTTAGCTTTTGGCATGCCTTTGGTAATAATATCATAACGTGAGAGCCACTGTGACACACACAATCGAGGCCGCACAATCCCGCAGATTACGATCTATAAAATTATATATTCAGGGCATCCATTGTAATGAGCTTCAGGAATGCTATTGTTGCTGTTTGAAATCCCTACGGTGTTTATGCGCCTGTAAACAATTGCTCGGCAATTACTCAAGCTTCTTTCGGCTACCGTGTGCGGCAAATCTTGATATGTGCTTTTTGTTGAAAGCACGAAATAAAAATTTTGTACGTGATCTTGGGCAACAAAAGCGAAAGATATCAAACGGTATTGTAATTTGGATTTAATTGGAACGAAAAATTCTGCCCGCCCATTATTACAATGCAAAGGATTTGCGAGTCACTCTTACATGCTTGCGGATTACAATGTTGCTAGGGAATTAATTCCGGGAATTTATTTCACAGAAAGCCGGAGCTTTGCGGATAAAAATCTAATAATGTTCTTTTATGATTCCCCCGCGCACGTAAAAAAATGAGATTTTATATAGGTATTCGATTTAATTTCGTACCAATTTAATTTTGAACTTATCAAATGTAGAAAATTAAGCTTTCAGCGAAGTAATTATAGTTACTATAATATCAAAAGTTGTGAAATTTAAATTTCTAAGTGGAAAAGATAAAATATTTGTGGTGGAAAAAATTAGAAGCAAATATCTTTCAGCTGTTTTAGGAAGAATGAAAGAAAGTATATATGTACATCAACATACAACAACATACAACGTCCAAGTACGTATCCGATATAGTAAATGTGTTACTACAGCAACTGTCGCTTCAGTGAACTTTTTACGTCACTGACATAATACGAAACTCACAGCAGGAGCCTTTACGGTATACAAAATAATGACGTCCTCTTTATTACTTATTCAAAAAAAGCGTAATGGATTATTAAATTTTTTTAACAATAATGCAATGCTTCATATATTTTCAAGTTTAAAAAGGGAACTTGTACCTACCATTACTGGTGATCAGTATTTTTTATGCATCATAAGTCAAAGCAAATTCTTGAAATAGTTGTTTTTTGTGAAGATATTTATCAGGTCATTACTAGCAACAGCAAAGTTTAATAAGTTCTAAAGAATTTTTATGGCACAGTCGTTTCAGATTTACGACGACGATATGAATATGTAATACAAAACGTTCGGGATATTATGAGGTATTAAAGGGGGTTGTAATAACCCGGTTGCCAAACAATAACTTGATGAAATAAATCTCTAATATCCAAGTTAAATACGATACAAATAGTATAGTGTTTCGTGTTAAATATAATAAGATCCGAGGGAAAGAGTAAAATAAAAATTAACGGCGGCGGCGTCATAAAATTGTTGTGCTCCACAGTAATTGCATATTATTTCTATGAAGTTCACTTTAACAGCCCGAGCTGTTTACAGAGAATCGATCTTCGAAAGGATAAAAAAACATAACGGCGGTATTGATTTCCTTTCTTTTGTGTTTCGGTAACTTCCTCCGAGCATGAAATAGGTGATCAAGGGCGGCCATCTGTTATATAAACACGACATGCTCTCATGACTTCGGGAGACTTTATCCTTTTGCTTGTTAATTGTATTCCGATAGTTTTGCATGTTCAAGTAGCTTCTTAGGAATTTTTTTCTGTTTATAAAGAACGAGATTAAAATTCGAGTATAATTTGTGAGAAATAAATTAAATTCGATTTTTAGTTTTTGTTAAACATTATAAAATATCCTGTAAAACTTTAACTAACAGTATAAGTATTTTTCTTAATTTTTCTTCTGTGTACATTTTGACATGCTTTTAACCGACATCTGTGTAAGTACATGTACTCGGAGTTCCTTCACATAAAAGTCATTAATGAACAGAAACAGAAAAAGAACATTGCAAGCGAAATGTTATCTAGCGATGATAAACGTCGCAGCTTTTGTTTGCGCTGAACATTAAAATAACAAATGTTTGGCCATACCTAATGCTCTAAAAATAGGGCCATTTGTTGGGCCTTTGTACCTAGTAATTATTGCGCGCACAGTTACTTGAAGATAATTAATTTTTTAGTTCTTTCTTTGCCCGTGATAAATTCGAAACCATTCTTTTCGCGAAAAGAGCTTTGAAACAATAACGAAGTATAACGCGTGCACGTTATCATCGCTAAAATAAGCCATCAGTTACTTTTACTAATGACCAAACTGCACTTGTGGAGGACGATATAAATCAAGTGATATACAAGGTGAAACAGCACAAGTTACGATTAACATTTTTTTCTGACCTCGGTTATTAACGGTATTCTACCGCATATAAATACGATCGATCGCCAGAGGGGGCGAAATATATAGAATACTTGCCTACATATCTCCAGCTCGATCACATTTTCTTTCGCATGCTTGAATAAACAAACCTCACATAAATACTTGCAGGTAATTGAAAATTATCGTATTAAAATTTATCATGTGCTGGGGTTTATTTATTTATCACTGACAAGGGCCCAGTTGCAACTTTCAGAAGCAATTTAAATGTTCTTTGCAAGGTGAACTAATTCGTTTCGACTCGTGGAAACAAAGAACTCGTTTTTAACTTGCACTCTCATCGCAACAATCAGTTTTTAGCGAACAAAGCTTATCGCGGGTTCGGGAATGTTTTCAAAAGTCATTCCGCTCTCGTTTAATCTCATTAACAATAATCAAGGACGCGCAGCTCATGTAAAAACATTTGAAAAGACATTGTAATACATTTTAGTATCAAGCACATTAATTTTGTCGAGTACTGTACATCATGGTGTCGTTTGACTTTTGTCCACAATACAGCACATAAAAATTCAATAAAAACTAATTTATGCGTTTGTTGCACACGAAGCCTTCCCATTAATAACGACCCACTCGCGAATTTTTGGCAGCGCGTTTTTTTTTATGCCTAGGTAGTAAACTCTCAATAGGAATAAAAGTTGGCTAGAGCCATGACACGTTTTTTACCTGCCACTTTACGTATGTATACCATAATGGGAAACCTCTGTCTCTACTACAAAAATATGTAGGCGTAAAAAATTTGTGTGTGGTATTCGCATAGGTACACTGCCCACACCTAAACGCGATTTTTTATGTCACGTCGTTTCACGTTTCAATTTACAATCGAGCTGTCGTAAACATGTACCTAACAGTACTTTTTTCTTTGGCTTGGTTAAATTTAGCGCCATGTTTGTTACAATCTTTAATTTACTGTTTTGTTTAGCCCGGAAACATAATGTCGGTCAAACGTATTGCCTAAATTCATTATATTTAATCTGCATCTTTGATAGATTCTTCTAGGTATGTACAGAGGTGAATGTCTTATAAATTTAACGCACACATTCATGTTTTTCCTACTCCTTGGCGTGTGATAAAACACAAGATGGAGGTAAATTACGCCGAAGAATTTATAACTAGTAGCGCCCTAAACTACAAAGAAATCGAAAACGTTTGTACCAATTTACATAAATAAGCAATATTCGCTTTTGTTGGAATAATGAGCGGTGCAGGCGAGATTTATGAGAACATTCATACATACCCAATGATATATGGTATATCCCAATTAAATTAATTAAACGCGCTGGCAGGTCGTAATAACGTTTCACTATTTATTCAAATAGACTGGAAAAACTCGATCTATTTATCGCAAGTTGTAGATTGGAAAATCAAATTTATACAGACATTGTCTAATACAGTTTAAAATAATTGGACTTTCGCCTTACTTCGTTTAGAGCCAGTATTAAGAAATATTAAATTATTTTGAAAATCGAGCTTTCCATTCAGTTGTTCCAATTTAAAAACGAAATGTTTATAGCTCGCCAACTAAGTAATTCATCAAGACATCAACGTTTGGAACGGCAGTTGTGGCTATAAACCAACGTTTCCAATTAAAAATTGAAGGCAATCCTACGAACCGGTTAAATGTGACAACATATTTTCCGGTGTGCCTCCGTTAATTTTGACGTTAAATCTATTTGGGCGACGTTTATCTTTTACCATTTACAGGTTTCGTACAGACGAATTCTTCTTTATTATATTTGTAAATTTGTAGAATTTCCCAAAACAAATTAGTTCTTTCCACGAAAATCTGTTGTTTGAAATTCGAACCACTTTGTTAATTAAATTTCCTGCATGTGCATTATGCAATTAATTCACACAGAGATGGGTGCGATTATAGCTACAGAGCTTATTAATTATCAAAATGCAAAAGAATACGATCATTATTTAACGCATCGTTTCAAGCAAATTCTTGGTAATCACGATAATTTAATTACGCCCAACTGGATAATATGATTAAAATTATAAAAATCAATAGAATAATCCGTTTAACTAATCACTAGCAACTATTACCATCAGACGTATTAGCCTCCTGCAAGCGAACATTATTAATTTAATGCAAAGCTCATTAAAAACAATTTTTTTTCCTTAACGTGTTACTAGGTAGGTTCCTTCTATACGTACATATATGTATACTAAGAGCTTGGAAGCGCTTATAACGGTTAAATTACGACTTTAATATGCAAGTGTCTTTCCGACGTAAGAAAATGTACCGCTAAAATAGTAAGTGGCTTTAGTACTTAGCCTCACCAGCCAGCAACATGACCTGCCGATGCTTAAACGCTAAACCAAGCACGAAGAGGAAGTTCCAGTGTAATATTCAGAATATTACAATTTGATAATGAACATAAAATTTTGCTTCAGTTTAAAAATAATCCCTTGGCAAAGCTTTTAGAATTATTATAGAAGCATTTCAAAGCTAGAGTATTTGACAACCGAGTGATTTATTGTGCGTTATTTAAATCTCGGCAAAAAACTCGTGCTAACGACTTCAGGTATATAAATTGAAAGCATGAAATTTACATGCATTTTTAAAACGTGCATGCAACTGATTGTGAAGGTAATAATGCAAGTAACTGTTGAGAACGTAGTTAAAAGTCAAATTAAATAGAAAATAAATCATGTAATAGAAATATTGCAATCACAAATTATTTATTTAATTATTCGCTTTCACATTTGTAAGACATGATTTCCAAGGTGATGGTCTTTACAAAGACTCATGCCATCTTGCAGACGAATGTATTCTTTTTAATTGCGCAATGCGCTGCGGTCCTCCCCGGCATAGTATGCGCCGGCCTTAAAGCCACGACACTTGATTTTTGAACTCACTTGATACTTTGATTATGTAAAAAACGAAGTGGTTCTCAATTTATTTTAAGTCGGCTGGATGTGCTTCGTAACAGGTGTTTACAGATCGATTAGGTTGACCCACATATTCTTAATTGCGGCTTTTTGTCAATAAAAGCAACTTTAAGTAAATACTTTTGGAGAACTTTCCTGGTGTCCTTGTTGAAAACACCCCAAGCTTTTTCCAAGTATAACTTTCTTTCATCAAAAAAGTTTCAGTTAGATGTATACTTCAGAATAATCTATGATCCATTTAAGATCAGGTTTCAGTTATTATATTTTCTATTTTTTTGTGTTTGATTAAAACTTTGCCTGGTTATAAACTATAATATTCTATTCTGATATTCTAAATTGATACATACCAGGATCTATCATCGTAAGATACCAAAAAAGTATTGTTGTTGCTGGAATAAATCATTATTGAATATTAAAATCGTAAAAGTGTTTCAATTATACCAGTATACGAAAGCAAAATGAATTCCGACAAACTTTCATCAGAAGAAAGAAAAATTTGACGAGTAACACAATACGTTCCTTTGCATGTAAAGCCTTTGTGCGTTCAAGGGAAAAAAGCTGTAAAATATAAAATACGGGGCTCGATATTAACCTGAAAAGAGAAAGAAGTCATTCACAGAGCTGCTGCCTGCGATTGTATGTGTGTGTGTACGCCCGGAAGAAAGCCCCGATATTATCAACCGCGTCGAAAATATTACGCACGCAGTTTTCACGAAATGAAAATCTTTTTTTATTAAAAAAAATTACGTCGGGTGTTTCTGCCAAGTTTACATGCCTTTGCATACGAATGGAGGAATTTGAACACAAACATCGTGATAATCGACTGCTACTTGTCCGAGCTTGGAATATTTAAAAAGATCTTTCTTATCACCTTATCAAAAATTTATTTTGATAAAAAAAGGCAAGTATTTTGGAAAATTGTTTGATATCAAACTGTAAAGCGATGTGTACATAAAAATTCCTTGCAAAGTATTTTGGAAAATCGTTTGATATCAAGCTATGTGTACGTAAAAAAATCCTTTCAAAAAAAATATCTCCTAATCTGAATTTGTAATGTCTGCAACTCAAAGCAAGCGCCTCGTGATTTTTATTGCCTTGCGAATGAGAATTCTACTAACACGTTTCGCGTCTAGACAAAGAAGCATATGACAAAGCGTTTTCCTATATCAACAAAAAGCAATAATGTGGAGATTCATTGAAATCGATATTTACTCTTTTGGATAAGCTCGGAGGGATCGGGCGAGATATTTCATTTAAACCCGATAAGGATAAGCGACAACTGAACCAATATTTATAAAATACTTCAGCGCCTCGATTGGTATATAACGGGGAAAAAAAACTACGAGACAACTTTTCAAAGAAAACTTATTAACTCTTCTCTTATACGCCCGGAAGATGATACATCGATAAGATTGGTCCTGTTCGAAAGAGGAAGTAATTTTAGATATACATTTTCCGTGATTCTACTGAACCCACTTTCATGTGTTTATGGGCACCAAAACGACCAGAGATTTTATCGCAGTTACAATAATTTTGATATTCTTAAAGTATATGCCAAAAACCAATACATCTTCCAATTAATTAACAACAAAAATTGAATATAGAAAATTGTACCTTGCGGTTGCGTGTCTTGGTTATTACTTCCAGATAGCAACGATCGATTAGCAACAAGAAGATTCTACATACAACGACGTCGCACCTCAACTTATTAATATTTATGATAAGCAGAAATTGTGAATTATAAATGACGTGCAGTGTTTAGAATATTTTTGTGGCTAACGAACAGCAGTGCTTTGCGTTTCCATAATCAAATACAACATAAGTCATTAGACAGGTCATTAATTGAAAGGTAAAAAAAATTGCAAACAAGTTATACGCACGCACGTTTTCACTTTTATGTACGAGTATACAGGACTTTTCAAATTCGCAAACAAATTTATTCTAATTAAGATTACAAATAAAAATTCAATATTAAAAGTATGAAAACTTTTAGACTTCTAAGTTAAAAATATCAAGAGCCTCTATTTACTTAGCTCTAGAGCTACAATTAGTTCTAGCTTTACTTTTAAACTAATAATTGCAAAAGTTTGTTAATTCATGGGAAAGTAAGCAAGTTGCCGGCAGTATTTCGCCTTATAAATTTCGAACTAGGAAGTAACTTTAATATCGACGAATTTATCTGAAGGAAAATGTGTTTACCCTCTGAAGTTTTTCTCTTTGCGTTCCACATTATTAAGTCAACTTTCCTGTGCAATTAATAAGCAATATTCAAAGTAATAACAAATACTTTGCGGCGTTTTATTTAAAAACGAGTTGTATTTACAATTTTGGTATTTTCTTCTAAATAAGAATTTAATTATAAGTGTAAAAATCCAGGTCCTCAATCTAAGCCATTCAAATCCTTTAAATCCTTCGTCTTTTAATTTGCTTCATAGTTGGATTACCTCTGTATGTGTCAAGAAAATAAACAGGTTTTCACAATTTTCCAAGTACCTGTGACATTCGAGATATTTATACAGTTGTGAAATAAAATTTAAAAAAATACAGGAGCACGTATCTTCTTGCCCCTTTTCTCATATAACATAACTTTCGAGGTAAGAACTCCCTTTTTATTACAAGCTTGATGTTATAACGATATTAAGTTCTTTGGTTCTTTATTTGCCTCTCCTGCTCTTTTCTGCTTGTACAATACACATTCCTGAACTTGTTACACCATATTTTCCTGGCGAGTTTTTTATTATTACAATTGTTGTTTTATTTTCTCATTCTTTCTCTCACTTTTATTAGTTCAAGCTTCAGCTATCCCTTCATCTTCCTGATAAGTGATAAGTAATTTAGTAATATGTCATAATTTTTTCTTACTGCATCTTATTTAATTAATAATCAAGCAAACTATAAGCTAGCGTATATGGGTAGGTATATTCCACAATATTTTTAATAAAGTCGATTTGATCTCTCCAACTAATCCGAATTTAATTTCCTCGCCGAAGAAGAGGAAGCTTTGAATATAAAAAAAGAGAAAACTCGGCAACTCCTGCGCATTATTTAGCGAGGAAATTACGTCGCCATGTTTTCTTAACATCCCGAGAAATATCCAAACGCCAGCCGATTAAAATGCCGACCACATTAAAAGCCTCGCTCAGTTTTGCTTTTAAGTATTTCGAAACTAGTTTTTTTGGTTCATAAATAGAGATGCGATTGCCACGAAACCGCATTGGGTCATAGGAGTTTTATCAGAATGGACCAAAAAATCTGGTTATGTTAATACGCGTACGCTTACACAGTCGTTGTTTATTTAATAAATTCTTATATATGATTTCGTAATATATTCGAAAAATTAAAGAAATCATCTTGTTAATTATAATAACACAAAACATAACAAAGGCACAAACTATAGGTAATTGTTCGTTAAACGTTCCTGCAACAAAGCTCTAACTAAACGTGGTATTGCCACCATATTAAATAAGAAATTAAATTAACACCGACTAAATGATCATGTAGGAATTTGGCGCCCAGGAAAAATAAAACAGGTATTAATGATACGTGCAGGATGCAAAAAAAAAACGAACGAAGCGCGAATAAGGGAAGCGCGAATGACGGAAAAAAGGAAGTCGTTGCGCGCCGAGATGTTTGAGAGAACGGCTGGGGAAAAAAACAAACTAATTTATTCCTACGTGCAAATATTTCGTTCCTCCCCTGCAGCTTAATAAATTATTTTTTAAGCTTGGCGCGCAATTTCTGAGTTCATTAGTAGAAGCGAATTTGAACGAGGTAATTCCCAGACGAAAACTGAAATCTAAAATTACTAGGAAATCATTTTATTACCGACAGCCGATAATTTTTGGACGCTTTTTTAATTTTTCCCCCTGATGTCTTGCTACTACTTCACCCAATTAGTTAAATGGTAAATAATAATTATGTACGTGCAAGTATCGTAAGATCAAAGCGAAAGAGACAAAGAACTTAGACACAATTAACTAATTAAAGTTTAATTAGAGGGATCGACTGCATGTAGCTTGGCTTGGAGGGTTTTTCCACCCTTCGTCGTTCCGTAAGTTTCGTAACTGATTTAAACCGCGTAAGCCAAATATTAAAGAGCCCGAGTAACTAACATTAATTTCCTTTATGACCTTAAGAACGCGCCGCCGTTTTAACAAGACTGTTAAAGCCAACAACCCTTGCAGAATCTGTTATAAATTGCAGCGCGCACTATTAACCCCCCTCGTGGTATTCGCAACAACAAACATTGGTATTTATTTGTTTGTAATCTCCCGCGTACGGTACGTGAGCATCCAATGTAATCCTTCACAAAGAACGCCATCCCTTCGGTTTATCAATTATTCCTTTCTCCGTGAAATTACTAGGGTTATCTCTTCGCTTTTCTTGTTTATCTAGCCCACTGTATTTATCTTCAGCTCCTTTGTTGAGCTTTCGGTCGTGAGGAAACGGCGGGTTGGAAATTTCCCTCACAAAAGACATAACTGTTAATGGGCATGCCAAACAAATTACTTAAAGATCTGAAACGTTGTAAGGTGAATTTAATGTGTAATGTGCGTTCACTTACACCAAAATCTGATCTGATCTTCAAAATTTTACGTCGAGTTAAAATTGTAACTATGAAATGAAATTACTTCCGTAAAGTGACATAAAAATTTGCATCATAATAAGTTATTCCCGAGGAAAATTTCGGTAAATAAATCAATAATAATTCGTATCCAGCTCACGAGCGAATTACTTTTTTAAATTGATACAAACATTTTAGAAAAAGCGCCCCCGCGAGAATTATTTCATTCCGTTCCTAAATTAATTTCGAAAGACAAAATATGTTTTCCGCGCGCGCTCGAATTTATTCCTCTGCGTTTTTTTTTTTTGAATGCGTGAAAAGAGGTCGCCTCATACTTTTTCATTTAAAAAAAAAAAAGAAAACGTGATGAGCTTAGCGTTATTTTCTGAATCGTACGTCTGAAGCAGGTTTATGCAATAATTTATTATAAGGGGGGAAAATGAAGTTATTGTGGCGGCAACCCTAGCCCCGGTCCATTTTAAGGTTATGTCCACATTTGTATTCATATGAGTTTACGCCTGTGATTTAGCTGTTAAATTATTCCATTTTTTTTTCCCTAACAAAGGAATTACTATTTGTGTATATTTTATGTGTACCGCGTAGAATATTTCATGAATTATTTTAATGAAGCACAATAATAATCCTGGAACATGGAAGAAAATCATTTTCTTTTCTTTATTAACGTACAATACTAACGCAACCTACTTATTATCGAATGGGCATTTGGAATTCGAATATTGAATATTCCTGTCAGTAACAGGACAAAACGACTGAATGAACAAAGTTCTAATCATTTATGTATTAGATGATCGTAGCTTAGCTCACGAGAGACAGATGTTTAGAGAAACTGAAAGAGCGAGAGAGATACCGGAAATTCATTAACAGAGAAGTGCCTAGGATATATTAAGCCCGTCAAAACAAATACATAATGCATCTATTGTATGTACTCTGCTAACGTTTTGGATTTAGGTCATCGAACATATAATAGAAACAATACTAATTTAATTCAAAACAGTTTCTAAAGACAACGAACTCAATTTATTTATAGATTATCTATAAAAGTTTGTATCTCCCATTAAAACAATCCTTTCTTCTTTTTGTTATTTTGCCTATTTTATGCCTAAAATACGTATAAATTTTAAAAGCACTTTACGTGTTCAGCTATATTCAGCGCTGCAACGCTTTCGAAAATTGAAACTCAAATTTTAAATTTAAATAAAATTGTTAATATGAATAAGGCAATAAGGTGCTCAAGCGACAAACTTTAGCCAAAATATTGTCTCTAGTTACGATAAGTGACCATTAAGATAGGTTAAAGAATCCACGCAAGTAGCGAAGCCGACCCAAAGACACATTGCAATCCCTAGAGGGTAGGCAACTTAAGTCACTCCTGTGAACTAAATGAGCGGGACCGAAAGGGGGTTCGCGCAGATGTCGTCACCTCGCAGTCGCAAATTACAAAACGGACTCGGGTTTTGAAAATATAAACAATGCGATTCCGCAGGTTCACCGAGACATTTTAGGCTATCTAAAAGTGTGCCTATCTCAGTTTTTTTAAGTGCGTTTTAGTAATTACTTTTTTCTTTAATAAGTGCTCAATTCGAACTAAAATCTAATACTGTGGTATGTCACAATAGAAGCGAGTTTGAAATACACAGAAAGGCGGCACAAAACATCTGTGCCTGCCAGGCATTGTCGTATTTAAAATGATGATGGACCCGTGTCCGGTGTGTACCGACCAAACTAAGGGATAATGATTTGTCGCCGCAAGCATTAGGACGCATGTATTTATTTAACGGAGATACCGTCATTGATGTACGGCTTCAGTCAATATCTGACGCGAGAAATTGATTCGGGCGGCGGACATTCAAATTAACTTTTTTTTGTTCAAAAGGATTCGGTAATTAATTTTGTCTCAGTGTTTTCATGTTTCCATCGAAATTACTAATTGATTGAAAATTACAGTTTTATAAAAAAAAATATCAGTAAATAAAATACAGTAAAAGAGAAGGACAAAATAATAAATAAAATCAAATACAGAATAATTCATTCAGTATTATTAGGTACTTGAAAATCAACAGAGTATGTTATTCAAAGGAAAGATGTAAAAACCCTTAACGAAGTAAAATATTAATGTTTAATTAGTAATAACTTCTTCCCGGTGTTTACGGTAAACATAAACAAGTAACCCAACCAAATATTAATAGGGTGCTTTAATTCACCTCTGTAAATGCGTAAGTCTGAAAGCCGTTGGTTGTATGTGAGAATTCACAGTTCGTTGATGTACACACAATTCCCGGTATCCAACTTTCCCTTTTGAAATTAGCTTATCAAAAAGGTCAACGAATGCCGAATAACAAGAAATGTTTTAATTTAATTTAGGTAAACAAGAGTTCTCCGCTAATGAACGTAATCTCCAAACGAACCGTTCCTCTTTTACGTATATTATTAGCTCCAGGACAGATTACAAACGGAACGTTTTTCTTTGATTACAAAGCGATCCTTTCCGCTTTTCGTACAGAAATAAAAAAAAAAATTCGGGAAGGTTGTTTGCGAACGTATTGTGAAAACTGTTGCCAAGTTGTGGAAATCTCTGAATAAATGCAATAAAAAAAAAATATTGAAAGTATCGAACATTACCAATGAAATGTGTGATGGCAAGGAAATTCCCATTAGACATCAAGGGCGTAATAAACGGGGAATTTTACTCGGAATGCTCTTTAATATTGTCCCCGGTGTCACTTTATCTCCTCGTTCTTGGCCTTTTCGCTTACAGTATCGTTCTCCCTTCATTACGACGATAAACAAAACGGAACCATCATTTCAAAATCGTCTGGCTGGTGAATTTATTTTATTGACTATTTGTGTTTATTTCAGAGCAACCGACTTTACAGGAAAAATAATCTACTATTTTTATATGACAGCAGTTGGTACTTCAATAATTTATTTATTATTATATTTAAAGCAAAAGTATTGCAGCGTTTTTTTTTTGTACATTTGGGTCAAAATAGTAATAACGTTAAACAGAGCATACCTCGTTCTGATAAACACTCGTTCGCTGGTTAGTCCCTTCTAGTTTTCTCTCTCTCATTCTTCATCTCGCTTATCGCGCATACGATGCATCGTGAGAAACGGATACACATACAACAAACAATGCGATTTACATCGGATGTCCGAAAATACATCAAATACTACTCCCCGGGGGGTCTGCGCGCCCCCGGAAATCCAACGGAGCATCTAGTAGCAACCATTCCCTCACATTGATAATGGACACTACGGAAGTTATCCTTGGACGTTGACTTCTTACCTTCGCATGCATTAACTCCACATTCACCTGTAAATCGAAAACACACCCTTCCGATGGATATTAGCATACCTTGCCTCCTAAGCTTACGTTCTTAGGATCAATTGATGTCACTGACCGCGTAAGTGTCAGCACACTCCGTTTCCGATCCAGTGAGCATCATGTCATGTTAGACCTTTGTGGAGCACAATGCTTCCACCAGGTCAGAAATACAACCAACTGAATTCCCATTCACAATGAATATGGAATACCAGCTGACTGTCTCGCCGTCATCGTGCACTTCATCAGCGGTGCTGACCACTGCGACAAGTCACACACGATGTCGTATACTGGTGCACGGTATGACCCCCTGCAATGCCAGGGATCATCGGCATCAGGACGATATTCGCTATATCAAAATAACTCCACCTCATCGCATGATCCTCATCCCGCATTGCCAATAAAATAAACAGGGTATACCGCGATACTACTTCTGCCAGAACATTGCCTCCTTAGGCCAATACTCTGCAGCCACCCTCTAGTTCACACATCCCGTCACCTCGACGCGTAACACAATTCGTTACGCTCTTTACCGACCGTTCTCACTCTGCATTCACGAGAAGACTTTTTGACAGTGAATGTCATATCGATATAGATTTTAAGGTTACTCCAAATTAGGCGATGTCGCAATATTTTTTTTCTTTCATCGCGAGATGTAGTCACTGCCAAATTTGCTTAAAGTTAAAAGTTAAAATTGACAACACCGATTAATCAATCTGATTTGAATTGTCACAATTTGACGTATGTCATAAGGACATCAGATGGAATTTGTCTAATTTCACATGATAGCCAACTTACTAACTTAAAATCACGACCTACTGGGGTAACAAATAGTGAAGTTGGATAATAACTAACGAGAGTTCATAAAAAACGACCGGGTCAAGTAGGCCAGTTGAGTGTTTTATTGTCCAACGAATTTAACCGTCAATCGGTGTTGCCAACCTTGAAGAAAAATCCCCAAATTTGAAGAAATTTAATAAGGATGAGAAAAAATTGAGGATTTGAAGAATTTGAAAGCAAGGATTTTTTTTACTTCGGTATCAGTAACAAATTAATAACGTGCGTTCAAGAAAAGCCGTTATCGAGAAGGCTCTGAACTTGCTTTTATTTTATGACGGCACGTCGTAGCTTAGTACGTATGTTGCAACCTTGAATAACTGCGAACTGTCAACAGCGTCAACATTCAAAGGTTTTGTTTACATCTTCGCAGTTTTTGAAATAAAATAAATGTTTTATTTCATTAATTACGTTTTATTATCCATTTTGTTGAAAATCGTAATTAAATGTTTATAAAAAATTAGGTTATGTTTCTAATAATCGCACGGTTACGACGTGACTTTCCAAAATTTGCATTTGACATAAGCCTACTTGATAACGGTTTTTTTTTAACACACTTTATATCTGCTAACTGGAATTCTACACATTAAATATGTACAGTTGCAATCAAAAATAATGTTATACATGCTGCAATTTAAGTCAAGATATACTGAGACCTGTTAATTTAAGAGATTATTTCTGATTTCGATTATACATATTATAAATATGTAAAAGTTATGAAACTGTTTTACAAACGTTAAACGAAGGGAGTTATTTTGAACTTACGTTACATATTGATTGTTTGTTTGGGAATAGTTTTTGTTTTAAATTTTTTAGAAGTGTTTTTAAACACCTTTCTATTTCTTCATAAACATGTTGAAATTACTACCACATTATTATTCCTTGTAACATTTATTTTTCAACGAACTACAAAATTACAAAAAAATTTTCTGCAAATCGGTTCCGATTACAAAATTACAATCTGAATTTAAAAAAGCTCGAAGAATTTATTTATGTGTTGAGGAAATTCAAGTATCACTGGGTTAGCAAAACTGCCATCAATGACACAGTACCACATCACATCAATCTTCACAGTAGCGTCACTCGAGTGTAACTGTCACATTTGCCATTTTGTTTGATACCTACCGATTTGCAAATTGCATTACATTTCTATAAGGGTATAAACAATATGGCCGCTTTTTTTGACACTGACGTTTAAGTGACGCTACTGGGTAATTACTTATACTGTGTCAATGAGGTTATGGTGGTTTCCTTTTACCTCAAATCTTACCCCAGATTAGATAAACGTCATTTCCTTTAGCACGAACAAGTGAGTTTAAATTGACATTTCGATCTCCCACCTTGCCGTTCGAACACTCCCATTAGTTGCTAGGTTCAAATATCCATTCCATCTTACTTGTTCGTGCTAACGGAAATGACGTTTAAGCGATCTCAGGTAAGATTTGTGGCAAAAGGAACGCAACTTATATTTCTATGAACATCAGTGTTCGCAATAGTTCCTCTTACAAAATCCCCAGCTACATAAGGCAAATATTACCAGATTTGTGTTGAAAATTACCAAATCTCCGCAAAAAGAAACTCGGATGCTCATTTCATTTATGTACAATTTTAGCATGAAATTCAACTTACGGTATTATTTTTTGAGTAACGGTAGTATTTAGCTACGATAAGGGTTAGGATGATCTCATAGATATTTTCATATAAAACAGTGACCGACAAAAAGTTCGCATTCAATGGGAAACATTTTTATTTTTGATTCTTTTCATTCCTCTCCTTTTAATATTTTATGTTCCCTCGGCTAGGTTTATTGTCAAAACATATACAAACATCCCCTGATATACAGATATTTATTAAGCATTTTAAATTACAAGCTAACTCATTCCTTAAAAATAATTTCGGCTACGACAAAAAGGATTTTTATTTCAAATTATTTGCCCAGTTGTCTATAACATATTTTTGGTTTTTATTGAAACTTGCCTATGCTGAGTTATTTTAAAAACAAAATATATTACGGTGTTTCTAAAAAAAAAAAAATTTTTTTTTCACGCAAAAGTTTTAATTGCATTTACATAGTTACTACCACACACACAAACAGAATTTCTCGTGTATTTTACGTTTCAATTAAATTTTCCGAAAATAAATTATAATTGGATTTCAACGGGCTCGTGAAAATAAACTAACGTCTATTTATTTATTGAAACTGAAACGTATTCGCGGCCGAGATAATTTAGTGAGCCGTGATGCAATCATTTACTCTGAAGCGTCACGATTCTTTCAAAACCGCAACGTAGCTTGCGGATTGTGTACTCAATTAAATAAATATTATCCTGCCCGGGCTTCAAACTGTCCATCGCTTAATAACTACAAAGAAAATTACAGAAATTAAACACGTTGGCATTGTTTAAATTCTGTTTAACACTGAAACGTAAAAACTATAATTAAAGAAATATGAGAAGTACTCTTGAAGTACAAATCCTTAAAAATTCGATGAAAAAGTCGAGGAAGCAATTCAATTAGTAATACGGTGCAGCAGCAAACTTCCCTCGGTTTCCCCCGTCCTTATCACAGGGGTAAGATTAAGTGTTCTTGGTTATCTGACTAATTGGACCTGGATTTGATATAGCTCGCTGCAGTTGCCAAGATACCGATACATGTGGAACAATTTTCATTTCCCCTAATGTATTGGGAATCGCTCCTACACAGAATTCGATTAAGTGCAGCGCCACATTGCATTTAATTTAATTTCACCGCAAGCTATTTTTGTGAAACAACAAATCGTATTCTTTCATAAATTATTCATTGCGAGAGGCATTTCATATTTATCACGTTTGTTTTGTTTGTTCTTTATTCATTCGTCCCTAATGTCTACACTTCGAAAATTCTATAGTCTGAGAATACCCTCTATGATCGTCTCCAAGGGTCCACTTCCAATGCTTGAAGCTTTCGTACCTACATTTTCCTGGTTTACTCCCGTGCTTTTTAACTGCAGATTGCTTGCAACTGATCATACAAACAGTATCAAGTGGCAAACGTCAAAGCAAAAATATCCTGTAAATGCTATTAGCTATGAAAGTTGAGTCTGTGCTCGGTTTCCCATCTCTAATCCCTCCTCTTGTGTATTAAATTTTCCGTGCATGATGAATCGAAAGTCACTTTACCCTTTCGTGACCCGCTAAACGGCAATCCGGCGGCAACCAAGTTGGAACACTTTCTGCGTGCACAAAGCCCCCAACTTAAACATACTTACTCACCGTCGTCTATCTACTCCTTTGGGGGGGAGTTATTAAACCGCTCATCCCGCATCTCCGCTAATTAAACTTCGTCGTAATAATCGGGGGCAAAACAAATAACGTGCAAAACACAGTTCTTTCTTCATTTCGAACTGAATGACACCGCGGGGTATCGCTGCGTGTAAGCTCACGAGCCTATACGGCCGAGTGGATGTCTCTTTAGAGTTAGTTACCGCAAATCAATGTTTACAAAAATGTTGATCAAAGTTATTAAAGAAACCTTGACATAAAATCGCATCAACTTCAAAGAATTTAATAAATGTGTTTACAGCTCGCCTTTGGAGTTCTTTACTTTTTCTTTTCCCCGTTTGTTTTTTTTTCATGTTGAATTTCTATTCCTTGTTTAAAAGTTCAAAATCTAACATAACTTTTTACTCTTATAAAAGCTTCGAAGCTTATTTTTAAGAGAAGTTAATTAACACGAAAGAGTAAATTGCAAAATATTGAGGTTAATCGTAGTAAATCAAGATAGTCTTAAGAGGCGTTCAATGTGCATTTAGATAAGCCAAATATACTGTTATGTACTTGTTAAAGCAATTCACATAAACATCAACATACTACGTAGGTATAAAGTAAAACATCCAGTGAGGTATGCCTGTTTTTATTGTAATGGAAGTAAGTGCCTACATACATGCGCGGGTTTTGAGCCTTCAGGACAGTAGCAAGTAATAAAGCCACGTACGATTTTAGAAACAGATATATTGCAAATTACAGTAGTACCTACGTAGTAGTTTTCAGAGAAGTGCATGGTTTCGTTCCCGTAATTGTTCTAAACACGCCCCGTACGTCTTTAAACGAACATAAATTTAAACAATTCTCTTGTACTCGCTTCGCTGAAATTACGCAAATAGCTGGGATGAAATTAATAACAATTTACAATAATTTTCTATGCAAGTTTAGTATTTAGCAATTTTGAATTTCATTGGCAAAAAAACGTCAAAATTAAACAATAAAACTCTGCATAAAAACCAATTTAAATCTCTGTTCTATTCATTTTATAATTTGTTATTTATAATCCCAACTCTTATCGACTATTGTATTACATTTAATTCTTGTTTAGCATTGCCAAAAAAAGGGTAGCTTTTTTATGTGTTTATGCGTACGTATTTATGTACACACATGAATATGAAAATAATCCGGAAATAAATTTCGGAAAGCGCATCTATGTAAATGAATTGCAAATATTTATTCGTTATTTAGGTTCACGTCACGGTGTAAATTAATGGCGATATAAAATAAATCAAAAGGCGCATAAATCACGAAACTCAAATATCACTAATTGCCGTTTTTGTTTTCACGTGTGCCCACCTAATAAATATACATTAAATCCTATTTAAGTGTGATCGATATCGTTTTAATAGCCCCAGTCCCCGACACCACGCGAAATGTAATTGCCATTACGTCACGAATCGATGGGGTAATGCGTTGAAATCATACACAATAGGACCACCATGTGTTTATTGACTTCAAAGAGGACCAGCCATTCATTCACCCTGTAATAAGTTTCTTCCTCGCAGTCAAATAGTTTTGATGAAGATGATAATAAAACCTGCAAATCAAAAAAAAAATATATGCACGTGCTTGCATTTATTAATGCAGGAATTAATAGAGCGTAACTAACCTTAGGAAAGTCGATTTAATTCCGTAGATAAAAGTCATCCCGCTTGTATATATTTCCTTGTAGAATGCAAAGTGCTAAACAAATTCAGTTTTGTTGAATGTAAAACAAGTACTTGAATGTTTAATGATAACTGCGTTCAATTCATTACGTAGATACTAACCAATAAATTAAACAATGCAGCAATAAACTGTTCATGTTCCAAAAAAATAAAGCCCAAGGGATTTCTTTTTGTGAATATAATGGATGCAGCATATCTGATTGATAAAGAAGATGATAAACAGTCGTTCATTCTTTTAAATAAAAATAATGAAAACGGCTCTAGGAGATCATACTAATAAAACAATCATAAACTTATTTATTTATAACTTATCTTAAACTTGGCAAAAACGCCAATCTACTAGAATACAATTAACATTGATTCAAGTATGATAATATGTAAAGTACGGATTTATGGGGAACTTTTACTTTAGGTCATGAGTCATCATTCCACAACGCGTACGGCCTACTAAAAAAAAACCATGAATCCATACTTTAGTGATATGTAAACTCCGGCAATAAAGATGCTGACGTTATTGCGACAGACCACTATTCATGAAAGAATGAAGTAGAATTAAGACTATGAGATAATCGTCGCAGTATCGCCCTGTATTTACAGATCCTGAAGAAATTGTCAATGTAAGGGCGTTACGGGAACGAGTTGTAAAAAGAAAGTGATCAAAAAGGGAAGTTCAGGAGATAGAAATTCTAATATCTCTGACTTCGGACAAATCTTTGAAGACTTTACTAAATTTCTCACTTTTTTATCCAAAATTTTTCCAAACGGGAAGAGACGCAAGTCACAGTTCGTTGGTTTGAGCGCGTTTGGAGTTGTTCGTCTGTAGATAGCCAGGAACCACCCTCAGCGCCCTTCAAAGATGCTATGAATTTTTGCCCTTTTTTTACCGTACCCTTATTTTATAACTTCGGGATTGTTGAATTTTTCCTCCTGTTCTCTGCTTTTCTCCTACTTTTTAAATTAAAGGAGTCCTATTTCTACTTTGAATTTCAATAAAATACTGTACTATTAGACAACGCTGTTTGTTTTCGCCTTGTTTACTATTTTTTTCCACTCTTCCCTATTACTTATTTTTGCTCTCCAGTGCTGTGTCTCTATTCTACGTAGGTCTTCTGTCACCTGGTCTTCCCATCTTGTGCGAGGCCTGCCTCTTGGTCTGCTCTTGGTTGGTTTCCAGTTCATGATGGCCTGGATTGTTGCTTCTTGATCTTTCCTGCTGATATGTCCATACCATATTATCCGTTGTGCTTTGATATATCTTACTATGTCTTCTTCCTCTATCAGTTGTCTTATTTCGTAGTTCATTAGGTTGCGGTATCCTCCATTACCTTTCTTTGGACCATGTATCGTCCTGACTACTTTCCTTTCGAAAATTCTTAGTTTCTCTTAATCTTTGCTGATAAGTGACATGGTTTCTGCTGCATATGTTACTATTGGCCTTATAGCAGCTTTGTAAATTCTCATCTTGGTGTTGCGTCCGATTTTCTTGTTCTTCAATAGAGTTTTGTAGGCGTGGTATATTTTATTTCCTGCCTGTATTCTATTTGCTATTTCCGTATTTCTTTCATTATTCCTGTTTAGCACTGTTCCTAGGTATTTGAAGTTCTTGATTTCTTCAAAATGGTTTTCATTTATTGTCTTTACTTTATTTCTAATCTCCCTAGTCTTGTTACATGTCATGTATTTTGTTTTTTTTTTTCATTGATGCATAGTCCTCTTGTCTGTGCTTCTTTGCATATTTTTACCACTTTCTTCCCTGGCTACTACCGCGATGTCGTCGGCGTAGGCTGGACTTATTTATTTCTGATGGTTCCTGATGCACCTGTTTCTTTGACTGTTCCCTCCAGTGCTATGTTGAATAGCGTTGTTGATAATGCATCCCCTTTATTTGTTACAAACTTTCTGTCCTTCCTTCTGTTGTTTTGACTGTTGCTTGTGCATTGTCCATGGTCATTTTGATCAATCTTATAAGCTTTGTAGGTATCCCCAATCTCTTTGCATCGTTTATTAGTTTGTCTTTTATTATGCTGTTGAATACTTGTCTAAAATCTATGAATAACATGACGTGTAGATTAATGTCGTGTTCGTGGCACTTCTCTATTATTTGAGTCTTGGTGTGTATTGCGTCGACGGTGGATCGACCTCCTCTGAAACCCTGTTAGTAGTCTCCTAGTTTTGGTTCTGTGTATTCTTTTAAGCACAGGTTTATTATTGTTGTCAATAACTTGTACAATGTATTTAGCAGCATAATTCCCCTATAGTTGTTACATTCCCATGGATTTCCTTTTTTCGCTACCGGAACTATGAGACCCTCTTTCCATTCTTTAGGCATTTCTTCCAATTTCCATATCTGTACGACCAGTTCATATGGCCTACGTTGTAGCGTCTCCCCTCCATGTTTGATTAATTCGTTGTTTAACTCATCGAGACCCAGTACCTTGTTTGTTTTCAGTTTTTTTATGACTTCCTTGTATTCTTCATATGATGTGTGGGCTACCTCTACGTCTACTGTATCTATGTTTGCTGCGGTTTCATCTGTGTTGCGTTGATCGTTGTCTGCTTCACTTACGCATTGTAGTGAAGTGTTCTTCCCAATGCTTTTTCTCTATATTGCACGTTGATCTTTTGTTCGTTAATAGCCTCTTTACTATTAGACTAAACAGTTTCTTGTTATCCTTACTGTTACGTTCTATTTCTTCCATTTTTGCGTTGATCCATTGTTCTTTTTTTGGCAAACCAAAGGAGACGCAATCACAGTTTTTTTGTTTCAGAGTGTCTAGAGTTAGTCTGTAGATAGCCAGGAACCACCCTCAGCGCCCTTCAAAGTTGGTATGAATTTTGACGCTTTTCTGGAGTAGCCTTATTTTATTTTAACTTCGGGATTGTTGAATTTGTCCTCCTGTTCTCTGCCTTTCTTCTACCTTTTAAATTAAAGGAGTCCTATTTCTACTTTGAATTTCAATCAAATACTGTACTTTTAGACAATATATTCAAGTTGAAGAAAGAAATTACATTAACACATTAAGGCCCAGTATTTCATTCAGAGTTTAACTTTAAGCTTCGTTTTATTCCCATAGTAATAATTGTAAGGACAATTGTTTCCGTAGAAATAAAACGAAGCTTAAAGTTAAACTCTGAATGAAATACTGGGCCTAAAACTCTCCAAAATTGCCACAGTAAACGATACACAAAAAAGATATCAAATAAAAATGAAATTTTAGACAATGAACAAAACAAAATATTGCTGTGTTATCTGGCCTATAGTTGTGTGAAGCCAATTTATTGCTGATTTTAGCATTCGTTGCTTTTCCCAGGGTAAGTTTTGTCGATTTTTCTAAAGCTTATTTCTGTTTATAGTTAAAATCTTATTTGTTTATTGTTTTTCTTAATTTTTTTATGTCAGTGACGGCTCCTGCTCCTCTCTTGATGTATTTTGCAGTGTATCTCGTAGGCTGGATTTTTTTCTCGTGGAGTGTATTCGTTATGTGATAAGTTTTGAATGTAAATGGCACTCACGAGTCCTTGCATTCAAAATTACCGCGTCAGTGTACGTGTTCGTGTATGTGTGTGTGTAAATAAAGAATAATGCTCGTAAAAAGTGATAGAAACAACGGTTTATTAAGTCAGTGTTCATGAAGAGTCGTACAAACAAATACTGATTATAACAAAATTCAGAGGGTCGAAGTTTATTTGTTCGCATGGTTTTTTGCAAAACCAGCGATTTGGTATCTGTGCCGGTTGTTCTAATTTACAATAGCTCACGTGGCGCCCTCACTGATTCAATTTCCGAACTCCGCGCTCCCGCTTACAGTTTCCAACAAACGTTCGGTCCATCATGCATTATTAAATCAATTATTCTAATTATTACAATTCTGGGCTTAAATCTTACGTATTTACATTTCAAAAATTCTAAATAATTTACTTATACTATACATATAATTTAAAATCGCTTATTTCTATAAATACTTATTTACACAAACTTAATATATTTGATAAACACTTGAATTTAATCATTGTAAACAAATAAATCCTGTAAAACATAAATAATACATTACTCTAAATTTTTCTTTACTATTTACAAATTATTTCTTTGTGAAAAATTGGAAAAAATCTTTTGTTCAGCTTATAAACACCGCAATATGTATAGAGTAAAATGACAAATTCAATATATTATTAAAAAAAAAAAACAATAATAATTCAAAGAGAGAAGGGCGGATTTTCAATATACGGAAATGGTTTTTGTTAATTATTAAATTACAAACAAACAAATTATGTATATTGAGGCTTACCAACGTTGAATCGAACTATTCTTCCCGTAATCAGAAAATTAAATGGCTCTTGAATTTCAATAAAATACGATAGCGAACTCGCTTGCTATTGGCTTATACATTTTATTATAAAGCAAACTTTTATGGACGAATTAATTGGTTCCTCACGAAAAACAAACCGGACTTTGAAAAGAAAAATCAGCAACGAGAGCAAACGCGCAGAGTTAAGTTGAAGAAATTGTTTACCGGGACGGAACTACCTTTTTTCTGTCCCGTGACAAGCCTTCCGTATCAATTTTGGGAGAGCGTCACGTAAGTCAATTAAACTTAAATATTTCTGTCCCGCACGAAGTTCCTAATCGAAGAGTAGCTGCCGCCAGATAGTAGATAGAAAAGGTTTTTATTAATTTAAGTTAAGCTGTTCCATTTGATAATGTTGCAAGAAAAGTACTGACTTGCTGATTCAACGATTTCTGCCGGCGTTAGTTGCAATAAAAACAAAGTTTTTTCCCGCGTAACTCTATACTCGACACATTTCTAAATCACGTCGGAATTTAATTTTGCAACCTGAGATTTCCCTTTCGTTTTGAACCTTTATGGCTTTAAAAAAAATTAGCATTCCAGGGTTGAATAGTATAGAGTCTACCAATTTTAAAATGCTACAGTGACAACACCGATTAAAATATCAGTGTCATTATTCGACAGTTACACTCAGTAATGTTTGACAAATTAACATGGAGACCATTGCTTGCGTTGAAACTTTGCAAATTGAGCTGGAGCAGTTAAAGATCGATCCAAAAATTGGGAAAAAAGTTATTTATTCAGAGGAAGCTTGATGGATTTGTAAACAGGCAAAAGTGTAGGATTTGCGCCAACGATAATCCTTTAAAAATCCACAAATTTCTTCAGAGGAATCATTAAGGTATTTCTTTTAATAAAGATACAAATGCACTCAATGACGATAACCGAATATTTTTGGCCTCAACAGGAAGGTATTGACTTGCCACACGGTTCCTCAAACAATGGATTTATTGCGACGAAAGTTTTCTAACCGCATTATTTGAGAAACGGTGATGTCACCTGGTCACTAAGATCGTCTGCTTTAACCGAGTTAGACATTTTTCTCTGGAGTTATGTCTCTAATCTCTGGTCTACAAGAGTAAACCATTGACCTTAGACCGAACATGGAAATCTTATAAAATATTGGATTTTCAGAATGGATGCAACAAGACGAAGCTGTGAAGGCCATTTGAATGAGGTCACTTTCAAGACATAATTGTTCATTGTTCACCACTTGATTATCACTCTTCTAGTTTCCGTTGTGTTTCATTTTAGAATCCTGAACTCCCTATTGATAGATCCTATGCAATAACAAGCATACTGTGATATCCGAAAGTAGATCTTACTTCTATGAAAACGGTAATGAAAGCCCACGGAGTTTAAAGTAGAATCATTGTTGAATTTGTCCCTTCGAATATTTGGGGGGGAAAGTTTTCGAACAATTTACCTCTGGATATCACAGAATTTTGCATTTTCAAAAATAGAACAAAAACAAACAAACACAACATTTTACGTAGAAAGCTTTTACCAACTCCCACAACTTGTTCCTTTAAAGTTGGCACTCTTGGTATTGCCGGTCCTAAATGATTTAGAATCACCACAATTTGTATTTTTCAATGAATGAAGAGCAGGATAATCTAAAGTAACACAAAATAGGATGTCTAAAAGGATTGCAATTTTTCGCCTCGATGTCGATCGGTTCCGATACTTCAACCTCTCGAGTTCCTACACGTACTTCACACAACTGCACTTTCAAGTGCATCTTAACATCAATAATTCAGCATAACGCTTAAAGACTACTGCTCTGCAGGTTAGTGCCTTATATATAAATCTCTTGGCCAATCCTCAGTTCAATGCTTCGCCGGAGCCACTATTCGACCTGACAAACTGGCCCGCGGCGAAACCGCATCCGGGCACATGTTTTTGCTGCAACCCGACAGTCAACTGTCAAGCTCCCCTTCCCGATATATCGTTTGTAGTACCGGTTTTCCCCACCGCCAAAGACCGGACCATTCTCTCGATGGACGATCAACTTGATAGGAGAGCAACAACAACAGTCCAAGAAACTTTCAGAGCCGTATTTATTGCGTGATGCTTGTTTGACAAGCGAATGCGTCGATCGATGAATGAATTGAAATGCATGGCTTAATGAATTACCATTATGGGTTTTATCTGAGACACAATACTTTTTTCTGTGTCATAAAAGCAGAATCGATTCGTAAATTGTTCGAATTAACATGCTACTTACCTACATGATGATAATATAATCAATGAGGCAGGCTTCTCAAAGGCTGACAAGTATTTTAACATATTCAGCATAAAATTAGTCTGATCCAAATCTGTCAATGACTCTGTCAATTAAGGTGATCCATTTGATTTAACTTCGGTTAGCAAAAAGCTCCCATACGTTTTTGTGCTTTTTTCCGGAGAGCTGCTGCGATCGATTAAATTTATTTATTCATTCCCGTCGCACACGAAGAAAATATGAGCGCATAAAATAATGACGTTCTTTCTCATTTCACGTAATCCCGCATTTATATTACGGTTACCCGTCGTATTTTATGCGTTTTCGAAATCACATTCCGTTAAATATGTATAAATCAGTCGTTTATATTTTCACTATTTATGTTTTTTGCGATCGACATCAGGGGAAAAGACCCGGCGGGTTTAAAGCATAAAACTGCTTTATCGTTAGAGATATAAAAAACATAAATATTTGCTGTTTTTTTTTTAATATAAGGAGAGATTTATAAATAGTTCAGGACAGCTCTATTCTTCACGGAAAGATTCAGCATTGATAAAAATAATCAATTATTGTAATCAATCTGCTCAGACAAATTACAAATTATCTGGTCTAGTAATCGTCCATCCACTAATTGAACTTCAGTCCATTTTTCACATCATAATCACTATAACTTCTTTAATGGATGTTCATTAGTTCTTAATTTATATGAAGTCTGTACACACCTCGGTTCTGAAATAATATTTAAATGACTGACCACGTGATTGGCTCAGATGCCGTTCATTATGTCATTAAGACAAAGCGAGGGGGGAGTATATAATCGAATAATCACGCAATTATCATTGACTAAATTGTACGTAGCCCTTGGATATAATCCTCGTTCGTTCGAATCCATCTTCTTCTCCTCGTTTTGACAACTTTATGGCTATAACAGTATCCGAAGTAATTTGCATTCTTGCGTGGATGAAATTACTGTATCAACATTTCCGGAGGCGTACAATTATATGTATGGTTAGATAGGGGGCGTGTAAAATTCACAAATTTCGGGTGAATTAATCATTTTAAAATGAGAAACGGAAACGAGAACGAAACATTATTGTTATTAATATGATTAAATATTTTTCCTTTATTATATATATTTACTCTGACGCCTTTCACATTAGTAATTAAATAGAGTAAAGAAGAAAGCTTGGGGGGGAGGAGGTTACATGAAAATTTGAACTAAATAAAAAGTTCTTGGAAGATCTCTGTTTAACCCAAGCGTGCAAAACATTTTTTCCTAACTCCGGCGATTTAATTAACTCCGATCGGCCAACAACAGATTTTGCATTTAATAATTAAGAAACTGGTTCTTCGCGCGAGAATTAATCATCGTTAAAGATATTGGCTTGGCTATGCGCTGGCAGGAAATAAACAGTCAACGGGTTTTCAGTTAAAAACTGATCTGCATGCTATTTGAATAAATTAATACGGTTCGAAGGTAAATTGAATACTTTCTGGACGGGGCGAGCTTAAGCCGAGCAGTTCCGTATAATTT
Organism: Dorcus parallelipipedus; assembly: GCA_958336345.1. Lineage (NCBI taxonomy): Eukaryota > Metazoa > Arthropoda > Insecta > Coleoptera > Lucanidae > Dorcus > Dorcus parallelipipedus. Next base: position 23,944,187 of record OY284480.1, on the reverse strand, counting down.
TGTTTTAAATTAAAGTTTCACAAATCTTTCAGCTCTGTATATAGCAAAAGTTTTCTTCTCTCTTTTTAATTTAATAAACATGTGTTCGTAATGAATTATTTTTCACAAATATAATAATATATAAATTTTATTATATCTGTACACGAACAATTTCCATTTGGTTGTCAAAATACCGTGTTCTATTCGTATTCGTTTGATTAATAAATTAATTAATTGATTAATAAATCCTTGCGCAATCAAGGAGAAAATTCCAACGTGAAATTTAATTTTATGCGTACACAAGCGTTAATCAGCAATAAACTATCAACTAAACCTCATTTAACCGGGCAATAAAATCTATAATTAATACTATTCAATGAGGTCAGTTTAAATGCTTCTTACATCGATGTAATCGTTAAAAATGTCAGATCGTAAAAGATCTAGTTAGCTCTATACCTCTCGTATATAATTACTTGCAATAAATGAGGGGACCCAACTTTATTAGAAAGCGTTGTTTAGATGGAATGCTTAACTCCACCTACGTATGCTTGAATTGTAAAAATATAATAATAATAATAATTATGACATAATGGAACAATAACTCGACTAAACCTATGTGTTGGTAATCTTTGTGTACATGTGATTTCAAACAAATACAGTAGAATTAATATACTTAAGTATACCTATAAGAATGTAATTTTCTTGTTTTATAACATTAAGGCTCTCTAATAAAGGAACTTCTATTTTAATTCTTTTTGTAAAACGGGTACAGTCACGAAGTGCACTTTTTACTTAAAAATCCGTACGGCGGCGTCTTCACAAAATGCGAACTACATAATTCCGAGTGCGGCTTGACTAGCGTCGCCCGGAGTGGCGTCGTTTGTTATTCACTGAGCGTCGCGATGGCCTTTTTAGTCGGGGCTCTGATTTGTCAATCTACCGCACTAAAAACCAACCTTCAGCTGGGATTGCGCTTTTTGCCTTTCTACATTTACACCATTTTTATTCGTTACATCGCTCCTTTTCCTCTTTCCTCCGGAGCCTTTTACTTACTCCAAAGTTGACTTTGAAGAGATAAAAAATCGCACGCGATAAGTTAGCTGAGTAAGGACACCACATATATTTTGCATTGCACAAATAGAATAGAATGGAATTCTATTCTAAAACCAAATCGATGCTTTATTATTTTCTGCCACGTACTATCACGAATGTTTTAATTAGAGATTAATGTTTGAAAGACAAATTAGAGTCTTTACTTTATTTCTGATTTGTCTCTAATTCTAAATTAAGAGATTATATTCATAACAATTAACTGTAGGTTTGTTCAAACTGTGTATATACAAAAGGTGTGGTCTTTGATTAATTTGTAACTTCTGCTTGTAATTTTATTTGTTTCATTAAATTCGACCTACAGTGAGTAATTATTTGAGAGTCACAAGAGATAATTGAATAGGAGGTAGTAACAAACGCTCGAACGAAATTAATCGAAGAGTTTGAAATTCGAAATCTATTACATCGCGCTCCTTTGATGAATAAAATAACTTGTCCTTTTTAGCAGTTATTGAAATTAAGTCCGCACGAACTTTCACCATTTTTCTTCTCATTCCGGAGACGATAATGGAATTCTAAATGTTCTAGTTTCAATTTTGTAAAACTTTCCCCATTGTTCAATATTCAATTCCTTTCAATCCTCGTACGACACTGATAAAAAAATCATTTTTTTTCGATGCCAGGCGAAATTGTCGAAAACAATTTCACCGGGCCGATAAATCAAACCGCGCGCTCTCGCGAAAACTTCACATCTTTTCGACACCTGTCAAAGAGATATCCATCAGGACACACGTACGTTCGCCGCAGCGCATACTGAGCACGTATTTACCTTGACGTAAGGATAAAAATTATTTTATTGAAAGAAAACATTTTTCCTATTTTTATGTACCTTTCCCGTTCGAAATAAAACGTCGGTTTCCATCTGACGTGGCGAACATGAATTTTTCATCAAGTGAACGTGCATGTTTTACGTCTTTCTCTTGAATAATGAAATATTTGCTTCCTTAAACGCATGAACATAAAAACTAATTACGTCCCAGATGTAAGAGGCAAAATAACGTTCTATTATTATTATTATGCAAACTCCCTTATATTTACATTCTCGTTAAGAAATAACATTTTCAATGGGGTAAGTTAAAATTTAATTTTTCTAATAATAAAACAATTTACATTGGAAATTTTTATTTTATAGGAGTTTTTTCTTGTCAATATTCTGCCTGCGGAATGTCCGTTGCGTTTTGTTTCCTCGAAAGTAGGCGTTCTCTCTCTGACTTTACAAAATTATAGCTGATAGTAAAGGCTTTCGCATCGATGTGAAGGTCGTCGCAATCTGAGACATAAAACAATAAAACTTTATTAGATATAGCTGTGAAATGCTTAAGTTTTCATCAACGTAACCTCCAGTGCCGTTTCATAAGTTTGGGTACAATTTTCAACTGAAATTTTCCAGAAAACTATTAACTTTTGGTTAAGGACATATTACCTCAATCGTTTTTATTTATGGTGGTGATACAGTACAAGTTTCCAGCCTGTCACAATTATCAAAATCAGCCTGTATAAAGTTGCCTGAACTTTCAAACATTTACTGGCCCGTGAGAGTAGCTTACTTTAGGAAATTAATTTGTCTTTCAATAAAAAGATATTAATAAACACGGGTTTATAATTCGATAGAATTAATAATTCAACTTTGTTGAAGCGTGGCTATAAATGAGGCCGAAAGAGAATGTGCCTTTTATTTTGGCAGAACCTCAGCAAAATTCTGGCATTGATTTTTTGTTTCTGTGACTATACGCCCCCCCCGCCCCCACTCACAGACTTTTATAATTACATAAAAGCTTTTCGATTAAATTAAGGGAATAAATAAAAATTTCCACCGAAGCAATTTTAATGAGTGTTTTTTTGTTTTATTTTGTTAATTTGATTCAGTCCTTAAGGGATTAGTCAACGTTGCGTTTGCCTTGTTCCGTCAAATTCTCCTCCGCTTTGCCTCCCGTTAATTGAATAATAATTAAAATTATTCGTCGAAATCGTAACACCCTCGAAAATATTTTATTTTGGATGCGTGTTGTGTACAGGCTGAATGACAATTGTTCCGATAAAAAAAAACGCATAAGAGATTTGATGTCACAGATTACGAGAAAAATTCTTTTTAACAATTTATATAATTAATTAAAAAATTACCTCATAGCCAAGCTGCAGCACTGCGTACGAAATACGAGTCCACGTTTTATAAACGCAGGCAGTGTAATAGGATTATAATTTTTATAAGTATTATTTTATTGACTTCTTGCCTGCGCACACAATACGACCTTGACACATCTCACTTTCGTTTTATTGCATGTTTAACGGCTGGGAACGGAAATCTGAGTTGTTTCTTTTACGCGACGTAATTATTAGTAACTTCTAAAATAACAGGAATTGCGTATGACATAAGGGTATCAAATTGTTTGTTAATTCGAGCGATTATTTACTAGGGCGGAACGTACGAGCTACTTCATCCACAAAGAAAATCGCAAGGATTTAAATCTGGTCATCGCAGGAGTTAATGCTCGACAGGCACGACGTCTCGATATCGCAAGGAGACAATAAAACTATTATGATACAGTTGTTTTAAACATCGTTAGTATTATGCGTAGAATTTTTGATCAAAACGCGTACGTGAATGCATATCCCAGATTACAAGAAAACGTATAAAAAATTCTGTGGAATAGTTTATATTTAGTTAATTATAAAATTATCCAAAAAGTAGATATGTTTAGACTAAAACGCCAATTTCACAGCGTACGTATTGCGGTGTTTATGAATAGTACGTGTTTCTTTGAAAATTTCATAAGAAATAATTTTGAAAATAATAAAATAAATTATAGGATAGTGTATTAAATGTATTTTAACTTAACAGATTTGTTTAAGAAATAATTTAATTCAAGTGTTTTCAAAATTTCTTAATATTCTTAAATATTGTTAGAAATAATCAATTAAAAAGTAACTATTTGTTATAATAAATTATTTAGATTTTTTAAGATATAAATAGGTAGGAATTAATTAATTAGAATTGTAAATATTATGATGATTAAAATAATCATGCGTAAAGGAAACTGTAGATTATAGTAAGAAGTTCGGAGAATAAACGAATGAGGGTGCTGTGTTAGTGATCGCGTGAGCCTACAACCCGTCTGAAACAGTTGACGCGCGGAACCTTTACCGGAGCATCGTATAGACCAGCGAGTAAACTTTGGGAAGGTTTTGTGAAAAACCTGACCGAAATATTATGAATTATGCATTAAAAAACGTACTTCTTCTTCTTGCGGACTAATAATTAATTTGTGAAAATTAATTATTTAAGAAGTGGTGCAATAAACTGTGTTTTACGTTTTTATTCTATGATATTTTTTTATTCAGCAAAACACACACCGATATTAGATCATTTTGAATGTGAAGGCTCGCGAGTGCCTTCTACATCCAAAATTTATCACACAAAATACACTCTACAAGAAAGAAATTGGTCTGCGAGATACACTGCAAAATTTATCATCGAAGAAGAGCCTCCAAGAGAAAAAAACAACAAAGTAAGAAAGTAAAATAATTAATAAAAATTAGAAAATTTGCAACATACCCTGAGATCACAGCAGTAAATTGTCAACCAAACTAAGGGCATATCACAGCAGTATGTCATAAACGTTTTATGATATTTACTCAGAATAAAGCTTGTAAAACTTGATCTTCCATAGTAGACGTGTGCGGTTGGGATGTATGGCTGTTGGTTCTCTGATATATTTTATATCCAAATTTGTTAACTGACGACTTCGAGCAACTAGATCAACGACGAACGCTCTCCTACGTCCTCGTGCCGAATTTTTACGAGAGCGCGCGACGAGACAACTCGCGTCATTTGTCAAGTCTGTACAAAGCTTTAACCAGCTGAGGAAATAATACCAATGAGTGTGCTAGAAACACAGGATATGAAGTTGCAAACGCGTCTTGCATTTGTTAAACTTTTAATAGATTTGTGTTAATAATTCGTCACACACAAAACGAAATTATAATAATTAACAGATTGCGAATGAGTTTACTGACTATAATGTTTTAAATTCTAGCGATGAAGAACACGTTTCTTGTGCAAATAACCATTAGGTCTGTTCCATTCCTCAGAATTTCGGGTTCTGAAACGTTCAAAATCGTACTGAGCATGAGCAGTGCACAAAATTGGATATAAATTGCATACTGCACATGATTCGAACGGTTCAGAATTTGAAATTCTGTCAAATGGAACAGACCTATTATTTACAATACAATTTAAATAAAAATGAAAGAAAAATACTAGGAATTCTTAACACAGAGATTTAAATTGTTTTTCGTTTTTGTGATTTATTTGTTTACCTGTCAAAGCATGTGTTAAAAGTGAGGCCGTTGTGATCCTTTGCATGGAATAATCTGCTTCAGGTGATTTGCAAGCATTTATCAAGCAAATATTTTGTAGTTCGTATATCACGGCGTCGGGCGTTGACCTAAAAATGGAGTTGACGTTAAATTCGACTTAAAGGTCAAGTTTACGACCGACGCTACGCCCCCGTGCATACCATAAAATTTATATGAGGGCATTTATTTCGTTCATCTGCTCCTCTAGTTTTTAACCAGAGCTTCTTATCGTGGTTTCATTTTGTCGAGTTCATTAACAGTCACCCTGTATATTTAGTCCGGGGAAATTGTATTTATTTATAGATATAATCACGTTGTAAGTTTTCAAAGTTCCGAAAAGCGTCTTTAATTAAACTTTCCTACATCGAGGGCGCGCACATAACTCTTCTTCGGGCAGAAATAATATTTTACCAAAGATTAAATGGACATGGATTTCCTATTACTACTTCTTCGGTGGATAATAAATCACGAGGTTTTATTTCCGTGTCTTTTGGATTTTTATTGCCAGTTTATTCTGCATTCAATTGTTGACACATGGACGAATGGAATCGTAATAGATAAAGTTTTATTGCTGTCCGGTTGTTTTAATACCTGACGATAACTTAAGAAAGAAAATAGGTTTAATGATGGGTCATAAAAGGCAAGGCTATGAAGTTTGTTTTAGTTTTGTTTTTTTTTTTTTGGCAAAGGAAGTAAATTCCAGTAAATTATAAAATTGGTGAGCACAAAGCATTCGAAATGAATTCACACGTTCAACACCTTTCCAGCATTTTAAACACACGCATTCAAGTTTTAACAACCGTTAAAATTCCATTCGAGTGTGTTAGCACCTACGCATGTAGTAGCCAGCAGCTTCGGCGCTTGGTTACAAATATCAAAAGTCTCTTGCGATGTTATGTCATTTTTTAATGGACTGTTTACAAATGAAAATGTCCAATATTGTTATTAGCAACAAATGCAACGCCTACGAAGAATGCTTGCTATTTTAGGTGTGTCGGCTAGTGAAATAAAAGGTGACATTTAAAACTGTACATTTTTATTGTCAACAACATAGTAGTTATTGCATTGGTACTTAGCAATCAGGTAATTTATGTTATGTTCGTGGAGTGGGAACGGTTTGATAAAACGGTTACATAAAACTGCTAGCTTTTTAGATTGCCTGTTTATGGTCGTAATTAAAAGTATTATTATTACACCGCATCATCATAAAACAAAATCAAATTGCACTTATTTTATCAACAATTTTTGATATCAAAGACTATTTCTGAAACTATATTACTTCATTCCTTTTAATTTCGTTCGCATTTAATACGAAGTTCTGCTGCACAATTAAAATTTGTTTAGCAAATAATACCGAGTGCAAAATTAAAGTCGTCGTCGTGGTTGAAACAACTAATACTGAACTATCGCAGTTGCAATCCCTAGGTAACAGAAACATGCAAAACTAACTTCTCATATTGCTCTCACATAGTGACATTAAACACCAGACATTTCCAGGGACATTGAGAGAAAAGGAATGAGATGACAACTCGTTTCATTTTGATCTAAATAATGAAAAGCTTCAGAACTAAAAATTTAATGAAAAATGACTTCATTCCCATCTAAAAAGAATTATGTCTAAATCTAAACCTTTTTTCCTCGCGCTAGGTGACCTGCGTTATTTCTTTCCTTTCAAACAAGAGACGCGCCCTTGTTTACTTAAACTAATGATTTTCTTTATCACGTGTCTCTATCTGGATCTCTCGTAACATTAATAAGATTAAGAAGATACTGAACCGGAGTTGCCTGCCGCAGTTTATTAGAAAAAAAAAACGCCTGGTTTTCGTCGCTTCTCTTCGGAAATTTTCCCCATTATTTTTGACGGTGTTAATTAAAAACTACTCTGTGCGTAATGATCTTCCGTCGTCAATAATTTATGAATCCAATTTAATTCGTCCTTCAGAATGCGTGTCGGTCCTTGTTGATACGACCTGTTCAAATATTTAGCTCGTCATTACTTTATTGAGCTTAATCCGTGACATAAATACAAGGCAAGTCCAAAACGTTTGTCAATAATTTATCAACGAAATCTAGAAGTCAAGGAAGGTCAATTTAATTCAATTTTCAATCTGACACAGAAATATTTACATCACGGTTCATGTTGGTGGAAATTTAGGGCCACTAAAGTCCAAGAAGTTGGAAATCAAAAATGCTTACTGATGCTGACTTTTCATTTTCGCTTCACAATTGCCGATAGGAAGGAAAAAGATGTGGATAGGACTTTCTTTGTTTCAAAATAGAAAATACCTCGTGCTAGGCGAACCACCAAAATCACTAAGTTCAAAATATGAAAATTAGTAAATATAGTAAATGATAAAAGCGAAACGAGTAACATGCTTTTTAAAAATGGTCTGAATCTAATTTAATGCGGTTTTAAAGTTCTCTTTCAAGGTGTCATTTCTTCAGAAGTAAATGATTTGATGTGACTGAACGTTTCTAAATCATCTGAAGCAACAGTCGAATGAGAAAAAAATGCATCAATCAAATCAATAACTGACAAACAGGCTTGAAGAACTTATTACTTATTTATTATTAGCAAGAGCTAACTGATATAACGCGCTCGATTGATCCCAGAACGCACGGAAGCGAGACCGCCTTCATCTTTGTCTTCCTCCCTCCCTCTCGTAGTCCACGTTTTCCTCCTTCTGCAGATGCTGGGTTATTGCCAGAGTAAACTGGCCTGGATATCGGGTAATTATTGGATTTAAAAACTTTGTTCCCGGAGTAAGTTTTATCTAATCATGGCTTTCGGCGATTTATTCGATGTATCAGCAGTTTCTAATCATTGATATTCGGGGCAGTGGGAGACCGGGAGCGCAAAGTGAATATCTTTTCTATTCTCCCGGAATTATAAATCACGATCGCGGACATTTATCTTCTGCACCCGCGCACTCAATCAGGTGCGTCCTCCGGTTCTGAGAATAAGAATTTATCGCCGATAAACAAAGGGCACTTTGTTTTTCCTGTAATCGAATTTTTACTAAAGCTGTACCGAATCTATTTAAACGGATCACCGCACTGTGTTAGCAATACAAAAACTATTTTATTTATTTGCCTGAAAGAACCAATTTTAAATATTACCCCCATATTATTACCTTTGTAAAATGACAACCTAAAATTGAAATTGTTTATTTGTTGCTCAAATGTCTTTTTCTTAGTGTAGACGTGACAATTTTTTTTCAGAGCATTTACCAGAGACCTTGTCGTTTATGTTGGCAACTTTATGCAAGGGAAATATGTATTCTAAATTATGAGAAACAGATGGTTGGTTCCTCTACCATGGCACGTTCTCTTTACCACTCTTTCTAGTCACCAGTCCTCGCCCTTCAGAATATCTTTTCATTTCCTTGGGTACAGAAAGAGCTAGCTGAAAGAAAAGTGTTTAGCGGATGCGGAAGAAATTTTTGGAAAAAATTGTGCGCCACCCATCTCATTTCTTTTTAGTTTCTTGGATAAAGAAAAGGACCCAGAAGGGAAATGTTTTGGGGGTTGGAAGAAGTAGTGAAAATGCAACAAATGTGGAGGTAAGGAATTCCAACAGTTGAAAAAACATTGGGATGAAACAAATTCAAATATATTTGAATATACACCGTTTCTAATAACAGAAAATCATACGTGATTTCGATGATATCGAAAATTATCACTCGTTCTATTTCGCCTGTTCTTTTCGCACTTGTTTTTTTATCTTCATTCGTCCTTATATTTTCACGTTCACTCTCTCGTTTGCTATTCAGAAAAAGAAATTGGTGAATATAAATGTGGATTCAGACCAAACCGATCAGTAATAGATCGTCTTTACTTTAAAAGATATACAAGCAATGGGGGATGAACATAAAATCGAAATACATGCAATCTTTATTGATTTTCAGCGAACCTATGACTCTATATTAAGAAAAGAGATCTATGAAGCAATGAAAGAGATGAATATCCCAAATAAAATAATTAGGTTGGTGAAAATTACAATAGAGGAGACTATGAAAAAAGTTATAACCAGGTACTTGAAACCTTTAGGACAAATATGGGACGAATGGCCGATTTCTTCGCCGTCTTATCTTAAGGTTAAATTTATCTGTTAGTTAGAATGTGACAGAACTATGTATAGAGCCATTTGTATGTCACATTCTAAGTGACAGATAAATTTAACCTTAAGATAAGGCCGCGAAGAAATCGGCCATAAGGCAAGGAGACCCCCTGTCAACTACACTGTTTAACCCTTTGAATATAAAACTACAAGAAGGACTATATCGACTTGGCCTGGCCACCATTGCCTATGCGTTTATCGTGAGTAAATGAAGGATAGAATAGTAGAAAGCGCATGAGTAAACGAAATAGCTACATCAATCGACGTTGCCGATTGATAACGCGGGTCACGCTCCGGACGCAGCATTCCTACCTTCGCACGCAACATTGTAATATTCTACTTCATTTCCACACAAGTTTCAATGAGTCTCTCCTTCATTTACTCACAAAAACCGTATGCGTAGTCCTGGGCAGACCAACTGTGTATATTAAATGAATATGTGTCCAGAATGGAGGTTGCAAATGGTGGAGAGCTGTTTCTGGAAGACTGCGCTCACTGTTTCAAAAGGATATTCATAAGAATATAAATTCAGTTAATCCGTAATCCGTAAGAATATAAAGAATTTACGCATTCGATTCGTGCTGGATTCACCATGAACGAAACTGATCCAAATCACTATTCTAAGTAATCTACTGATAAAAACGAATTGATATCGAATGCAGCTAACATCTACGTTATAGATCTTCACTTGAATCATAACCTCATTCTTAGTTTATAAATACTTTTAAGTACCCTGACATTCAGACAAATTAAACGAATGAAAATGCTTACCTGTGAAATGTAACTCCCAATTCTTTGTTCTTCGTGGTTAGGGAAGAACCACAAGCGGATATAAATAATTACAAACACAACCACCATCCAAAACGTCAACAAGTAATGAATCATACGTGAAGGTTCAAAATGGCTGTTTCTGTCGCACATTTCAATCTAGCATTTACAGTAAAGACTCGTTCCTGATAGTTTTATATTCAACGGTTTAACCTAGTCCTAAAGAATGTAGTATAAATCGCACTGGAACTCTGGCAAACAGGAATCACCAATGCTTCACGTATGCTCCTAGCAAGAACAAAAAAAATAACAGCAAAGCGTGACCAGGATGTTAGAATCCGCAGCTAGGAGAGTGGGACTGTTAATAAACAAAGAAAAAACTAAAAATATGCGAATGGCGGGAGCAATTAGCACAGAAACTGTATACAGTGGTCTGGATGTCGACCTAGAAAATGACAGAATAATGAAAATAGAACAGGCGCAAAATTTTACTTATTTGGAAGCGTGGTTATCAGACAGTGGACAGACGAATTTGGAAATCAAGGCAAGAATAGTAAAAGGAGAACGTAGTGCTTCGACCAATGGTTACCTAGGGCTGTGAAGTTTGGGTCATGAAAAAAAAAGAGAAAGAGAACTTTTAGAAATCTGGGGGAGAAAGATTCTGAGAAGAATTTTCGGAGGGAAGATGGATAACGGTGTATGGGAAAGAAGGAGCAACGAGCAATTAATACAACTCTACGGGGAGGCGACGATAACCCACGTTATTAGTGCTCGACGGGTAAGATGGGGGGGGGGGGCATGTCGAAAGAAGAGAAGATGAGCGGATAGTAAAAGGAGTGCTAAATCCTAAATGGTAAGCAGAAAGCTGGGACGACCAAGAAAGAGATGGGTGCAGGCGGTAGAAAGAAACTTACAAGAGAAGAGAGTACAAAATTGGAGATTAAAAGATCGCAAAGAATGGAGAACAATTAATAAACTAAAGTAGGTTCTTCTCCGGTGAAAATTGTATCACAAATTCTTTAATTCTTTATTTGTCTAAACTGAAGAAATAGCGAGATAAAAGTAATATTTTTTCTTTCAATATTGACGTTAGGTATTTAGCATTTCCGACAGGGCCGATCTTACCGTGCCGAGTCGACCGATCCGATTCGATTCAGTGCGCGTGTTGCTTCAGGTTTCTGTAGCCTATCCTGCACGTCCTTGTACAGTGCCGCAAATTTACCAGTACGGGATTGTAATTCGGCAGGATCCTGGGGACCAAAGACTCTTTTTGGGTTTTGTCATGATCAGGATTAAGTCTACTCACGGCTATAACCTCACGGCGAGCTGTCCTTAGAGCGCAAGCAACTTTAGGCAAGAAGACATCCCATTTTCGATGGTCCTCTACGTAAGTTGTTAGCATGATCTTGAAGACACGATTCACGAGCTTAACAGGGTTAGCTTTCACATGATAAAAAGAGGTATAGGCACCACGTTGTTGCTAAACTTCAGAAATATATAACATTATGCAAATCTCGGAAATCGCATTTTTAGATATTGGTTGGTTCTTCTAAAAAGGTCTTCAATTACTTCGATACGCATTCTAAGGACCTTTGTAATTCAATAGCTTTGTTCTGGCAGCAGTACATAATTGTTAGAATTTATATTGAACATGCGCAGTGATACTTCAGCGTCGCTAAAGTGTCGCCCCGATAAGTGTTGTACGTCTACTTGAGTGGCGCGCCCGGTAAATCGTAGAGGAAGGAGTAAGGCCTGTCTCACACGTACCATTTGCGGTTTTGTGTGGTTCCTTGTGGTCGACATCAATTTCAACTGTACCTGTCACTGTCAAAATTCTAAGGTTTCTTTTGGAACCCCGCTTTTATCACTAAATATAAAATAGACATTTTTGATATTTCCTAACATTCAGGCAACAGGTACCAAAAACATTTGACAGGTATTATAGAAAAAAAAATCAGGCGCAATTTGATCGTGTGAGGTACAATCATTTATGAAGACTCTATACAATGAAACAAGCGCAGTTATAATCGCCCAATAAATTGCGCAGGCCGAATAAGGAACACTGCCTCGTGAAATCTAGTAGGTCGTGGTAATCCTTATTCATTAGTAAGCCATTTTCTACACAAACATCAAAATGTCACCTCTCATACTTCCTCGCAAAGCAGTACTAATCTATGCTATTTTGTGCAGTCCAATCTTCTTTTCGCAAGCACTTGAATATTACAGCTGCACAGCAACCACAACTACTGGGTCTGGACCTATCAAGACGGCATCGTGCTGGCATCCAGTGAAAGGACATACACCGACCGAGGTTTGTCATGAAGCTAGTTGCACAGTTGAAGTTAGTTGAAGTACACAGAAGTTGCGGACCTCTCTCGTATTCAGATGTGTAGAGGGTTTACGTGATTCACAGTCATTGGTGTGCAATGGACTTTTGTAACTCAAGATCAGCGGAAGAGCAACGGAAATTGTCTGGGGATACGGTATGACAATGTTTCTGTACAGAACCATTCTGTACAGAATCCTTCTGTGCAGAACCCTAGCGTGTCTGTACGGAAGAGTCTGTCTGGTGTGATTTTTTATGTTTTGTCTCAGCTTGTATTTACTGTAAACTACTATAAACTTGTTGAAACGAAACGTCGCTACGCCACCGCTTTGCATATTAAAACCCTTAAAAACTAGTAGTAATTATTATTAGGGTATTGTAGCTTTAGGCAGAGACAATACTAAAGCAGGCCCACCACGCATATTAGTTAAAAACATGGCCAGCAGGCCAGCTACATTAACGTTCACTGACGTGTATGTATGGCCGTTTTAATTTGGCTTTTAAGAAAATTTGACGAGTACTCCCCTCAGAGCCAGAGTTTTTGAGTAATTGCAGTCATTGTAAACTGACGTTTATTTAGGTTACATAAATACAGGGTGTCGCTAAATTCTGTAGACATGGCTTAACCACAGACTCCTGGGCTCAAAATAAGAAAATTTAACCCAACTTATCTACGAGCCCCGTCTCAGTGAAGTTGGCCCAATTAACAAAATTTTTTTTTCAGAAATCTTTCTTGTAGAAGGAAAATTTATGAAAATCAATAAAATTTTGTAATGATTTTGGAATTGTTTATTAACTTTTGACATATAAAACTAAATTCTAACTCATAAAAAATAGGAACACGAAGATACATCTAATATTATCGCAAAATAAATCCATGAAAATTAAAGATAAAGCTATCATTGAGTTACGTCGCCTTTTCGACTTATTATCGCTTCGATACATTTGGGCATTGTGTTAACTAAAACCTGGCATTCATATCAGGTGGGAAATTGTCCCAAATTTGTTGAAGCCGAGCACGTAACTCTGCAGCGCTCATTAGGAAACTTTTTTGTGTCTTTGTAATTTTTGATACTTCTTACGGTTTAGTCACAAAATAGAAAAATCTAAGTAGCTGCAGCGCCTCTTATTGAAAAGAGTAACCCATACCAAGCCAGGAAAGCCACCCCACGAGACCACATCTTATAGACCAATATCTCTGCTGCCTATCCTATCAAAACTCTCTGAAAAATTATTATTTAAGAGGCTACAACCAATCATTGAGCAAAAAAAAATTAATTCCGAGTCATCAATTTGGATTTAGGAACAAGCATTCGACAATTGACCAAGTCCATAGAATAACCAACATTATAGAAAAAAACAGTAGAAGACAAAAAAGTCTGCTCTGCAGTCTTCCTAGATGTGGCAAAAGCATTTGACAAAGTCCTGGCATGAGGAACTTATCCGCAAACCCCTAGTTGAGATGGAAAAACGAAAACGAAAATTATCAAAAGAAGGAGAAAAGATAATTATTTATCAAGCTATGAGCCTAAAGGGCCCGTTAATGCTTACGAACATATCTAGATACTTTCTCGTTTCTATTTCTGAAACGTAATTTCATTCCATTAGTTGCAAGAATAATGAATTCAGCAAGGCGTTAAAGATGCACTAATTCGATTAATAAAAAAAGTGACGCCTATAAAAAGCTGCAAGGATTAAGCGGGGTGCGCTACAAAAGGTTGAATTTTCCGTGCAATTTCCGTAATTATTATTCACTTTAATTACAAGGCGCGTTACAATCGCGGATTTCTTACCGAGAGTTCGAGAGTTGTTCGAGTCGAAAATTAAAATAATCGCTCTCCGATTGTTGGAAAATAGTTTTGCTGTCGGCGGAAGAAAAATATTTTCTTACTATTGTTCCAATTTTCCGCGTCGAATGCACTTATTGGAAAAGTTTCCCAAGCAAAAGTAAACGCATTATTTTATTTGTTTATTATTTATTTGTTACAGAATTATTTAACTTTTCATACTATCTTGTTAATGATGAAAGAACATTCTATTTGTGTCTCCAATATTCCAATGAAAATGGGGATTATTTTATTGTAAATAGTAATGCGAATGTTAACAATTAATATTGACCATCCCAAATACGAGCAGGTGCAAGGCTTCACATAACAAAATAGTACTCAATTATATTTAATGACGTTAACAATCAATACGTCAGGAATATCTGACTGTATTTTGCTACCACAAAAGTAGTTATTTTCGTTTAAGTGCCATTACTGCGAATACATGATTAATTTGGTTGGTATTAAGAAAGGTCTTTCTTTTTTATTGCCGCTGAATAATGAAAACGTTCATTAGCTTTTTTCCGCCGGCGCGGCGCGGCGTGTGGATTGCTTTTAATTGAACGCAGCATAATTAAGGCTACCATTATTTACTACAACTACTCAAGTTATGCATTAGCTTTTACTACTAAATTTCAACTTTGTTTGCCCTTCAACTTCATCAATTTTAAATTCTAATAAAATTATGGTTTGATGTAAGCAACGCAACGACCCTTCTTAGGAGCGATTTATATTTGAAAATTCTAAATATTTTTGGATACCAACAAAAATTTTCATTTTGATGTTTGACGAGTGCTTTACGAATTCACTGTTCAGTGACTAAATGGAGAAATTCTGTCCATCAAATAAGGACGCATTAAGCATGTTAGAACATCAATTATACATGAACTGAGCTGCTTAATACAATTAACAGCTGCACTGATGGAAAATAACACGTTCTGCGGTCAATGGAATTCACTCATGTCATTTAGACATTGTTGAACATCTCCCTTTCGCAATTTGTCATTGACATGTATTAGGTGTTGCTGACCTATGATTGTCACGAGCAATATTATTCAGTTTTTAGCTTTATAAGAATCTGCAAAACACTGAAAATAAAAATCTAAACGAAAACGTTAGGATTATTTGCTTTTCCAACGTTGTATTTATTGTGCTTGACTTCTGTCTAAAATAAAATGTGCATTTTCTTCTTGACCATATAAAATCGTTCCTTTGTTTGCCTTTCTGCATGGTTCGGATTCCTAATCTTTCCTTGCAGAAATATTGAGATATGAACGGTTTTTCCTGAGACGTAGTACTTCGTTTTGAAAGTACGTGTGCATATGCACGGAGTTATTTAATACAAGTGAAATTCCTTGGCTCATTTTATTGGAGCAAAAACAAGTAAAACAGTCCCCGCATTATTTAGATTGCACGGTCTATGTTCTCCTGCAGAACGCAACCCCAAAATACCAATTTCTCGTTTTATTTCGAGGGCTCACCGGAAGCTGCACGGTGCCGCATTACTTCTGCCGCAATTCTATACCGGAAACTTCAGTCCTCTAGCGTAAATAAATATAACTATGCTAGTTTGAAAAGCACATGCACGAAATAAACTAGCGAACTTTAGTGAACTGAGCTCGTGTCATATGTTCTAACCAAATAATAACTGAAACTAACTCCGAGAGAGGTAACTTCAGGTATAATAAGTTCGTTGTAAGCCGACAGTGGAATTGAAGTGGTACTTCGGACTCCCTCACTTCATGAACGTAAATTTCAAGCAGGGAACTTAATTTTAATAAAGCAGATTTATATTCGAACATGTTTTCAAATAAATCACGATTTTTTAGTTCGCCTCAATGTGTTTAATGTTAACGTTCGTCTGGAAATAAAAAGTAGTTTAAGTTTATCGTTTAAAATATTATGAGACTGAACTCATGCAATATTAAACGATACTTTTAAACAAAGTTGTAATCGCCTTCGTTAAGTACTTTTTAATAGTTGCACTTAAGCTAAGAATTAATACGAGGATGCTGCTATGTATTAATTAAACGGTTTTAATTAAATTTTGAACGTGTGTGTTGTACATTCAGTAAGGTTTTAGTATGTGTAGCTGAATTGTTTTCCGGAATTAAAAGTCGAGGAGTGTCTAATCGGAAACAATAAAATTCATTTGAATTTCTAATAAAATCCGTTCTGCAACTTTTCAGATTTTGTTTTAATAAAATACAAGACAATGTTCGTTCAACCTTATCACGAAGGAGGGGCTCCAACTTCGAACGAAGTTCGAACAAGTGGCCGACTGCGTGCTGCAAATTCACCGAATCCAATATCGCCGCCCGTTTGTGTTTTTTTGCGGCACAATATTCGGCGGTTAAATTATGGCCCACGTTGCGTGTCTACTCAGCATTATAAAACTATAACGCAGGCTTTAAAATATTCACATTTCGGTTTAATTAACGAACTAGTCTAACTTTTACCATTTATAACGTATTATCCATGTCGCTCGGCGGAACTTTGTTATGCATAGAGCAAACCCCGTAACTTTCATTTGTTTCGATTCAAACTAAGTTCCGAACTTTTTTCCGCAACGCGCTGTTACCTTTTAATAACATGGGAACTCCATTGACGACGAAATTGCGATCGGCGAACTTTGTTTATTCCCGTAAATGCAGCTTTCCACGCATATTTAATTGTTGTTTTGCATTAAATTTCCATCCGTTTTATCGTTCATCATTCGTATTGTAAACTGTAAACTGAGTCCAATATGGCGGAAATTTATTAAACACATACATAAATTCATGATTTACAAATCCGGATTTGAATTATTTAATTATTTACAACAAGAATATTTTATGTTGTAATGTCTAACCTCGTCCATATGCAACCCACGTCACATTAATGTTTTCTTAGTCGATCTATTTAAGAAACGCCCTGTATAACAAACTCTTCAACGAAATCCTATTAGGGAAACAAAAACTTTTATAAAATTAACTAGATTTATTATTCCTGTCAGTAAAGAAAAAAGCGCCTGAGTGAGCCCAATTTTTTTACGTTTATATTATCAATAATATATGTCCAAATTAAGAAATTAAAAATCATGCTCTTGTACAGAATCTATTTTTTCTTAATCATGCTGTACAATAAATTAAAATTCATTAATCAATTTTATAATATCGTTTTTACTTTTTTTTAGAGCTTGCGAAATAGAACCAAGACTTAATTGATTCGCGATAAAAAGCAGATTGGTTTCGTAACTACCTCTTTCAGTTTCAGGATAAATAACATATACCCAATTAATTATATCTTTCTTTTAAAATAACTAACGGTACCACACACACACACACACAGATTAATCCGTACATCGATAAACAAACAAAATAACACGGGTCAACGGCTCACGTAATTCATAATGCAGTATCACTAATGGAAGTTTAATGACTACATGGAAATATCACGTAAGTCCTACTAACAAATCGCCAGGCCTCTCCTGACAAAAGGAAAATTGATAAGGTCGGCGAGATAAATTCGCTTGGTATTGGATGCGTGAATAGGCGAAAAAATACCGGGGCGTTCGGAAAATTGTAAGAAATGCAGTCGAATGGTAATGCGTGCGCCAGCAGCTATTCGTTTACACCGACAAGAAGTGTCTCCAGCAGCGTAGGTATTGTGATGAGACTGCCACAGCCAGAGCACAAATAAGTGACCGATTCGACTGTGAGTTCAACGATCCACGTTGGTATGTCAGTGTCAGTTTGCTCACCTATAGTAAGCACCAACTTATATAGTTCTCTTGCTTACTTGATAATAACTTGGTGATAAGAACTTGCCATATTAAATAATACCGTGATCATCTAAGTAGGTTCTTCATGTATGATTGTTAATCAGTCGCATGCAAGTATGTGTGTCAGTGACAAGTATATAGTGTCACGATAAAATCAATAAAAAATTGCATTTATCACCGCCGTTCCGGAACAAATTATTATTTGTTCTTCGCGTGTCTCGCATTAAGTTAATGTAACCCCCTCATGTAATAAATCAGTGAGAGAAACGACCTTGCGAAGTGGCAGAGAGTATACACATATCAGAAGTCGATAAATAATGTTGAATTGGCTTTGGCCAGAGATTGATCACCTGTAATGACGTCACGATCTGTGACTGTCAACACTCGACAGCCGCAATTTCTATCTCCTTCTGAATGTACTTTACAAAAGAGCTTCCAATAAAAGAACGGGGCCATTATTTGCGGTACCGCTGACATCTCGATATCTGCCTGATGATTTTGTTTCTCACGCAATTCCCCGGCGGGAATTAATTGGGAAACTTATATATTGGAAACCGATTTATTACTCCTGCCTGCCTCAAGAGTAAGCAGCACAGATTATATTATTATGCACGTAGAGCACGAACACCTTTCGGTCGGTTTATCTATACATCTGTTAATCAAATTTGCTACTACGATAATGAATAGAATTTCATTCCGTTCTGAACTCGTTATAAGAAACGAATTTCACTCCGATACAGTTAAACTTAAGTAACGCCGGAGATACGAAGTAGCTGAACTAAAATAAACGCGCAGGTTAGACAGGAAGCCGGTAATTGAGAATATAAATTATACAATCCCAGTCGAAAGCATTCGATTCTACCGCAGCGTAGAATTTTTTTAGCGATTGTCATGTCAATGGCACTTTAATTATATATTTGTGTAATTATAATAACTGTAATTATTTACAAGTGTAAAAAGGATTCGCCGTAAATACGGGACACGTATACATACTATAATAAATATCGGAAAATTGCTTATAAACTGCAATATACAATATTAAAAACCACTCAAAAATCAATGACATTATACCGCATTTGATATAGTAGTTGTTGCAAAGTACATGTGCGTGATATATTCTAAAAGTGTTCTATTTGTGTCGGAGCTAATTCTGCGTGGTCTTTTGAAAAGAACAGCTCAATTTTTCATGTTTGATCATGTAGGACCTAATGCACTGAGGTCGATTACCTTTACAGCTAGAAACTAGTTGCAGCACATCAAATTAAAAAGGTAGATTAACAGTTCCGCCCCGAACGCTTCTAAATTGGGTTACATCAGCATTACAAATTTCGACTTGGAAGAATTTCCTTAAAAATGAATATCTGAATCCTCATTAATATACTTTACGTACTTGCCTCGCCGCATTAATTACGTGCCTCATTTAAATTCGTAGACAAAAATAACATATTTTGTTTAATGCGGTGAACGAAGCCGGAGATTAAAAAATGTTGATAAGAGCTTATTTATTTCGCTCGCCGGCGTAGATTGTGTAATAATGACGTGTTACAATTTAACAGGTAAAAATTCCAAGGAATTTCAAAAATTTTACTTTATTAATGTTATTTTATTAAAATTCTGGACGCACAAAATATTATATAAATCGATACACTCTACTATGTCTTCATGAAATAGAGATAAATAAGAAATTCCAACTCTCCTAGAAAGCTTGCGTACTCGTAAAATAATTTATTACATTTTCAGGTGCTTTAATGCAAATGGCTCTTCTATTCGAAGCGCTTGTTATAGTGCAACTTAATTTGATCTACACACTACGCATTTCATGCGACCACATAAGGTATACTTATTAAAGCAAATGTTGCAGATGGTGTGCACTGCAATACCGGTTCCTGTGGAAAAAAAATGAGTACAAGGTAATCAAATTCTTACCTCGTGCACGTTGGAACAATTCATTCCGTAAGACGAATGACGTTATGACATGTCCCTTTCGTTTAACTTTACCACGACTGATATTTCAATCAAGGAAGAAAAGAGCTTGAATTTAACATTTTTTTTAAATGAAAAACACATACAATATAAAATTATAATTCATGGCGTTGTCTCTATTGACAATAGACTTCGTTCTAAACAATTTTTTGGATTTAAATTTATTTCAATATCACAATGCATACAATAAGCATGGGCTTAAAAATCAAATAAAATTATGAACGAACTAAATACTGTAGTTTAATGTTTAGTTTTGGTAGAGGGTGGCTATGGCAAAATAAATACAGTGTGTCTTGGAATAAGCTTCATTTACTGTAACCACAATAATATTTTGTTATATCATTTTCTACTAAACATCCTCGTCCTTCACAGTAATTTTAAACGCAACATTACGTGAGATCGCCGGTAATAGCGGACCTTTCGCTTCCATAAACCGTAGCAAACTGGAAAGCATAATTTTTGTGCCCCTTCTTAATTGGAGTTGATGGTAAGGTTCTTCGAACGAAGGATATGCGTGTTAATGAGAATTATGTGTATTACCGCAAATATTTGCCGATCGACGGAAACTAGTTTAGATCTTTTGAAATAATTTCACTATTATAAACGTGGGAATGAAATCGCCATTTTCAAAAACAGCGTGTTATATGCGTATTAAATTGGTATTAGATACCAATAGATTAACTTGTTTAAATATTCATATTACTGATATTGATTGTTTAATATAAATTAACGGTTTCATTTATGTATACATATAATAACACAATATGTATGTTATAGTTGAAAAGATTTAGTACAGCTGTGGCATTTTTATTATGTATACTTTTACCGCATTCCGCATGCGACATAAAAATTCCTTCCCCTAAAAACTAATTTAATTATGAAATTAAGTTAATTCATTCAGTACGAACAGCCGCTTTGTTTCCTAAACATCGTGAGATTATTTCTTACTTACGTGCTTTGAATTTCGCGCTTCGTTAAGTATGAAATACTTACTAAGGTAGAAATTGTTATCTTTAAATCTACTAAACACGAGTGACACTCGGGGAATTTAGTTCTGGAAACATTCTTCCTGAAATAATTTCAGACGTTAATAATTACAGAGCATAAAGCTATGTATATCGTAAGTAACTTATAACGGGAGGATTAGATTTGATTGATTATTTATTTGTTTAATGTTTGTGAAATACGGAAAACAATTACATCATCGCAAACGAGGGTAATTTAGAGGTCGAAGAAGCGCATCTCAATTTATTCAAAAGTCGAGTGGTGGAACCTCGAGCATGTTTTTAATGATGGGTTGATTGTTCTATATTATAAACTGCTTCATTCTTGCAGCTGTTATAAAATATTTATTTTTAGTAAGAAAACATCTCAAAGATTCGATCCTATTTTAAGAAAGCAGAACCTTGTCGACATTAACTTTTAATAAGCCTTGACAGAATTAAATTATTATTAATTAATAATTAATAAATAAGGACAGAAACCCTAAAGATTAATTATAGAATTTCATCGAGGCCATCACAGTGGGGGCGTTTTTTCATCGCATAAAATTGGTACCTTATTAATTTCAATAATTTTCTGGTTGGAACTGGTTTTAAATTGAAAATTCGCAACGTGTCTTCGTCAAGTGTTCATTCATAGTTATTGCGGTCTTAAACCGGTCTTGTGGATTTATTTAATCAGGTGATAATTCCATTTGGTAAGAAAACGAGAATTATATGGGCGTCTGGATGTCATTGGCTTTTGTTTTTAAAACGAAAAGAAAAATTAAACATTAAAACTCTTTTCTATTATAAATGAAACTTAATGTAATTCTATTTCTATCGCTCCATTAAAACATTACGCTAAGTAGTAAATAATATATTTGTAATCAAGTAACTTTGCAAAATGTCGAATGGCACCATAATCATTAGTAGGGTCTATTTTACGTAATTACGATTGATCATTAACAGGAATAAATAATTCGTGCTTTCCAAAGCTTAATTTGATGTGTCACAGAAATTCTTCATGATTCTGTGAACTTCCATGAAAAAGATGCACGAGAATAATTGTATACATATTTACCTTAAAATGTTTAAACGCCTAAGAAACGAAGTTGCTAAAATAACTATTAAACTCTTTGCATTAACCTCTGAACTATAGAAACTTTCAACGTTGTAATTTTTCCAAGGGAATGCATATCCGCGATGCATATTTTTCTTTATTTAAACGAGAACTAAATTTATAGGAGTTAATAAACTCTGATTTAGAGCTGAAATGTTCCGCTCTATTTAATAGTAAACAAAACTACAGCCTCCGGGTATTAGACCACTTTTCAGCGTAGTCCACTGAAAAGAAAGCGCGAAACGTAACCCGTCGTATCAAAGGAAATTACGTCCGACGGACAAAGACGAAAGATTCGCGGCACGTCAGGCTGGAAGCACGGATTGAAGTAATAATCACCCAGATAAAAATTAAGTTGCAGTTGATGACCATTTAAGTAATGCAGTATATAATTGACAGGAGCGGACCAGGCGAAGTTTCCAGGCTCGGCGAGGCCGGTTTCTCGAGTACCTGCACAGAAGGGCCACTGCACTATTGGTCATATCCTGTATTTAATTGTGCGCTTTTCATTTATTTATTGGTTTATTTTTTCTGCATTCATTACGTAGATTCGCCCGGCCGGCGTAATAAACTTGCAGGTAGGAATCGTTAGTTTGTTTTGTACTTCTTGCCAACTTGTTCTCTAGTACCAATAACAATTTCTTATCACTTTTGACATTAATTTATGATATCATCGTTCTTGCTTTTTATTTTCTGTTCACTTGTCACCAGTTACATTGGTTGCAATTTAAAATTGATTATTAAAGCGATAAACTAACTGTAATTGACAACTCTTCACAGTTTTTAACAAGAAAAATAATTAGAAAGATCAAAATATTCGAAGCAGAAACTAATGTATGACGTCTTTCTTTAGTTTTCTTTTTCGATTATAAACCCCCCAGCAGACTAAGTTATAAGTGATCGTATTAATAAGCTACCGTTGTTGATAAACTGTATTTGACATCACTTCACAGCTTTCAGAAGAAAAAAATTGGAAAGATCAAAATACTCGAAGCGGAAACTAATGTATGACGTCTTTCTTTAGTTTCTTTTTCGATTATAAACCCCCCAGCAGACTAAAATTATTATTATTATTATTATTATTAATAAGCAACCGTTGTTTTACAAAAACGCTCTAAATCAACAAGAAACTATCTAACTAACTCCACGCTAATGCAGTTTACAACCGAACGTGATTTAGTGGTCAAGTTCTGTTAAATCTAGCGTTCAGCCATTAGATTAGATAACGAACGGTGTAATAATTATTTAGTCAACCGTGGTGAACCTCATAAGATGTTTACCGATGACAGCTTGATTTGCTAATCGTCCCTATAATGCGAAATACCAGTTGGTTACATAATATAATCTTCAGTATGTGAGGCAAACAAGCTCCGAAGATACAAAAATATATTAAATCATACTCGGTATTTACATACAGTGCGTAATGGAAAACGTTTCACTTACTGTAGCCACTATTAATACACCCTGTATTGAGACTTCTAAACCATTAATTTCAAATCGGTTGCCCCTTTTAGAGTGTTCACACAATCAAATTTAATTACTTTAAAAATTAAATATCAAAAATGTTCAACTTCTAATCGAAGGTGAAGGTCCCTAGTACTTTCCTCAAATGTGTTGAACAACTCAGGTATTTAAAGAACTTAAAAAGAAGCACTGATTGTCGTAGCTGAAATTATTTTTAAGGAATGAGTTAGCTTGTAATTTAAAATGCTTAATAAATATCTGTATATCAGGGGATGTTTGTTTATGTTTTGACGATAAGCCTAGCCGAGGGAACGTAAAATATTAAAACGAGAGGCAGGACAGTTCTTCTCGTGATGCAGACTGAGAACGGTCGGAAAAGCGCGTGTGTTACGCGTCGAGGTGACGGGATGTGTGATCTACAGGGTGGCTGCAGAGTATTGCCCTGAGAAGGCAATGTTCTGGCAGGAGTAGTATCGCGGTATACCCTGTTTATGTTATTGGCAATGAGGATCATCGATGAGTTGGAGTTATTCTAATATAGCGAATATCGTCCTGTTTCCGATGATCCGGAGCATTGCAGGGGGTATATTGCCACCAGTATACGGCACCGTGTGTGACTTGCCGCAGTGGTCAGCACCACTGATGAAGTGCATGGTGTCGGCGAAACAGTCATCTGGTATTCCATATTCATTGTGAATGGGAATTCAGTTGGTTGTATTCCTGACCTGCTGAAGCATTGTGCTCCAGAATGGTCTAACATGACATGATGTTGCACTGGATCGGAAACGGAGTGTGCTGACACTTACGCGATCAGTGGCATCAACTGATTCTAAGAACGTAAGCTTAGGAGGCAAGGTATGCTAATATCCATCGGGAGGGTGGGTTTCCGAATTACAGGTGAATGTGGGGTTAATGCATGCGAAGATAAGAAGTCAACGTCCAAGGATAACTTCCGTAGTGTCCATTATCAATGTGAGGGAATGGTTGCTACTGTTGGATTTCCGCGGGGGCACGTAGGCCCCCCGGTGAGTAGTACTTGATGTATTTTCGGACATCCGATGTAAATCGGATTGTTTGTTGCATGTGTATCCGTTTCACGATGCATCGTATGCGCGATAATCGAGATGAAGAGAGAGAGAGAAAGCTAGAAGGGACTAACCAGCGAACGAGTGTTTATCAGAACGAGGTATGCTCTGTTTAACGTTATTACTATTTTGACCCAAATGTACAAAAAAAAACGGTCCGACATAATATTGTATATAAAATTGATCGAAAAAATTTTGCTTCGAAGAAAACTTTTGACCTATTTTCTTTGATATCATAGTAAAGAAGTTTGTCGTTGTTATAAAGCGTCCAAAGTACTTCAATTCCTTTATCTCCTCAGAATATTCCATCATCTTTGAAATAATCACTTCTGTAGTTACCTAGTTAGAATAAATACCGCTCTCGCGAGAAAGAACTCAAGTCACATAAATAACAGAGAAAATTCATTTCTCTACGGAATGGAATCGCAAATTAATTAATTTTTAGTGTTCTTATAAATTGTAAAGCAACAAACAAATTATAAGCTCACAATCACAAAAGAATGCAAGCAATAGCAGTAGCTCGCTCATAAATTATGTTTGACATTTGACCGATGTTATTTAAGGCGATGAAAACAAATTTAACGAGTACATCGCGACCAATTGAACAGTAGACGTAACAAAACGAGCAAAAGGATTGGAAACGCTGTTAGAAATAACAGGCTGGAAAAAGTCGCTACGAGCTGGACAAACAAACGCAAGAAACTCATCTAGGATGCAACACGTTTTGTGAGAAAATAAACTCGATTTAATGTGTATATTTTTATTATTATTTATGAATAAGGACGACGTTGTGGACGCTAATGGAATAATGTAGTTGGAATACACAATGGTGTATTTAATTAAATTTACGTGGTGCAATAAAAATAAATGGACTGCGAACGATTTCAAACCTCATTTCGTATACATATCTCATTCTTTATTTACCTTACAAGTCTGTTGTTCTCAAAGCTTCCAAAATCTGAAGCAATATTTAATGCCTAAAGGCTGTTTTAATTTGTGCAGTAAATTGCAGCAATTGGATTAAAAGCTATCTGGAAAAATAGAATATGTTCTATCTGAAGCCCAGAAATTTTTTGTTCTAAATTTTTATTATAGAAATTGCACCAAATCTTGTACAAGAAATAGGCTAGTCTAAAACGGCCTTAATGCTTTTATAAACAAAAATAATTTACTGTAAATTGCTCCATTACTTACTTAATCCATTTATTCCGCAACTAGAGTATTTAATTGGTTTTATAGTTGTACATTATTATCGTAATAACCCCCATGTTGTTACTATAAATAATACCGTATAAATGAAGAAAATTTTCATATTTTACATAACCAACTTACAGTCTGTAATTATCAGGGTGTGGATTATTATCAATCAAGGTGCGCGTTAAAGTGCAGCTTTCTGAATGCGTTTAAAATCTGTGAACACTTCACAATCTTGCTTGCTATCAGCGCAGGCAATCTGATACGCGTGTGCTTAAAAATTCAAACCAGTTTTCACAAAACCGATCGGGAGTAAATCTGTTTGAACGTCCACTTCTTAATGTTAGCATTAAAAACGATAGGATCGGGATCGAGTTAATAATATCCATCCATTTACGTTTGAGTTCGCGGTTCTTTAAGCAGCTTAATTTTATGTACGGCGTTATAATCTGCTGAAATACGAAGATTTAAGTCGCATAATCATTTCGAGGAAGCCTAGGTTCTTATATGAGATATTACGATCCGAGTAAACAAAATACTCACTATCTCATGAGGATATATGTTTGTGTATACGATCCAAGTAAGCAGAATACTCACTCTCGCATGAGGATATACGTTTGTGTATGCACGAGGATGCACAGGATAATTCAAATAGGACGTAATACCGTAGCACTATTATGAAATCGTTTGCCCAACTTCATTTACAAAATGAAGTTTTATCAAATTAAAGATCATCAGCAAAATATGTAAAATCAAAAAAGAATTCGGGGTTTTATTGCTCTCACAGTACAATGAAATCGAAACACCGCCACAGGTATTAGTATACTAGTAAAAAGCTTTGTCTGGTTGGTTGAGGTTTAGAAATGTATTTAACAACACTTTCAAAAGACCTTAAGAGAGAAAAGAAGAAATATTTTTCAATCAGATAACAACTGATTACATTTTTTTCATACAGTGCTAGTCTAAAGTTCCTTCCCCCCTGTTAATTTGGAACCAAATAAGAAAGAGAGTTCAGACAAAAACCAAATCAATGTATATAAAAAATACTAATTATTGAGATATATGTATGTATGTAAAGTAGTTATATTTCAATAATTACGTCAATAATAACGTTTTTGTCTGAACTTTCTTTCTTATTTGGTTCCAAAATTAATAGGGGGGAAGGAACTTTGGACTGGCATATATATTAAACAAATTAATTTGAATTTAATTTTGGACTTAACCTAAATAAAGTTTGATTAAAAAAAATTACCGACTCGTTTCTGAGAATATCGGATAATGGATAGTCCTGTTCGGCCGAGGGAGGCTGGAGCATTTCATGATACGAATTAAATCTGAGAATATCTCGAATGGATCGCCTGAATAATTGATTGATCTGCACAGTCATTTTCTGCTTCTAATTTGTTTCAGCCACCAGGCCCGCTTATTCGAAAAGGACCGAAACTGTAAAAGCCGACGAACCGGGGAATTATTTTAAAAAAAAATCTATTTAAGTATAATCGCTTTTTTCGATTTCGTGCTTTATTCTTTTATGCATGCGGACGTTAATTGAAACGAACAATTGGCGTAATGCGCATTAAAATCCGATTTTAAAAATTCGCAATCAATTTCCGTATGTAGTATGTAACTAGTACGTAATGCAGTTTGCCTCAAAATCGACCGCCCTCCCCTCCATTTACAGGAACAAATACCCATCATATTTCTGCTTGCGCCGATTCGGCTCTATTTGTGCACAAAAATTCAATAAAAATTCTGATAAGCAAATTCCGCCGGTGATGTGAATCATATTCGAAGCCGAATCCGACCTTTAAACAGATTGATTTGGCTGTAACTATTCGAAATCGTTTCACAATAAACAAAAAAGAATTGTTTCACCATGCGTCCTGGTTTCATTTGAAAATAACAATATTCAATATGACATTAAGTTCAAAGGATGACAGGAAACCTGCCATTTGCTCGTTGGTTTCACTCACAAGCAGAAAATTATATTTCCGTTCTCATTTTTCCAACTTCAAAATTCGTTCATTGATAGAATTTCTTTTTGTATCAAACAAATTTGTTGCGTAAGCTTCATAAAAACGTACCTACACACATAAAATCAAAAGATTTGAAACAAAATCCGTTCATATCTGGTTCATCATCTTTCTCACTGCGGTGTGGAGCTTTCTTTTCAAATATATCGAACGATTAATTAATTTTATCTTGCCGTTGGTATCGCAGCTCGTATTACAGCAGAACTCCGACATTCTTTAATTTTTAATCGGTAGCGATAATTACAGCGATGAATATTAATTCGGTTTTGATAAACGATTGGTAAATTATCTAAACAATCATCAATTGTCGGAACGAATTAACATTTGCCTTAATTATTGGTTTCAGATGATGCAGTCAACAATCTCGAGTTAAATCCTTTGAGGAAATCCGCCGGCCTCACGTGTAAGTATGTCCTCCTGCAAAAAGAAATTATATATTTACGTGAAACTGGAACAGTCACAACGTGCAAACTAAATTTAATTTAAACTATTCAATTTCCTGCGCGTGTTTGAATTCGTACAGTTTAACGCAATTAATTGTGTGTCAAATATAATTGCAACGCGCATTTATTTTAATGCGAAAATAAATGAAACGGGAATAACGTAATGAGATAAATAATTGTTTAAATGTTGTGCCCGAAAATGTTTCAAATTGTAAAGGAACTGCTTGTGTGTGTATGTAGCTCGGAATCCCTCTCGGAAATTGGAAATGCGAAATCAAACAGTGGAGGAAATCGAAAAAGATTGAGGGTACATTCTAGTCGATAATTCTCTGATACTTTGTGAATGGGTTTTTTTTTCGGCTATTGGGAACAGCTTCGTTTTATCGAAGTTTCCTTCATTAACAGAAAGTATGCAATAAGCCTCACGCAAGTCACAGCGAAAGAGTTCCTGTTATTTCAAGAAGGCAATGGAAGAGATACAAATAATAAAAACACTATTGTTATGGTATTAGTTAGTACCTTCTACCTTACAGGAAGGTTATCAAAAAATATGTGTTGAAGTGTAATTAAGTTGGGTGTTTTAGGATGCTCCCAGGGTTCATTCGTTACGAGAAGCATCCTTCAGTCTAGTCTCCAGTAGGTAATAGCCGGTCACATTAGGCAACCAATCTTTAATAAATATCAACAATAAATAAAGTACTTTGTCGGTTTTGCCTCATCAAGTTCTCGATTGTCTCGGTCTAAACGCCTCATCATTACTCGCATCAGCGCCTCTAAAATTGTTTTTCGTGTAAGATAATAGAACATGATAAATACTGGTCGGGTTTTAATTGGATGCCCCCGGTGCATCCACAAACATGTGTTTTCCGAGACACTTAATAGCCCCTAATTAGTTGTTAATATTTATTTTAAAAATTGCCGTGAAGGCGGTTTGTGATTAGCCGCCTTCGAAATTGCTTTTTACAGGAAATATCGCATGATTATGGGTTCTCATGTCTCCAGTGAACATTAATTTTCTTTGCAGGACTTTAGCGCAATGGATAATTACAACTTCTTTATTTTTTTATATAGAACTTTAATCAAATTTTAAATGACGCCGCTGACTATAGATTTTTTCCCTGCGGCGCTTCGCAACGAAAGTGTCACAGGATGTTGAGATTGAATCGCCGGCAAATTATGTGTATGCACACCTGCTATATTGCAAATTATGTACGTGTGTGTGTACGGATTTGATATGCAGTTCGTAAAATTAATGTCCCTTCCTGTCATATAAACTTAAAAACGTTTGCTCTTGTAGCATGCATAAAACAAAGGAAATGAATAAATTGAATCCGCATATCTTTTTATATGGGACACGTAGGAAATATAATATGAAATGCAAATTCACATCAAATCTACAAATAAATACGACCAATTAATTACACCCTAATTAAAAAATGAATTAATATTAGCACCTGTATGTACAGGGTATAACTGAAGTTGAATTATTTAATGGAACTGGAAATACAGTGTGTAATCGAATAAGTTTATTATAAACTTAATCGATTACTCTCTGTATACCGAGGTTCGCACATATAATCATAATGCAATGACCGTAATAAAGTAGATTAGGAAAAAAAACATTTTCCGTTCAAATTGCGTTACATATAAAAAAATTTACTAATTGCAAGTTGAGCATCACTTCAATTTATAAACATGCGCATAAAAATTTCTACGCAAAAATCTTAATGCACTTTTGATATGCATGTAACAAGTTACATGGTTCGTTCTATAAAAGTATGTATCTTGTTAATGTCCGCCGTCAGTTTTACGATGTACGACTTAGTTTACCATACGCATATTAAATTCACTCTCTTACCGCATGCTATTAAGTATTAACCTTAACATTGTGTAGGAAACCTGAAGTTGGGATTAAATTAATACGCCGAACTATTAAATTACGGCTTGCACAGTGCAGAGTATAGAACTATTTGCTTTATCGTTATAAAACCGATTGCATGACTTCGCCGTTTTGCCCGCATATGTGTTTTTGCTTGTACATATTCCGCACATGTTTATTATAAATTCCTTATGCGAGCTGACGTAACATGCTAAGGTTGAATTTTAATGAAAACAGAGATCCAATTACCTCCATTTTTTCTAGTTCATGACGTGTTTAAAAAGTGTATCACCAAGCACATAGACACTTGACATACCTACAGAAAACGTAATATATCGTTTAAATTTTTCTTTTTTTTAGCAAATTCAAATACAGTTGGTAATCAAGGACGAAAATCAGGGATAATCACATCAATCCCAAAGGCTTATGAATTTGAAAGACCTTCCAAAATAAATGAACTGGTTAAGCATTTCGAAGACATGTTGAAGACGATATGGTATCGAAAGGTTCCAGAAGTAATGATAATAACCCAATTAACAACTGATTAGAATCTATTTTGTAATTCATTTAAAAAAAAGAATGTCTGTATCTAGGTAAAGTGATTTAAATTTATTGTAAATTATTCATCGCAAGTTATGGAGAGAGAGAAAAAAAAATCAAAGTGAATTTAATGAAACGAACTTGAATCGAAATATCTCCACATTTAAATTTCACGAGTTTCGTCCCAGAATATGAAGTAAATTACCATTGTGGAAGTTCGTAATTTACGGGCTTTTGTTTCGCTATTATAAACTGTTACGGCATTTCAGCGGAGCTATTTACTAGACGTTTCCGCGACCTTAAAATCTTAGGCCATTATGTACTGCCCGTCTTGGACTTCCTGCAAACTATCCCAGGAAGTTACGTATTCCAGTTCTGAGCGGACATGATTTAATGATATTCTAATTATGAAGTGAGATGAGCTTCTAGTGTAGTTTTAACGAAACACTACTAATATCACAATCCTGGATAATTTTACTTCTTGGACTTGTGTTACAGCAGCTTAATTAATTAATTTAATTTTCGAATATACAAGAAGAATATAATTAACTAAAACGTTACATTCATTTCATTACAGTGCCCATGCATTCGTCACAATATTTTTTTTTCGTAGAAACTAATTTTTATTGTGGCTCCCAATGCTTGGGAAAATTGGCGCCCAACGTGGGGCTACACAGCAAAATAAATGAAACGTCGCCCCTTAGCACAAGAAAGCGTCGCAGACTATAGTATAGTATTAATTATTACTAATTAATTAGGTTTGTTAATGAGTTTAGACTTTCAAAGATTTAAGTGTAATGTGAGAGTAAAAGTTGGTCAAAAATTGACGGAGTATAATTAAGTAAATGAATTGTTTCTTCAGATTAAAGTAAAAAGCATTAATTTTCGTGAAAGTTAACCACGAAATTATTTAAATAATTGGAATGGTAATTGCTCCTGCTTTTTTAAAGCCGTCGTTCACAAGACGGCCCCGTCTCTTCCCCGAAAACAATTTGTAAAGTTCCCGCGTTCGGGGATATTTAATAAATAATGTCACTGAATGATATACGACCTTTGTATATTCAGGTGCTTAAAGTATTTACAAATAAAGATTTATGTGCTCCTGTTCCTCGCCTCCCTTTTTTTACTGTCCGATTCCCATACGACGAACCTACTTTAGTTTAAAAACTCGCAGTAGGTACAAGTCGCGGTTTATCTTGATATTTATGTGGGGACTTGGTAATTAATTTAAATTTATTATTTTCATAAATAATAATTACATACTAGAAATCGTTTTTATATATTCTTGGCTTTAGTTTTTAACGAAGTTAATGACGAATTATTGCAAAAACATTGAAATGAATAAATAATAATTTGTTCTGAAAAGAAAATTCTTGTAATAATCCTTATTTCGACTGAAGCATTTTTAATACTGTACAAATAAATAAGAATTATAATATAATCCACATTGCTAGTAAAGTATTAAGTATTTCTGCACAAAATGGTTAGCTAAATATCTTTATTCAAAAATAATAAAATAAAATAAATTAATTAAACTCGAATGTCGAATTCTCAGTCGGCACTATCCTTTCCTTTAACAAGATGATACCACCTGAGCCTTTTTAACTCAATTAATGGCGAGCTTTAAATTTAATTGACGTCCAGCGGTGCTATCCGCCGACTCCTTCTTTCTTTAATCCAGTCATTTTTTAGCGTGACGTCTTGTCGTTAACTTGAGGCTGAATTACATATTTTAAAGGGATTGAATTAAATTAATTTTTCAAGACAGTTCTTCATTAAGAGACGAGTATATACGAGAGGCTTCCAACAAAGAGTCTAATGATTCGGAAAGCCGGCCATCGGCGGAAGTCTTAATTATGTAAAATGCTTTTTGACAATCTTTCAGTTTAATTGCGAAAGTTAATGGTGAAAATAAATTTTTTGCAATTTTTTTGTAAATACTTTATGTGCACTTCGTTATGATCTTTCATTAGAATTGCTAATGTTGCTGCAGTTATAATAATGGCCAAAAATTGTCGTTAATTATGATTTGGAATGTCGATCTTTTTGGAAAAAAAATATTTTAGTATTTCTTACTAAGCATTATTTGTCAGCTTATCTAATATAAACCTGCTTTAAAATATACTATCTTAGATGCTAAATAAATTAGCAGTTATTACTTCATTAATTTACTACTTCTTTAGGAGTGTACTTCAAAAATGAAATGAAATATAATTCTACTTGCAAAGTACACGCGGCATGCAGTGATCCTGTCATTTATGCACAGGAAATTAATGAGATCATTAGTTCGCTTCCTTTTACGCACCTACATAGTATTTCATCAAGTAAAGAAATTCTTCCACTTTTAAAATCTGGATATTGTTACACCACGTGACGCAGCAAAGTCTATTTTGTCGAATCGTCGCACCATGTACCAGAAAGTTTCAAATCGAGCGCCAGAGGATGCGTGAAGTTTGCCAGAATATTCGAGAACATAAACGGAAGCAGGCGCGCTATTTGTTTCATGAAATTATTACCTTTTCATGCACTTCTTGGTAGAGAGGTTTAATTTCTTTTTTTTTTTCAAAGGTTTGATGCACCTTTCATATACACCTGTGTTATAATAAGTGCCGTTATTTTATTTTAAAGCCAATTAAACTTATCGGCGTGTGTGTGTAATGCTCCACTCAAGTAATTTCCGTTAAAATCCGATTCACTCTTGCGTGATCTTGCAAAATGAGCACAATTAAATAAATTAGCTCAACCTACAAAAAGCTTTTACGATGAAACCTTGCCGGAATCAAGTCCGTTTCCCATGCCAACAGTCATATGCAAAGTACGGGTTTCTCTCGTTTGATGCGGCCCGGATTATTCACGGCAACTGACGTTTCTTATTATTATTATTTAAAATACACCGCAGCTTTTGTAAATTACAAA
This sequence comes from Dorcus parallelipipedus, assembly GCA_958336345.1. Classification (NCBI taxonomy): domain Eukaryota; kingdom Metazoa; phylum Arthropoda; class Insecta; order Coleoptera; family Lucanidae; genus Dorcus; species Dorcus parallelipipedus. The sequence continues at coordinate 23,910,299 of OY284480.1, read as the reverse complement.
CGGATTTAATCCGTTAAATCGCATTTTATTTGCAACTATGCAGCTGCACTCGACATACCGAGAAGGAAACGCACGGACAACGACTTTTAAAAGCAGCCTGTGAAAAGGGATACCTTCCTTAATGATTATATAGAGCATCCACATAAAGCTGAGATTATAAATAGGCAACCAAACATACCCATGTGGTTACACTGTTCAAACAAAATTCTCCAATTTTCGCTACCCTTGCGGTATTTTTTACGTCTATTACTCGGCGCTCGATCTTTTTTCAAATTCTTTTCTAACTATAACGAAGTAAATGTCAAAATCAAAAGGATTAAATTGTTATACGAATTTATTTGAGATCCAAACTCAGAAAATCATATTTAATTAAATTTACGCTTTAATCCCTTCCATCCTATGAGAATTTAATTTTCAACTAATGACTACCCGAGAATCTCTTCTGCGTTATAGATTGAAAGCTTCAACGTTGCTGTGATGCTTTTTTCCGTTATTACCGGTATTTACGGCCTATGTTTTATGCATTAGAACCTCTTTCATAATTAAATACGTGAGTCTAATAGCGTAATTGTCGTCTACTGTGATACTCTTAATAGGGACGTTAAATAGAAAAGTATTTGTCGGTACCTGTAATAGCCTATGGTTATCATAAAACTTGAAGGTTCTTTTTTAGGAATATTCGTTGCTCGAAGGTTTCTGCAGTGACTTCTTTTTTTCAACGCTAAACGCTAAACGCTAAACATAGTTTCAAACATGAGCCTCTAGCTAAAGCAATTACTATCTACTATACTAAAAATAATAACACCAAGTTTGTCAAGGATTAACGCCGTTGTAATTTTTTTTTATATATAAATATTTGCCCTACTTTTTCATTAAATTAACTGAAATTAAACGAATTGCTTTTAAGGAAGTTACGACTTAACTGGCATGTTATTTCCAACTTTAATTGGTGAGTGACTTCCGTTGGAACGTAAATACCTTTTCTCTTCCCTAATTGATCCCATTTGCGTTAGTTAGCCGGTACAAATCGTCTTATAGGCAATAATTGTCTAAGATTTCCTATACATACTTAATTAATAACCTCCATCCATTCTTTGGTTCGCGGACAATATAAATCTCCTGCGAATGAAACACGTTGTGGTGCAATAATTTAACAAAGACTCTTAATTACTATCATATACCTCGATTAATCACGTGTAGCTTGGACGGGTGCGAAACGGTTTGATTTTCTTTGAGCGTTCAAGTACTGTTATGCAACATCCTGAGTCTTAAAGAAATATTTATGGTAGACGGGTACTCGTATATGTAAATTTTATAAATGAGTTTTTAAGCTCAACGTTTATTAATTCTAAGTAAATGGGCTTTACAGGGCATTTCAATGGATCCTTTTGTGAGGTGTCAAAAATCTCGCACGAGTTTGAAAATTTCGGCCAATTTAGAGTTTATTGTGGCAACCCTGATCCTCCCGAGAGCCTGCACAAAATTATTGATCGTCCCGAACAATGCATAACGATGTGCTTATATGGACATAAGTCAATATTAACGATTTCTATTGGATGAGGCTGACTTCATCCGCGATCACTCCGCGTCTTCCGATTTCGTTTTGTTTCAGGGCGTCATTTACTCATTTAACGTTGGTGGTGTTCTAATCTAACGGAGTTTTTGCTGAGAAAATTTAGAACAACTCATATTTGACGTTGCCGGAATCTCCTGGAGCACCACGGAGCGAGCTTTGGATATTTCTTACTATCCTGCCAAGCTTGGATTTTATTGAAATCCAGGTAATACATGTTGACGCCATCTTGACTTCTAACTACGGACCTATTGGTACATCGTTGGCTATTTACAGAACGTCTTTCTCATATTTCAAATGCCAAACTGTAAAATAAAATTAATCGACAATTTTATTTCTACTATTTCGAATTTGTTCTGTAACTTAGTTTGATGTGCTAGAAGTTCTTTAGTGTAATTACGACATTCGTGAGAACTAGCCCGACTAAAAAGCAAAAGCGCACATAATCGTATAAAAACGCATCGGAAATGCAACAGGTTGGAGTATTCTTTGCACAAATAAATAAACACAGCGTATGTGATTAAAGCAGCGAATAGAGTCGAGTAAATCGTTGGCTTGGGTATATTCGATTTTATTTTAATTCTTCTCGCCGTAATTATCCATTCTTGGGAGAGAACAGCGCAGCACAACGAGCTTGAGGACTGGTTTACATATCTAAGGTTTCCTTGACACAAATATAATTTTACGCTTCGATGCACCATCATAATTGCTCATCACATCAAATTTTGATGATGGCTTTGTGTGTCTAATTAAATAAGCGTCGTGTAATGTTTATGAATTTTGACAAAGTCCCTTCTATCAATGTGACAAATACAAAAACTTCAATTACTTTATGAAAACACTCATTGCGCAAGAATTTACTTATGTGTTAAAAGCCTAATAAAATTAATAATTGCTTTCTCCGAGCATTTCAATTAGTGTGCATACAAATCTCTTACTTTTTAGTAACATCCGTGGAATTGTCCAAATACCTCCTGCATTTACACCGAGTCATTAATTAAACTGATGTTTATGAGGACATGTCAGTAATTAGTTTGAAAGTTATTGTCCATTTTATTTGTTCTTTCGCTTAGTAGAACATATTGGGTATTATAAAAAAAATTTCTTAAATTAATGTGACTGTATTAATCAACTTCATAACAAATAAATTAAAAATTAATTAATTCTGCAAAGTTAAACGTTTCGTCCTTTTTATTTTCGCAACATCCGTATCAGTTAACTGCAACCGTGAAACTCACCACTAATTATAAGCGTTTCGCCAAGGAACTGCGCTAATAAATCAATACAACTTCTGTGTACGAGATTAAATTGCGTTTGGCCTCTCCTCGTTACTGCCAACTAATAACGTTTCTTAAATTGATGGTAATCCAGTTTGTTCAAAAACACTTTACTATGTTAGGAATTTCATCCGATATAAAACATTATCCGAGAAGGGTTCGCATTATAGTGCCTTGAGAGAGCAGCTTAATGCTTTCCCATCACGTAACAGAATTGTCTCCTATAACAAAATTTCAAGGCCCAATACTGTTTTAATGAGGCCCCCGGAAATGGGGAGGTTCTGGCGTTTGATCTTCTTCATAATTCAATTTTTTTGTGTAACGTATTAGATTTCTCTAAACGTATTTCCAGTTTCGTGGAATTTATTTGGTAAACCCAAAACATTTAATTTCCGAATAGGTTGATCAATGAAATTAAAATATGAAATAGTTAGCACATGTAACCCCCTAGAAAATAATTGCCATTACGATCTGTAAATCTATAATTACGATCAAAATTATTTGAGTAAAGATAAATTACATGTTTACTAAACTTTTGAGATAAAATGTTCCATTTTCAAGATTTTTTCTTCTGTTAACCAAAATGAGGCGTAAAAACTGTGGAATCTGTTGCCTCAGGTAGACGATTAATTACGCAGATATATTCAGCCATACTACAAATTATATGTCTGTCGTATCCGGTCGCATAATAAACGTGTCCATTAGCCGAACATAACTTGGGTATACTTCGATGAAATTTGTCCGGCGAAGCGTGTGGGTAACGGACGACGTTGATTGACACAATAAAATCATGAAAAACCGCCCGATGTATCTTACTGATTGATTTTATGGAGTGCATCGATATCCCGATTGGGGGTTTTAAGCCGTCGAATGAATACGTAAATGTCAGTTCGAATATCCGACTTGACGTTTTATGTATTTCATAATGAGATAAAAACGGGAAAGGCAGTAAAAAAAGACTAAATATCGAATTGTTTCCTCTCGAAATTTACGGCCATGATCGTATTGTTTTATTCTTCACCAGCCTATACTGTTCACGTGGTTCAAAAATAAAACAATTTTTAGAAAATAAAACGCAGACTACTCGAGAATAAATTTCTATAAGTCAAGCTTAATCTACCTTGTTTGGATAAGTTTCCTTGTGACATAAAACTAGTATTAGTCCAAAAAGCTACAATAAGTGTGCAATTTAAATTATACATTAAAAGTCTATAATGAATTCTAAACGTGCACCTTAAAACCAGTGGCCATTTGCATGTAAACGACTGCTACTGTACTCGGAAATGTCAGCATCCTGGCTGCAGTAGCCAGCGTTCATTGATTGCCTCTTAAAGCTTGCAAAAATTTAAATCGTAGGATTTAATAAATTTTCAGCTGGAAATTTACGTGATCCGTAAGGTAATCCCTTTAAGGAGCGAGCAAGAAATAATGTCAAATAACACTTAAATCCCGTAGCCGCCAATAAAACCGGAGCAGATCCGATAACTGTTGCATTTTATGTTCGCGCTACATTCTTGCGTTTTCTTCTCGTTTCAGTGCATAACGTCGTTGCTCTTTAACGTCGCAAATGATCTGGTTTAGAACGAAACAGATTGCGGTTGATCGCGGTTACGAACTGGTCAGAGACCCGAACGCGATCTGCCCAGCTACTTACAAGATAACCTGATATTCAACATTTTTCTGTAAAATTTCCTCTCGTTTCTTTTTAGGAATATGAGGACCCCAACAATTCACAATTACTGGCAATTCTGGCAGATCCAAAAGCACACGTAATTCAAAAGTGTTCGGCATCAAGACTAGCAGAAAGGTATACAGAGTAACCGTTAATTAACCCGAAATTGAGAAACGACGTCCAAGAGTAAGAAGAAAATATTATATCTTTCGAGAAATAATTAATCGAGAATTAACCCCAAAACGACGATGCGCCTCTGGTTAAAAAATAGAACAACAGATGGACGAAATAAGTGCCCTCATAAAAGTTTTATGGTAGACATAGTGGAATTTCACGTCAACTTCGTTTTTAGGTCAACGCCCGACGCCGTGAAATACGAACGTGACGAATTGTTAACATAAATCTAGAAAAGTTTAACAAACTCAAGATGCGTTTGCAGCTCAATATCCTCTGTTTTCAGCGCACTTATTTGCATTACTTCGTCAGCTAGTTAAAGCTGTGTACAGACTTTGGATATAAAATAATACGTCTACACTAAGCAACGAAGGCATTGGGATCGACCCAAGATCGTAACGCGTATCCCGAGGCATGCTGTTAACACGTCGTCTGCTAGGGAAGGTCAAGTTTTACAAGCTTTATTCTGAGTAAATATCGTAAAACGTTTATAATAATAATATTTAATAATAATAATAATATTTATTAATTGTCCAACAGAAAAAAATTCCAATTACAAGGCAAACATAAAAGCAGTGAAGTGTGATTTTAAAAAATCAACCTTAAAAAAAGGATCATGACAAAGAAAAATAACTAAATTCAAAACACAGAAATCGTACAAATAATTAAGCAATAACACTATGGCTCGAGCGAAGCGCAAGCAAAAGAAAATATAAGATAAACAGAAATAAGCCTAAATAAGTAACATCGTTAAATTAAATTAAAGCGCACTAAGTCTCTGAGCAAACAGCAAAAAATCTACCAGAAAAAAAACTAACCAAACAGGCATGCATTAAATCTAGAAAAAGTTGATAACGTTATGAAGCACAATTAATTTAATTAATTATAATTATGATTCCAGCAAGCAAAAAGAGTTGAGGGCAAAAACTACACTAAATACTAAAACTAAACTAACTAACTAAAGCAACATAGCGAACCTTAAGGCTTAATTACGAATTACTAAATCTAGTAGCACAGATAGGGTATCAAAAAATATGTCGCCCGACGAACAGAAGTTATTATAAGTAGAACATAATAAATAATTCGGAGATCTTATTAAAATATTAGTTTTCGGCGTAGAGATATAAAACGTAGGAGAATCTCTAGCTGCAGCTCTGGGAACCAGAAAATGTAATTTGTTTAGCAAGTATTGACAATCAATTTAATTGTGTACCAATTTGTATAAGAATGTAACTGCTATAAAATTCCTATGAGTATTAAGGGCTGGGACTGCAAAAGTTAATAGTAGCTGATTGTGATCAAAGCCCCTAGCAGGATATTCATTATAGTTCTTGAACCATAACAACTTTACGCTGAAAATTTTCTAATACAGCCGAATAGCAGTCGTAAATAGGGAACCAAATAAGCACACCATACTCAAGTCTTGTACGAATTAAAGAGTAATACAGAGATTTTAAGGCGTTAATATCAGAAAACGACCTGCAATTTCTTATGATGAAGCCAAGAAGTTTTATTCCAGTGATGACAAGGGATCGAATATGTGGAGAAAGAGTGAGTTCTGAATCAAAAATTACCCCTAGGTCCTTAATTTCGCTAACACGAGTAATAGAAAGTTGGTCAATTTTGTAATCGAATAGATATTTGTTTTTACATCTAGGACATGACACGAGATTTGTCGATGTTAAGCTGAAGGTTATTATCGGCAGACCACTGCATGACCGATTCAATGTTTTCTTGAAGTCGACGACAGTCATCGAAAGAGATAATGGAATTATAGAATTTAGCATCGTTAGCAAATAATAGCATTCTACAGTCAACAGTTTGACATAAATCATTTATATACAAGGCAAATACAAGCGGACCCAAGTTCGATCCTTGAGGAACACCTGATACTGCCCCATAGTAATGAGAGTGAAAACCGTTGTAGTAAACGTATTGAGACCGGTTGTCGAGGTAAGATCTGAAGAAGTCCAGAAGACTTTTATGAAAACCGAATTCAGATAATTTACTCAACAATATGCGATGGCTAATGCGTTTTTCAGTGAAGGCATGCTGAAAAGGTGAAATAAAGTTTTTTTACAGTAGGATATATCTGGTTGTATAATACGATTTCAAATACTTTAGCAAAGCTGGAAAGAATAGTAATAGGACGGTAATTAGAAATTAATGTGGTATCGCCAGCTTTAAATACAGGACAAACCTTACTAAGTTTCCAGATATCCGGAAAGCAAAAGTTTTCCAGAGAAACGTTTATGATATACCTACGCTGTGAATTTGGCATTTTAGTCTAAACATATCTACTTTTTTGGTTAAATTTGTAATTAATTAATTAATTAATTACAAACTGTTGAACAGAATTTTTTATACATTTTCTCGTAATCTGTAACGCATTCAGGTAAGCGATTTGATCGAAAATTCTACGCATAATATAAGCAACGTTAAAACAAATATATCCTAATAGTTTTAGTGCCTCCGTGCGATAACGAGACGAAAGATTTTATTATCAGCTGCCTGTCGCGTCGTGCATTGACCCTTACGATCACCAGATTTAAATCCTTGCGATTCTTTTTTGTAGACGAAGCAGCTGGTACATTCCGCTTATTACGAGTGAAAATCCCTTTAAAATCCTTTCCGGTTTTTTGAGTCACCTGTATTGCGTAGGAACACGAAAAGACCGTATTTTGACATACGCGTTTAATTTTGTGCGGCGCAATTAGACAACGTCTCCCTCGTTTCCCATGCTAGTCTTCTTCTATCAACCCCCCTCTTTATGTTAACCGTCCGTCTTACTTGCGACGAAAACTCTGCACGCCGATTCTTCGTTAGAACGCATGGGGTACACGTCGTGGTGTGATGTTTTGTTTTAAGTGATCCAAGAGGCCGAAAATACCTTGGCTGGAAATGAACGGTAAATAGGTTACCGGATTTTGAAATCGTCACCCTCTGCATTTATAAGCATTGTTAATGCTTGTCGAAGTCTAATCCCGGCAAATTGAGATTAGGTAAATATGGCGAGTATTTGGGCGTGGTTCAGACAGTAACGCATGTTTTCTTTTCTTATTTAGGCTTTTATTTTTATTTCTTCTACTTCTTGATTTCTGGCGTTGCTGTTAACGTTACTATTAGCACGTTTACTACGAGTACTACGATCATCCACCTTTGGTTACCCAAGCCTGCATGGTGATATCTAGGGACAACTATCTTGAAGTTATTGCAAGGTCAGGTCGACAACGACGGTTACATTCACCGCCGTTACTTCCCCGTCTGTCCGCACTTGAATTCACCCAACTGCTGTTGGTGATTTTCGACGAGAGAGGTCGCTGGAGAGAGCGACACGCCTTCTTGGCTTCAGCTGTCCTCCACCGAATTCGATACTCGCTGGACATCGACGGCGACAACTGGGCTGCGTTCAGATTTAGAGGATAGATGCGCTCGGACGTTAGATTTTGTGTACTCAAACGTTCACATTTTTTAGACGTTCGATAATAGATGTACGTCAAAGTCGTTCAGAAATTTAAGATGCGGATGTCCGAGTAGAAAAAATTTACTTACCTCTCTAGCCGCAGATTTCAATTTTACCCGACATGCGTACCTGTGTTCATTTTTAAAGAATACGAATGAACTTTTTAACGGTCCTTGTCCAAACGTTTACCTAGCTTACACTCTGTAAATCTGAACGCAGCCTGACGTGTGGGGCGCGGACGATGTAATCAAGGTTTGAATATCTTTTTATCTTTATATGACATTGCACGCTTTTAATTTACTTTTAAATTCTGTTGCGCGAGGTTAGTAAATTACGTTGACTTTGTAACGGAAAGTGGGTACCGAATTTTCAGGCTTTGATATTTGACAACCTCGTTTGCGTTATCTTTCTTTTATTTTATTTTGTAGCGTGCTACATATTACCACAAATAAAGACAATTGTGCTCTATTTTGTTTTATTAGTAAATTCTATCCCTGTACTTTTGGGGTTACGTATGACCCATATTCTTCTCCAAGAGTTAGCCGGCTGTGTTGGAGAAACTCCTTCAATTTGCTGTCCTTCAGGTAGGTAGCATGCTGTCGTAAATAATCCGCACGAACTAGCAAACAATTATTTACACAATTATTTGCTTATTTCATACGCAATTCCGGTTATTTTAGATATCACTAATAATTACGTTGCGTAAAAGAAACAACTCCGACTTCCGTTCCCAGCTGTTAAACGTGCAATAAAACGAAATTGAGATACGTGTCAAGGTCGCATTGTGTTCAGGCAAGAAGTCAATAAAATAATGATCATAAAATGTATAGTCCTATTATATTGCTGCGTTTATAAAACGTGGCGTCGTATATAGTACGCAGTGCCATAGCTTGATTTTTGGGTAATTTCTTAATTAATTATAAACTGTTCAAAGGAATTTTTTGACATGTTTCCCATACCCTCCGACATCGTGGTTTCATTTTGTCGAGTTAATTAACAGTCATCCTGTATAGACATTATGGAGGAATAATTATGAATTCAACTATGTAGTATTCAACTATCAGTTTTCGTGTTTCATTAAAAACCAAAACATTCTATTCTTTCAAGTGATTACATAACTACATATTTTATAAACTAGAAATTTAATTTTTTTCTTTTAATAAACGATTACACCAATTTATAAATTCCTCTTTAATAACAGTAAATTCCGTTACTTCGTGGTCCGGAATTTCCACGAGAAACTTTCTTCCTGAACTCATTACAACGCAAACTGCGCGAGCCAGTTATATTTAAATGACGGTCATTTCGTAAAGCCTTCTTTAATACGGACACGAAATTACGAATAAAAAAAAAACTAAATGTTGTGCCGCACGGGATCAAAAGCAACCTATTAATTCGAATTACGTTTAATAATACGATCTACTACAATAATGGCACGGATGCATAATAAAACTGAAACTCGATTTTTAACATTGTTCCGTAATATGTGTCGGAAAATGGAGCACTTTACAATGCCCCGCATTAGACTTTAATATACGGAGGCATTTACATTTACAAAAGTAAAATCTCTTAATGGTTATAGGATAGGAGTATTATAGCAGGATGGAATTTCGATTTTGTAATAAGTAGTTCTTTCAATTATAAAAATTAGAGTTTCAAAAGTATCAGCAGCAATTTGTTAGATGCTAGATCCCAAGCTTTTTACGTGTACCCTCGTAATTTTTCATTTATAATTGCAGGAAGTTTTACAAATTCAATCGCCAATTTAATTGATATCTCTTCGTTGAAGCAGGAGAAAAAGCGCTCCTCTATAATGAATCATTGTCATTGTTATGAAGCCGGTCTCCATCTTCCTTAAGAGTGACCCTTGAAATTCAGTGAGCCATATCCTGATATCGTTTAGCGCGAGAAATCCTTATTTCATAGGTTTTTGTGCTATCTGGATGATATTAATGCCGTCCCACTATGTTTGAATGTGCCAGTTTAATTTTACGTCCGATCGATTGCAGTAAAGTCTCTTCGTGATATCGTAAGTTGCTCGGTAATTTCACTGTATTTTGTTACAAAATATTTTAGTACTAAGTGTCTCTCTCTTCTTCTGCCCTTTTTTTTAATATTAATTTTTGATATATTAGTTGGAATTCCACCTCCTTTATCCTTCACAAGTTAACAGCTGCTGGATCTTCAAAAAAGGAAGATGTTAAGTGAATCCAATCACTTCCCTCTTGTATAAAATAAGGCAAACATAAAGAAAATTATGTCTTTTGGTATGTTCTAGTACAAGCGCTTGAAATAAGCTTACAGTTCATTAACATTAAAATTTAACATTTACTAAAAACACACAGAAATGAAAAAGAAATCTTTGATTTGCTTCAAGGCATGCAAACCACTTATTCTTATTACGAAAGCACAACTTTACACGGTAGGTACATTTACATAATAAATTTAGCGCAATGCGTACGCGATTTTATTTTCTATTTAAGACGTATTTCGTTACACGAGAATAAAAAAAAGGTACGAGTGAGAATTGAGACCTTGCATACGTGACAACTGATTATAATAATTCAAAACGCTTTCAAATATTCTAAAACCCACCACCACGTCACAAACGAGTTCATGCGCTTACAAAATTGAACGACTTGTAACCCACGAGGGTGAATATTTAACAGGTGTTAACAAAGAAAAACATGAATACGCCTGATTTCGATAACCCGTAAGCTTTCTAAAATTTCCGAATTTTAATCTCCGGCTAAAGTTTATCAAAATTTAATTAGTTTTCGCTCTATGGGCACGGCCCTCAACATCTAATTTCGCAAATCCAAATTTACATCTCGAATATATAAATAATTGCCATGCAGGTTCAGTAGGCCCAATCACATATTTTATTATTCTAGGCACACTTTGTCCTCCAGCACCTTTTAAAATTACCAGGGGATAAACCGCGAAGCGCTTTAAAGGACGGAACGGATGGTAGGAGCGCTAAAGACAACAACCTTGTGTTCGGGGACCCCGTATTTATTCATGCATAAGAGCTTACCGCAGAAATTGAGGCCGTCGAAATTATTTTCACAAAATTTTCTCTAAAACCCTTGTATACATTTAATGTAAGTAATCTGATATGTTTGGATTATTACAATATCTTATTTTAATTTGTAAATTACGATGGAATACTTTTGGGTTAATTCAAATTATTCCAATGAGTTGCCCTCTTCGTAATAGGATTTTAAATTTCCCATGCTATTATTTTTTCTGTTTTCCTAGAAACCTGCAGAAAATTATCCTTCCTGTCCCTCTATTCCGTGGTGATTTTGAATCGTCAAGTTTTTCCAATTCACATCTTCATATTCCAAAAAAAAATCACCTGAATGTCTTCTTTCACAAAATCAAAGAAACAAGTCTCCTCTTCTGCTTTGTCCTAAGGGTCGGCAGAAGATAATTTCCTTCTGGTCTTCTCATAGCATGACTCACGATTTAAGTGATAAAAAATGAGACCTGCGATTTTCAGTCTTTTATATTTTTGATGATGCCTCCCTTTTGGTGACCTTGACTTCATATTCCAACATCAATTATCTGAAAGTCTTCTTCCATATTATCAAAAAAACAGATTCCTTCTTCTTTGATCTTGACTTTCATAGATTTCTGAAAGTCTTCTTTCTCTTTATCGAAGAAGCAAGTCACCTGTTTTTTTGTTTTTAGAGTCATAGATAATTTCCTTTAATGGATTTCCTTCTCAAAGGTGATTCACGATTCAAATAACAGCAAAGTGTTTTTCCAGAAACTTGCAAAAATGTATCCTAGAGTAATAACTTTCTCTGATAAATAACTGATAAATAACAAATAGCTTTTATTGATCTACATTCGCCAAGTTTCTGTTTATTTCAGTATCAATCTCCTGTAGTTCTCCTTTTGCTTTAATGAAGAAGGTATCTTGTTTTTCTTTTTCTTTTTTTTTTCGTCCTTCTTTACAGAAATTCCTTCCAATCTTCTTATAATATGACTCAGCCTCCACACTCGATAATGATATTAAAATTGCTTAGCTTAAGTTCTTGGAATACTCGATCCATCTCATCTCCTCAAATCAGTCTCATATATTGCCTTTCAGCGGCCTTCAATTGCTCAGTGATGGAACACAATCAACAAACATGTTGTTGAAATTGAGCTTTCTGTAAAATCTTAAGTAGGAATGCAAAATAAAGTGAACTGTTACAGTTCAAGATCATGGTATGAATAAATTGGCAATATTTTGGGAATTTCTGGCAATTTAGAGTTTATTGTGATCAACCCTGATCAATCCCAGAGCGCAGGCTTGAGATTATTGATCGCCGCGTTCTTTTATGGGCATAAGTCTATACTAACGATTTCTATTGGTCGAAGCTAACTATATCTGCGATCAGTCCGCTTCATCTTACTTCGCTTTGTTTCGAGTTTCGACGCGTCACTTTCCGTTTGACTGTGCTGTGCTTGTTGAGTTTGAATTCTCGAAGTTTTTGCTGAAAAGTTTAGGAAAACTTGCATATATCGACGTGATCGGAATTTCACAAGAATACCGCTAACGATTAGGGAAGATTTCTACTACCCCTTCCAAGGTTTGGCTTTTACATAACAATCCAGGTAATATAATATGGCTAACGGTTGACGCCATCTTGATTCCTAATCGCGTTGTTTTTTTTTTAATTCAGGCTTTCGGTACCTTTTACTTTTGGATATTTTTTACTTCTGGATATTTTCTTTTTCGTCTTGGTACCTATTACCTTTGTGCTTTCGGAACTCATCATACTCGTCCTATGGTTACATACGGTCGAAAACAACGTACTTGCCCGGCAGAAAACAGAGTAAAAGACGACGACGATCTTCAACCTACAGGGCCTCCTTTTGGGCTGCGTGAGTTCGTACCGTATTATTAGATTGTTCGGAAAAAATTGTCGTTTTCTTTTAATTCAGAGTGTTTATATACAAAAGTATATAAATTTTGATTAAACTATATAATCACCATTTGTATCAGTGACCTTTTGCCATCTTTCTGCTAGCAGTTGTATTCCACTAGGATGTCACCCAAATTTCTGGAATGAAAAAATTCTAGATATAATACGACATTTTTTCCGAACAACCTAATATTTTATTTTGCCGTTTCGTGACGTTACGTTATTTAAGAACGAATTTTCGACAGGTCTTGCAACTTTGCCCAGTTGAATTAAATTGTTTAGTAAACAATAGTGCGGATTTGATCTGCGATCAGCTGTGGTATATGTTTGTCTTATTTGTGACATTTGTAATAAATTACTTTGAATGGGTAATTAAAGTAATTATTTACTGTAGCTGTTTGTATATTTGTACCTTCACCTTCAACATACAAGTAAGTAAAATAAAAATCTCCTGGGTTTATTGCAAAACTATTACAAATGTGAGATAATTTGGAAACACTACTTCGCATTATCTTCTTCAGCTGGGTATTTGTTCACCCTGGCGCCTATATCAACATCTTTAAACCACGCCCGTCTCCATTGAGTTTTCCTGTGGCAACGTCTGACGTAAAGCAGCGCAAATTTACCACCTAGTTAAAAAGTAAGTCAAGAGAAATGTCGGAAAATCGATTATTGTATGTAAACAACAGGTAGAAATTGATCTTTTAATGTGTCGATACCTTGGCTGTCATATTTCATGTAAAAGGACGAACAAAATTTTGTAGGTTAATCGTCGAATGATGGACACGAAAGTGCGGGAAGCCGGGAAGCACAAGCATTAAGGAGCAATCCAAGTTAACAATAGCGGCAAAATCTGAATTTTGAACAATTAACGTTTGATTTGTTTCTGTTTCCTTCTTTTTCCATTAAATTAGGTATAATTGCTGAGCCTTTTGGCAGTGGCATTATCGATGTGTTCTTTGTACTTGAGAGCTTTGACTAAATTATTATTTCGTTTTTGTATGGATCCTGTTAGATCTTTATTAAGTTGTTTGTAATATTTGTTATCTTCAAGTTGGTTGTTAATTTTTGTTATAATCATTCCTTGACATGGCAACCGTTACGTCAGCTCGAAGAATAAGTAATTTGAGGTTGTTTTTGAGAAATTTTTACGTTGTTGGAAATCGGAGTTGAGAGGATCAGCTCTGTTATCGTTTTGGTTATGTTAGTGAATTCGGCCCGAAGAACATTTTTGTTACTGTTTTCACAATCTGACATTATGAATTCAAAATCAGCCAAAATATTTTTAATATTTTTTGTTTTAAATATTTTAAGATCTGAAATATTAGGTTTAAGACTTAGGACCTAAAGCTAATATGTTACATAAATTGTCTGGGATGGGAGTGCCACTTAGGGCAATATTACACTACAAAGGATCTTTGACAAAGATCTTTTATAAAAAAATATGACAGTGTAATAGGCAATCGTTTATCAAATATTTTATAAAAATAGAAATATTTTTATTTATTTATCTTTTATAGTGTAATATTGGCCTTACATTTTTGCACCAGTTGTCTTTAATTTGAATATATACATTCCTTTTTTTAGAAAGTAACTTTTTTAAATTTGTTATTAGTTGTTTTCTTACATTTTTTGAATTGTCTGTTATACGATAGGTACGAAGTTTGAACTCTGTAATTACATGGTTGGGTAAAATGTCTCTGACACCTCTCTCACAGAAAGTGATTGAATTTTCTAGATTAATTATAATTTTGTGAGTAGTTTTAATTTCAAAACGTAAAATTTTGTATTTCAGTCTTGGAAGATTTTGAACCGTGGTCCTAATGTGGCTCCGTCTTAATCTAATAAGTTGTGAATGTTATTCATGGCTTGTGGGATGTGATTTGGTATGACTCCTTGATTCTTGCAACTGATGAGAAAATTTCGTCTGTTACTGTAAGTTGCTAGTTTGGTGTTATTTGTTGCCCAATGTTTCAGTAACCGTATAGCGTTGTTACCATATCTTGTTCCAATGTATTGGAAGTAACCCATCTTCTGTAACTGAAAAGCTTGTGAAGTATGCCGTACTTGTTGAAAAACAGAATTTGGAAAATTATGATTATAAGGTTATTCGGCAAGGTTGGGCTGAATTTTTAAAGGCACGTTTTTGTTGTATGCCTTATATTTCGAAACAAATTTGTTCTATCATCAGTGGCTTTACGACATGCTGTTAACTTGGGTTGCTCCTTGATCCTTGTGCTTCCCACACTTTCGTGTCCACCATTTGACGATTAACCTACAAAATTTTGTTCGTCCTTTTACATTAATTTTAACGTGTTTTAAGAAATATTCTAAAAAGTTTTTAAATCGTATTTCATGTTAGCCCCCTTAATACTGTTCGTATGAATTGGCTGACTTCAAAAGAATTGAATTAGACTTTTGCTTAGAAAATAAATCGATGTAATATGCGTAGCTTCATTCAACTTGTGCATTACCTGCTAAACACTTTGAACGTGCAAGCTTTTGACTACTATTTTCTGTCCCAATTTTGTTCTTATATTGTTCTATACACCTTCTGCTGCCTAGTTTTTGTATGTTCTATATTCTAGACTCACTGCGAGCTCTTATTAAGTAGTTCATTTTATATTTTTCAAACGTGTCGCAAAAACAAACATGTAACTTCATTTTGTTCGTTTCACTTTATTCATGAAAGCTTTTTAATCCATGCGCTTTACAAAAATTCTTTTTTTCATCTTACGTGTAATAACAGCAGCACACGCTCTCAATTCAAATTACCAACACGTCTTGCTGTTCTTATCTCGGATCGATACTCTTTGCATGATTGAATACGTTTATTTTCCCCAACACGCATTACGCGAATGATCTTTTGATTATGTAACTGATGTCTTCACTCTTTAATTTAGGGCACAAAAAAAACAACATGGAATGGCGATCGAGCGCACTACATGGCGCGGCATGAGATATGAACTACATTTGTATCAAACACCGTAGTTAATTGAATTTCTGTTGTTGTTAATGGTGTGGGTGCGTGATTTGCCTTGTTTTGGAGATATCTGGATCGAACTAAAGCAAAAATTCAATTAGAAGCAGACAGAAGTTATTTTTGGAGAGCAATTCGCTCGCTAGTAACTAACTGTATTATCGTTTGTAATTCACAGAGAGAGAGAGAGAGAGAGAGAGAGAGAGAGTACATGTGCTCGTTAACCTTAGATTAATGAACGAAACATGAGAAGTGCCCCCCGTATTTTCAGCGGATATTTTCCCATTTTACGTAATCGCCGGTTCGGATATGTATTCGTATTTGTGATCTAATGACTAATATCGAATGCCCCCTCCCCCATTGAAGTCAAATCACTTTGATCATTTTCAGCCATCCAAATTTGTTGTAATTACAACTTTACTTACATAATAATTGCGACGAATGCCCGACTGCACCAATTTTTAAGCAGAGCTTAAATTTAAGTTATGTTTAGAATGTGACATTTACGTATGGTCAGTACAGTGTACTCTAGTCAGTATAATGTCAAATACATTCTGATTGACCTTTAAACTTCAGCTTAAGCATCAATTAGATTGTGACTAATATTTTGTTAAATCTATGAATAATGTCATAGTCTAAACACCACTTAAATTTAAGCTCTGCTTAAAAAGTTGGTGCAATTGGGCATAAAACTCTTGTGAACAATTAAATCATGTAATTTCTTATTTATACGCAAAAAATATACTGACGAGCATTAAAAATTAATTTTGTTTACGATCGCCCCATTATTTATTTATTTTTTTCTGTAATGCAATCATTTTGAGTCACTTGGAGTTCTTCTGTTATATTATTTAACGTCAGCTTAATCACTTTGAAGGCTTTTTCGAGCACTTCCAAAGCACCCCGGTTATTAAAGGCCATTTGTCCACGAATGCATTTCAATTTGTGTTCATTGTTATCGCGCTTTTTTAAACATAGTAATTCAGCGGCTAATTTAATCACGGAATTTACAAGTTTTTAAATTACCTTCTTACGAGCTTGTGTGGTTTTAATTAAGGCGCTGTTAACACTTCCATTGTTGACGAGCTTTTTTGTAACGAGACGCTTTAATTAGTACGTAATTTTTATTTCACGCGACAAGGTTTACATAAGATAAATTAAATTGCTTAGATTGTGTAATAATTACTGAATTCGGATAGGTTGAATACATTTAATAAATTTCCGGCGTGGTACTTCAAAATTCAAACTCATTATGAAAGTACTTCAGGTGTTTCTTGGCTTCTTGTTTCAGGCTAACATTGGGCGCGTTTAGCGAACGCAACATGTTGAGTTGCTACCACTGCTGCATTCGCTAAACGATTACGTTGTACTGCGCTGTCAGTCAGCAGCTTAGAGATTGTCAGCGTTCTAAAACATCCCTGCCTTTCAAGCTACATGTGCTGCATAAGTGGCCTTGACTAAAAATTGAATATTTTCTAATCTAAAATATTAGTTATAATTTATAAACATGACACAAACTCCTCCAAAAACAGTATTATTTCTGAAAGACCAAGTAATACTGAATAAAATAATAAATAATGGTACGTAACAAAATGGCGGTACATTTGTGAGTCAGAAACAGCGGATTTACGGTTTAGAGAATCGTTTGTGCTGCTTGTAAGCATACTAAGCAAAGCATATTGCTACTTCTCAGCTGCTACGTTCGCTAAACGCGCCCATTGATTTAAAAAATAATTTTTTCTACTTTGCGTTCACAATGGATTCATTGTAACACCAAAAACTGTTTCACAATGAAACTCATTGTGACACTGTTTTTGGGGAAATTTTAGTCATTTTTAATTGAAAATATTTAATAGATTTTACAAAATAACTCAGTATTTATTTGTTACTTAACAATAACTTGTTAATGTGACTTTTGATTAAAACGAAAGGTTTTCAGTGTTGCCACGCATTACAACTAAAATTCCCCATATACTAAGAAGATCCAATATTTTTCATATTTTTGTTCAATAAGTGACCCAAAGTAGAAAAAATAGTATATTATACACGTTTCACAAGAGGCATTGTAACACTCGTTCCGTTGGGCCGTATTTCCAACCCCACTCGTGTTACAATAAGCCTTCTTGTGAAACTTGTATAATAATATACTATTAAAAAAAGCTCAAACTGTTGATGAATATATAAAATATATATAGATATATATATAACGAACAAAATAAATTTTGATGACGGGGTTTCGGTCAATTAAATGAACAACGTGTTCCTCTTAGTTCACTCTTTTATTTATATCGATATTTCGGAGCTGTTTTTCTCCTTCATCAGGATCTACAAGATTCATACAATGCAAACTCTTTGTTCGGATTTAATCAAAGTATTTACTTTTTTACGTTTTTATTCTGTGCTCTCTTTTGACAGATGTCTTATTATTATTTTTCTATGCCTACTGTCTTTTAAAGTTAAAGTTAATAACATGATAATAATCTTAACATTTCTTCGCCCTAGTGAAGGCTCTTCACTTTTTTCTTGTACTTCTAGTTTACAGATTTTTGTAGCTGGCCTTCTATAGTTTCCATGACTTGTTGTAATCTCTGCTACTCGTACTATACCATCCCTTCCTGGACAGACTTTTACAATCTTTCCTATTGGCCATGTGTTTCGTGGTAAATTATTGTCGGCAATTACTACGATGTCACCAACGCTTTTACTCAACCATTTTGCTCTTCTGTTAAGTTCTGGTAAATATTCTTTTACCCACCTGCTCCAAAATTGATCACATAAAGCTTGTGCACGATGCCATTGTTTCTTCACATTTAATTCATGATTTTGTATTTCATAACCAGGTAGATTTCCACCAGATGTACCAATCAAAAAATGATTTGGTGTTAAACTTTCTGGGTGTTCTGGATCAACAGTTACATATGTGAGTGGTCTTGAATTTAAAATGAATTCAATTTCTGCAAAAGCTGTTTGAAGAACTTCTTCACGTGGATATTTTTCACGAAGAATTAATTTTAAATTTCTTTTTACTGAAGCAATTAATCTTTCCCAACTGCCACCCATATGTGGTGCAGCCGCTGGATTAAAATGCCATCTAATTCTTTTAGCGGACATTTCATCTGTTATTTTACATTGGGAAAATCCTTTAATGAGTTCTAAGAGTTCGTTATCTGCTCCATGAAAACTTGTTCCGTTATCGGAATACAAATCTGTAACTGAACCTCTACGGGCAATAAATCTTTTTAAAGCCATAATACATGAGTCAGTATTTAAAGATGCTGCAATTTCTAGATGTATTGCTCGTGTAGTCATGCAAGTGAAAAGGATTCCATATCGTTTTTCGTGTCGCCTGCCAATTGTAACTTCAAAATATCCAAAATAATCAACTCCAGTTTGTGTAAAGGGTTTACTGTAAGCATTTAGACGAGCTTCCGGTAACATTCCCATTTCCGGAGTTAAGGGCTTGACCTTTCGGTTTTTGCAAGCTTGACACTTCAAATTCTTTACAGCATTTCTCAATCCTTGAATCCAAAACCGTTGTCTAATTTCATTTATCACGTACTCGTAATTTTGATGATTAGCTCTTTCGTGGTACCACTTTATCAACAGAATTGTGAATCTATGTTTTGCATCCAGTAATACCGGTTCATTTTCTAAGAAGTTAGTGTTTATTCTTCCTTTCATGCAAAGTAGTTTTTCATCATTTAAAAACGGTGCTAATTTAAAAATTCTGCTTGTTTTCTTAATTTCTCCAGAATTATTTAAAATGTTTAATTCTTCAGAATAACATTCTTGCTGCACTTCTTTATACCACAGTTTCTCTGCATTCGCAATCTCTTCTTCTCGAAGTGGATTCATTTCAGCTAATTTTCTCAATTTTTCTTCCTTCATTTTCTTTTCTCTCGTAATTTTTCTTTTCACGTTATTTTTTAACTTCATATTAGTTATAAATCGGAGAATCCAAGCAGTTGTACGAATTAATCTCAAATATTTTGAAAATCTATTTACATCAGGTAAATTTTCATTCGTTCTTTTAATTAGAAAGGTATTAAGATTTTTCTTCTTTTCTAGTTGTTCTTCATTCATTTCATAAATTGGTTCATTTTTTGTAAAATTAGAGAGACCGGCATGCTTCAAGAAAGGCGGACCGCTTAACCATCGTTCTGTTGAAATTTGTCCGCGCTTTAAAACTCTGGTAGCTTCATCAGCCACGTTTTCTTTTGTCGTAATCCAGTACCAGTTCTCCTTTTTTGAAAGTTCCAAAATTTCTCCAACTCTATGAGTCACAAATTTTTTAAATAAGGACGTATCCGATTTTATCCAGCACAAAACTGTTTTTGAGTCTGTCCAGTAGAAATAGGATTTCTATTTCTAATTCCGATTTTACTTTGTCCATCAGCCTACTCAGCATCACGGCGGCTTGCAGTTCCATTCTTGGAATAGAAATTGGTTTTAATGGTGCAACTCGAGTTTTTGCTAACACGAATGATGTGTAAAAATTATTTTTATACTCATATCGCAAATACACTACTGCTGCAAATGTTTTTTCACTTGCGTCACAGAAGCCATGTAATTCGATATTTTCCGAATCTGCCATTTTTTCTCCGTAACATCGAGGTATTGTAATAGATGGTATCAGATTTCTGAAAATTTGAATCCAATTATTCCAGTAGTCAACCAATTGATTTGTAATTTCATCGTCCCAGCCAATTTTTAATCTCCAAATTTCTTGTAAAATTATTTTCAGAGTTATAAGGACATTACATAGAAATCCGAAGGGATCAAACACAGACATTGCCATCTTCAAGATTTCTCTTTTTGTGGGAATTTTACTACCATCTAGAATTTTTGAATTAACTTTTCTAAAATTCAGTAGAAAAATGAAGTCATCATTTTTGGAATCCCACTGAAGGCCAAGAACCTTTTCGACGAAATTTTCTTTATATTCTTCTAAGCTCTTCATTCTCCGCATTCTCAAATTCTCAGGAATACTTTTTAAAACTTTTTCAGAGTTTGAAATGAAATTGCGTAATTCAAACCCACCTTTCTGATGCATTTTAATAACCTGTCCAATGCAGTTAATGGCTTCTTCTTCAGTCTTCTTGCTATCTAAATAATCATCCACATAATGCTTCTTTAAAATTGCTTGACATGCTTCTTCACAATCTGTTCTATTTTCTTCAGCGTTTCTATTTTTAATGTATTGAGCCAAGCTGGGTGAACACGTAGCTCCGAACGTCATAACTTTCATTTCATATACGTCTGCTTTTCCGCTTCTCCTCATGCCTCTCCAAAAAAATCTTTGAGCACATCTGTCTTCTTCTCTAATCAAGACTTGGTGGAACATTTCTTTAATGTCACCGGTGTATGCTATTTTATACTGTCGAAATTTCAACAAGACTCAAGTTAATGATGTTAATAAATCTGGACCTTGCAGAAGTTCTGTATTCAAACTAACTCCTTCTGTTTTCGCTGCAGCATCGAACACTAATCTTAATTTTCCAGGTTTATTAGGATTGACGACTCCAAAATGTGGTAAATACCAAGTTTTCTTGTTTATCTCTTTCGATTTTAACTCATCCAGTTTTTCAGCATATCCTTTCTTCACATAATCTTCAACTATAAGACAGTATTGTTCTGCAAATTTCTTGTCTTGATCCATTTTCTTTTCCATACAAAACAGGCGTTTTAATGCATTTTTTTTGCTATCAGGAAAATTTACTTCATCCAATTTCCATAATAATCCAACTTCAAATCTTTCTCCAACCCTCCTGGTAGTGTTGTTCATAATTTTTTTACATCTTTCTACTTCTGGAGTTTTCCCGTAATTGCTTGACAATTTAACTCCAAATGATTCTGTTTTAAAAGATTCTTTTACTAAGTTGTAGACTTCTTCATCAAAAGATTGGCATTTGCAAATTTGACATAAAAACTGTTTTTCAGCTTCTTTTATTGAATTTATTTTTCCATGTAGTACCCATCCTAGAGCAGTTTTAGACAGAATGGGACCGTCCCGTGAAAGTTCTACAACTTTTCTTGGATATGCCAGTTGAGAGTAATCTTGGCCAATTAATATTAAAGGACGTTCTTCAAAAAATGACTTCAGTAAACTTAATTGTTTAATTTTAGGGAAACTTTCTTGAATTTTCTTTACGTCAATCGTTTGTTTGGGTAACATCATGTTCTTCAAAGTTCTTACTCCGTTAAGAGTATGAGTTTTGCCTTTTTCATTTAAAGAAGAAATTTGAAAATGTACTTTCTTAGAATGCTTGTCTTCATGAGTGATTCCATTCGTCCATTGGTAACAAACTGACTCTTCTTCTCCATCTAATTGCAGTTTTCTTGCTAATTCAGCATCGATAAGACTTACTGTAGCGCCTTCATAAAAAAATGCCTAGGTGGTTACTTCACAAACTGGACCCTTTACTTTTACCGGTAATATTTTTAGCAATACCGTATTTGGAAGTTTGTCGACTAAACAAAGTTTTTCATTTTTTGTTAATCTATCATGTTTTTGAAAATTTTTATGAAGTAACTTATGATGAAGCAATTGACAGTTATTAAGACCACATACCTTCTTGTTTCTACAAATTTTTTGAGAATGATTTCGTTTCAAACAACAGAAGCATAATTTATTCTTTTTCACAACTTCCCAACGATTGTCTACATCCTTGCTCTTAAATTTCTCACAATTATCTAAAATGTGATACTCTTCCTCACACACGAAGCAACTTCAAGTCTTCATTGAAAATAAATTTTCTTTTTTCTTGTAATCGACCTTTCCCACTTGTGTGTCGATTATGCATGATATTATAGCCTTTGTTCTTAACCAGTTCGAAAAGTCTTTCAAATTCAGTTGTTTTTCATGTCCTAAAATTTGAGAACCCCACTCCATTTTCAAAAAATACGGCAACTTCTGTACCAATTCGTCCATAAGTTGTGGATTTGACATATGTCCTTCACTTTTTAACACTTCCATTGAAGCAGCGAGACTAGAGACGATGTTTGAAAAGGCGAGCATCGAATCGGGCTTTCCATCTTTTGGTGATTGGATTTTTCGGGCCTTTTCAATTAACATGGAAATTATTATTTCTGGTCTTCCAAATGTCAATTCAAGAGTTTCAATTATTGATTCTAAATTTGCAGGAGATAGTAGAAGTGGTTTCACAGTTTCTCTAGCTTTTCCCCGTAAGCATCTTTGTAATCTGATAATATTTTCTTCGTCACTAAAATTACATAATTCGGTTGTCCGTTTAAATTGTGAATAAAATAAGGGCCATTCTTCTGGATCTCTTGCGAAAGATTGTAATTCTTTTCCAAATGAATGTTTCATAAATACATTTTCAAATGTATTTCTTTTTAAATTTTGACATTGATACATTTGTGGGTCGATGTCCGCTTTTGTTTTAATTTCCGTCTTCGGATCATTCATAAATTGAGATTTCTCTAGCCAAGTGGTTAACTTTTCTATATCGTTATCTTGTTCTATTTTCCCTGCTTCTTCGAATATATCGGAATTATCAATTTCACTATCCAATCTGCTTTCCGTTTCACTCATCTTTAGTTTCATTTCCATTTCGATCATTTGTTTTTTTCTTAGGAACATCTTTTCCCTTTCTTTCTTTTCTTCATGATGCTTTTCTTCCTCTAGAAGAACTAATTTTTTCATTGCTTCTAATTGTATACTTAATAATCTTCTTTTTGAAGAAGATGTAATAATTGTTTTCTGAGAGTGAGCTAAATTTGCCTCTCCGATTACCGCAGCCGGTGGATTTTCCTTTTTTTCCTTATTATCTTCACCGCTTACGTCTTCATTCTTGGAGAAACCTCTGAACTCAAGCTCAGACGACGTACTTCTGTCTTTTCGTGAAGTAAGTGACATTTTTTTTTTTTCTTTTTCGGTTACAATCTTCGTTGTGGACGTTTCTTTTATGTTTCCTACAGTGTCCAAGTGCTGCTCTTTTATGCTCGAAGGACCAAATGTTCGGATTTAATCAAAGTATTTACTTTTTTACGTTTTCATTCTGTGCTCTCTTTTGACAGATGTCTTATTATTATTTTTCTATGCCTACTGTCTTTTAAAGTTAAAGTTAATAACATGATAATAATCTTAACACTCTTACTATTTACTTTAAGAAAAATACTTACAAAATAATGAGGTTACGTTAGGTAAGTTGAAATTAACACATTGTTTAAGTCTTCTGCTGTCGTGAATACACAGTTTATCAGGTAAATATAACACTTAGAAGATTTCTCCGTTAGTTTAAATTAAAATTGTAAAAAGACTAAACACATGATTGCACAATTTAAAACGTTTGATACCGTTAAGTCAATATGGCGTACAAAATGGCGGAAGCCTTACTATAAGTAAACATAATGGAGTTAAATTCCCTATTTTAATTTTCAAGAAGAACAAGAATGAAAGCGCGGTTAATTTAAATTGGATTCTGATAGGTTATTTGTTCGAAATTTGTTTTGTAAATGAAGTAAGTAGGAGTACACGTTGCTTAAATGTTTAATGTCAGATTTTGCATTCATGGCCTTAGGTTCTTGTTGTATGTACAACATTTCTAAAAAAATACGATTATGTTGGTTATTTTCTCTGGTTAAAATTTTGACATCTTCATAATTGATGGTATGTTTTTTGCTGGAAGAGTGTGCTGCTAATGCACAGGAGTTATTTTTGCTTTTAATTTTGGTGTCACTTTTATGTTGGGTGATTCTAGATTTTAATTTTTGTGAAGTCTGACCTATATACACTTCGTCACAACTGCTGCAGGGTATTCTATAAATGACGTCACTATTGTCTAATAGTTCTAATTTGTCTTTACAATTTGTCATAATATTGTTAATTCGAAATGGGTTACTTGAAGCTATAATTATATTATATAATATATTATCTAACGTAACCTCATTATTTTGTAAGTATTTTTCTTAAAGTAAATAGTAAGAGTTTGCATTATATGAATCTTGTAGATCCTGATGAAGGAGAAAAACAGCTCCGAAATATCGATATGAATAAAAGAGTGAACTAAGAGGAACACGTTGTTCATTTAATTGACCGAAATCCCGTCATCAAAATTTATTTTGTTCGTCAACTAGTCGGTCGTTACTACCAAATTTATATATATACAGGGTGAGTTTTTTTCGATGTTTAGCATTGGGATCTCGGAAACTAGCAGAGCTAGAGAGACGGTTAAATGGGGAAAGATTTGTAGTTTTAGGAGCTCAGTTTAATGCAGCTTTTGTTTTTTTCTTAAAGTTCATGGCTGGCTAGATATTTTGAAAAAACTGATTTTTTATAAATTCGTTAAATGCATATAGCTCGGTTATTCTTGATTTTAGAGAAAAGTTGCAAGACAAAAGTTGTACAGAATTATGTTCTTAATTAAACAGTCGAACTAAATTTTCCATATAAGCTCTTATTTTTCAGTTATGACATAAACATCAGTTTTTTTTAATGGAAACCATAGTAGGCCATAAATGAAAAAGAAAGGCCTTTTTTTACCTTTTCAACGATATAACATTCGATGTGGTTATTTAAAAAAACGACGGAGATACGGCAGTTTTTCTCTTTCAAAATTGTTTATATGGTTGGCCATGGAAACAAAAGTTTATTGACAAATGCAAATTATAAACGATGAGCAAATAAAAATTAGATTAGAGTAGGCGGTGCAAAGAAAATGTATATCTGCGATTAAATAAAAAGTACAGTTATCGTAGTAACAGCGAATCACAAGACTCTATTTTGAATTTTAACGTACCCTTAAATTTTAACAGCCTGTTAATAAGTTACAGAATAGCCCCTGATGACGGACGTTCTACTAGGTAAGCAGAAAATTCGATTTTAAAGAGGTGTAATTTATGTATTGCAAATAATGGTGGTCTTTTCGAACATCTTTAGAAATATTTTTAGTTTATTTTTGTTCTCGATAGTTTAGATTTGTTAAAAAGGCTTCGGATTAGTAATATGAAGGACAAGTCCTACTCTCCGACCCTGGTATACTTGCAGTTGTTCATCCGGTGAATTTTGAAACGTTCTTTTCAGAACCAGAAGAATGATCTTCCAAGGTTTCGCTGCTTCGTGTTTGTAAACTAAACTATAAAATAATTTATACGTACAAATTATTGGTTTTGTATTTCAATGTTTTACATAGCTGTTTGATATTTAACAGTATTTTGAGTTGGTGATGAAAATGAACCCTATCTCAACAAAAAGCGGTCATAAAGTGAGTGTTTACAAAAAAGAGTTGACATTAAATCAATGTTAAAAATTTCCAAAATTGAAGAAAACATGAAATTATAGTGATACTGATGTTTTGAGGCTATTGAAATATTGAACCATTGTTAGTATTAGAGTTTTGATTCTGAAACGTATGTAAAAAAGAAACGGCGAACAAAACGTCAAAGTAATATAAGTGAGCAAATAAAAATCAGATTAGAGTGGGCTGTGCAATGTTTGTGATTAACTGAATAATTAATGTAATACATTCATGGACTCTCAAATGTATTGACCTTTTATTTAATCACAGACATACATTTTTTTTGCAGCGCCTACTCTAATCTGATTTTTATTTGCTCACCATTTATAACTTGTATTTGTCAATAAACTTTTGTTTCCATGGCCAACCATATTAACAATTTTGAAAAAGAAAAACTGCCGTATCTCCGTCGTTTTTTTAAATAACCATATCGAATGTTATATCGTTGAAAAGGTAAAAAAAAGGCCTTTCTTTTTCATTTATGGTCTACTATGGTTTCCATTAAAAAAAACTGATGTTTATGTCATAACTGAAAAATAAGAGCTTATATGGAAAATTTAGTTCGACTGTTTAATTAAGAACATAATTCTGTACAACTTTTGTCTTGCAACTTTTCTCTAAAATCAAGAATAACCGAGCTATATGCATTTAACGAATTTATAAAAAATCAGTTTTTTCAAAATATCTAGCCAGCCATGAACTTTAAGAAAAAAACAAAAGCTGCATTAAACTGAGCTCCTAAAACTACAAATCTTTCCCCATTTAACCGTCTCTCTAGCTCTGCTAGTTTCCGAGATCCCAATGCTAAACATCGAAAAAAACTCATCCTGTATATATATCTTCTACAGGCAAGGAAGCAGCCAAACGAGCTGCCAGCGGCGGGGCAAGACCTAAATTTGATGTGGGCAAGATAAATTTTGCAAGGCCCTCTGGTGGCGTGAGAGGACGGATTTTATATAAAATATTTTTCATGAGTTAAAGAAAGCTGCATAAACCTTCGAAGCGCGAGGCCCCTCGGACCACGAGGCTGTAGGCGATGGCCCACGTCGCCTACGCCTTACGCCGCTTCTGCGAGCTGCAGTGTCGTCTATCTCGTTTCCTCTAATGCCTTTGTCCGGTGTCCAGATAAACACGCAGGATCTGGTGAATAACCTCAACCTTGATAAGATGAGTTGGACTAACGGATCGTCAGAAAAGGCCAAGGAAAGAGATTGGAGCACACTGATCTTGAGCTGCCTCTGGATTGCAATAATTTAAAGCCTCCAGAATGGCATATAGTTCAGCTGTGTATGTTGTGGCTGAAGTGGGGAGAGAGAATAAGAAGAATTCTTCTCCAACAACAACGAACAACCCACGTCATCTAGAGATTTCAACCTACCTGTATATATTATCGAAGAATCTGGATGAGATCCTAAGAGTTCTAGGAAACAAGCATGTATTAGGTCATGATTAACGGCAGAGAGATCTTGCGTTAGTAAATCAAAGCGGCAGTGAACAGCAGGGAGCGTTGGAAAGATAACTGGGAAGTTTCCTATAAACAGAGGAATCAGCTGATGGATACGGATGTTTATTGGTTTCCTCATAGGGTTTCTGCGATTGTAAAGGTCAGAGAGGTCGGTGGGTCCCTAACAGAAGGGTAGTTGAGATACGACGGATTGGGAAGTATCCTTGCTGCATATGAAGATAGAAATCTCTGTCTACGGTAAGAGAGGGATGGAATGTCGAAATCAGAAAGAATACTCAGGATGGGGCTCGTGTAAAAAGCTCCCACTACCCAACGGATTACTGCGTTTTGGACGATGTCGAGGGACTTGTGGCAAGAACGAGAGGCGGATGAGTAAGCAACACACCCGTAATCGATTTTAGATAAACTAAGGCTTTATAGAGACGCAACAAGATCTCCCTGTCCGCTCCCCATTTAAGGTTAGCCGATACTTTAATACGATTGATGGTTTTTCGACAGGATGTGACTAAGTGGTCAATATGACTTCTCCAAGACAAAGAGGAGTCGAATGTCAATTCCAGAAAAGTTACGGAAGAAACACTTTGACGAGTTAATCGTGAGCCGTAGTTCACGGTGAGATCTCTGCAGGCGGCAGAAATGGATACATGATGATTTCACAGCTGAAAATTTAGAACCACGTGCGTCAGCATTCCCAACCACCACATCAATTGCATCTTGTAGACTGCGATTGTACGGCTGGCAGGCGTGGGTGACAGAAATATAACTAAATCACCTACGTACTTACATGTATTTTCCAATACTCGTATGAAGACCTTCAGTTATACCATTTACGGCCACAAGAAATAGGGTCTCGCTGAGATTGAAAGGTAGATTGGAGGTAGTTGGATGAGAGAGAATTACCTACATATACGCACCCTAAATGAACGGTTTTATAAGAAAGATTGGATGCGCAGTGTAAGTTGGTCTCTTAGGCCCTAATTGTATAGTCTCTCAAGGATGTCAAATCTTCAGGTGGTGTCAAATGCCTTCTCGAGATCAAAGAATACGGCAATAAGGTGATGTCGTCTGAAGAGAGCATTTTGGATGACATTCTTTAGGAAGACCAGACGTTCTACTGTGGAGTGGAACTTTCTGAAACCTGCCTGGTGCTTAACAATAAGCTGGTTGCTTTCGAAATACCAAACTAGGCGATTGTTCACCATTTTCTCGAAAATCTTGGCTGAGCAGCAGGTGAGAGAAATAGGACGGTAGGTGATTGTTAGCAGCGGGTCTTTTCCATCTTTGACCAACGGCGTAATGATGGCCTCATCCCAAAGAGCAGATTATATTAAAGAAAGCTAATAATCTAATGCCAAAAGGAATATGTTGTCTATCCCGGGCGATCAGTTTTTGCAGCTCCTGGGAGCGGAAATCAGCTGAGTTAAAGAGAAGGGGTCATTATAAGATGCCGGATGATCAGGTTCAAGATCAAGTTGAATTTCACGGATTTTCTTGATGACCTGGAAGGTAGGGGAGTAGTTATTGGAACTACTAACTCGCTGAAAGTGTTTTGCGAGTACTTCTGCGACTTGTGTTCGATATTACCATGTCGGCAATCCGAAATCTTGGAGTATTTTCTCGAAAATCTTGGCTGAGCAGCAGGTGAGAGAAATAGGACGATAGGTGGTTGTCAGCAGCGAGTCTTTTCCATCTTTGACCAACGGCGTAATGATGGCCTCACCACAAAGAGCAAGATAAGAACCTTTCTCCCAGATTATATTAAAGAAAGCTAATAATCTAATGAGGGCCGTTTCAGGAAGATTGCGACAAAAGGAATAGGGTATGTTATCTATCCCAGGTGATCAGTCTTTGCAGCTCCTGAGAGCGGAATTGAGTTCAGTTAAAGAGAATGGGGTCATTATAAGATGCCGGATGATCAGGTTCAAGATCAAGTTGAATTTCACGGATTTCCTGGATGATCTGGAAGGCAGGAGAATAGTTATTGGAACTACTGATTCGCTGAAAGTGTTCTGTGAGTACTTCTGCGACTTGTATATTACCATGTCGGCAATCCGAAAGCTTGGAGCATTTGAGAGATTTCGACGGCCGGTGATTGCTTTCACTCGCTTCCAAACTTCCTTAGCAAGAAGTTGACGAATTAATGGAAGACACATAACATCCCCAAGAACGTCTTTTGGCCTGCAAAATAGTGCGGCGGCAAGTCGCTCGAGAACGTTTAAAAGCTATCATGTTCTCAACTGTAGGCTCACGACGAAAGTGGTTAAACGCCCGTTTTTTGGCTTTTATAGATTCTTTGACCTCATCAGACCACCAAGGAACTGATGTGTTGATTAGTGTACTTTTGGTGCGAGGGATGGAGGCTAGAGCAGATGAGATCAGGGCAGAGTTTATCCATTCTAAATATTGGTCCACATTATATTCGGTGGGAATGTCGGGAATTTTGACATCAAGCTTAAATTTATGCCAATCGGCCTGCTGTGTTCGCCATCGACGAACGAACACGTTATTGAAGCTTCAGTTAACTAACTATCCAGAGTGAGCTGATGATAATTGACGAATTGAGATAGAATTTGCATAAAATTGGACGTTCGAATTGAAATAGAATTCTTGAATCAATTATGTAATTAGATAAATATTAATAAACTAATAGTATCTAAAATGTAATGTTTTATTCTGAATTCCTGAGTCAATATTTCAGCGTTGTGGCTCACGTAGTCTAAATTATGCACAGTAATTGAGACATGTGTTTCGCAGCAGTGCTGTAATATTTAATAATTACTGAATAATTAACGTGACATCAGTAATGTACCTCTGCATTTTTAACAAACGGCCGTCCAGCGCGTAAAACTGTAACGTGAAACTGGGGGGGTAGGAGCAGACCAAAAAAAAAAGAGGAAAAAAATTAAGGCGAGCATCATGTGAAGACGAAAATATCTCCGCCATTCCAGACGGTCTGCGTTAAATGAGGGGAGCGAAACCAAGGTTGTAATTGAATTCCTAAAAGGCGGGCTCATTATCTACGTCTCTAATCGAATAAATGGGAATAAATTCAAACGAACTCACCCGGTTATGTATTCGTGGATGAAACGATCGTGATCTTCACGAAATTACCGATATCAATTTGACGTCTTCAGCTAGCCCATCCTTCATTATTTTCACGCAAGTTTCGGTCATTTATTTATAACCAATGGAAGGACTTTTTGTTACACAACAACTGATACGCGTAGGTATGTGATTTCTTTTTCAAAGTATAATAATCTCCTACTGTAATTACAAACGTAATATATTTAATAATAATCTCGTACTCGGATATAATTCAGGAGATAATTTCCTTTGATGTTTAATAGGCTACGCTCTCGATAATAAATTACTTTTTTTTTCTAAGTTTTGTTCTCATTATTATTCCCGTAGGTGTGAATAATATGAAGATGTTCCAAACAACAACGGGTTTTAATTTGACGTGCAAATTTCTAATAGTTTAAAGTCGCTTCGAGTAATACAGCAAGAGAAAGCAATTTATAATTTTTGATGTTATCAATAAAGTGTTAACATAATTTATTATGATCGTGGTCTCTTATCTATGAACCTTTTTTACCAAGGGATAGGAAATGTATCTGGATTACAATAAATTCGGTAAATGCGTTCGTTCCATTATAACTTACATAAAGTAGATTCTAACGTAACATTTCAAATCGAACTTGTTCGAAATGAATCATTAATGAATACTATCAAAGTAACATGACGTGAAAGGATATCGAGAATAAATTTATGTAAAGAGGCTAAAAACATCAATGATTTAATTCCGCGACGTAATTAAACGCCATTAATTATTGTCACAGGTTAAGCAACGAATGAGAACCTAGTTTTTCTTTGATTACACGCATTGCATAAATAATAATAATACCTAAAGCTTCACATTCACACATGTGCCGCCACTTACATACGTGTTTTTTTGTTGCAGTATAGGAAAATCGAGCGGAAGTTTGAAATCGGTGACCATTAATTATTCGAGTGCCACAATCACAGATCGTGTCAACTTGACCCAACGTTACAAGAGAAATTAAATTTAAATTCCGTAGCCATCCCATCAACAGGGAACAATCGGACGAATTAAAATAACATTTTATATTCGATCCTGTGGGTATGTCCTGTACGCGCGCATGTTTCTGTCAACAGGAAATAAGATTCATTAATGGACATCTAAAATAAATTTTCATTAAGGCCGTAAACACTGACTGGATGGGTCTTTTTAATATACTATCCGTGGCTAATTAAAATAATAGTTTCTTTTTTGCATAAATAAATTTCAACGCACAAAGCTTGTTGTATGCCTACAAATTTTATGGACTGATTAAGCGTGATGAAGAAAAGAAAACTAGAAGAGAACATAATTAATTAAATTTTATAAGAAGATACTTTCGAAATATTTTAAACTGAATAACCGTAGACTTAAGAATTAATTAAAACAAAGCTGGTGCATGTACTGAAAGGTATTGATTGCCAAGTTATTTTGTCCGTCCTCGATCTAAATGCATATCCAACCGTCGTTAACTCAAGAATATTAACTCAATCGCTTGGCTAAGGTTGTTGTGAAATAGCACAACCACATCAATTGAAAATTAAAATTCCTTTGCCTCGTTTTGTAATTATTCACTGGCAATTTTATGGGGACAACCTGTTATTTCGTATTTAAACGAGACTTGCAAAATTAGTAATTTAAGCGAGTCACTTAACTCGAATCACACATGTTAAAGTGTTCTTTTTTCTTTCGTTGAAATCCCCACCATTACAGAGTGTGGAGTTAATAGAACAATTAAAGGATTTTCTATACAACACATTAATTTATCGTCGTCACGTAACCCCACGTACAGTAAATAATCTTGAGGTTATCATAAATTAATTGATATAGTAATAAATCGCGAAATCCTGTCAGTATCAATTAAGTCAGCCAATAAAATAAATCATTAGCAAATTTCTGTAGACGGGGCTCGTTCATGTAATTAATATCGGTTGTTAAAGTTGCCAAGAACCATCAGTAACTTGTCCTGTATGTGCTAGGAAATAATGGATTAAAGTTCTTTTAGTTTTCCGCGATAATATTTCTTCGTCTCTGAGAAAAGAAAGAGTCCCAAATTAATTTTTAAAAAATTGGCCAGGCAAATTTGATAATTCATTCTTCCTTTACGTCCTTAAAGACGGTGGAAAATTTCCCAAAGCTATTTACCCGGCCGATAAACCGCTCTTTACGTTTTGAGTCACGCAGGTATTAGAATTATAATTGAGGGTCTTGTAAGTACGTCCGCAAAGAAGCTCTTCTCTAACGACCGGAGAATACTTTTCTGTACAGCGTGTTTACAGCTAATTATGTAAACTGGAAGTTTTACGAGCGTACGTGCACCAGCTACCTTTAATTTCGCCGGCGATTATTTTGAAACTCAGCGCAGCTCGGAACCCGAAGTAATTGGGAGTAAATATTTTATGTTGGGAGATTAACAATGTTTTCTAGATAACGTACTAATAAAAGAAAAATCACAATTCTCTCAACGCCAGACGAAAGATTTCTTTCTAAAAGAAAATATAACTTCAAACTCGAGGCCCTTAATCTATGCGAAAACAAAATGCAATAATCGAAATCTCATCAACTATTGAAGTAACAGAAATTACTAAAAAGGCTGTTATTTAATCCAGTGTAACACGATATAAACTTATCAGACGTATTGACAGAAACAACTTGTTTCTTCGGAATTGTTATTTTTTGAACTGCTATTCTTATAAACAAGCTATAACGAGCTAGATTAAGAGTGGAATTAACGCTACTTCTCTTATTTCACATTAATGCGCATTAGTCGTAAAACGTTGGTGCAAGTAATTACCGTGGTAGTTGAAACACCCATCATTAACAAGTCGTTTTAGCGCCATATCAAGAGAATTCTTTGATTCAGCAAAAAGAACAAGCGTTGCTAATAAAGTTGAAATTAACCATAATCATAACCGGCCGTCGCGGTCTTAATTCTTGGAGTTAATTAATAATAACGGTTATACATTTTTCAGTGTACGATTTTCTTTTTAAAACTTAAAGGATCAATATTAATACTTCATTTATAAAACGGCAATGAAGCTTGTAGACATACAACAAGACTTAAGTAAAGACATTGCTACTGCATATTTCTTCACTTCTTTTTTAAATTCCTGTCATGATTTTCATGCAGGAGCAAATTATCTGTAAACAGCATTTTGTCGAAAACTCTCTTAAACTTATTCACACAGTCAACTTTCAAATTGCTCCTGCGAAGAGTAATTATCGGCTTTCTTACGGTCGCCGCAATTTGCGCAACACACTGAGAAGTTTCACCATGAGAAACAACACGTATGTACAAAATGGGAGATACGTGAAACGAAGTAATAAAAGTATAAATTCTTCGACGGCAGGTGCAACCTATTTCAATACGTTCAAACCGGACAAGCGAAGAAAAAACTCGACGTGCTTTCTCTCATAACTCATATCGAAGCTGAAGTATTAATAGCACATTCGAATATAATTTTATGTTAGTGCAATATTATCAATTGCAATTATACTAGGTATTTATTTTAGAAGAGTATATTTAAAATGGTATCATTACAACTTTTATATAGTATACTTATTCCAGATTGGGAATATCAGTGATTTACGTGTTGTACAAAAAATTTCTAGAGATACACTGATCCAAAGGAATAAAAAAAACAAAATTATGGAATAGAACAAAATAGGAATCAAT
The DNA here is from genome assembly GCA_958336345.1 of Dorcus parallelipipedus. NCBI lineage: Eukaryota > Metazoa > Arthropoda > Insecta > Coleoptera > Lucanidae > Dorcus > Dorcus parallelipipedus. The sequence continues at coordinate 23,875,759 of OY284480.1, read as the reverse complement.
ATCAAATGACAAAAAAAGTTGATCGGACACAAACTAGTGAAAAAGGAGTCCAGCCATAATTAAGCAAACACCCAGTAGAGGTGTTAACTACCTACTAAAAACATGACCAGAGGGGCGTGTGTCATTTAAATGTCTCTAAATTTGTTCATCTTATATATGCATATATCTTGATTACACCCTTCTATTTAAAATTAACTAATTTATTTATGGACGGGATGTGAATCGTGTAGTTGCCCGCAGTAATATCTGGGCATTTGATAAGTAATTACAACGACATAGGCCCGTATAAATTAGCCAGAACGGTCAAGCATGATAAATAATCGCCAGAGGTGCATAATTATTGTTTGTTGGGATCAAATGGGAGCACGTAGGGACGGCCAAATTTTCAGTTTTCACGGTTGAATCAACCGCCGCCGCTTAAAACCAACCTTCGGCGGTGAGATCAACACGTTTCAGTTTGGCGCGGCTTCGAGAAATCGAATCTAATCTTTCCTCTCTTTTATCAGTCATTTAATTACCATCGTTTTAACATTATGTATCAGATCTTTTTTTTTTTTTCAAATACTTGACAAAGTAACGATACGTTTATCTGCTATTTGTACATTTAAATGAATCTATTAATAGTATCTGTTTGTGTAGCCCCAGGAATTCTGTATTCACAGTTTGTGATAATTAGCTTCGATTAAAATTATATTATTAATAACTGTTGATTACCATAAACGTTATGCATTTATGCATAAACCTAAAGCCTGGTTAAATATTTAATTTATTAAATTTAAAAAAAAACTAGCAGCCTTTTTTATTGCATAAAACAAATTCAAGGCATAATATAAACTGATTAAGAGTGAAAATTAATTTCCATAAACCCCGGTACCAGTGAAAGAAGGCGTAATGTTTTTATCCAAAAAAAGAAAAAATGATTCAAACTTGTTGAACTATTGTATGCAGGTAATGCGTACCAAATTTCTGATTTCCGTGTGAAATTCGTATCGACAGATTAGCAAACTTCATCCTGCGGAAACTAAAACTCGATTATTAGTTGATTATTCCTTTCACGTAACACTTAGAATCGAGTTTCTCCATAGTTTCCCCATTTGATTGTACGTGTAAAATGAACTAAAGACTGCCGGCAGCCAATACATTAATATGTTCCAAAAATTTATCTCGTTTTATTTAAGTTATTTAAGTACAGGGTGAACGGCAATTGTTCCGACGAAATAAAAATGCATAAGAGAATCGATTTCATAGATTACGGGAAACATGTTTAAAAAATTTTTTTGAACAGTTTATAATTAATTAAAAAATTACCCAAAAATCAAGCTGCGCGCGAAATTCGACGCCACATTTTATAAACGCAGCAGAACTATGATTATTTATTTATGATTATTATTTTATTGACTTTTTGCCTGCACACAATGCGACCTTGACATGTATCTCAATTTCGTTTTATTACACGTTTAACAGCTGGGAACGGAAGTCTGAATTACGCGACGTAATTATTAGTAATTTCTAAAATAATTGAAATTACGTATGAAATAACGGTAACAAATTCACAAATAATTGTGTAAATAATTTGTTTGTTAATTCGCGCAGCTTATTAACTACAGCGGAATGTACTAGTGCTTCGTTCACCAAAAAAAAATCGTAAGGATTTAAATCTGGTGATCGCAGAGGTCAATGCACGACCCGATAGGCACCTGAATAAAATTTTTCATCTCGTTATTGCATGGAAACAATAAAACTATTAGGAAATAGTTGTTTTATACGTCACTAGTATCATGCGTAGAATTTTTGATCAAATCGCGTACGTGAATGCATATACGCAGATTACGCGAAAATTTACAAAAAAATGCTGTGAGACAGTTTGTAATTAATTAATTATAAATTTACCCAAAAACGTAGGTATGTTTAGAGTAAAACACCAGATTCACAGCGCACGTATTCAAATTCAAATTCAAATTCATTTATTAATAAATTACAATAGTAATTACGTCATACAAAAGAAAACAGAAAGAAAAAAATTCAATTAAATATTATCATTCAAAAATTCCTCTATATTATAATAAACATTTTGTAGGAGATGTAATTTGAGGTTCCTCTCCAACGCAGCAGTAGACATGTTTTTCCAATCCTTTGGGATCTTATTGTAGAGGATTAACCCGATTGACAATGGATCACAAGTACTAAGCCTATGGAAAGGAACAGATAAATTTGCTCCTGATCTAACGAAATAATTATGAGCTTCAGTTCGAGTACAGTATTTGAATTTATGTTTATTCACATATAAGATCTGTTGTAGTATATACATTGACGCTAGGGTTAAAATATTAAATTTCCCAAATAAAGCTCTGCTGCTTTCATAATCTGGCACACCTTCAAAAGCTCTCACGGCTCTTTTTTGGAGCTTAAATACCTTTTTCATGTTAGGAGCGTGTCCCCATAACAAAATACCGTACGTTATTCTAGAGTGGAAAAGTGCAAAGTACACATTCCGTGCAGCATCTTTACCGATAATTTGTTTAATACGCCTAATTGCATAAATTGCTTTAGGGAGATCATTCAATAAGGTGGAGAAATGATTGTTCCAGGTAAGTTTGGAATCAAGATGTAAACCCAAGAACTTGGCATTATCTTTAAAATTCTTCCTTCTATTGGTTGAAAAATGCATCACCGAGGTCTTCATTTTATTTAGACATAATTTGTTTGCGGCGAACCACACTGTAGCATCATTCTGCACTTTACTGAAAAGATTCTCAAGAAGGTCTTCATTATTATGCGATGTTAATATCGTTGTGTCGTCAGCGTAGATCACTGACTTACAGTCCAAATTCCAAGGTAGATCATTAATAGAAAGTATAAAAAACAATGGTCCTAAAAGGGAACCTTGAGCAATTCCGCAATTTACGTCCATTGGTTTGCTGTGATTGCCGCCGTGAAATATAACTTGTTTCCTATTGGAAAGGTAGGATTCTAATAGTAGTAAAGGTACACCTCTGAAAACATAATATTCCATTTTCTGCAAAAATAATTCGTGATTCATTACATCGAAAGCTTTAGTAAGATCACAAAATTGAACTTTGCATTCCTTATAATCCTCAAAGCTTTCATGAACGTATGCAAGTAATGACAAAGCAGCATCGATTGTATTTCTACCTTTACGAAAGCCATATTGATGTTCGTTCAAGTAATTGTGTTTTTCCAGAAAGACAGAAATCTGTTTCAGGATTACAGCTTCAAATATCTTTGAGAAGATTGGCAATATAGAAATAGGCCTGAAATTATTTGGGTCACATTCATCACCTTTCTTGTGTAATAAAACCAGTTTCGCAATTTTCATTTTGTTTGGAAATATTCCGTATTGCGGTGTTAATGAACAATACGTATTTATTTGAAAATTTCTTTAACATAGGAAAAAAAATTGAAAATAATAAAATAAATTAAAAGGATAGTATTAAACGTATTTCAAAAGAATTATTTAAGAAATTCTTTAATTCAAGTTTGTTTTTCCAAATCTCTTAATTTTAAGTAAATATTTTTAGAAATATGTAATCAATTTAAAATTAACTATTTATTGTAAATAAATTATTTAGGTTTTTTTAAGGTGTAAATACATAGGAATTAAGTTTATAATTGTAAATATTAGGATAATTTATTTAACGCCAACATAATTCGATGTGATAAAGGAAACTGTAGGTTATAGTAAGAAGTTCGGGAAATAGACAAGTGAGGGCGCTATGTTAGTTATCGTGTGAAATAGTAGCCCGTCACGCTTTAAATAAGCCGCCGTCCGGAAACCTATTTAAGCAACAAACAAAAAGAAATAAGAACTTATGCTGCAGGAACAGTTACGCAATAAAACTTTAGTGGGAAGGTTTTGTGAAAAACCCGACCTAATATTATAAATTTTCTTTAAAAACTCGAACTTCTTCGTGCTTAATAATTAGTTTGTGAAAATCAATTATTTTAAAACCCGATCTTTTCATCTCCAATTAACTTTATCTGGCGATTAATTCCCATAGTAATGATTGTGATCACAATTGTTATTATGGGAATAAACCGTCAGATAAAGTTAATTGGAGGTGAAAAAAATCGGACCTAAGTGATACAATAAACTATTTTTTACGTTTTTTCTACGACATTTTTTCATTATACACTCTCTCTCTCACACACACACACACAACTCTGACATTAGATGTTTTTGAATGTGAAGGTTCGCGAGTGCCATCTACATCCAAAAATTATACACTTAATATTTACACAATTATACACTCCACAACAAAGAAATTGATCTACGAGATACACTGCAAAATTCATCATCAAAGAAGAGCCTCCGAGAAGAAAATCAACAAAATAAGAAAAAGAAAAAAGGAATTAATTATTCCAAAACCAAATTACCCTGAGATAACACAGTTATTAAATTATCGCCCAAAGTGACGATTTAACACAGCAGTATGTCATAGACGTTTTACGATGTTTACTCAGAATAAAGCTTGTAAAACTTGACCTTCCATAACGGACGTGTTAAACTGTGTACAGACAGCATGCCCCGACATGCGCAGCGTTCGACCTCGGGTCGATCCAAATGTTGCCGGTGCTCAGTGTAGGTGGAATATTTTATAACCAAATTTGTTTACCGACGACTTCGAACAACTGGATCAGCGGCGAACACTCTCGTACGTCCTCGTGCGGAGTTTTTACTAGAGCGCGACGAGGCAATTCAAGTCTGTACACAGCTTTAACTAGCTGACGAAATAATGCGAATAATGCCCGATTTCTTCATCGCCTTATCTTCAGGTTAAATTTATCTGTCAGTTAGAATGTGACACTTAGGCCCAATATTTCATTCAGAGTTTAACTTTAAGCTTCGTTTTATTCCCATAGTAATAATTGTAAAGACAATAAATTGTTTCCGTAGAAATAAAACGAAGCTTAAAGTTAAACTCCGAATGAAATTCTGGGCCATAGTATGTGTACGGCCAACTGTACGTCACATTCCAACTGTTAGCTAAATTAACCTTAGGTTAAAGATGGTGAAGAAATCGGACATAAGTGTGCTAAAAACACAGAATATGGAGTTGCAAAGGGGTCTTGATTTTGTTAAACTTTTAATTGGTTTGTGTTTAATAAATTCGTCACAAACAAAACGAAATTATAATAACTAACAACCAAAACATATTACGAATGAGTTTATTGATTTTAATATTTTTAATTCTGGTGATGAAGGACACGTTTCTTGTGAAGATAAACTTTATTTATAATACATAAATTAAAATGAAAGAAAAGTACTAGGAATTCTTAACACAGAGGTTTAAATTGTTTTCCATTTTACTGATTTATTTCTTTACCTATCAAAGTATGTGTTAAAAGTGAGACCCCGTGTTACATTGATTTCATGCATTAACCCGTTTGGTTACTTGGCTTCTGTCTCGCAGTTAATTTTGCCGTCTTTAGTGCTGATTTGGTCTACCACCTAAACGGCCTCCGTCGTATTGTGCTATCGATGGACCAGTTTGGTGGATTTGAATTTCGCGTCGTGCGGTTGTTTCCGTGTTGGGACCCCAGCCGGAAGCGTGTGGGTTCTGATCGTGGGCCGGAGCATTAAGATTTTTGCACCATTCGTGACGTGGCAGTTACTTGAGGGACATTCTTGTTTCACGTGTGTGATTTTCCGTTGATCCCTTGAGTAATTCTGCGGTCTTGGTTTGGAAATTTTGGCTGTACCGCGCCCGGTTTAGGATTTTGTTGAATTTACTCAAGACACTCTGGAAATTGAAAGGTTATTTTCCGACGCCTTTTGTTTTGGTGGATCTGTTTGGTTCAACGGTTGCTGCACGTTTCCTTACCACCCTGAGATGCTCGGCTTGTTTAAGCCGAGGTAAGCTAACCGTTTATCCCGGTTGGTTTAATTAGGATGTTTGGTTTTGTTAACGTAGCGGGTAATTACCTCCCCCCCCCCCATTTTATCGGTTACGCTATCGTAAGGGAACCTTTTGGAGCTCCGAATGCGATTTTTACGACTTTCATCGCTCTACTTTGGTCGTACTTTGCCGTTTCGCCGATGGAAAGCACCTACAGCTTCGCGAGAGTGTTGGGCGAGCCTACTGTCTTTCCCCCAGGATGCTGAGGTGGGAGCGGAGTCGACGAGCTCGGTAGGTTCACGGTATTGTACCCCACTGACATTTCTTTACCTTCGGGGTGTTAATCTTTACGCTCTTGGTCACATGTTTAGCGACACTACTCCGTTTCTCGTCGGATTTTTTTGTTTGGTCTCGCACCTTTTTGTTGCGATTATATACGCGTTGTGATAATTGTTTTACTTGTGCGGTCGCCGCGCTTACGTTGGCGATCTGTTTTGTTACAATAATTCCGAGGTTTCCCGGCGTTTAACATTTCATTTTGTTTAGTAGTTTTATTTTCTTTTATTGTACGAGACTGCTTTTCAGTCATTTTGCGAACGAACGTGTGGGATCCCTAGCGGACGGAAATTCAATTTGCGCGTTAAGCGTGTATGTTAATTTTTTTTTGTTTAACTTTAAGAAAGAAAAGCCTTACGCCTTTTGTGATATTTTTGTCGCCGTAATCTTTCAATTATTCACTTTTGTGGCTTGGCGGGACGTATTTAATGTCCACTGTTTTTACTTCCATTAAAGTTTATTTAAATTGACGGACGTATTTTTTTTATTTCTCTCTTTGCGTACCGTATTTAATTGGGGATTACCCCTCCTCCCCTCGGAATGGATTACTTCGGCGCTGAACCAACTGGTAAGTGGGAATTTCTCTCCTGTTCGGGAGATTCCTTTGGTTGCAAGTTGTTGCGATCGTCAACAGGTGGCGCCCTTTTAGAGCTACAGTTACCTGTGCGAAACTGTCTGCCCACGGCCTTCTCCGCTGACTCTCGGGATTTTGGTCACAGCAACAGCCCCAGACATCGGGCAATCCAGGTAGGTTCGTTTGTATCCGTTTCGACATTTTTTTTTATTCGCTATCAGGTAAGCTGACGTACACACTCGATCGTAGGACTAGTTTGCGTTTAAGCCTATTTTGCTGCGTCTTTTGTATTTCCTTGGTTTTGATTTTCGTTTTTTTGTTAAGAGTGTGCGCGACACCCGTTGTGATACTTTGCATGGAATAATCTGCTTTATTTTATAATTCGTATTTCACGGCGTCGAGCGTTTACTTAAAAACGTAGTTGACGTGAAATTCCTCTTAAAGGTCAAGTCTGCTATGCTGCCGTGCCCACCATAAAACTTTTGTCAGGACATTTATTTCGTTCATCTGCTCCTCTATTTTATAACCAGAGGCGCATCGTCGTTTGGCGCTAATTTTTGTTCTATTTCGGGAAAACTAAGGTAAAGAATTTTTTAACATTTTTCCCATACTATCGGACGTTACTTCTTTTCGTGGTTTCATTTCATCTATATTAAAAATGTTTATTCAACAAAAATTCAAGAGACCATTAAACCCCAAAGAATGCCTATAAGAAACCCACAGATTTTCTACGGAGTATCAAAAAAAAGTTCAAAGTGTGCCCTCGAACAAGTTAGCAACGGAAAAACCAGTTTCAATTAGTCAAAATTCTAAAGCAGCCATCACACAACATGCCATAAAATTAAATTGCATAATAAATCGCCTTCATTTTTTTTTTTCGTACCATAAGAGAGACAAAAAACCGCGTTCCTAATAATAACCAGCCTATTATTAATCCTACGCGATACACATCGCCAGCAAACTGTATCTGCCGACTTAAAATAAACTCGACTCGTCGAGAACAATCGTGAAGATGTTTTTTATTAAGATAATATTCCATGTAGCAGCTACTTTACGATTTCCTGCAGCCAGAATCCATTTGGTTTTTTCAAGTCGGAGAGAGCTCTTTTATTATTGTTTTCTATGATTTTATAATTGTATATTGCTCTAAGAATCGATATACAAAAAGCCAAGGAATATGATTGCTCTAATAAACGTAATGTTTTGGTCAAATATTTTGATACAATTCCAATTTAATTTTTAAAAAAATCTTATTACGATTTCAAGTTCATGACTTTCACTTTTTTCATAGAAACGAATATGTATACTACACTAAGCTATGGCTATCATTAACTACTGAATGTGCATATAAGTGCAGCCCAATCGAAAGCCAATTGGTTAAAAATCACGATTAAATGAATTTTAAAGAGTGAAGATCATATGTGCGTTAAAACCGAAACAAATCCAACAACTTCATGATTGTCCAACGAACGCAATTAAGTCACTCATTACATTTGCGAAACGTTATTTATTACGGCCAGTTAATTAAAACATTACGCGAACAAATAACCCGGAGTGGCAACAAATAATATTTTACGATATTCGCAGGAAGTTTGTAAATTACATATTTTATTAATGGCGCGCCATAATTGTGTGCGAACGGGAAGTTACGTGTTCTCCGCGAATTTCGCTTGTTTGCAGTCGCATATTTGTAAGGACATTATCACCAGGACAAATTAAATAATGTGCATTAATTTATTTAGATATAACTGCGACAAACACTCACAAAGATGATGTTATTAAATATAGAGTAAACCCTCAAGAAGTAATGATCTAATACTTAGCTCGAATCTAAGGTCTTTTATGGAACGTAATTCATAAACTGTTGTTAAACCCTTGTTGGTTGTGCGTCCGTTACACGTGAAATGTGTACGTTTCATGAATTATTAGCGAATTATTATCGAGCGCATAGCGAAAGATTTGTTTATGAATACGGGCCATAGTCATACTTAGGCACAGTTTTACAATCGTGGAATAAAAACGGTTAAAATAAAAACACCTACGTCACGTTATTCTAAGAATAATGCTTATCCGACGATTGTAAAATCGAGCCTTAGAGTGTTTCTTGATCCCAAAAAATTGAAGACTCTACAGGGTGGAACTATTGCATGAAATAAGAAGAACACTTGAGTTTTTTCTGAATTTCTAAACAAGCACTAAGACTACTTGTTCGTAGATGTGCAATCTCCTAGGGGGCTTTATAATATACAGTTCGATTTCTTTTAGAATTCAGTACACGAGGTTATTGCTCTAGGTATATGTAACTCATTTTGTGTGCATGGAAGCAAAGTAAATAAGAAATATTTTTTAATGCAGCCGTTCTTTCATATTCAAATGCTTTTTTACAAATATAACCCAAGTATCAATATATAAAATATGAACAAAATCAACGTCACTTTCTGTGCATCTTGTATTCGATTTCATTTAGTGTTGAAAATAGATAGGGGGTGCACCCAGAGACTACTTTGTCGGCCTCTTAATGTCTTTACGTCCTTGGGTAACGGAAGTTATGAAATTATGAGCCGTTGACTTTTATTTTCAGCCAGTCAAAACAGCCCGAAAACTCAATACCCCACCATCAAGTCCCGAAATAAAATTTCATCATCCAAAATGTACGCATCGGATTTCTTGTTTGTAATAGAACCACACAAACAAAAAAAGCGAGCAAATCAAATAGGCCGAATTATTAAAAAGAAATTTATTAAAGGCGCACAATATTTAATCACGATTTAACGCGGCGGAAGATTACTTTTAAATTGAAATCGTTTTTAAATAAAAAAAAAAGGACGAAAAAAGCGTTGTTAAGTGAAGAGGCGCCCCCCTTGATATTGTAAATATATTTAGCACTCTTTTGTTGGAAAAATCCATTACCCCTAAAATGGCTTGTTTTCCCCGATGAAAACTGTTACTATCTAAAGCCATTACGCTTTAAAATTATGCATGCACTCGCACTAAACGGACTCTATCTAATCTTTTACGAGGGCTCAGATAATTTATACGGCTTGCATCTGTAATGACAATAAATTATTTCATCAGTCTAGATAAACTAAGGACGTTTCTTATTGTTATTTGAATTAATATGCTTACTTAGTTATCATAAAGGAGCGATTAATATTTTTATCGCGCTTAAGTTAATTTTTAATGATTACGCTGGAGCAATTCAACAATCAAACGCTTGACACTGGTTTTAAATTGAAATTCTCGAATTATAATAACGTATTCCGGCCGGACGTAAAATTCCGCAATCGTAAATATGCTCGGTTCCATTAAGAGAGAGATAAAGTCTTGCTGAAGAAAAAGCACGGGGGCTTTTAGCTTAATTACGCCGCGTGTGGGACATGAGAATGCAATTTTGATTTGCATGCTTTTCGAGAACCTGCGTGCTGTCTCTTTGGAGCTCTTGCATAAATTTTCGACGAACGACCATTCAAGTTTTACGAATGAATTCGAAAAGAGTTTTACAATAAATGATTCGATTAGAATAGATAATTATTTAAATCGCACAATACATATTACATAAAAACATTCTTTAAAAGACTAGTTTAAAGTACAAACAAAAATCGAACTCTAAAAGCATCCTACCTCAGATACGCTTCAAAAACTTGACACTAATAATTATTCTTGTCGATTCATCAAATATTTTATTGAAACGCTAATTTAGCTGTTCCTTAAGTGTCAAACTGTGATAAGAGCAAAACTTTTTCCCATATAACTTTATATCCAACTCCTTTCTAGATCAGAATCGGAATTTTCTCTTCCTGGAAACTTAATTTTTTATGAATTTTAACTTAAAAACAAAGTTATAGCATTTCCGGGTCTTTACATCATATGTAGGTATATGCTATTAAGTAAATTTAGTGTTAATTTTGTCTTTTGTGTCAAATGAATTTTGCATGTTGTTGTTGTCTCGTTACAGATTCAGTAGATGTAGTTTTGCAGTTCGTGTAATAATTTCCAGATATTTCGTTTAACATAAAATCCGTGAAATATTAAAATCAGGTCGGTTTATTCAGAACGTATGCAGCGGACGGGCAAATCTCGTTAACTGTAATTAAATCTATGTACACTGCGCTCTCGTGACTTTGACTTTAAAGCAAATAACTCGTATAACATGTGTACGATGAAAAAGATCCCTTTATTAAAATTCCCTCTTCAATTTGCCGCTGAAAACTTCGCCTCTCTCTCTCTCTCTCCGGCCGCGCGCTTTTTACGGCCCGAATAAAGTCATACACACGCGTCAATTAAGGCGGTGGACGTGCTCTAGTGCACACACGGCTCTGAAGAGGGCTCTCGGCCTGAATATAATTGCGAAGTCATGGACTGACTTGTAATTATAGGTATCAGGAAATGTTTTTATTGTCCGGTCAGGTCCCGACAACAAATAAGAGGCCCAATTCTTTTATTACTGAAATATGGGAACAAGGGCTTACTCGCTTTTTCATGCAAGTACTTCGATTGAAAATAAATTATGTACCTACCAAGGGTATCAATTAGTGATTTCTTTTGATCAAAAGTCTTTACAACTATAAACCTTTCGTCATTGTTCTCTAAACACATGTCAGAACTTCATAACTATGTTTAAAGAATCTATAAGAAAGAACCAATCTTCTCAGTTTAACGTTAGTTATAAAAAAAATGAGACGAATAAATATCTATTATTCAGTATTTACTTACTTACAATTCATTTCATTATTTACTAACTCAAGTTTAGTAACACCCTATATATTCAACAAAAAGAGATAAAAATCTCAAAATACAAATATAAAAGTAACGCCTTTTTCTTCTAATTTGAAATTCTTATTGGATCTTTCTAAAATAGTTTCCTTCGATACATTGCAGTGAAATACCGGACGGATTCTCCATTTTTTCTTGCTTTATGAAAGCTACTTCCTTCGGATTTCCTCGCAACGCGTGATATATGAAAGCTCTTATTCAACTATCATATGCAGTGATACAATTCACACTTTATGTTCTACCGCATCGTAGTCGTAAGTCATGGCAAGTACAGGTCTAGTAATCCTCGATATTCCTGTCCGAATTCCCCACCGGCGATGATTTAAACGTTTTCATTATTTTTCTACCGACGACAATATGCACTTAGTCAAAATTTCAATTATTTTCGAAAACCAAGTCGGATAAAAGGAACTTAAATTTCAAAATCTTACTAGTACGTAAACACCAAGCGGAAGAACTTTATTTTTTTTTTATTACTTATAATTTTAAGCTAATTGAAAACGGATTGCTTTTTCCCACTTTCTATCACTAGTGCTTTAAAGCACACTCAGAGTATCTCCATCTTGTTTTAACCTCATGGGGATGGAGATAATCTCAGAATACTCTGGAGGAGTTAGTCGAAAACCCTATTCGTTTTAAATCTTTCTGGAGCATAGAGTTTCTATATAGCTTCTCCATTGATTTCTAGATTCTTCATTTTTTTCATCGCTTCTTCTGCCTTCTCTTCTTCCACATATTCGTTGGTCATCCTCAATTTTTGTTCAAACAATTGACATCCACCTTAATCTTTTTCTTGTAAAGTTCTATCCACGTCTATTTCCACCTTATAATTTCTAAGTTCACCTTCGTTTTCCTTTTAAATCGAAGTTCTTAATTGTATTTGAAAAATTTAACTTGAAGGCTTCCGCGGCCGTCGTCCATAATTGAATTGGCTTCCGGTTGGAACCGCCCCACGATGATTTCTTCTACTGCCGACGAAGAAGAGCGAAACGTCGGAATTAGAAGAAGTCATCGTGATGCGGTTCCAACCGGAAGCCGATTCAATTATGTATTTGACCAATTTTCTTTAAACAGAATTCTATTAGAAGTCTTACTTCCCCCAACTGATACTGCCCCAAGTTTCTCACCATCCATACAGCAATTTCGATTTGACTTATAAAATCTGTAAGTTTCAGAATTTTTCTTTTAAAATAAGCAAGAGTAATGTACCCAAAAATTGTAGGATAATAATTCAAGAGTATTTACAGCTGCAATAACTTCAAATTGTTAAAAAAGAAAAAAAACAGTGCTCCGTAGTGATGAAAATTTTGCTTACGTGACTTTACTAGAATTTATTTTCCAATCCTCTTAGTATGCATTTTCACTGCAGTAAGAAAATATATGAAATCTGCAGAATGTCGTCTGCCAAATATTTTCCCCTGAAGGATCGCCGCAGTCTGTGTGTGGTTCACATATTTCCAGAGCCTCCAAAAATAATTATGACTTCCACTTCTACGTACACCTGACGTGTTAAAATAATATAGTGCGATCAACTTACTTTAATGTAAGTTTCGATGACGCTTGACGACGAATATTTTACGTGTCACTTCCTGATATGAAACGAAAACTAAATATAATCCGAAGTATAAACGAGGCTAAATGTACGTGTATTTTTAGCCAGTTCATTTTAAACTAGCATGTCGTTCACCCGCCGCCGCTCTCTGAAACCCGGACTACAAAAGAAAAAAAAGCATATGTGAATTTAATATAGTTTCGGTTGACATTCCTTCTTACAACAACGGAATTATTATTTGCGTTTGGGGATTCCATTCTCGCTCCGGGTTTTATTTTTTCCGCGTTTCCAGTGCAGTGAACGGTCCTAAAGTTTGTTTAATTTGACTTTCCGGTCGCGACTCGAATGCCGAAACGAAAATTGCGAATTTCCGATTCGCATCAATCACGAAACTTGTGTGTAAGTTGGAGCATAATTCTTTTCTCAAATGTTTTCAACGCTTACAAAGTATCTTTATGCATGGTTTCACTGCATGGTGTTTAATTAATTGGACGTGTCTACCTATTCGCAGATGCACATGAGACTTAATACTTCCACCGAAGACAGGCGGAGAATATGTTCTATTTATGTGACTTGGAATTTGCATAAGTAAATAGCTTCATGAAATGTTGCAAGTTGGCAAAATTTGTTTACGTTCGACGTTAATTAAATTTAAACATCTTTGCATCTTATTTACATGTATTGAATTTGTTGTAAGACTTATATTCTGAAATGCATCTTTAATTGTCACAAAATATGTTTCAGGTAAAGTACGTGTAAAAGAATGAATTTATTAAGTAATTAATAAATTAATAAACTAAGAATAATGATATGTAAAACAAGACCGAGTTTCGTTAATTGAAAAAAAAATGTACTTTGCAAAGTTATTATGTAAAGAAAATAAAGTGATTCATTTTTTTTTAATATTTAATTCTGCGAAAGCAATTTTTGTTCACATTGTGGAATAATTTCAAATTTAGATCTTCAGTGATTCCAAAATAATATAAAGGCAATTAGATTTTTGCATGGGGGAACGCGGGGGTATGGTAATTTCTTTTTCTCCTTCGGCTTTAAGTACAAAAGTTAATTACCTTCTCGTGAAACGCAAATTGTATGTAAGTTTTGTACTGTAAGCTTCTTTCTGTTGGCACAACTGCCACGCCCAACGTGGAATTAACTTGTTTTAGATTTATTTTTTAATAATGCTACCTTTTACTGTAAATATAATTAAAATAACTGCATTTTCCTAACAAATATTTTAAAAAAAGTTTTGTTCTTGATCCTAGTTTGTAGCTAGAAATTCAAAATTCAAATCTTGTTGGCTAAGTTCCATTAATCAACCTTGACGAAACCCCTGCCTTTAATCATCTTTTAACGGTTTTCGATCTACAAAATCATAAATATATTTAGATATTATAAAACTGTTGCAAATCTGTTTTGATTGCAATGTATTCCTTCCTCTACCAGTACCAGCTCTATCCTATTTGCGGCATCGTCAGCAGAAGAGTATGAATAAATATATTCTTAAATTGATATAACTTCTGATAAACCTATGGAAATAAATAATGCACCTCAAATAAGATCGTTAAACTCAATGCTTTCGAAAAGAACAGAAATCGAATGTGTTTTTTTTTTCTTCAACAAACACTTTACTGCACAATACCATAAATTTTAATTTACATAAATTATAAAATAATAATCTATTGCACAAATGAAATGAAATAAAGGAAATTTCGGTGTTGTGTGCGATGTAACTAATTCGCGGAATATGTAAATTTCGCCACTACAAGTTGGGTCGTATTGAGTCGGGGCAGTAAATTGGAACAGGACTAAACAAACTGCGAAGTCCGAATTCACCGTTCGGCCATTATTAATCCTACCTGTGAAGCATACACTACCCGAGAGATTAAGGTAAGAGCTGGATAATTAACGAAAGAACGTGGGAATCATCCGGCGCAATGAAATATTCTGTTTTAATTGCTAAACTAGTTGCAAAAGCAAAAACAGAATAATCCTTTTGGTACCACAAATTTTGAGCCAACTCCCATAAATATGTTAGTTTAAGAAAAATACTTCGGCAGCGGCATCTCTTAAACCGGAAATCTGTTTCAGACAGTGCGCGGCCGTAAATTAAGTTTTTTTTTGCCCGGCTGACGTGCAAGGATTTTAAAATATGAATGAAGCAAACGCCTGCACAGAAAGACCGAACTCGTTTGGCTAAACATAAAGAAAAACAATCACACATGCGTCTTCCATCCTTTTTCGTCCCGTGCGGACGCCCCGAATTCGATAGGGATCGAAGATGCCGCACGTCGTTAATTTTTAAACAGGACGGTGTGCCCGGAATATAAGAACAAAAGCGCCGTACTTTTTGGGGTAATTAAGGATGAATGGCGGTGTGATTTATCTTCTGTTGCTGTGAGGAAAGAAATTATTCATGTAATTAGCATTCTGCGGAAATCTTTCTGTATTTTGTCCGATTTGGTCGAATCTAATTAAGGACAAATGAAATTAAAACACCTTTTATATGAATGCAACCGAAAAATAACAAAATTCTTTTAATCCTGGAATGGCTGTGGAGATGTAATAGTTCTAAATATTTTCTTCCGACTTAAGTCAAAACCAATTTAAAGTAAAGCTTTTTTAAGGACAATTCAAATCTCCTTTGTTTTAAAACTTCTGGCATCACTAATATGCCAGAACATAACAAGAAGCGAAATACTCTTTACTTTTCGTGACCTTGAGTTTGTTTAAGCCGTGCATTGGTGGTATAAATGGGAGTTAACTTATTTATTATGATTTTAGGGATGATGTTATTATTGAATTGAAAACACATACAAAACTTAGTAAAGTTTATTGAATATATATTTATTATTGCATTAAATATATACTTAGTATTGTATACTCAGTAAATATACTCATCTTTCCGTTGCTTTCATCATTATTATTTTTTTGGAATTAAATAAATGATGAAGCCTGAAATAAATAGTACGTAAGGTCAACAGAAAAGCCAGTTCCTGTATTATTTATTTGAACTATTTCTATAGTTTATTGAATTCAACATTCGTCAGCGATTAATCTAGCTGACTTCGTCTCAGTGCTGACAATTGAAAGGGTTTGAAATTTTAATACTAGCGCAGATGTGGCGAAACTGCCAAATAGTTGGTCTTTTGCCAATTACTAAAGAATTAGTTCTGAAAATTTCAATAATTTAAAAACAAGTATAAATAATAACTCTTTTAACTGTCATACTTTACGCTAATTGACCTGAAGGCATATCCGAGAAAGATTTCGTCCTTTCGGACGTTTCCAAAAAGCACCGCCTCCAGATTTTCGTTACGTCAGGCTACGTCATCCTTATTATTCGCCCCTGCGACGCCTGATTTTTTCGCCCACGCCGATAATTTAATATCGATTTAATTCGAGTCAATTTACCCAGTGATCACGTAATCCCTCCGATGTGTCTTAAATAATAATGAAGCGCGAGCCAACTGAAATTTATTTAGCTTTTGCTGTTATTGAGTCGTTTCTTCGGACTATAAAAATAATGTGAATTAATTGGGTGGGGGAGGGGTCGATTAATTATACTAAAATCTTGAGCGTATCGGGTTAAAACCCCTAATTCGAATGCGATTTCTTATTCAAACGGACTCGTGGACCCGGAACATGTCAAAGCAAATGCAGAGCCTCGCCGGACGGATCCCGAATAAAGCGTAGGTATTTTGTATTTGGGGGAGTTTCAGGGTTGATGAACTTATAAAAAAGCCCTGCGAAGTTTGAATCAAATTCTCTCGGTTATATTTAGCTTTGAATAGGATAAGTTTTGTCTGTTGTGATGTCAACACTTCCCCAAGTTCGAAGATGTGATGAAATTTTCTTATTTTATTTAAATTTGAAAGTCGACCTTCTTTCGAAATGGTAATTCTTATTTCTATATCATCAAATCACTATATTGTTGAATGTAGATACAAGTGTTTAATTAAATTAGGATTTGCAGTGGTAGCTTCTATCATTATTCGTAAGGGTTAAAAGGAATTGTTTCCACTGCTGCCCGTCAAATGATGACATTTTGCTAAGTGTGATTAAAAGTAAACCATACTAAAAAAGATTGCAGAAATTATTTTCAGCTTGAAAACAAAGGTAAATCTTTCTTAAAAAACCAAGCCCACTAAAGTCACTTCACATTTTCTTCTACAAATAAAATATAATTATAAACTCATTCTACTTTTTTCTACAAAAAAATGAAACTAAAGACGAAGACCAGAACTCTTAAAACTCTCTAGAAAACGGCCACAACATGCATATCTTGAACCGGTTAGAACGAACTGCTATTTATATCTCTATCGCCGACTTGTTGAGGTGACCCACCAATATATTAATTTTTTTGCTCCTCTTAAAATGAATAAAATAATTAATGCCTCGAAAATTATTTAAACCAGTCATTCCAGGTTCCTTGCGTGCTCATAAGTTGTTGGTCATTCAAAATCAAATCCTACCAATGTGTTCAACTAAAAATTTGATTATTTTTAATTTTTACCAAATTGTCATTCTAAAAGAAAATACTTACAACTATAATAATTATCGATTTTAAATTAATAAAGCAATTTTTTTTTGAAGAGTTAGAAAGTAAGTAAATACAAGAACGCTTAATTTTTGCGCTCGAGTTAATAAATAAACAACGCAAGCTAACTTTCGCAATTAAACAATTTTAACGCGCTCAACTTTTCTAATACAACGAAGTTTTAACTTCCATGCCTAAAATTTAACGACACGAAGCATTGCATATAAATTGCTTTATAAAATATGTCGTCCGCAGAGATTTGCGCTCAGGACCTAAACTCTCGGCCCAACTGCTTTATTGCTAACACGAAAATTATGTTTACCGAAAAAATTACCGGCTTACAACTTAACACTCTCGATTTAGCCTTTCATTATCGAACGCTCGTGGATATTCATGTAATAAGTAAGTCAGGACCCCCTGGGAACTTCTTAAAATTTCATTTAAACAGTATGTCATAGTGTACGGATTTCACCAGTTTTAAAATAACCAGGAAAGTGTTGAAGAAAAATAAAGAGATTACGTTTCTGTGTATCCAAAAGAGTCTGGAAAAAATCAAGCGTCTTTTACATTTTTTTTGCAAACAAATATTCCTATGTTTCCTACATTATAGTTTCGCCATATTTTTTTTATATGTTCCCTTCTAAATACAGGCTTTCCCATAAGTAAGAGGGCATACGGCACCGGTGGATAGTTGACCACATATAAAAAAATTTTTCCTCTAACGTCATCGTTTGAAAGATATGCTAAAATATAATACCGAGTGCGAACCTGACTTCCCTGACCTTCACTGTATTCTGAGAAAAAAATTGTTACATCCCTATCACGTGCAACGTGTGCAACACTTGATAGAAGAAGATTACCATCAGCGTCGCGTCTTTTGCCAGTGGATGTAGCTACAAGAACTGGCAGCAGCAAACTTTAGTGAAAGCAAACTTTCGTTGCTATATGTATGCCAACGGAGGGCATTTCAAACACTTGCTGTAAACATCGCGGAAGTAATGGCATAATGATCGGAGTCCAAAGACCTCAGCAATTCGTGTCATTATGTTGAACAGGTCAGTTTTATTATCGTTTTATATTACATCTGCGTGCTAATTGAATTTATAAGCAAACAGGACTGCACACCGTGCGTAAGTTCTCCGAAAATGTTCACAAAATAAAAAATACCGAAGCAGGCCATTTTCATTTACATTCACGTTATGCACTTGCAATATGGCCCCTTATTTATGGGACAGAAGTTTGCCAGTAATTTCCATTCGTTGAAGAAATTATTACGCAAGGTAAACACACATGATTCAATTAAGTTTGTTATAATCCTGCACTATATGTATACATATAATAGTGTAAATATGAACAAACTTACAGGGTAACAGGAAACCGGTCCTGGCATTTCGTATTCATTACATAGCTCATGAAAGGTTTAGCAATTAGGGAAAATTGTGCTAATTCCATAAACATAACTTGTAATTCAATAACAGAGTTGAAATTTTAAACTAACTAAAACTAAGGTAGCGCAGTCGGGCAAATATATTGTCAGAAAATTAAACCAAACAGAGATCGCGCCGAGAATACGTAATGAATCACTTTGCGAGGTCCGGATTTAGTGCCGGTGCACTTTTAAAAGTTTCTCCGGGTCAGATATTTAATAAAACACCTGGAATAGTTCAAATATTTTACTTTCGCCCCGTCAGACGGAATATTTTAAAAATTTTGCCTGATTACATTTTATTTCGGATAAGTTTCTAAGTTCAAATGAAGTTTTAAGAAGTCTATTTGAACGAACAGGACTAATACTCCTCCGGGGGAAAATTTAAAGCTCTCCGAGTACAGATATTGTATTTACCAACTAACAGTACAGCATATCGTTAACTATTAGTAAATATGCTGATGCTTTTATAAGGCGTTTTTAATTTAATTAGTCCAAGATGTTAACCACACACGTTCTACCCACTGCTTTTTAATTAAACAAATTCTTGTTTTTGCTGGGTGAAAACCACGTATTAAGATAAATTCCAATGATTTTCCTAATTTACTAAAAAGTGCGCAGGAAGTTTTAAAACACTAATCTGAAAACCAGCAGGACCCGTCCGGCTTGCAAAATGCCCTGAAACAGCATCAGTTGTTTGCATTATGCTTTCATATTGCGAGCTTATCAAGCCAGTAAAAGTTTTATTGTCTGCTTAGTTTCGCCGCTCGTTTTATCTCCATTAACGAGCCGGAGCTTGTCGCTACGGAAATCAAACGTAGCAAATAAGTTTCTACGCGGAACAATAAATTGCCCCGCAAAAACTTGCGCGAAACAACTTTTACAGTTTAAATCCGCGCAATTAGACTATTGTCTGTTTTCATACTCGCTGGCTTTTTGTGCAATTTTAACTTCACCGCAGGCAGCTTTTTAAGCTTTTATTTTCAAGGCGAATGCACGAAATCATATCGCGTTTTGCTTACGCTAAATGCTGTTCTGTCAGGAAAAAAGAATTGTCAAACGTATGAAGTAGTTTGAGCTTTAATATTATGTTCAAAGCAAATCCGATTACTATAATAATATCGAATGTCT
The DNA here is from genome assembly GCA_958336345.1 of Dorcus parallelipipedus. Lineage (NCBI taxonomy): Eukaryota > Metazoa > Arthropoda > Insecta > Coleoptera > Lucanidae > Dorcus > Dorcus parallelipipedus. Next base: position 23,855,569 of record OY284480.1, on the reverse strand, counting down.
TTGTATTATTGCTCTGCCGATGGTGGTGTTTCAACTAATATACGACACATTTATATCAATAACTGTCCATGGCGCTGGAATTGGACTCGTGAATCACTTGTGAATTTGATTTAAAGTTTAAGTGGCATTTCAATATCCGTGTTCACAAGTCACTGGTGGTGAATTACATGGCACGTGCAGAAAATGGCCGGGGTTGGACAGGTCCAATGTCTCCGTGGGGACTCGGACAGGTCGAGTCTCGGTTCGCGAGGGGGTGCTTCGGTCCCTTACGGCGCCCGCCGCGACGCTACAGCGCCACCAACTTTTGCAATACATCAAACGTGCCACTCTCGCCCAAACAGATCTGAATTAAACGTACTAATACCTGTCATTACGAGGACCAATTTCAAAAATTCATTTGAACTAATATTATTAATAGTACAGCACATCATTGAAGAAACTAAATTGGTACAGCACATCGTTGAAGAAATAATAATAAATAAATAAATAAATAATAAAAACAACATCTCGTGCAAAAGTATTATATTGCGCACAAATTTGTATGAAAATACATATAAAATAAATAAAGAGCAAGGATACGTATAGTCATATTTTATTTTATTTTTAAATATCCCAGGTTATTCTAATTATATTCTAATTTAATTTTAATTAAAGTAAATAATTTCAATTTATAAAATCAAGTTTCTTCAATATCTACATATAAAAAAGGGCCTGATTTAAAGTGGTAATTGAGGAAAGCCTCATTAGGAATTTCGGTAGACACGACTCAATGAATATAATTATGAAAGTGTTGCTTTGATTTACGCTGAAATCTGTCTGTGTAGTTGACGTTTAAATTGTATACTTATCTGTATGTAGGACGAGCATTTTAACATTCAACGCCCTCTTATAAGCAAAACAGTAAGAAACAAAGCAAGGCGAAGAATCTCTTATATGAATTTTGAAACTTTTTTAATATAGAAACACATCTTGCTCATATACGACAGCATTATTACTTTTCCATACGGTGATATTTTAGAGACAGGAGGCACACACTAAAGTTGAAATTAACATATCCGAAAAAAAGAGCAGAGACACTCGTGGGGGGGCCGAGGGCACGGAATTCGGTTTTTGCCCGGGTTCACGTTTCGAGATTTTTTGCCCTGGTTTTTCACCGGCCAGAAATTACATTATAAATACTGAAGGTAAACAAAAAGAAACTTTATTTCGGCGGGCCGTGCATATAAAATGCGACGGAAAAAGGCTGCTGTACATTCACATTACGTATGGATGGCGAGGGTCAATTCAAAATAAATGGATTCGAACCCTCGTCATTTTTATTATTCAAACTTATTTACAGTGTACCGAAAACACGTGCCTCTGAAAGTAAAATGAACACAACCTCACTACTTTCATTTCCATTCGTGTGTTGACACGAGCAAAAAATTAAAAGGAGATATTACCAATGAAGAAATACAAATATGTACTATTTTTCCGACGCAAAAATTGTTTAATTGAAAAATCAAAATAAATGTTACAGGTATTTATTTTACAGAAATAAAGCAAACAGCACTTTATTACAAAAATAAACAGACCGCTTCATGCGTAACAATTCGATTTCATATCTGCAACCCTCCTATATGCCCTTAGGTAATCTAACAATATAAACAAACTGAAGCGCTGCAATAAAACTTAAAAGTTGAGTTTCCACCCTCGCTCATTCCGCAACCCTCCAATCTCACAGTATTATAACATTTTATTATGTTTAATTTAACTAACTCCAAAATTAATTGCCGAAGTCATTAAAACGAACGTAAAGCTAACTTTATATTTTTTCAAGGAAGGGAGTAACCAAATAAGAAATAATTATAAAATCGCAAACTTTTAAAGAAATGAAAGGTCTGAATGAAATAGAAAACTGTCTACATGTACTTTTCTATACCAGAAGTTTCTCAAAGCATTGATATTTGAACTTCCTTGCTTCAAACGCCGAGAAAAAAATAACTTGTAAAGCAAACAAATAATAAGCACGTATAGGACTATAAATATTCTGCAAAGTTTCGTATACAAATCAGTAAAGCATGAAACTATAATACTGGAGAAAAAAGACTCCTGCGATCAAGAGAAACATTTTTGAATAAGAGGAAGTCTCTTCCAAAGCAAGTCCTGCATTTGCCAAGTCCTAATCACTTCCGTTTGACGCTTTTGACCAAAACTTGTAGAAAACTAACAGCAGCGATGATTAATCTCCTTTCTACTCCGATGAAGATATCAACCCTTATAAATTTGCCTCTATTGGCCAAACGACTGGGTATTCTTCTTCGATACTTGTCCACCCTACACAGAACTTCTGTGCCCAGTTATATTTGACATGATAAAATAATACATTTCTCTTTTTACTCAAAAAAATCGACGCTTAGTAATAGTACACTCGCAGAGCAGCATCGCCACCTTGCAATAGCTACATTTCCATTTCGCTTTTGCGCACTTGTTGCCTGCATCAATTCATCATTCAAAATATAAGTCGCCGCTTCAATTTCGTACAATTTCGCACGTACTGTTCATCCCCTGTAAAAAAAATAAGAGAAAGAAAACAAGAAAAACTGCAAGAAGAAATATGAGGAGATGAAAACGGAAGACAAATCAAGAATTATGAAATAAAGTTCAGAGAATGAAGTAAAAATCGAATTCGATTGAATAAGAGAAGATACCTCACTAAATTTAGAAACCAAGCTTAGGTGAATGTCAGAGATAGTAGAGGCTTGAAATACTATGAAAGACGAAAGCTACAACGAAATTTAAATAGAATCCAAGTACGAAAAGAAGTATGAATTCGCTAAGCGCAACATTCAGAAATATAAGTCGCTGCTTCTATTTCTATCGCACGTATTGATCATCCCCTGTAAAAAATAATATCGCTCAAAAAAAACAAGAAAAAATGCAAGAAGAACGATGGGAGGGAGGTGGAAACCAAGGATAAATCAAGAAATGTGAAATAAAGTTCAGATAATGAAATGAATGAAAGAAGAATACCTCCTGAAATTTAGAAACCAGGTATAGGTTGATGGCAGAGACGAAAGTAAAGGCCAAAAATAAGTTGCAACAAGAACCTGATTAAATAGTATCCAAGTGCGAAAAGAAGAATTCATTTTTAGAGATTATTTAATTAACAACTAAATGTGTAGGTGTCCAATTATGGACCGTGGCTTCACTTGCTTGTATATATGCCCTCTCCTTGCTTCTTATAACCTCCTTGGTATTAATTAAAGTATACCAATGTTATGAGATCAAAGCAAAGACCAAGACAAATCTAATTACTTTATTTAGTAACAGTCGGTTATCTATGTATGGTTCGTACAGTGACTTGTACACTTTGGATCTGTCTGTGAGTAACGATAGGTTTCTATATATACTAATTCTTATCAGTCTAAATGTGCGAAAATTGAAGGTATTTATAAATCTATTACTGTAAAGGTAAATGTGTGAACATTCACAATTTCAAAATACTAGAGTCACTATAAACAATTTAACACTGACCTTACGCTTACTTCAAAACACATTAACGAATTTCTCTTGATTTTATGTAATTTAACACTTTTAAAACTCATTATGATATAGTTCTATAACACCAATACCAGAATTTTAAAACTTCCACAAAAGGAAGAGATATCGCATTCAAAAATGGAAAAAAGTGGAATTGGCTAAACTAGTCGGGACGAGTTAACCCGCCCATGTCAGGGAAGGGATTAAGGCAACATAAAATGATTATTCAAATGATTATTACTATTGTTAGTCTTTGTTGTTGACTCTGTGCCTCTTCCGATTGGTGCTTCTCTAACATTTTATTCGTCTTTCCTTGAGAAAGTATATCATCTTTGTTGTAAGTAAATAGTTCACACAAATTTTCTTCGCTGACGATCCCCAAATTTCTGATAATATTTTCGGGATAAATTGATTAGGGACATGGTGAAGATCACTGAGCAAGTTATCTCATTCATAATTGTATCGAAGTTTTCCATCCATTGCATTTTTATCCAAGAAATTAAGCAAGTCGAGTACGAAACCATTGTGATTCCGATTAATCACGTCAAATACTTCATTAAACTTGACAATTTGGGCCTGATCGATTATAACATACCTATTTGAGATGGCCCATTGATTCTTCTTGGATATATGTAATCTTTACTCCTGGAGAATAGGCCACCCACGTACCAGAGTAGAATGGCCTGTTTAAAGTTGTCGCTGCATGCCTGAAACTCTGTGAATGTTTTGGCCGACACTGGATTGTTTGAGTCAAGGCAGGCGATTAATTAAATTACCTACGTAATTTAATACAACTTGATTATTTTAAAATCTGACACTTTTACAAGCAAATTGAGTATTGAGTCATCTCTTTATTGGGGAGTACACATTGTGAAATGAGTCATGACTTAAAAATGCGCCTAAATCCGTGCTTTAGTAATCACATGGCACGATGTATTCAATTATGAGGATGTACCTTACATCGCATAACAATATTCCGCTCGTATAGCTTTCAACTGAAGCGCAATGTATTATTTATTATCACTTGGCAGCGTTTACCGTGTTTCGGCGCAAAGTTATTATATCTACGTAAAGAGTACAAATTACAAGGACTCACATTTGCGAAGGACCCCCCAATGCACACAACGTATTAGAATTTCGCACTTCGCACGACTTTACCCCCCCCCCCCCCCCCGTTTTCAACGCATGAATCCCATTTTATCTTTCAGTCAGTCGAAATAATGGCGAAGGGAGCCCCATAATGTTCACTCGACTCGTCTGCTCTAAAGATAGCTAACTGCATAGCTAAGGGTGCTGCTCGGCTCTAATTCCACGGGGACGCACTTCGTCTAGAAAAACGGACGGAATGAAAAGAATGAATCATGCGTCTATTCCCGGCGTTGCCACGTGCTTCGGCGTCGTCGGAGTTTCCTGTCATTTTCGTCGAAAATTTGCGGCGCGTGACGTCTAGACGATAAGCCCGTCTCTTTCCAGCTTAATATATCTGTATACAATTTTAGAAAGCGACACCGTCGTAGATGCCAAAACATTTCGTATCACTTGCACCACCCTACTCCCTAAAGCTCTCTTTGCACTTACATTAATTTCTTGTGTAAACCAACCCTCAGTGTACGGTTCCGAAACTATGCACGATTATAAATGTTTATTTTATTCGTTTATTTTTTATATGTTTTAGGCTGTGACCACAGGAACTTCTAGTGAGTAAAACACGAATGTATTCTAGATCCGAACGCTTCATTTACGCGAGCACTAAATTAACTACTAAGTATTAAATTAAACAGAGTTATACTATATTGTAGTGTGTGCTAATATTGTACTTAATAAATTGTCATTGCGTCCAGGTGTATGCATCGTAATTTACTGGCTTAGAAACTTAGTGTAAATACTACATACGTTTCCTGGGGGCTTAACGTGTTTGCTTTTTGTGCACGATACGAACACATGTGGTCGCCGTTTTTACCCCCGAAAAAATCTGAAAGGTTCGTCGGGGCTTCAGGTCAATGTCGACAAAAACTTATCTAAACTTTCATTAATATTAGAAAATCTTTCTTTGCCCGATAAAAATTACATCACCGACGAGATACTTTTACCACCCTTGATCGTGTAAGAATTACACTTCGATAATGATGACCGATTTTTACTGAAAATTACATAGCACATACAATGAAGTGTACAGGAAAAAGGCCGAACCGGAATAGCATCTACTATTTTTAACGCAGACGCATCCTTCTAAATTTAAAAGTGTACGTCATTACGGAAATGCCATGCAATTTCTTCTACACATACATTTATTTCATATATCGCGCTGTAGAATGCATCCGGTTGGGTAGAAATTTTATGCTGCAATCCCAGACAGGCAAATATTTTTATTAGTAGGTACATAATATAATAATACAAATTTGCGGAAGCTCCTCATATTCTACTTAATTAATTTCAATTATAATATGTAATTAATTTTACTCCCCTTTGTGGCGTTTATATACCAGCACACATTCTCTTGCGGCTCTAATGAGGTTGATATTTATGATCACTTCTTTATCATGAATGCTGTTAGATTAAACCATAACAAATTATCGACCTATTCTAACTCTTTAGACATTTAATTCTGCGACGTAGTTTTAATATTCAACCAGGTTATATCATTATGCCAGAATTAATTGTTTCCTTTTTAATTAATAAACACGTTAAATAAATATTCATTCATTCGTTGTTAAATAAATATAATGCCAATGAATGCAATAGGCAAATTTACATAAACACTGAACTGCTATTTTGTATAAATTATACTATTATTTTCATGTACGTAATATGGTAAAATGGAAGAAATCTTAAAATACAAAGTAGTTTGTAATAATAATTTTGCTTCAATCCAAGACAAACCTTCTTAGAAAACCTCGGAACCTCAGAAAAGTGCTGCTGTTTCTTGATAAACACCATCAAATTTCTTTGAAAACTCTTGCCTTCAAGTTCCTTTAGAAATGATAAAATGATAATCAAATATGTGATTGTCTTGGCCTGAAGATGGCGTTGTTCAATTCCATACCTTTCAAGTCATGTCGAAACAATGAAATGGATCAGTTCGCAGATTTTTTGATATCCTTTGATCTACTATATTTGTCATAGATTTTTGTACGTTTTGGCAGTAATGGTTATCTTTCTCCATTCATTCCTACCTTTCTCATTTTTTCTCCAGCCCCATTTGCTTTAGACTTGCTTTAGGTCTTCATATATTTGGTTCTCCCATCTAGTTGTGGATCTTCCCCTAGGTCTTTTTTCCACGGGTCTCCAATAGGTGATTTTCTTTATTATTTCATCACTATTTCCTCTCCTTGGGATATGTCCGAACTACCTGAATCTTTGGACTTTAATATTCCTAACTATGTGTTCTCTGTTCATTATGTTTTTTATTTCGTAGTTCATTAAGGGTACGTGTTTCTCTTTCGTCTGTTTTCTATGTTCCTAAAATTCTTCTCAGTATCTTCCTTTCTAGTATTCTTAGTTTTTCTTCGTCTTTACTTGATAGACACATTATAATAATAATAATCTTTATTGATCACCTCTCAAATAACTTAGCATACAAAAAAGGAAACATATAATTCCAATCATGGTGATCAAGGGATTCCGAATCAGCAGTTTCCGGAGAGATATGCTGCTCTGCCTTCGGAACCCTTGCTCTGCCTTCGGAACATTGTTTCTGTTCCATAAGTTAATTTCGTTAGATTTCTGTCACTTAGTAATCTCTGGTATCTCCAATAGGCCCTATTTCCTGCTTGAAAACAGTAATTATCAATCTTACACTCTTTAATATTTCTGTTCCTTTTCTAGCACATATCAGGTATTTTTGTCTTATTTTGATTAATTCTAAGTCCTCTGATTTCAGCTTCTCTTGCTAACCTCCTTATAGTTTCCTTCAAGCTGTTTCCATCTCTTGCTGTAACGTCAGCGTGTCCTATAACTTGTGTGGAGCTTTATGCAATCGTCTTCATTAGTTTCGAGCTTTGATCACTCCGTCTAGAGCGATACTGAAAAGCGTCGTCGAAAACCCATCCCTTAACCTTACCCCTACCTCTACATATTTTGATATTTTTCGTGTTTTCGCTTGTTGTAACTATTGCTGTTGATTCCTCCATTGTCATTATTGGTAGTCTTCTCAGTTTTGCTGGTATTTCCATATTTCTCATTTCTCTTGCTAACTGGTGTTTTTTTACGGTGTTGAAGGCTTGTTGGAGGTCCACGAAAGTCAATTCCATGTTCGTAACATTTTTCTATTGTCTGCATCTGTCGTCGACAGACCCGTTGTTACCCGTTGGTACAGACCCAACTTTTTCTCTATGTATTTCTTATCATTGTTGTTAATAGTTTGTATGCCGTATTCAATAGTATCGATTCGTCTGTAGTTTTTAAAAATCGGTGTTACGAGTATCTGTCCATTTCACCAATCAATTGGCATGTTCTCTTAAATCCAGGTGTTGACTATCAGGTTATGTATTCGTTGTAGTACTCTTTCTCCTGCGTTCTTTATTAATTCGCTATTAATTCCTTCTTGTTCTGCTGTTTTTTGGTTTTAGTTTTTACGCTGGTTAGGGCATTTTCTTCATTGTCGCCTTCATCTGCCCTTGCTTCATCTTCATTCTCTGAGTTGTCTCTGTTCTTGTACAACTCTGAAAATTGTGTTTTCCATTGTTTTGTGCTTATTTTAGACATTGCATTGTTAGTTCTCCTTTCATCTACTTGTGTTCGAAAAGCTTCGCATTATCTTTGTTGTTTGCTTCAAGTTCTTGCATCTGTTCTGTGCTCCATTTAGTTCTCTTCTTTCTACTCAGCTTCGTCGCCTTCTGTTTTTCTTTCCTATAGGTATTTAGTTCTTGCTTCCCGCCTGTTTTTATCCACTTGCTCCTAGCTACGTTTTTGATCTTGATCTTTTCCTTACATTCTTCGTCAAACCATTCTTTTGAAGTTTCCTACTCTTCTCGGCCTGCAATTTCTTCTGATATGATGCTATTTTTTGCGTTTCCCGAATCAGTTTCTATATGGTTTGCTTTCCAGTTTTGCTAATTTTAATTTAATTTTAGTAATTTGATATATTAATTTTTTTATTTGAATTCAATACTGAATTTGTCCTTTCCAACTTTTTCAGATCCATCTGCCTCTGTTAACTGTATGTAAAACGTTGACTTACGTAGAACATGCATCGTCTGCCAAGTCTGTTTAATTTGTTAGTTCCCCTTACACGTAAATCCCACATACATAGGTATAAACTTTAGAGCTTTTAGATCCCCCGCCACAGATGATTATTTAAAACAAATTTTATCTTCCTCATTGAAATTTGTTAGCTGGCAACTTTCACGCAAACTGAACTTTCTATTTTGTTCCAGATATCACCGAAGAAAGAAAGACGACAAAATTTATGCACATAGGTGAGTAAACGGCGTCTCGCCGAGGAGGGTTAAAAGCATTCACAGCCCGCTACTAATTGGAAATAAAAATGAGGTATTTGTTACGTGTTACACTTGTGTCAATAGGCCGAACGATTTTTTTTCTTTAGTGCCACCGAAATAGAACTGGTATTAACTTTTAACAGTGTTTGTTTCCTATTCTAAATTTAAACCGTAAGGGGAACATCAACCCCGCTGGAAGCATACCGTATGGTACACGACCCGCACCCACGTATAAACTGTGTTGTCGTATATTACCCCCCCCCATCTAAAAATAAATTTCAGCTTTAGGTTTTTAAATTTGATTTGTCTGGCTTAGAATTGAGAAGAGTACTTATGTACTTTGAAATGTATAAGCGGAATAATTCTTGATTGTATGCAAGTACATACCACGAAAACTTAAAATCTAGATAGAAGAGGTCGACTGCTACACAAGATTTTGTTTGTTCGTTTTTGTTTATTTGCGGCAGTAATCATTCATGCATTTCGCTTTTCCGAAGTCATTAACATTAACTCTAGATGGCCATACGCAGGACGCTAATTAAAGATCAAATACGCTGCGTAACTGAAATTCCTTTTCTTATATACATGGCAAATATGTATATTCCGCGCATGTACCGCTTTCTTTTTTTTAATTTTGTTGTATAGTTTGTTAAAAAAACCTACATATTGTTTTTATAAGCATAAATAATTTTACAACCAATGTATCTAGTAATACAAGAAGTCAGTATGTGTTATTTTATTATGTACAATTAAGTAATGTGAAGTTACATGAAATAGAAGTAGTATCTGGATTGCCACAAGACTCTCATGTTGGCTCTGTACTGTTTTTGTTATTTATAAATTGCGGTAGTGATGGTGGGCCCAAATAACAGGCCTTGTTCTGAATTATATACTGCGATATTTAAACTGTACGATTCTATCTTAAGGCAACATTTCAACTTTACATGAATTGACGCCCAACGTGGGGCAACAACCCATTACATTACTATTTGCATAAATGAAATCATTTTTTTATAAATATGTAGGTCTCTAAGTGAGCGAACAAGAAAACTCTGTTCTATTTCATATAAATTGTAAACGTTGTCGGAATATAATTACAAAATAAAAGATCTCATAATTTCAAATTTATCGTTCAAAAACTTACCCCATTAACGGACCACGCTTGTCGAGTTAATTCTAAAAGAGGAAGAAGAAACCCCTTTGTTACGGTTGACAGTAATTTCAAGTAAAATTTAATTCCGCGCGAGAAAGAATACCATTTTAAAAATTACCCCGCGCCGTAATTAAGTGTGAAGTCTTAGAAGAGGGGGGGGGGCTCCGTGTTTACACGTTAATTAACGAAAGTCCAATTCAATATTTCTAGTAACACCGACTACCCATTACGCAGTTGAGGAAATTACGTAGATCAAATGAACCGCCACAAATCATCGGGGCCTTGTATTTTAAAAGTTAAATTCGAACTAAACGAGGATTAATTTTAATTAGCGCTCGGAACGGGTTCTGTTTTTTTTTTTTTTTTGTTAATAACAAGGATCCATCTTGGAGAATGTTAATTACGACACAATAAGTGGAGCCACCTTTTCCCAGGCTTCCTGATTAAAAACTTTTTAATTGATATTTATGTAATAGAACGTACTGTTTTAGTCAGGTTATTATGTTTCTCAAGCTTTATTACACCCATATGTGGTAAATTGCGTATTCCTTATTTATAAAACCAACAAGAACGAACATATTTTAATCAGCGGATTTAGCAAATTGCAAATACTGTACATAGAAGTGTGTTTGTACTTTGAGATTTTAAATTTAAATTAATAACGCTCATTAATAACGTTTTCAAGGTCAATGGAGGAAATATTTTTCATATGTAGGGCTGTCGTAATGATGAATGTGTTCCAAATTCAACTTCCTGACCTGTATACACACAAGCATTCGATAAATATTAGTTTCTAGCAGGCAAGTAATAATCCATAATGTATTAGTTGTTTCGGCCCCGAAACATCGAAAAAAAAAACCGAGCTCGACGATAATTTGACATTTCTCAATTAATTTTCCTCAGTTTCGAATGTTCCCAGGCGCAAACTTATCAAAACTCGTGTTTATAAACCAATTTAAAGTAATGGTATTGTTAATGGCTTCACAATAACTGAGCCACTTCTCGTTAAATCTTTAATTAAATTTATAAGATTCCTGTCTCACTGGCCTTTTTCACTGTACGTTTTAATTGTTCGTAATTACAGATTGCCGTTTCACTTGTCGTGATTGCTAATTTAATTTTCTATTAACTGCAATTTCAGTTTCGCACTGTGGAGGAGGACTTTTAATTTTATTTAATTAGATTTGATTACAGTACTCTCAAATCTAATTGCAATATATGTATTCTTCTTCTTATTGTTTTCAATGTTAAAGACAATTTTGTTCTTCCTTATACAAGCAATAAAATTTTCGCAGTAAGTTAATTTTGACGTTGAAATAAAGGAAGCATCCTTGTTTTAGCCTGTATTGCATTAAGGTGGAAATAAAGGAACTTCTCAGGTACATTACCTACAAATCGATAGCAATCACTCAATCTCCCAACACTCTTTCCAGCTTTGTTAAGGGATGACCGTCTCTCGACTTTTCTCGGCCTTCCTCCGCCGAAGAACAAAAACTCGACGTGATTACATTGTCTTTCGTAAGATTAATTGTTTAGTCATTCCGCAGTCGGATTTCAGGCCCGCAGTGACAGCTGTTACAGTGTCAGGCACTCAGTTTCTATAATGAACTTTTCGGTATATTGCCTAAATGGACCCGACCCATCGACTTAACATTAGCCTCCTTACTTTCGCTCTCCGACTTTCGCCCGGCCCGGCGGAATAGTGAGTGATAGGTTTACTTTGCGCGAGTTATTGTTTGACTTAAGAACTCGGGGAAATAAATTAATCGGTTCTATTATAATTAATCATTTCGCGCCTTTAATTACGAGAATAAATATTTGGCCTTTGCCTAAGGAAACGTTTTCGCCTAGGTAATAAATTATTGGCGGCCGTTTCGTTGAATTCGAATGACATTCTTGAAATTGAAAACAATCAACTCGATAAGATGTGCTTTCAAATCAATTCGACATCTGAAACTGTTGACCTCAATTAATAAGTTTAGACTTCTGCACACATTTATAAATACACTGTAGTCTCTATAACGTGAATGTCCCATGCTTTAGAATATGTCGTTCACGTTTTAGAGTATCCGGGTGTTCACGTTCATGTTATGGGACGTTCACGTTATAGAGACTATGTGTATAGAGATGTTTAAACCAGCGCCTTTTCAACTTGATGCAAATTTCCGTGCATTCTTTTATAATTCGAAAATTATGTCCGGGTTTACTTTAGAGCTGTAATAGAAAAAAGATTCCATTCTATTGTAAACAATATCCTGTGCAGTCTTAAAAGTAAATCAAATAAAACGTTAATGGCGGAATAAATACAGGAATGCAATCAAACAGACGCCACAGTCCTTTAAATATCGCGCCGGCATAAAATTCTCTTGAACGTCGAATAAATCAATCGGGCGAGAGATGGAAATAAATGTCCCGCATTCCGCTGAATGTCTCCTTTTAAAATCCCAACATTACCGTCGGCAATCAAGGAAAATATTATAAGCAAACGATCGCTGAATGTTCATGTTATTGCTGCATGTTTTCCTTTAGAAAGAGCATAAAAGATAACTGCACATAACGACGAGCGAGGGAAATAATTACCTGATAGATTAATAAAATTTAAATTGAACTGACAGAATGTTTTTATACAAACAGAAGTATATTCAATAAATTGTTAATACGAAAAAATTCAAGAATTTAATCTGTTTGTTTAATAATGGAGAGACATGAAAATATTCACGCAGGCTGAAGGATATCATTATTTCTTTTTTATCAACATGCTATTTACATTAAGAATGATCACGAAGTATCAACTGTTATCGTAATGGTTGAAAATAAGAAGTAAATAGATACTTGTGCGTTTATTAACGTTCACCTTTTTCTTGAAGGATAATTAAATTTCCTGAATCAAAGGGCTTCAATACTTATAACATATACTCCTCACAATCAAATCCAAATACGATAATTTAAAAATCAAGGCGCTTGAAATTTATTTCAACTAGAAGAAGAAAAAAAATTAAAGCTAAAGGCTTAGTAGTGATGAATATAGTTTTCGTCCAGACTGTTTATCAACGGCACTATTTACGGGTGCGTTAATTTCACGGTTTTCGTTCCGAATTACCGATGGCCCCTCGGCCGAAAATGTGAAATTAAGACGTTAATCTCGAAATGGCCCCAAAATAAAGCTCATCGCCGCTTTTTGTCTTTCTCGTTTGTCTCTTAATTGTCGCACAGAACCTCCTCATCCTCCGAGTCCCCCCTTATTTTAACGATCGCGTTGCTTTACGATATTAAATGCAATTACAGAGCGAAATACTTGTAATTTATTGTTAACAAATCAATTTACATACGAAAATTACGTCTTTGAAATAAACTACAAGAAAGAATGACAAGTCGGTTTTACATCGTTCGTGCAAGCACGCAAGTCTCGATTCTGAAATTGAAATATTACCAATATAACTAGAATGTTGCTTTTTGTTAATGTCAAAGCGCTCGTTAAAGTTAAAAACAAAGAAATAAGCATATAGTCCTACATTTTTTTATTAGTGCTTACAGTTTTCAGGATTAGAGATGTAGTAAGATAAAGTTTCAGTCGAAGACAAACGATACTTCATTGATTATTTAAAAATGTGTGAAACTGTGAACAGGTGCGTGCCACAACTGTCAAATTACACATGCATTTAGAATTGAATTGCAGTTTTTGCTGCCGCCTTAATTTTTTGCGCTAAATAAATCATACAGGTCATAAATTACGATCATTAATAACACAACGTCACGTTGATTTGCTAATTTCATTACGAAATGTATCAGCAATTTTCTGTTACGCATTCTCCAAGGCAATCATCTACAGCTTAAGATTGCCATCATAGTCCTAATAATGCGGGGAATGTGGAAAAATCGATTCACTCCGTTTCTTAATAGAAAGAAAAACAAATTGAAAATGACTCGAACCTTATTTGCATCTGCAAGGAGCACAGAACAACGTGAACGTGATGAATGTGTTACGGGCGGCTTTGTTTCCGAGTCTGTTGCAAGAAAATGACAAAATAATTACATACCAGGCGGTCTCGTCTTTTTAACAAAAACTTTAATTGTGGCGTTATGAGGGAATTTTACACTTGCGTGAAATGAACCATCGACAACAAAAAATTCGAAATTTATGAGACCTAAGTAGGAAGTTCAGTGTTTATAACAGTTGTTTATAATTATCTGGGACAGGTTGCAAAATAGACGACATAATTGCACACTAATGCCCAAGCGCACAAAAACGTAACATCAGTTAAAAAGAAATGGGAAGTTACAATGTAGTAGAACATGACTCCAATAAAAGGGTTGAAAGGTATTCAGCCCGTTAACCATGAAATTATTTAATTATAAACGCCTGTAGCTATTAACTCTAGTCTCTTATGTCTTCACACTTTATTACAAAACACTAAAAGTGAGCCATCAAGCACAACTCATTAATAATTAATATTAACACGCGCTTTTGCACAAGCAAGCATCTATGTAGTACATAACACCACCACGCATGGATAAAATTTGCATCTGATTAGGGCTGATTCACATCACACACAAAATTTTCCCCGACTTACATAATTCGTGTGTCATACAGTCTCGGTCAATTATCACGAGCGAAAGGGAAGAGCAGTCCAAGCTTGGGGGGAGGTAAAACGCAGTGAGTCAAGACAGAACGAGATGGAAGCAAAAGCGTGTCTAGCGATCGCGAAAGAGATAAGGGGAAATGCGGTAAAAATGGACGAAATAAAAAGGGGGTCCCGCACACACGCAAGCCACATGTGGCCGATGTTTTATCATCTCGCTGGGTAGTTCTCACCCCTTGACTCATCTGAATTATACAGTCCCTACTAAATGATTCATTACTTGGCTGTACTTTTGTTTCTTAGCGGCTAGTAACGGGGTAATTTATAACATGATAGTAAGAAATACCTATATAGATATTCCGAGACTAATAAATAAATAAATTCATGTGGTGCGTGATGGCAGAAATATCATTGAATTTAGCTATTTGTCGTTCTTTGTATGAACATGAAAATGAAGTTACGTATAAATCGACTTAAAATATTGGACCGATGCGATGCTTTTTCCTTCATTCATTCATTCAACTTTTTTTTGCTCCAATTTTATTAGAACTGATTCTATATCTAGCGACAAAAGATCAATAAGCTTTTATTGAAAGCCAAGGTTAATTAAAGGCAGACTAAGAGGAAAGTCCAAAAATAATCAAGCACTAAGATATATTGAAACTTTAGAGTTCAAAATTTAAGGAGATATACAAGAATAGGAAAGGATGGAGAAGATATTAAAAGATGAAGGAGAATATAATTAATAATAGTTTAATTGCCCAACAGATAAAAATCCAATTACAGAGCAAACTTAAAATGTATAATACGTACGCAAATAAGTAAATATGTAGTGGCTAAATTACAAAATTAAACAAAAAAAATTAATTAGACTTTAGAGAATCATAAAATATGTCAATCTTCTCTGCTGCGGAACACATATATACGAGATTGGTGCCTTACATAACATGTTCGTCCTTGGTGTTGGACCCGAAAAAGTTTAAGCTGATCTAGTTGAGACACGTGGAATATGGAAACTAACATTTGCAAGGAATTGAGAGCAGTCAATACGTGCCACAACCAGTTTCCACAGAAAACGCGCAGTATGAACATCTCTGCGCCATTCAAATGGCTGCATCTTGTGTCTACGAAGCAAAAACTCATTAGGAATATCCCTCGGCGGGTAAATGCCATCACATCTAAATGAAAGGTATTTTAGAAATCTTCGTAGATTTTTTTCAATCCGTAGGCGAGCAGCATCGTAGTAAGGAGCCCAAGGTCATCGAAGCATATTCAAGCTTACTAACAACGAAAGCAAAGAATAAGTTTTTTAGCAACGTAGGATCATTAAAAGGCCTAACATTAAATAGCCCAAAGTTCTAGACGCAGATAGTGCAATAGCTTCGATGTGATGTGAAAAACTCAATTGGGAATCAAACAAGACACCAAGGTCTTTAAAAGTGTTAGTTTCAGTTAACGGTTGACCATTTATTTCATAAACTGAGTCGACACCATGCGTTTTTCTACTAAAAGTAAGTGTGTAGCATTTATTGATATTCAGATTCAGTCTATTATCATCACACCATCGAATGAGTATATCTATGTCAGACTGAAGTTTCAACACATCCATACAGCTGGAAACAGATGGGTAGACTTTTAAATCATCAGCACATGCAACAACATGACAGGAGAAGGAAGATAGAAGATCATCCATGAATATTAGAAAAAGAAGAGGACCCAAATTTGACCCTTGAAGCACACCAGACGTTGACAAAAAATCGTAAGATTGAAAACCATTGAAACAAGCATAATTAATTCTATTAATAAGGTAAGACTTAATAAGTAGCAAAAAGTTTAAATTAATATAATAATAATATAAAAAAATAACGAATCACGAAGAAGGAGGAATCCTCGAGGCACGAAAAAAGCAATCATAAGTAGATTTTTTTTTTAATCTGTGGTGGTTGCCCAAGAATCCATAAAGAGAAATATCGTAATACTTTTTAAAGCACGAGGAATGAAACGGACAGCGAGGAAACCCAAAATTGTTAATAGAAGAAGCGCTTGTTGAAAGTCAAGGTTAAGTAAAGGCAGACTAAGACGAAAGTCCAAAAATAGTCAAGCACTGAGATATATTAAAGATTTAAACATCAAAAACTTAAGAAGATATGCAAGAATAGGAAGGAATGGATAAGGTAATACAAGATGAAGGAGAATAAAGAAAACTAACGAGTCACGAAAAAAGCAATCATAGGTAGATCGAAAGGACAATCGAAAGAACAAGGTTTTCGATACATAAGAATCTATAGAGAAAAAGAGAGAGAGAGAGACATCGTTAGACTTTTTAAAGCATCAAGAATCAAACGGATGAGACTTACAACAAGGAAACCCAAAATTGTTAACAGAAGAAGATTTTGTTGAAAGCCAAGGTTAAGTAAAGGCAGTCTAAGAGGAAAGTCCAAAAATAACCAAGCACTAAGATATATTGAAGCTTGATATGCAAGAATAGGAAAGGATGGAGAAGATAGTAAAAGATGAAGGAGAATATAGAAAACTAACGAGTCACAATGCTAAGGTTTTCGATACATAAGAATGTAAAATTAAATTCTTCAACAGGGCTGCAGTCAAGAGGGCGGTAATTAATACTCTTTTAAAGTTTAACCGAGCTTTCGGAAAATTTTATTTCCTTTTTCAAGGTTTCTACAAAAACATGGCATTAATTAACAATTAATTAATAATATAAATTTTTACTTACTCCTTAATGAGTAAGAAAAGAAGTTAATTTCAAGTTAAAAAATTTTTTTGTTGACAAATTATTTTTGGCACTAAATTGAATTGACAGTAAATTTGTTTATTTGAGACAAAGCAATATGATGTTAAGAATTTTTAGAAATGATTTTAAAATTTAGTAAATATGTGTAAATGCAACTAAGTTTCTCAATATCTGTTCTTTTATTCATGCTTTTATTATTGCCAAAAATATGACACATTTCAATAAAAGTTCTTTGATTCAAATTAGATTCAATATCCAGTATTTTTGCATCTTGAAAATTGATGTGATGGTCCTGTTTATTGGCATGTTCAGATAAAGAGCAAGCAGAAAGTCTGACTCTAATATCACTTTTATGTGAGATTATTCTGGAGTGAAGAGTTCTGGATGTTTGTCCAATATAAACAGAATCACAATCAAGACATGGAATTTCATAAATAGAATTAATTTGTCGGAGTTTGTCAAAAGGATCTTTAACTTTAGTAAATAAGGCCCTTAATTGTTAATAAATTTTTTGTTGCAATGTGAATGTTTTTGTTCTTAATTACTTTTATTAGTCGAGATGTAAGATTAGGAATAAATTTTAATGATCTGAAAACTTTATTACCCTCATTTAATCTTGAATTATTATTATCTTGTGATTGGGATTCTATTCTTTGCCGAGTATTGAAAATTAATTTATTGAGCATTGCATTAGGATAAATATTCTTTAAAAGAATGTTTTTTAGTTTATGAAGATTTTTTATTACCGCCCTCTTGACTGCAGCCCTGTTGAAGAATTTAATTTTCCTTAACTGATCAGTCGTGATCATACTGCACACATAAGAATGTATATAGAGAGAGACATCGTTAGACTTTCTAAAGCATGAGGAATGAAACGGATGAGACTTACAGCGAGGAAACCAAAATTGTTAATAGAAGCGTTTGTTAAAAATCAAGGTTAAGTAAAGGCAGACTAAAAGGAAAGTCCAAAAACAACGAAGCACTAAGATATATTGAAGCTTTAGAATTCAAAAACTGAAGGAGACATGTAAGAATAGGAAAGGATAGAGAAGATAATAATGGATGAAGAAGAATGCAGAAAACTAACGAGTTACGAAGAAAGAGCGATCATAAGTAGATGGAAAGGACAATGCAAAGGTTTTCTATACATAGGAATGTATAGAGAGAGACATCATTAAACTTTTAAAGTACGAGGAATGAAACGGATGACTTAAGACGAAGAAACTCCAAATTGTTAACAGAAGAAGCTTTTGTTGAAAGCCAAGGTTAAGTAAAGGCAGATTTTACAATCGTTGGATAAGCATTATTCTTAGAATAACGTGACGTAGGTGTGACATAGATATGGAGGAACATTTTCTTTTTTTTATCTGTGGTGGTTGTCCTAAGTCATCGACTTGTCAGGACCTCAGGAGCGGGAGTGTATTTGTGCGGTTTGAACCGACGACCATGCGATTGCAAGGCAAGGCAAGCAAGTCCCTTGCCACTTGGACCGTTCAAGCGTTAAAAGATATTCGGCGAACAGTTATTTCGTCCTTATTCCACGATTGTAAAACTGGGCCTTAGAGGAAAGCTCAAGAATTTAAAAGTACTAAGATTGAAGATGAAGGAAACTATGCAAAAATAGGAAGGAATGGAGAAGATAACATAGGATGAGAAGATATAAAAACTAACCACTGATGACGAGAGAGCAATCGTAGATGGAAAGGACAAAATAAGACTTATACTATAACGCAGAGATCCAAAAATTTTAATAAAAGGAGTTTACAGTAAGTGGAAGCAGACTGAGAGAGGATTTGAAAGGATCAAGCAGTGACTTATTAAGGGGTGAGTTATTAAGTTCAAGAACTGTGGTTGACGTGGGCGCAAAGGAAAGGAAGATAAATATTACTTATTTTTAGAGAAGAAAAGAAGAGTTCTGCTATATCAAAATAATACTCAAGGGCGTTAGATTTTGGCATAAAAGATCATGCTGTGCTTCTGGTGGAATTATAAAGGTCTTATCTACTTTGAATTAATTCCAAATAATCATTGAATTCTTGCTAAAGGCGAAAAATAATTCGACAGAAAAAAACACGAAAGCAAATTCAAACAAAAGACATCAAAATATTAACTAATATGAACGTTGACTATTAGCTGGAGGAATGTTAAAAAAGTAAAAGATGATTGAGAAATGAACAAAATAAAATGAAGTAAAAACAAATTAACGTCGACTATTCCCTGGAAAAATATTGAAAAAATAGAAGATGATTGGAAATCAAAGGACTATGAGTGAACAAAAATAAAATTACACATGAAACAGATGTAGAAAATTCAAAATACGAAAGAAAACTGAAAAAGTCAATAGAAGGAAGTGTTAGAAAAATGTTTGTGTGCCCTTCTGTTTGGAATTATGAAAGCCTTATCCATTTTGCTAGTTTGTAATTAAAACAAAAACTGATTGTACATTGAAGTATACTTTTTAAATTCCTGGAAATTATTCCGATTTCCTCTTTACAATATCCGTAATTATTAATGTGTACTTTCATTAAGGCAATTCTAACGACGTTAAAGAAGTCGGTGTGAATCCGTGTTAACGCGGACGCCGAATGAATTTAAATGGACTCACGTTTAATTCTGTTATAATTTAAGTTTTTATGCCCGCAATTAAACACACCAAAACTCTCATACTCGGATTCATTAAGCCTCACGAGAGTTTTTGTGCGGCACAAATCTATTATAGAACATCTGGCAGGGCTTTTCTTCGAACGCGGCGGCGGATGTGTTATACAAATGTCTTGACTACCTCGACCCTCTTTGTCTTAACATCACGATAATGGAGTTTGAGATGATTAGAATAAGAATAACGTTACATTATATTTAAACACTTTTTTTCATCCCTCCATGCAAGCTAAACATGTTTCGTAATATAATTTAAATAAATGTGGCGTATTCGAACTTGTGAGTTCTGAATTGTTGCTTAATGGATAAACATGGATAGGCTCTGTGTGTGTATTTAGTTGGTAAATATGTATGAATTTACGCTTTTAGAAAATTCCATGTTCAACGAAACATACATTTTGATAAGACAGTAGCTTAATAGCTGGAAACGCGTTAATGGAGAATTACATTGTTTGCCGACGATATAACTAAAATCACTTATCAGTGAAGTTCCCAGGCGAGCAAACAAAACGGCAAGAATTCCGAATCACCGAAACACACCCTTTGTGTGACTAATGAAAATTAATTATACATACACCCTTTTCCGATAGCGCGAAAGGGTGCAATTTGCGCAAGCAAAATCTGATTTTCCCGCAGATGATTCATTTTTCATGTGCACACGAGTCGTAACATATGGAAGACGTTACGACCACTTGAAACACACGTTCTCAGAAAATTATGCTAATCAGCGTTTTACGGCCGAACTTGGACTTGTTTGACGTGCCACTCCAGGGGAAATTTGTACCGTCGATATTATTTAAATTAACCCGGTGAGACGTTCGGGGCACATCCGACCTATCCGTTAGCTAAAATTTACTGCGATTAATTACCGGAGACGTTGCCATTTCGAAAACCAAGAAAGATAATGGCTTTTGAGACCATTCGTAAAACAATAATGACATATTTTATCTAGAAATAAAATTTATACTACCGTGATTACGACTTTTTTATGCAAATCCTATCAATCATTTTGAAACAATTATAATCAATCATTCGGAAGCAAGCATCCTTTTTTTTTATAAAAATATCCATAAATCTAAACAAGCCACGAAACTATTCGGCTTTACAAGAACTGAAATTGTTAGTATAACATTTTGTATGAAACAGATTAATAAGTTTTATACAGTGCGTGTCGGCAAGTAAATAATTGCAAATAAATTTAAAGTGCTGTTGTTTATACTGATCGCAAGTGCAAGAGCGGAAATTACCGTAGTGTAAAATTGTTCGCCTATGCTAATTAGCAACATAAAGACAAATTCATATGGTTACTTGCTACATATAAATTTTGTCCGGTCTACTTGCTACGCACAGCCAATTTCCTGCGAGGAATTCTTCTGCGATTATACGTGAGATAATGAGATTGCGGACATTATTAATTTAAGTTTTTTTTTTCGTAGCTGCAAAACGCAGCGAGTTCTTCTTACACTACAATATCTAGATGGATGACTTGCGGGTCCGCAATCGGCTTTGAACGCATCGCCGTGAATTCCACGTTAATCATTATTTGCTTTGTATTCGTACGTTTTCTGCGATGTGTATTCATTATACTCTATAAGGCGTATGTGTATTAACAATAATAAATATCAGCTTGATGAAAATCAGCAATTCTTCATCCATCCTGCATTTCATTATGCCAGGTCATGGACGTGATGATATTTGAATGAATTCGAAAAGAAGACAATAAAACTCATCCACATACAATTTCAATATTAAATTAGATCTCATTTTACAAAAAAAAAAAAAACAAATTCGTTGAATCATATGCTAACACATAGAAATGAACACAGTAAATACATTAATCATGTTTTACTTTTAGTTTCAACTTGGGGTTTATACTCGCATTCTCTTAAGTCGCTGTGTAAACTTTAATCTACATTTAATAATGTGGTTCACTTTTACGCAGGTCTCTTTTTGTTCGGAAATTAGCAGCAGGTAATCACGGAGCGTTCGCTGCTGTTATTTGAAGCCAACGTAAAAAATCGAACCCTAATTAAATCTAGATCATCCTTTACATGTATGTGGTCGTGGACGCAGGAGTTAATTTCACTTTGCTTTTGAGATCTTTTTAAACCCCGATACGACACAATTACACAAGTTTTACGATTACCTTTTAAAACAACGGTTATTGTTGCGTCAATTTATGTGGGGTGCAGTTAAAATGAAAAACGCCCCCTTTTCCCAAGCCGAAATTGCCCTCATTTTTTAAGGAAAATTTGCAAATTTGTACGGAATTAACTCGGACGTCGTCTGCTTTATTTCACTGTAAATTCGGTTTTTATTGGTCGGCTTGTAACAGGAAATTGGGATGCTATTAGAAATAAATTCCCACGCAGCCAGAATCCGTTTGTAATTAAAGTTTTTTTTTGCAATTGATAACATCGAACTGGAATTTGATTCCAGTTCGAAGAAAAACCGTGTACTTCCAAATACGGATGATAAAATGAAGACGCCCAATGCTTGCTTTCGTTGGTTGTTAATTAGCTTTCAGTTAATGCTAAATAAAAACTGGCTAACATGAAACTTCGTCGTATCTTATTTAATTGAATAGTCAGCATCAATAAGTACTAGTTTTGATAGTTTAAGCTCAATTTTCTAATTTTGTAATAATAATAAACAACTTTATTCAAAAAATATGTTAAACTTGTCTGCTGCATGTTGCATAATACAAAAATTATAAAAAGGACAACGTTTTATAACGAGTCCCACCTTAAATAAATAATAGTTCCTCTTCCACATTTTACTCTCTCAATTTATTCTTCTTATAGGAATACAAAGAAGACGGAAACCAGAAAAAAAATAATAATAATAACGATCGTTACAGTAAAGGCAATATCTAAAATTACTTTTGTTTGCATAATGCATTCCGTGACAGTTTATTTCTTGTGAACACACACAATCTCCAGTATTTTTTCGAAAAGCAGGAGCCCCCCCCGGACAAAGAAAAGTAGGAGCGCTTACTTTTTTTATGTGGGTAACAAATTAAAATTGTTTTCTTTAAATTTGGAGGACAACACTTGGGGGCCGCAATCTGGTTAATGTGGCCCAGGTAAACAGGTGCTGGCCGACCTGATTCCGAACAGCTGCCTTTTTTATTTTAAAATCTGAAGCCGGTTATTCGGCGGCGCAGTAATATTCGGGGAAACGCATTTTAAGATATTCCTTTTGGGTCCTCTGTGTTTAATCTAGTACTAAACTGTAATCATGTTGAGTAACACTTTTGCTTTTAGAGGGTTTTTTTTTTCGACTAAGAGAAATAATAAATTTAGAAAAGTATCGAAGTTAAAATTCACTTGGCGAAAGCGTTAATTAAATGTATGATAGCGCAAAATATTTCAAAATTATCGAAGTTGGGTTTTAATTAAAATCGTTTGCCTTGTTTGGGGTATACCTATATTTTTTGCTTGAATTCTCTATATACTCGCGTGTAATGATTTACGAAAATTTGTGTGTAATCTGAAAACTGCTGGTTAATATATTCATTACAACAACTTTTATACCTCGATATGAGCCGGCAACTGCTAACCAGATCCCAGTTTTAATTTGAGCATTTTCATTAACTGAGTCGGGGCGTGAACGTAGGGATCAGATCATGTTTAATATAAACGCTGAGTTGTAATTCAGTACTGGTTTTAAACAAACAATCAAGCTTAAGGTGACCAACAACATTTCTCGTTTTGAAAAATTTCTGAAATGAGCTTTGAAGTTTGCTAACATCATGGAAATGAACTTTATGAATTTCATATCCTACAAAGTATTTTTTGTTTTCTTGAAACGTTTGGTTCCTGATTTAGATGATTTGTTGCTGATTTGGAACGATTTGCTCTTGACTAATGCTGGTTGGGACGCTTTGTTACTGATTTGGAACAAACTGGTATTGAAAGGAGGAAATTTGATTTGAGAAGTAGTTGTAGAAGTTTGCCTGTTGAGGTGAGCCTATTGTCTCTCTCAAAATCAAAAAACCACCAACCTCGCAATTTACCTCGTAGATACAACCGTGGCAAATTTAGGTGGAAAAAAATTGCGCATTTTAAAAGATTTCTGCTTTTTCGCGGCATCATAAGGCTTAGGCCTTGGGTCAAATTAAGTATTAATATGACATGGGAATTTTGATTTTTGGCAACACAATTCAACAGGTGGTAATTTTTTAATTTTGAGAAAGAGAGTATTTTATATTGAATTTGTTGTTAAGCTAAAACCATTTGATACTGAGGAATAAATTGTTTTTGAGGTAAGATCGCCTGCTCAAAAGTTGGAGCGCTTTGCTGCTGAGCTAAGGACTTAAATTCATTTAAATTATTTACAATTCTGCCAGTCGCCCTGTATGTGTCCGGGAATCAAAAGGTCAGCCTGTGCCTACGTGCCAATCGTCACACTTCATCATATTGCGCCAGAAAACCATACGCTCATCTCGTAACGACCCCCGTCCTAGCGTAGTTGGGCAGAACGCGTCCTTTCCGCCACGCACGTATTACTGTTGAAGATCTCTCGGCGTACACGTCTACTGTTTGTGTGTGTTCACGATTTTTGTGCTTCTTTTCATGTGAATCTTTTGATTGAAGCCTGAAACGGAATCTATTTCGAGATTTGCTTAAGTGCTTGCCAAGCTCTTTTTAAGCTTCTCTAAGCCTGTTCCTGGGACAAAGAACAGGTAGGTTTGATCGGCAACTTTGTGTGTATTTTCTGTTTGTAACGCGTATCTTTCCCCTACTTCCAGTGGTAATCATACCCTGTTCTGACAATGAACAACGACCTTTGGTGTGGAAGAAAAAGCCGTAATCAGAATCGTCCTGGCATCACGGCCACCCCTTCGTCTGATAGAAGTTGGACGTGACCGCAGACGTGACGCCACAATAGTGACGTAATATTTATCGCCGTTTTACGTCATTAGCAGCACTATCCTCCGCTGGAGGGCGCTCGCTTGGATTCTTCCACCACACTATTGACAACTGTTTGTCTATACGTTGAATTTTGGTTATAAGGTCGGAAATATTTTACTTATTTATTTACTTGTTTGCATCACCTAAACGCGTGTTACGTTATTTCTATTCTAAAAAGTGACTTTAAATATTGATCTTAAGCTTTTGCTGTAAACGAAAAGCAGATCTGTTTCTCGGACAGTTTTCATTTAATCATAGAGTGATTACAAGTTTCTTGCTCAATTTATTGTGACCCCTTCTGGGTCGTATTTGTTACTTGTTTTATTTTTACTACATTTTTGAACATTTCAAATAAAAACAAGTGTGCTCAGCTGATGACTTTTATTTTGTTTAACTTGTCCCACCTTTGCTTTTGGGATTTCGTTGAACCCTCCTTTCTCCAGGAGTTTAGCCGGCGGTGCCGGAGAACTTTGAAGTTGCTCGCACAATTTGCCGTCCTTCAGGTAGGTAGCAATTAATCGTCGCGAACAACGCTTAACGATGTCCTTATATGGCCATTTCGATAATAAAGGGTTCTGACTACATCTGCGATCACCCCGCGTCATCCTATTTCGTTTTGTTTCAAGGCGTATTTACTCGTTCAACGGTGGTCATGTTGTATCGTGTGTTTCAATTTAACGTTAAGTTTTCGCTATGAAGATTTTTCTGTACCATTGAACGAGGAGACTAGGGAGAATTCTTTTACCCTGCAAAGGCTTGACTTTTACTTAAAATATCCAGGTAATATACGCTAATGGCTAACGCTATCTTAATTTCTAACTGTGGTGTTTCTTCTTTTAATCCAGGCTTTTTCGTCTCAATGTCTTTTACCTTTGGATATTCTTTTTCGTCCTGGTACCGTTTACCTTTGGGCTTTCGGAACTCATCATACTCCTCCCGTGGTCGCATACTGCCGAAAACAACACACGAGCCTAACTGCTGACTGCTAACCATCTCGTGGTTCGCTCAGAAGACAACCCTTTTGAACTGCGTGAGTTCGTGTCGTATCTTATTTTATTTTACTGTTTCGTGAAGCTGCATTATTTAAGAGCGAATTATCGACAGATCTGGCATCGTCCAGCTGTATTAAATGGTTGTAGTAAACAGTAATGATAAGTATCAAGTAGATTATTTAAGTACATTGTACAGTCACGAATTTAAATTTACTTATTTTCCCAGATAATGACGTCGTGACAATATTTACATTAGATCTTTTGCAAATTGAGAGTATTTATAGTTTTGTTTATAAGATCCGTGCATAGTATTACAGAAAGTGCTGAAAATGGTCACCTTGAGCTCTAAGCGCCCCACCTTGAGTTGTCTTAGGCTCGGTTTTTTCACCTCCAGTTAACATTATCTGATGTTATAGTAACAATTGTGATTCCTATAGTAACAATTGTGATCACAATCGTTACTATGGGAATGAATCGCCAGATAAAGTTAACTGCAGGTGAAAAAATCGGGCCTTAGATGCTGAAAAATTCCTACATTCTCAAATTTGTTCAATGCGACGAATTTTAATAACAATTAAATATATCGCTATATTTTCTATAAGTATTATATGAAGGCTTTTATTAAAAATTCACCAAAAAAAAATACCCATAAATTTAAAACAAAATCTAACCGCAGGGTTCAAACATAATCAACAGGAAATCACGGCTACCTTTGTCTCTGTTTACCTGGCCTGCAATATGCTGGAACTACCTCGGTTACCACACCACACATAATTAAAACCGCCTCTACGGCACATACGCATAGAGATGACGTTTCGGATTTACCGTAGATGCAGAGGCAGGTGCAGAGGAGCAAATCTTACGATACACGCCTATAAGGATCAAGTTGGTGTGTGGTTTTCATATCCGTTTGACAGGTATCTTCGCTGTGGTAAATTATTCGAGATTCAAGGCAGGTGCAAACCGTTGTTGTTTGTGTGTCATGGAAAGTTCGGCTCGGCTTTAACTCAAGTTGGACTTGGACGACGGAGATTGTTGTGTGTTCCCTCTGCGCGAAATCGAAGTTCCAATAACGCGAGTAATTAACGTAATTTGTCGATCCAGACACCTGAGAAATTCGTTAATTGGCAGTAATAATTATTATAGCAATTACCGTTTAGTATAATGTAAATTTATCAGGATTCAAGCAGCACCAATCACAAACGCTTAATTACGGATCTTGGTCCGTTAAATTTTTGTGTGCCTCAAATGCAATCAATATTAAATAAACACCATGTATAGGAGCTTACCGTTCACAAAACGTACGTAGTGCATCCCCGTTTGGTCTTAGCTTAATTGATGTTGGCTTTAATTTAATAAAGGCCGTCCATTAGAAGTGTGTTCATCCCATTTCCAAGAGCCGTGCTTTTTCATTATGTACTTAAAAATTTCCAAATGCAAAAAAAGCTGCGTTGCGGCTTTATGTAATTCACCGTGCAAATTCACAGGAGGATAAAGCTACTTCATCCATATGCAATCGACGAAGCTCGAAATTTCTGCTGGATAATTAAAGACCGTGCAGAATTATAATGATCTGCCTCGGCTTTTCTGCATATTATAATGCGGATTAATTATAAAAATAAAAATTATGAGAGGCATAAAAACAAAATTGAAGGCTGCGAAATGCGTAGAAAAAGCTTTGTGTATCTGAAGACGTATTCCCAACCCAACGTAATGCGCAACGTCGGTATTACCATCGACGTTTACATAGGAAGCTTAAACCTGTAATATTGCAGGTGAGATTACTAGAATTTCGTATCTACATGTTTGCATATTGTATGTTTATGTATATATTCATATAACAGGTTAAAGGCTCTTACATTAGCTTATAGCATGTTTGCTTCTCACTAATACTATCTTCGAAAAATATCTAGACTTAAGATATTAAGTTATTTTATTTTCGTTAAAGGATTATTTATGTAACTCAAAAACAAATCGGTTTAAATACACAATAATTTATTGATTAAATATCATTTAGTTTCTATAAACAGGTACAACTTAATTTGTTACTAAACTACTCGAAATAATTACATTTCGTGCCTATTTGAGCATTAAAAATATGTAAATTCTATGCCTAATTATGCGTTTCGCTCTGAGAGTATTGATTTCGAAACGAGGCGGTCTCTTACAACTAAAATTACATATATTATTCTTGTAATGACGACTGGGCCCGAGTATTAATTATTCTACAGGTGATCTACAAAGTTGTGGCCAACTAGCCGGCCGCAGTAGTAGTTCGGTTAAATCGACGGACGCGGTGGAAATTTAATGCAAACGAAAACACATTCGGAAATTCCGTCACACCAACTTCCTAATAGCTTCATGGTTTATTAAATGCGTCAGAAAGGCAGTAAATCTTAGATAGGACGAGATTCGGTCGGGGCCCTTTTAAATGGTTAATGGTTTAATTTTTTGATGAGGATTTTTAAGCCGCACATATTTTGTGGTTATACACTTGGTGATTTTAATGTACCGAGAAAATTGTTTAATTGAAAATTTCTTGCATTTTCGGACGACAAATTTTATTACATTTTAAACTTCATTAGCTACTCAACCACCAATAACATAGTTCTGCACAAAAAACAATAAGTGATTCTTATTGGTGCAGAACGAAACCTTAACTGATTATAATGGATAGATCACATAAAGAACGTAAAAGTCATTAAATATTAATTAAATGGCTTCGTGATCCGTAAATACGTTTCATGTAATGGAATTTCTTAATTCCTCAATTTGCTGTAATACCTTTTTAATACAAGTATGTTTTCTGAATTTTTTTGGAGAATAATTAAATTTACTGAAGAATGCAGAAAGGTCCACAGTAATTTAACATCTTACTGCCTAAATAGAACAGACACTGCACGTCCCCTGTAGTCCTATATTAGAATCTTCTCGATCTTTTTGTTTGGTCTCCTGTGTGCTTGTCTTTTTTCCGAACCGTACTTCTATCTGCTTATTTTCATCTATCTTGATAATCTTATTTTCATCATCTATCAAGTATTCAAACCTTTCAACTTGTTCAAATTCCATATCATCCTCTTTCTGTACCCTATAATAAACAAGTCCTCTTTTTCTCTTATTTCTCCCGTAACGTTTTCATTTCTACGTGTTTTGATTTCGTTTCGTTTATGTTTAAATTAACTTTTCCTACTGCTACCTTACACCTAACTTAGTTCCACCTTTATCGTGGGAAGTATGGAACTGGTAAGAAACGTGAGGTACTTGGAGGAAGAACGAAAGAAAGAAAGGCCAAGCAACTGATGGTTTGAAGTAGTACTTCGGGCTTCAGTTTCTGTACCTAAAATAAGCAGATCCTCTTTCTCTTTTGCTTCTCCCGTAACGCTTTCGCTTCAACGTGTTTTGATTTCGTTTCGTTTATGGCTAAATTAACTTTCTCTACTGCTTTAATAATTGCTTTACACCTATCGTAGTTTCTCCTTGGCCCTTGGAAGTATGGAACTGCAAAAAAGATGATGCTCTTAGATGCTACTTTCGGCTTCGAAGCTAACTACTCGTAGTTATGTGATATCTAATCATGAAACTCAGTCGCCTGTTATATGATTTATACCGGAAATTCCGATTACGAAAAACTTTGCATGTGAGACACTTGCCCTATTGTTACGTTTCAAATCTCCCGCCAAAGAAAACGCGGAGGCAAAGTGATTTATGAACCGCGTTTGGATACAGGTGGCTACCCTGCATCCCTCCTCTTTACTGCACGAAGCTCATTCGTGTCACACCACGTGACAGCCTTCTGGTTACCGTCCGTATTTTAGCGGCCACCACCATCTTCAAGTCGTCTCTACCGTCCTTTTTGCGTTCGGACCTTGGTTGGGTGTTAACGTGTTTTACGTGTGTTGTGAAATGCCGGAATTGTTGCTCTTTGGGAGAAGTAATTCATTTGCGGGTGTGCCGGAAGTTTTCGTGACACCCTCGAACATATTTGGGGATAATTTTAACTCCAATTTCGGGCCTGGGAACTTATTAGCCCCAGGTAATGTAAAAAGTGCAATGGCGTGTAACAAAATGGCTGCTAACGAAACCTTTTCCCTTTACATTCAGGCTTTTTTGTTTGGGCGCAGTTTTCTGGCGCAGGCTTTTAGTCCAGGCTTCTAAGGCCTAGTTCTCCGGAGGCGCTCCTGCCCGTGACCCGATCGTCAAAACCTGATCAGCCATCTTGACGATCCCAGCTGATCTAGTTTGATCCAGATTGTCGACGCTACCCGCGGTCGACATAGGACGTTGGTTTTAACTACCGACCGACCACCGCGCTTCGGTTGGTAACGTTAACCCTGACGCATGACTGGACGCGCTGTCAAAAGGTTAGGTTTTCCAACTTAATTTAATCTGACGTTTTGCGAATCGATCGGTTTCTATTTTATTCATTTCTCGTGAACAGTTAAATCGCGAAGAAGAATTTCGAACTACGTGTTGCGCTGCGTTTACCGTAGTTAATTTAAGCATAAAGTAAGAAGCCACTTGAAATTGTGTAAAGTGCTTATGCATTGATGTGTTTAATAAAACTTCAGTTGTGTTAATTTTAACTTCGAGTTTAATTTCTACGTTCACGCACACCAGTGAGTAAAGTCTCGCCTCTGTTTTGCTGTTGATTTATTTTCTGCCCGATTGGTCGATGGAAGACGTCGACTGGTCGATTACGTTTTTAGCTGAAGAATTGTCTTCTGGCGCTCTTTAATAATTTTACTAACTTGATTGACCCGCCCCATTCTTCACTGTTGCTAGCCTGGGGAACAGCTGATACGTTTCGTCAGCAGAAGCTTGTCATCTGTCAGCGGTAAGTAAGAGGCAAGTAAATTAAATTTAAAATTTGGTGACACTATGAGTCATCGTGGCTTTCCTAAATCGTCCGCACTTAGTGATATTTGATTATGCTTGCGTAGTGAATCATCTCGGCGACTGTTTGATGGCGCAATATGCAGCTGATATTCTCCGAAGGCAGTTTTATAGCAAAGAGACTAGAGACCGGATTTTAGGTGAAATGCCTTTGTTTAGTTCTTAAGGTTTTAAAGACTTTTTAAAGGTATCTCTTCGTTTCGACTCTTTCGAATCATTTCTAATCAAACGAACAAAACCTTAAGAACTGAACAAAGGCCTCTAGTCATGACTCATGATGGCAAAGCCTTGGATAAATCTAGTCGTTTGTTTACATGATCGCGTATTTTCCTGCGGTCGCGTAAGCGACGTTTTATCTATTTTAACTTACGTAATGAGCATAATGTTTTACAAAATGCCAATTTCTTACAAAGCAAAAATGAAAGACTAAGGAGATATAAAAACTACTGGTGAAAAGAAGCTGTTGAATGGAAATAAATTATAGATAAGTCGTCAGAGAAGACCTAAATGATAAAAATTGTATAGAAGATACTTACATGATCAAGAAGAACGAAAAACCATAGAAGAAAGAAAAAATCGAACAAAAAGAGATCAAATTATACCGGTAATTGACTGAAACTGAGATCATATAGAAATACAATGAAAACAAGGCAAATAAATGAAGATTAAAATTAGGAAGTGCCTCTGCTTGAACGTAAAATGGGGTCCCAATGTATTCACACACCAAAACATCGGAGTAGTCTTAACGAGCATATAAACGTGTTCAGTTTCGAATAGGTTTATCGTTAATCGGACGAATACATTTGGATCCATCATACAAACGCCTCCTTCTCTTTTACCTTGTCTATACCGCCTTCTGTCTGTTACATTGCTACTTTCAAACAGCTACCTGTATAGAAGAATCGTGGACAGAAACGATTAAGAAAATAAAAATTATCGGACGCTTTTTTACTATTTTCATCTGCCCTTTACATTAGTTGATTTGATTTTTTGTGAAAAAAAGACAAATTTGTGATAAAACGTAGTGCTTTAATTTAAGTTGTAAAGTTTGTCTATCATTTTGCTCTGTTGTAAGGACTGCAAAGACCATCTTAAGAACGGGCATAAATTTTATTGCAACACAGATCGACCTTCAAGATTAAGAATGTACGGCATAACTCAAGTGACACAAAGGAAATTATAAATTCTAATGAACCACTTCGTCCTTTTAAATGAACACATTGCTAGTGGTCTAGAGATATACAGTTTCCGTTTACTCATTACGTTCTTAAAAGTGTATTTTTCAAAACTACTCTTTACATAAAATTAAAATCCTTCGACTGTCGTATCAGTTCTAAAAATGAAACATCAAACTTACGCATGTTTTCCATATTTGAAACAAGGACCGGTCAATTTCTAATATAAAAAACTAAAAAACTGAACTTCGTATTAAGATCTGTATTAATTTTTATTTCTCTAGACGTAGACTTTTGAATCATGGCATTCCCGATCGACAATTTGTCAATATTGTTCCTAGTGTTTTAATCTTGCAAAATAAATTTTCAGATCTCTTGCAGTATTATGCCGTTCAAGCAATTCGCAAGCGCCAAGAACAAACGAATAAATTTTATATGTAGCCATCAGTCAATGGTTTTACAACTGTCTGGTCGGAATTCGATAACGTTCTTTGGTGTAAAACTACTGCATTAAAAGACAAATGCTTCGCGAATGAGGAATTTTAAACTTCCTAGATGTCGCCCTTATAAACACCATTCAAACAGATCGGTTTATTTTCGTTACTTCTGTTAGAACCCGATCGTTTTAAATATTCCTCTTTTTTTGATTTTGAGCTCCTCGTCTAGCCGAGACACGATTCACTTTTTGTACCGATTACCAACATAAAAGCAGCAGCTGAATGAACGCGCTGCTCAGATTACCACCCGCGCAGCTTCAAACTGTATATTAGTGCCGACGACCAGTACTTACATTATTTGTAATTTTCCATGATCTCGAACGCAGTTGCTTGGTCTACAACTTGAAGCTTTCTTTTTAATTGAGGCCTCGGTGAATTTCTCATAATAACCGACCAGGTTTCCGCTTCAAAGAAAACTCCTGTTGAAAGATTATTTATGCCCCTGAGAATTATTATTGCCGCCTAGTATGTAATTCATTTAATGTAGTTAAGGTGCTTTCATCACTACTTACGAGTGATATTGTAAGGGCAAATGAATAGTTTCTTTTTTTATAATTAAAAACGAATGAGGATTTTGATGCAATTCGACGATATGTAAAAGTAAACTTAATTAATTTATAGAAACAATTTGTTCACTTTCACTTTAATGTTTTGCTTCTACCGCTTTGCTCAGTTTAAAAAAAAGAACGAATAATGAATTTCCTGTATAAATTAAACGCAGGATGAAATTATGTCTAATAACAAATTCACTTAAAGCCAAACGGGAGCCGCAAACATGAAATCACGTTTTTATTTAAATCACACTTATTATTTTGAAATTACCTATCGAGGAGGATAACTCGGCGATCGAAGGCATTAGTCTTACGTGAGGAAGAGCCACCGCAAAGCATAAATCAAGGATAAACAAGCTAATATTTAGAAATAATATATCAAGCAACTTCAGTCGTGTCAGTAACAGGTGTTTTGAACTTACGTACTTCACTTGCAGCTTTTTTAACTAATGATAGCGTCGTCGCTTTTACACCAGGATAATCGGGGCTACGGAGTACGTTTTTTATTAATTTTTTTTATTATTATTCTATTAACCCCTACGAAATTTAAAGCACTCATATTATTATGTTCGATGCAGCGCAGCGCAACGACATAGATAACAATTATTTTGCCCGTTCATGTGTGTATACCGCGAAAATCATTCGGATAATTCAGACGTAACCAATGAAATCCGGTAATTGCCATTTGCTGGTCACTGCGAAATGTATATTAAAGTTCCGGAACATAACGTTTATTTCCCCCCCATAAATGCTGCAAATTGATTTTGTCTTTTGACCTTCCGCCCACACGTGATGCTGCTACAACGAAAGACAAAAAATCGCCAGCTCGGGTTTTACGTGTGTTAAGGAATTTAATTGCGTTCATGTTAACAATGAGACACTCGTAGCGATAGCCTCGGGTGGTGCGAGTGAGGGGAAACAAGTCCAAACAAAAGCCGAAATGTATGTAATTAACATAGAAGAGTTTTTTTTGCGTCTGACAACCCACGATAAATGCCTCGAGCTGGCCCAATGCTTTTACAAAGTTCTTCGTTCCTTCAAATTCCTCTTTGATTTCGAATGTTTCCAAACCTATCATCTTTCCTTTCTATTTGAATTTACTTTACTTTGAGCCATGCTTTCTTATGTCTTGGATCAAGATATATCTGTGTCAAGCAAAGTAGGATAATCAGATTTGAATGAAAAAATAACTCTCACCACACAATATAAAAATCATCACGTTGATATATTGTCCGTTGTCCTAAACATAATGGCTTCATAATTTATTATCAAATATTATTACAGGACGCTTAGTAAACGCCAAAATCATAAAATATTTATGGACGGTAAAATCTTTAAGACGCTTTTAACGGCGAGCTTTCTAAAAAAATGTAGTCTATCTGTCACTTTATATCTTAAATAGCGGTAAACGCTATTAATATTCATTTGGTTGGTAATAACGTCCCTTCGTCTTGTTTTATAGTTCATTATTTTTTTGTGACTTTGAATAATTCATATTGGTTATAAGTTATAAGGTACTGTTGGATTTATATTGTTTCGTCGCTATTTTAAAAGTAGCTGTTTGTTATTAAAAAAGGTAAGCGTATACAGATTCAAGCCGGTTGAGTGTAATGATTATGAAGACCAAACAGGAATCTTGCGGCTGCCACCTGTCTCGATCCCACTACGCTATTGGTCCGGATTTTGTCGTTTTGTATTCAACTTCCATTTTTTAAATCACTGGCTTAGCGGAATACGTACCTCTTCAAGGCTGGCTGTCTTTAGTACGCGCGACAGACGAAATAAATTACGAATTTATGCCTCGCGAAAGAGCGCTCAATGAAACGACTTCTTTTTTTGTTCGTTATTTCGGCCTTTCAGTTCGAACGCTAATTCGAACATTATTTAGCGGTTTAATTGATTACGGGAGCCTGCCTAGGCGTACCTAATAGCTTTATGCGGATAGCAATACTAATTAATTTATTGAAGACGGTAATTAGTTAAGCCTTAATTAATTTATGTTATCACTAAAATGCGGCGGCTTCAACGTAGGCTTGATGCGTTTTAAGATGCTTATGGTAAATCAAGACGGGTTCGCACATAGAATAAAAATATAAACATCCAGAAGGTTGGCTATTAAACGCCATACATCATTTCTAATGCACTCGGAATATTTATAAGATTAACAATTATGTATACCTACATATTACTGTGTTATTACCAATGTGAGGGTAAAAAAGTACCTATATTTCCAACTATCGTAATGAGCAGACGCTACCGCTACAAAGAACCATAACAAATTCGTTTGTTGATAAGAATATTTTTTGTAGTTTTTCTATATGTGTATCTCAAGTAATTTAAATCAAACCGGTTTGATTTTGCTAATTACGATTCTCGCGAATCATCGCTAACAAATTCAAACCGGTTTGAAACTGCTTGATACACACACATTCATATACAAAAACCACAAATATTCTTATCAACAAACGAATTTGCTATGGTTCTTTGTTGCAGCAGCACGTCTGCTCATTCCGTTGTTGGAAATATACTTTTTTATCCCCACATTGGTAATATCACAGCAGAACAGGGTTATCCGACAAAACGAAATGGCGATAAGAAGTAATGTCCGAGAGTATGGGAAAAATGTTAGATTATTCCATACAAAGGATGAAAGCGATTCCACTTTGAATTCCTGCTTTGACAGGTGAACAAATAAATCACATAAACAAAAGAAAATTAATTCCATGTTAAGAATTCTTAGGGTGCGTTTACAGAAAGCAAATCAAATATTTAATTTCGAATTAAACTAATCACGATTAAGTTGCTATAAGAATTACATTGCGAACTGTCAAATTAACAACGTCATTAAAATTAAATTTTCTGTAAACTGGCCCTTAGTATTTTTCTTTCATTCTAATTTAAATTGTATTGTAAATACAGTTTATTTTCACAAGAAACATGTCCTATTACCAGAATTTAAAATATTATAATCAATAAACTCGTTCGAAATCTCTTTTGATTGTTAATTAATATAATTTCGTTTTGTATGTGACGAATTATTAACACCAATCTATTAAAAGTTTAACAAATTCAAGACCGTTTGCAACTCCATATCCTATGTTTTTAGCGCAGTTATTCCCATTATTTCGACAGCTGGTTAAAGCTGTGTACAGACTTGATAAAGGACGTGAATTGCCTCGTCGCGCTCTCGTTAAAATTCCGCACGAGAGTCTTCGTCGTTGATCCAGTTTTTGAAGCCGTCAGTAAACAAGTTTGGGTATAAAATATTACGTCTATACGGAGCACCAACAGCATTCGGATCGACCCGAGGTCGTACGCCGCGCATCCCGAGGCATGCTGTCTGTACGCAGTTTAACACGTCTGCTATGGAAGATCAAGTTTTACAAGCTTTATTCAGAGTAAATATCGTAAAACATTTATGACATACGTACGCTATGAATTTAGCGTTTTAGTCCAAACATACCTATTTTTTTTGAGTAAATTTATAAATAATTAATTACAAACTGTTCCACAGAATTTTTTTATACATTTTCTCGTAATCTGTGACATTCACGTACGCGGCTTGATCAAAATTTTTAGGCATAATACTACCGTCGCTTAAAACAACTGTATCCTAATAGTTTTATTGTCTCCCTGCGATAACGAGACGAGAAATTTTACTATCAGCTGCCTGTTGGGTCGTGCATTGACCCCTGCAATCACCAGATTTAAATCCTTGCGATTTCTTGTGGACGAAGTAGCTGGTACATTAAACGTGCAATAAAACAAAGTTGAGATATGTGTCAAGGTCGCATTTCATGTAGGCAAGATATCAATAAAATATTCATCATAAAATTTATAGTCCTATTGTACTGTCGCGTTTATAAAACGTGGCGTCGTATTTTGTATGCAGTACTGCAGCTTGATTTAGAGTTAATTTTTTAATTTATTCGAAAATAAATTTTTACATTTTTCTCGTAATCTGTGATATCTTTTAAGCGTCTTTTTCTTGTCATTCACCCTGTATGTATTTTATTCTATTATTCGTCAACCTATCTTATTTAATACATTTTTGGGAATATATTGCCGCAGTTTCAAAACAAAAATGATGAACTGTAGTTTTTAATCGATTTTTAAGTTGGTGAAGGTTTTTGTGACAATTTACCCCGATTCCGGGGGATGTTGTCACTGATGATGGGGTAAGTTGTCACGGGTAATTTAAATGCCCAAAACAGCAACTTTGCATTTAAAAAGCTTTATACGTAACAATAAAATAAAACCAAATTTCAAAAATTTCTTGCAAATGTCATTAATTTGACTTAAATTAGGTAAAATTTTAAAAATACTTTATTTTGCTTTAGAACAAAAAGAAACTAGATTATAATAAATTTTTGCTTTTTGTAATGAAATAAAATAGTTAATTGCTGTCTTCTGAGAGGTCGCTCTGACAATGTTGACAGATGTAAAAGTGCGAATTTTTGCATTCTGTGCATTGCACCCATTTTTCTCGAGCTTTGCTGTTTGAATACAGTTCCAAACAAACCAAACAGAAGCAATCTTCTTCATCTTCACTGCTTGAAACCCGTTGTTTCCCACGTGATGATTCTTTCTTCGTTTTCTCACACGTCTCTTCCGGTTCTTTAAAAAGCCTTTTGTTTGTCTTGTTCTTCTTTATATCTTTAAATTTTTCTTCCAATTTTCTTTCCATAGGAGTATCTGTCAATAATGCAGTTTCACGTTTTCGGCTGTTATTTCTATTTGCCAATTTTCTCTTTGCTGCCTTTGCCAAAGGTCTCACTTCTGATGGAGAAACGTGCGAGTGACTGGCTTCAGGTTCACCCAAAGGTAATCCAGGCTGAACTGAAGGCCGAGCTGAAACTGGAATCTGCTCTGAAGACTGCTGTGCAGACTGAGGTAAGGATTACCCTTCAGCCTCTTCTGAAGGTTGTTCTCTATCTGTGACATAACTCGGAGCAAAATCAGCAGATTAAAGGGCGATATTCTGGAGCATTGGAATCCTGCTTGAATATTCATTGGAGTCATCGCTAATGGAAATGCGCGAGCAACTATGTTTGGGACGTCAGAGATTGTCATCGTTTTTCCCGGATTATTTGTAATCCACTCATCACAAGCAGTATTGTCATACGCTTTAAGCGGCCCATAAACAGAACGGCCCAGCGGCTGGAGTTTATGGGGAGTCAATGAGGAGGAAATGATAACATGACTATTCCATTAGCTTTAGCGAAATTGAGTCCATCAATACTAAGACGAGATCCGTGGTTATCAAGAAGGAGCAGATATGGTTTTTCGGGCGTGCTTTTGCGTGATTGTGAAAATGTTTTTAAAAAAAGCATAAAATCGGCTTCTTTCATCCATCCTGATTAATTTGCTGAATCAGCTGAACCTTGAGGCGCCGCAGCAATAAAATAAGACTTGAAGTGTACTCTAGGTAAAATGAAAAAGTGAGGGATATGATTTCCAATTGCAGAGGCTGCACAAGCTAAAGTTATTAGGACACTACGTTCAGCAGAAACAACACGACCAATTTATTTCAAACCTTTTTTACCTACAACTTTATCTGGTTTTTGCACAGTTGCAACACCAGTTTCATCCGCGTTCCAGATATCTTGGAAATGATATCTCTTCATAGCTGGAGATAAATTATTTAAAAAAAGGATTCAACATTTGTCCTGTTAAAACTCGAAGCGCGAGCTAAGCTCGTCGATTCTGGCTTTCGCAGAGATAAATTTGGATTTTTTTTCCTAAATTCTGTGAACCAGTCTTCGCCAGCTAGCTCTTCCTTTTCCAAGAATCAGGAGAGCATTAGATACACTGACCTGGAAAGCAAGGACACGAACTTCTTTAGGTGTAAATCCAAAAAGAATATCAGAGGCTCTGAAAATATATTCCGTCAATTCCTTTTCAATCGTATCAGTTAAAACTTTTCTAGTCTTCTGGGCATATCCAACATTAATAGAAGGGGTGACAACAGTTTCATCATCAATTTCGTCTTGTGGAATTTTCTTACAATATTTTGCTAACGTTCTATAATTTATATTTAATTCAAGTGCCGCCTGTCTTATTGATGTTCTCTCTTTTTTTACAATCCCGACCGCAGAAAGCATGACATCTGATGGGATTTTTCCTCTGTTAGTCTTTTTCTCAACAACTCTTTTTTTCGAACAATTTTTCTTCTGAAACGAAAAAACTCAAATAAAAAATGTGAGCCGACGATTTGAAAAATTATGCTGGAAAGACAAATAGAGTTAACCTAAAAAAATCGGTCATGTAAACAATCAGCGAAGTCTTGCGATTGGCTAAAAATGGTTGTCAAAATATAATAACAACAAACCTGTGAAAGAATTCTTACGTTTTAAATATTTACTCACGGATCGAAAAAATTATTATCTGCTATAACTTCCACTGTCCTCCACCAATAAACACGAAAACAAGACTAAAACCTTGAAATGATGTAAACAATCACTAGTTATAGTCACGGCCGATATCAGTAGTTAGTTCCTAAGAAACACAGTATAAAAGAATCTACACAGTAGCGACACTCGAGTATAACTGTCACATTTGCCATTTTGTTAGGAAAATTAAAAGAACCGTACGTTATTAAATTAAAGGATAAATCAGAAGCTTACGCAGTAGCAACTCCAAGAAGAATAGCGTTGCCATTAAGAGAACAAGTAAAACAGGAATTAGTAAAAATGGTCAAAAAAGGAGTTTTAAAGGCGATAGAGAAGACTACGGAGTCATGTGCACCTATGCTAGTAGCACCTAAGAAACAAGGTATTAGAATTTGTGTAGATTATACAATGCTTAACAAGCAAGTTAAAAGAGAGCGTCTACAATTAGCGTCAGTAAATGAATCATTAGCTCAGATAGGGGAAGCTAAGTTTTTCATATTATTAGATGCCCTCAGTGGTTTCTGGCAAGTACCATTAGCTAGGGAATCACAAGAATTGACGATATATTAATATTTGGAAAATGTAAAAGAGAACATGATATGAATGTAATGAAGGTATTAAACAGGTTGAAAGAACACGGCGTAACATTAAATAAAAATAAATGCACATTTGGTTCCAAAAGCATCAAATTTTTTTTCACTTAATTGAAGAAGGAGTAATTAAACCAGATCCAGTAAAGTCTAAGGCAATTAGGGACATGGAAAGCCCTGAAAATATTGTCCAGTTAAGAAGATTCTTAGGACTGGTAAATTATTTAGCTAAATTTGTGCCTAGATTGGTGGACAAAACAAAACCCTTAAGAGAGCTTCTGAAAAAGAATAACGGATGGAAATGGGATACACAACAGAAATAAAGAGAATATTGAGCAGAGAACCGGTATTAACAACGTACAAGAGAGGTGCGCCTACAAGAGTTTCAGCAGATGCATCTTCCTATGGATTAGGAGGATTAATTGAGCAGTTCACGAACGGTGAATGGAAAGTGATAGAATACGCATCAAGAGGATTGTCACAGGTTGAAGCTCGATATGCGCAAATAGAAAAAGAAGCTTTAGCTCTTACGTGGGCATGTGAAAAATTCAAGAACTATATAATGGGCATGGAAATAGAATTACTAACAGATCACAAGATTTTGGAAAGAAAACCTATTAGTGATTTAACACCTAGGTTACAAAGATTTAGAATGAAGTTGATGGGATTTAATTATAAAGTAGTTCACGTTTCCGGTAAAGAGTTTTATGTTGTAGATACATTATCAAGAAGCCCAGTAGAAAAGCCAGAAAAAGAAACTGACATATTAGAAGAAGAACATTTACACATAAGATGTGTAATAGAGTCTTTACCGTGTTCAGACAAAAGATTAAAAGAAATAAAGCAAGCTCAAGAAGAGGACAATGAAAGTCAAAAATTAAAGAAACAGATAAGAGAAGGATATTTATACCGTGGAAATTAAGGAAAGAAATGTTAACAAGAATTTACCAAGAACATATGGGAATAGTTAAGTATCGCAGAAGAGCGAAAGAAGCAGTGTGGTGGCCCGTGGTGGTATAAACGTAGCAATATTGAGAATGGTAGAGAATTGTAGAGAGTGTTTAGAAAGGAAAGCTAATAGATAAGAACCTTTGATAACTACATCTTTACCAAATCGATCTTGGAAAAAATTAGCAGCAAATATCATGCAGATTGGTAAGAAATATTATCTGGTAATTGAAGATTACTATTCGAGATATTTAGAAGTTGTAGAATTATCAAATTTAACATCAGGTTGTTTGATAGGAAGATTAAAAAATATTTTCACAAGACATGGAATACCAGAAACCTTAATATGGTTTTGAATTGATAACTTCTAGTCCAACCTATGCGCAATCGAATGGAGAAGCTGAAATGGGAGTGAGAATTGCAAAAGGTATATTGACTAAAAGCAAAGATCCAAATCTGGGATTGTTGGCATATAGATCAACACCATTGGAATCTGGTTATTCACCAGCAGAATTATTATTTGGAAGAAAATTGAGAACAACTCTTCCTATTCAAGAAAGTAAACTCGAAAAATGGAAAAATGAAGGATATGAAGATAGAGACAGAAGAATCGGTGAAGAAAAAGGAGGATACTGAAGTAGAGACACATGCACGCGAGTCAGAAGATCTTAGTAAAAAGGAAATAATGCAGAAAACACTGAAAGAGACCTCGCCAAGATTGTCAGGAGACGAGATGTAAGAAGATCAAGAAACAGTGAGAAAAGTATGGCCGCCTTTTTTGACATAGACGTTTAAGTGACGCTACTGGGTATTACT
Organism: Dorcus parallelipipedus; assembly: GCA_958336345.1. Lineage (NCBI taxonomy): Eukaryota > Metazoa > Arthropoda > Insecta > Coleoptera > Lucanidae > Dorcus > Dorcus parallelipipedus. The sequence continues at coordinate 23,813,696 of OY284480.1, read as the reverse complement.
TATTCTGTGCTGAGGAATACCAGGTGTGAGAACAGGAACCGGTCTCCCCTATCTACAGCACTAGTAACAAATGAGGAAAATAAAAATGAATTAGAAGAAAAAATTATTTGATTATTAACAGTGATAAGTTGTCGATATTTTCTAAGTAGTTTTTTTTTTCTGACACTTTTTATGGTGATTTGCAAACCCTACGTTTCGATACAACTCGAAACTCCGATGGGAAAAGCAGCGTGAAACCGATTAGATTTCGAAATTATAACATATTTCCTGAAAATCCCAATTAACCACCGGTGGCGTATATTAAGGCCCGTTTATCGAGACATTCGTTAAATGGATTATAAAACGTCGGCCGTAAATTTTTAATTACGCTCGAAATTTGTTAGATTTTCCTGTGTGGTCCGCTTCGGAATAAATTACCTCGAAATGTACCGGATATTTTAGCGTAAGCTTTCATAGCATCTTTTCCCTTTGTAGCAATTTTAATTCGATACTTTTTTTTAGTGATCGAGTCTTTTGTCATTGCCTCTATTTAATTCATTTCTGATTTCAGTTAGTTTCAATTTTGCAGTCTAAAATGTTGCTCGGAGAGAAATGCATCGAAATAGAAAGAACATTGTTTGTGCACGAACAAATTTATAAAAGAGATTGCGCTATTGACAAAACAGATGACTGCCGCAGTCATCAATTTGGGCAAAGCAAACCGGCATAATTTAGGGGTTTTGAGAATTTCGCTTTTAAAATATTACCACCGCAGGAATTCGAAATAATTACGAAGAAATAATTAATAACATAACCGGAACGTACCGTTCCATTTGTTATTTACTCGAATAGTGGCTTGATTAATTGCTTTCGCGAATAAACGTTCCCAGAGTAAAGCTGGAAAATTTAAGATATTTCTTGTATTTTTCATCGCGTTTATAAATGGAATTTCATTTATAATGATATGAAAATACTTCGGTGTCATTAAAGTTTTATTTTTGACGGGGATAAATCACTCGTACACAGAATGCGAACGCTTTGTAGAAAAATAGTTTTCATAATTAATTGTAACGAAATTTTAAATTAGTGAATAAGATTATGATAAGAAAAGGGATTCTGGTATAACTTATGAGTTCATCTGCCATAAGAAAAGGAAAATTAGCCACTTAAAATATGAAAACCACCGGCAAATGAAGATGTTTCAACATAATATCCTGGTATATAGCATCATAAACGCAATGAGTATATTTTCTCGGAATTATACGAATTACTCTGCTTATAAAATTTATGTCTCGCCCTTTTCGTGCCTTACCTTTCAGACGCGGTTTCCCAGTTATCTTTTGCTACGCAAATTTTCCTTTATTATTTCCGACCTTTGAAAATATGTTGTCTTAGCGTTTAGCTACCCCACAAAGGAACGCATTATTTTGTTGTGAACACTTTACTTTGAAACCTTTCATCCTTTCACAATGACCCCCCAAATGTTACGTCTACTGCATTAGCAGTTTATTAATTTAAAGAAAATTGAATTAAAAAAATTAATATTTATTTGAAGTCTAAAATAATTGCATTAAAATAAAATAAATTCTTTCGAGCATTTATTAAACCCATTGTAAAATATGTGTGACAAAAATAAATACATACTCCAAAGGAATGTACCTCTACCTTATATTTAGAATCGCCTCGGAGAAAAAAGCTACCTTTCAAAATGAATGGATGCCTATCTACCGTAAGGTTCATTCATAAATTCATCGAGCAGAGGAAGAGTCTTCATTGGCGCGCTTAATGGTAATAACGCACTCACTTTCACTCACTTTTCGAACAGCTTCTCCGACACTGTTGATGTTTAAATTCGGTCAAGTGATTTCTGAACTTATTTTCGACGTGTTACGAACCGTCACCACTTCGTTAGCATGCAATCAATTGTATTCAAGAGCTCTGTTTTCTTTAGCAATGGAACACACAAAAGAATGTCTGGTTTGAGTTTCTGAAGTGCTCGGAAGTTACTCTTTGATTAAGTTATCAGGTGATACACAAACATATTTTAATATTTCGTTTAGTATTATTCCTAATTCCTTTTGAGCTATCATCATCAATCAATCAGTACACTTGATAAAGTTGTCATTATTTCGGTGATTCTGACGGTTTCAAAATGGTAATGTGGGAACAGAGCTGCTCCAGATTTTAAACCTCAAAGCTTCACAATTTCGAATATGAAAAGGCTTCGAAATAATCATTTATTAAATCAATTTTGCTTGGCAACACGAAAATATCTATATAGATCCGACCCTGTGGACGTATTCTGGAAACACACGCTGCAGGACGTACTTGCACTCGCTAACTTCTAAAATGCAATTATAGGTTCCTCGTTTAAACCCTGGAGCTGTAGATGGCGACAAACAGGACATAATTAAACTTATGAATATAGGACGAAGGCCGGTGGTATCTTGAGAGGCGATCTCTGCGCAAAACATCGAACGGGCGAGAGGATATCGCATATTACGGACCACAAAAATCGCTTCGCTCTGAACGTGATTAATTATAATTTTATTTAATATTGAATGAATATAATTTTATTTAATGTTGTGAAATTTTCCACAGAAATGAAATCAGTTCTTATACTAAATATGTTATATTAAGCAAATAAGATGCTTATTTTAATCGACATATTTATGATAACGTACCAATGCGTGCTGGTTCGTTTGTTTCTTTCTTTATAACCAAGAGACCAAAGGTTTTTTTTTTTCAATAATGTGTGTGTACATTTTCTGTCCGCCTGTGTTTCTATCACGCAGGGAAATAATTACGCAGCGGATGTTTCACGCCATCTCGAGCCTTAAGAACCAGTTATAAAACATCTCAGGTAAAGCTAAGGTTTCACGTATAACCGGTCTATCAAAAGCGGTTGCCATATTTTCTTCTGTTCTACTTACGTACGCTCACATGATTTCGAGACATTCAAGGACTTTATATGTATAGAAACGCACGTATGTACTATTTGGAAAAAGAAATTGGTCGGAGAAGTAAACGCAAATTGGCTCGAAACTTTTGCTCAATTGTCGAGTTATACTAATAAATAATCAATTCAGTAGAGGTCACGTTCTAAAAGTATTACTGGAAAAAAACACGTTACTCATCATCCCTTAATTTATGACTTTATTACTTTATTACATTCAGACTATGCAAACAAAATTCCGAAAGGCCAATGTAACAAATAACTGAATTGATTGTATGTAAAGCATTTACTTCCTTCTCCTTTTTCAGCATGTAAAAAGACAAAGTTGTCGTTCTCGAACCAAGAAACCTTACCGGTTTTCACAAAAGTTTCTTTTATATAAAAATTTTCGAACGCAACTACCCATCCATATTTTAAAATAAAATTGTTAATAAATGGGTACACTAAGCTGTAAAATGTAGTTTTTATATGTGTAATTAGATGTTTACATGCAGTTGTGCAATTACGTCGACGGATATGGACTATAATATTACAACAGACCGTAAAATGGTGTTAAAACATTGTCACAATGTATATAAACGTTTTCGTTTCTGAATGGGCATCAATTGATTTTATTCGCGGCAGCATATTGTGTGCAACTTCATTCGAAACCTGAAAGTTTTTATTGATCGAGGTGGTATCGGTGCTCAAATGAGTATCTATTATTAAGGCAGTTTTTATTTGAACCGGTTAGACAACTTTCACGCCGATGTCTCTCTTAAAACACTCACTGAATTATAAATTAAGACCTCGGTAAAAATCCCAACAAGAGTTAGCGCGGAAATGTTGTACGTTTTATAATCTCGACGACCTCTCAAAACAACAAATAATGTTCACTTTACAGGAAGTTCAATAAAGTCTGCCCACACGTTCACAACTCTGCCGTCCTGCAACTAAACCGTTAAGGCTGTATTAGACTAGCCTATTTCTTGTAGGTAGTACAAGATTCTGAAACTATTTAATTTGTACATTAAATTGAAATAAAAACTCTTTGGAAACATAGAACATGTTCTATCTCAATAGAATTTGCTTGTTCTAAATTTTGATTGTAGAAATTGAACCAAATCTTGTATGTACAAGAAATAGGCTAGCATAAAACGGCCTTTAGACTTAGGATTTGAAATAGAACTATGAGAATGTCGAATTTAAAATATTCTAATTTAATAATTTATACGGTGAATATAATAAAAATATGTACATATTTTAAAACGTAGAGGTGGCTTAAAACATGAATAAATAAGTGGCCAGTAAATCGAGGTGAAGAATGTCAAACTGCCATTGTCGAGTCTGTGACAGGTTAATCTGCCCGATAGCCGTGTGCATACATCTGGGTGGATTATACGATTTTGTTTGCAGTCTGTCTTTATGCCATATTTGCCGGGCGGTAATTTAAAGGATAATTGATAAGCTGTGCCCCCGACGTTTAAAAAATCGACGAGGATTTTCCAAACACGTCCTTAATTCGAATTATTTTTGAAGCACGTACGAGTGGATGCGTACCTACATAAGAATACATATTCAAAAAGGAGTTTTTGAAATTCCCGTTTGAACTGACTCTTGTTATGTAAATAAATAGAACGTTTGGGTTGGCTCCTCCTCGGGGACTGAGAAGGTTGTGTTAGGATTTGGGTCTGAAATAATAGCACGATAATATCGCAAGAGGTGGGGAAAAATAATTCATTCCCATTAGTATCTTTACTACATTTTACTGTAGACTGAAATTTGTTACGGAAACAATGTGGTATTAAATAGTAGCTTTCTGAAACAATATTTAATAACAGCGTAAGCTAAAAAGTTAAACCAGGAATAAAGGAAGCTATAGGTAAAGGTAAAGAACAAAGTTAAAAAAAGTAAGATTATACCAAGGGCTAGAAAAAGTAATAGAGGAAAGAGTATTGTCTATAATATAGTTAGAACATGAAACGGAAGAAGCATGAAGAAAGAAGGGGAAGAAAAATGTGGCAATGGGAGGAAGAGATATTAAATAAGAAGTGAAGATACTTACCTAATTGTCTGAGAAGACGAGAAACTTCAACCTCGTTAATCAAAAGATGACACTGCCGATTATCTACTGGACGTAAAAGTCAGAGAAGACATGTTTGGAATGAGGAATGGTTGTTGGTGAAGTTGATGATTTATTAGCTTCATAATTAATTGGTTGCCTTCCAATCAACAAGAATTTCTAAATCAACCCCGAAGAAAAAAAGGAGAGGGGCACTGTTGAGGACATCAGAAGGTCTTAATTCTGTTTTGATCGGACGTAAAAAAGTGTCGGAAAATACGTTTGGAAAGACGGGTTCTCGATGAAGATGGTTTATAATATTATTTGCTTCATCATTAGTCGGTTACCTTCCACTCAATAGCCGAAAGGAAAAGGAAGAAGGACGCTGAGGTCATTGGAAGTTCTGACTTCTGAGGGAGAAAAAAAGACGTGAAAAGACAGACACGATATAAAGTAGAGTCGACGATTTAAGTAAATAGTAAACGGGTTGCAAAAATGACATATAAGGGAAGCCTCTGATAGACTTGGGGAGACCATTGGACACAGAATTAATTACCTTTCACTCCTCAAATATTTCTAAACCACCAACGCACAGTCGGAGAAGGAAATACCTTCAATGGCTACGGAGACTCGATTTTAATGTTATCCTTTTAGATCATGTGAAACGTAAGAAACTAAGAAGCATGAAACAAGAAGAGGAAGAAAAATGTGGCAATGGAACGAAGAAATATTAAATAAGAAGAGAGTTAAAATCAAAATTGGAGAAAAACTGGCGTATGACATCCAGCTTCATCCAGAAGGATAAAAACTGTACTGAACGAAAAAAGTTTTTTACATAACTAGAAACTAGAATCAAAATATTAATATGGCGAGTTTCTTCATAAATTGCTTAAAGCTCCATGTCGAAATAAAATTAAATGATTTAAAATAAAACTCAAAATCCTTTTCCATCTTGTAACAACTAATTCCTTCCCTTTTCCTAATAACGCAGTTGGTTCTCTTTCTTTTAATGATCTGGGTTCTTTCAAGAAACCCAGCGTCTTGGATTGCATTGTATTCGCTTCCTCTGTATTTCTACTGAATGTAATCCTATTGCTCAGTGACGGTTGAAATTCTGTTTTCTTTTTTTCTTAACAGATTTTGATAATTTACTCGTTGCTGTCAATCAAGTCAAATGGAATTGATTTTTTTTCATTCGTTTTATGAGGCAGTACGTATTAAATATAAAGGGAAACAGAGTTTTGCAAATTTGAACCTCGAAAAGTGGGCAAATATTTGCAAAAAAAATACAAGTGAAACTCATGCATTCTCAAGGTATATGCTTAGGATGAGATATATTTAAAGAAGACATTTACATACGAAAATTCTTTTTAGATATCTTGCATGTAAGTTGACAATGACATTCACATCCAAAAAATATATTTTGGTTGCGTATTCATTAATTATTTGAACAAGTAAACTAATACATGATAATACCTTGGTATGTAATTGTCCTGTGAACATTTTGATTCAGAGATTAACTAACAGACTTAACAGAAAATCTTAAAAGCAAAATAAAAAAATATTAGGAGTAAAAAAAAACAAGTGAAATACTTTATTTCATAAGTAACTAAAGGCTCCATCTGGCGTAGTGCTTTTATACTTAATCAAAGCTTTGTCTGCGAACGTAATCTTTCGATCTTTACTTCAATTTGTCATGAGCAGTTTGACCTACCATCTAACAGTACGAACTTACAAAAACCGGCCGAACTAATTACACTAATTAATCCAGGACCGAGTTCACCCTTTGCGAGAGAGCTCCAACAATCTCACTAACAGTGTACAACATTGCTACTTGATCCGCACATAAGAAGGTTGTTTCTGATTCCATATAATTACGGCGACGTCGCACGCTCTCACTTCCACATGATTGATCGCGAACGGCTCTGTCTCTGTCAGGTGGAATTCTGGGAGGGAACTTGTCCTCAGTGTATTGTCGGCAGCCGACCTGTACACTACTCGGTGTCAGTAGTGACTGCGCCACTGTTGTGTGTACGTCGTGTCTTTCCGGGCACCGGAACGCGAGAGCTTTCGCCCCGGATAATTGCTAAAGGATTATTTTTTTCGCGAAAGCTCGCCGAATATTAATTAATTCCACGAACCCAAATCGAATAATTGCTTCGACTTCATGCCGTTTCATATACTAAGGGACGAGTTAAAAAGGACCCGCGAGCTTTTTAATTAAAAAGAACTTAAATACTACGCAAAAAAAATGTGCAGAACATAAACAAGTCTCTTTCTGATTTAGTGAAACTGAAACTGGATTAAGGAGTGTGCTTGAATTATATTTAAGTGGTTCAAAGGAATTTGTTGTGACTAAATCGGATGGTGGATTAAACACATTTATATATACTTATGTAGATTCTTGTGCCTTTTTACTTTTTTCTGAAAGTTGTTGTGTTTAATGCCTTGTGTGGGACGTCGCAGGAAACAGGATTATTTTTGAACTGTGAGTAAACCTAAAGAATTAAATCCGTTTGAAAAACGAGAGCGTGTAGGTATCTCGTTTCTTCAGGAAGAGTTCATAATCATTGTAAGGGCTAGTGTTACAAGTGACGTCTTCGCTGGTTGATATTTCTTGCAAGTGCAAATTGCATGCTTCTGTCTGTTGAGCGGCTGTTATTTATACATAGAGATATACGTATGTATATATTTTGTTGAAGTCAATGCGGTTATTTAGTAACAGGTTTAAATTCATTTCACAGAGCTTTTAAAGACGCTAGATTTTCTTTGACCGTTACCATCAAATTTTACATTTCCAAATTCCCTAAAACCGGTGAGGCCAAAAATAATTAATTCAATATTCTTCAAGAAAAATTTAACAAAATATTTTTACTTTTCCAATCTCTTGAACTTTTCGTAAATAGTAAAATTCCTAAAATTGTACAGCGTGTAAACTATGTTGTGATGTTTCAAGACGGAGAATGTTATTTGCCAGACGAGTGCATAACATTCCTGCGAAACATCATAAATAAGTAAAATGTTATAAATTTTCCGCTTTTCTTTCCGAAACTGATCGTTCAATTTAAGCAACTCCAGAAGAATATCGAACTGCTCAACAAATAAAATAAAGTTGCATTTTTTTCTGCTTATACAAAAGTGAAAAAATGTAGCAAACTTTGCTAATTAACAGAGACTTAATGATTTTGTGATTTTTTTTTAATTACATAATTAATTAGATTATCTGAAGTGTTCTGTCTGTGAAATCTGATATTCTAATCGTGCTTGAATTTAATCACTCGTTAAACTTGTTTTTAAAAGCAGACACTTCAAGGAAGTCTTTAATTAATTCATCGAATTAAATCAAGCTTAATTATTTAATATGGCCAAATCTTGAATTACACGTTACTCTGTAATTATTATTATTATGCAGTCAGTGCCTCAGAGAAGTTCACAGGGAATAAAACATACAGGGTGTCTCAAGACCTAATAGCCACAGCTTATGTTCATATGTTCAAAACTCACACGTAACGAATACACAAGCATTTTTAATTTTAAAAGTTTTTCGCTTCTTTCTAAATCCAATTTTCTTTTAAGTTCGCTTAATGTATTCCTGTACCCTCCACTGGATTTCTTATTTAAATTTGGGTGAGAATATTATTTCTTTTTGTAAATCTATGCTGAAAAGTTTCAACTCATCGGTTCTTAATAAAATGCAAGTTATAAAAGAAAACAAGAAAATCATCTAAACATAATAGACAGTATATGTATGTAACAAAATGCAATGTCGAGTGAAATTTATTTTTGTCGTGCACGTTTCACTTTGTTCTGTTCTTAAATTCAACTTTAAAATTTAAATTCCGCAGAGCAAGCCTTGCATACCACCTCCTCGTTTATTTACTGCACAATTCCTTGCATACTCTTAGCTTCGGATTTGATTAAATCGATCAGATATCGTCGCTTCTGTTTTCTTTTAATACATCTTTGGATCTATGTGCAAGAAATTTTCTTATAAACTCAATAAATTTCTGCCAGAATGTAAAGTTTAAAAACCCCATAAAGATTTGTTGCGTCTATAAGTAAAAAGAAATAAGAAACCGTGTGTGGTACAGAGCTTTTCAGAATATTTACAACTCATAATACCAATTGTAAAGTCATTTTGCTTTCATTAATTGGATAGTATTTTAATATTGTTCAGGCTCATTCATTTGAATTAATCCGTTTTTTTCACCTCCGATTTCTCTTCATTTTCTTCCAAAACTTTTAATTTTAATAATCAAGAATGAAGAGCACACTTAAATAATTAATATAGAAATGAAAGTCTTCTAAAATCTGAAAGCTATAAGATTTTTTTTTGTGCTTCGTCAAAGCTCTCTAATACCTCGACCCACCTCCGTGCATTGATATATTTATTTAATTTAAAATAACCAAGGAAATTATTGAAGCGTTGAAGGCCAGCGAACCCGCCAACAATAAAATTCTTAAGAAGCGTCCGTTATTATAACTTTGACGGAGCCTCTCTCCATTATAAGTCCTCCGAAAAATTCTTTATTACACGCTTGGCTCATTTACGACCAAGGAGCCCAGCAATCGGTAAAATTTTACGGCGGCGGAATCGATCAGCGTGAAGCAAAAGTGTTTTCCAGAATCCGATCGACAAGTACTTTCATTAACAGTTCGTTAAGAAAATTTTTTTAATGAATCAACAAAAATAACTTGTAGCTCTTTTTAAGAATCAATAAATATGTCCCAGCGATTTTCAGACATCTTCCTAAAAGATAAAAATTAAATTTTTGATTGACATTGATTAACAATAAGTGATTTTTGTTTCTCGCATCTAATTTATTTCAATTTTAAAATAGAAAAGTTATTTGATGTAGAAAGCAATAAAATCAAAACCCACATCAAATGACTTCCAATCAAATGTTAATCGATCGTTGACTGGAATAGAAACTTGACAGTTTTTTTAATTATATTTAAAAGAAGGAGAATCATTCCTAAATCAACCTAGTGAGTTGCACTGAACTATATTTTTGTATCTCTAATAGAACATGTTCTATTTGCAAAAATTAGAAATATTATAATCCAAGATACATAGGCATACACATACAGGTGTACACCATGACGTAACAGCCATAGCTTAAGAGCGTGTTTCTGAGGTCACTTTAAGTCAAAGATTTCTTTTGAACATGTGTCCATAACTTATTCGTATACAAGCATCTTTAATTTTAAAAGTTTGGATACACTAGTGGCGGATTTCACAAACGTTACTTAAAGTTAATCATCCGTTAAAAGTAAACGTTGCCATGGTTACATGTGTTGAAGGTATAGGAATGATTATTCTTAATCGTTGATTAAAGTTAAGTGACGTTTGTGAAATCCAGCGTAAGTATAGTATTTATTTATTTAGATTGGAAGAGGGGGAAGAGGTCACCTGACCTAAATCCTCTTGACTACTTTTTCTTTGGGGGCAAGCCACGTTTAAGCCAAAAATTATGACACTAGAGAGCTTATTGTCAGAATTATGAACGCTGCAAGCACTATTCGTGCTGATCATAATACTCTTGGCAGAGCTACTTCTTCAATATTATCAGGAGAGCTAAAATATGTCCACGAAAATAAGGTGGACACTTCTGTCGTAATAGGCTCAAATTTAATACCAAATTAACTCTTTCCTTAGTACGTTTATCAAGTTATTTTGATTAAAATTTTAAAAAACTTAACTCTTCTTTCTGTGTGACTTTTTACTTAAAATTGCCGACGCCTAATTTTACAACACATGTTCATTAAACGTATTTGACTTAAAATGACCTAAGCCAAACACCCTTAAGCAATGGCTGTTATGTCGTGAGACAGCCTGTATAGTAATAGCAGCTGAATTCGGTTTTTAAAAATAAATATCTTGTTTAATCTCTGGTAGGGCATTCTGTACACAGGAATTTTGCACGAAACACAATATGTACACTTTTTCACCTCCGAGAAAAAGTAAACACAAAACATTCATAAAGATACGCTTTGTATAACGTTTACAACATTGTATGTATAAAGCAGAAAATATTTACAATTTTTCCCGAATCGCAAATTACACGGGATTGTTTATGTTTACAGTTACCGATTTCATAGCACCGTAATTTGTATGTATATCTTTCATTACGTATTTCTGCGCGAAGGAAGGGAATGAATATAAAGGTTATTTATTTATTCAATTTGAAATTAAAATATCGCAATTTGCTCCGATTTAACGAATTACACATACAAGAGCAGACGTTTAATTCGGTCGCGAAATCTAACTGTATTTGATTTTCTGGTCTGTTCACCACACGAGAAGAGTAGTTTATCCTCTGAAAGTATTTTGTATTGATTTTCCAAACGAATTGAATCGGATCGATACGATTTTTGTACGTACACAATCCGAATTTATGCGTCGCACGTTAATAATTATATTTCAATTTATTCATTATGCAGTCAGTTAATTATCGCGCAAAATCTACGTGCACGTCGTGCTTTTGAAGTTGTATGGACTGATAGAGTTCAAACAACTATATGCAATGTTTTGTGAAAGGATCCGCATGAATAACAATAATATACAAAACCTAAACTCATAATAATGTACTGGAAATTTATTAGCATATTTATGAGGCCAACTTTATATACTATAGTGTAATGATATTCACAATTTCATGTGATAATTTCACCCCTACTTTTATTAACGATCTACACGCGTGTGCTGCCTCCACAGGAAAATTTAGATCAAAGATATGCATCTTATTTTCGGCACAAAGAAAGTATTTGCACGTAAAATCCAACCAGTTTTATGTGTCTTATAAGCGTATAATATTTATAGTTTTTTTAAACACATTTTTCCTGTATCCACGAGTCCTGTGAAGCTTGGCATGTTTACATTTTCATTTTATTCCAGATCAATAAATATCCCTCATAAATATATCGAAATCGTATTGTTGTTCCAAACACTTTCAAAATCCATTGTCTCTCGGTAAACAGGGCCATAAATCTTTTAAAAAATAACAAACAGAACGCAAATTTTTAGAGGAAACTAATTCGAAACTCTTCTCGAACACGTCAGGCAACGGACGCAAATTGCGAAACAAAGGAAGAAAAATTTGCGTCATTTCTTTTTTCTTTTATCTCTTCTCCAATTTTTCCAATTTCCAAATATAATGGAATTTTGCGCTTTACGTCCCCTCTTTCCCTCCCACCCAACCTCCCGAAACTAAAACGTATGAATATAACTAAGGGAATAAATGGCATCCGTAAACCACTTAACCCCATTGTATATATTGGAAACTCCGTGTATTCGGTTCGGAGTTTCCGAGTATATTTGCGGTTGCATAGCTAGTGAGATTTTAGTCCCTTGTAAGGTGCCGTATTTCATAAATTAATAATGGCCTCGAAATGGTGTAATCTTGGACTTCATTAAGCTCTCCGGTGGCGCTTCGCTGGCTCATCTTGTAACAGCGCTGTTTCAAACGGAATATAAAATTTCGGTCCCGCCTACGATTACTAGATAACCCACGCAAGTTTCGAAATTTTATTACGATTCGATTCTTTTTAATGCTTGTATCTTATTACAACTGCTTAACATTTGAACTTTTCTTATTACGAGTATAAATTATTTCCAATCACTTTGGTCTCTCTTTGTCGTTAAAGTAGAAAAAAAATTCGTCTCTATTTATTATACAGAGTGTCCCATGCATGCTGCTGTTATTTGAAATCAAAAATATTTTATGAACACATGTCCAAAACTCATTCGTAACAGTCATAACGGACAGTGTTGAGAGTATATGACATACAATGTATATCATATACATATATATCATATACATATATATCATATACTGTACAGAATATACTTTGTATATTGTATATGTATTCAAGTTTTCATATTGTATATTTTCGGGCTACAAAAATACATTCTTAAGCTTGATTTTTAAGTTCCTTTGTATTGTCCATCATGCAAACGACTATATTGCAAAATGTCTTTACGGATGGTATAATATTTCGGATATAATATGTTGTCGAAAATAATACTGACTTTATACTTAAAAGTTGCCGACGACTAAGTTTACAGCATATGTTATTTTTTGACTTAAAAAATAACTTAAGCAGCACACCGTTAAGCTGTGTCCGTTATGTTATGTGGGACACCCTGTACATTTGCAAATTCTTTTACGATCCTACTTATCAGAATACATTGTAACTATATAGTGCAAACGATTATTTATTAGGAAAGTCATTTTAAATGATTTACGAACGCACATATACCTACCCTGTTTATAAAGAACTTGAGAGAAAATATATGAACGGTAATATCTTAACCTGAGTCGTAACCGTTTCCCGTATATTTTGATTTACAGATTAAAAACCAACAAATAATATTTCCGCGTCCGTACTCCACGAAATTATTTCCAGAAATGTACATTAAAAGTTGGAAAAGAGAATTAATTTTTCTAGCGTACCACGAACGAAGCGAATATTTATTTCCCTTTTGCACGCAAGATACAGCTGCATTGTGAAATAAATTTTTAAGTACGACAAGATTTCATGACTGAAGTGATATAATGCCCCCTCACTACAACAGGAAAAGGAGTTTTTTCCTTTACATTTAACAGTATCTAAAGTAATTAAGTAATTTACATGCCATTAATTAATTAATATACGTGTTTGCGTTTCACATCCTCTTCATAATTTTCATGTTTGTTAGCGAAACTAAGCGAACGTTATTTTAAAATATGTCCCCCGTCCACCTTATCTCGCAACGTGTAATATAAATCACAGTTTATTTTTCTTTTATTTATTATATTACTTTATACCGTATTAGTATATAAATAATAATATTTCCATTCCGTGACAGTTTAAGAAGTTTTATTCTCACTTTCATTGTTATACTAAGTAGAAACAATCTTCTACTCGGAGAGCTTTCATATAGAAATAAGTTAATCTTCGAGGAACTGGTATCATTGATGTTCGTCAGAAACATATTACGCGCAGCGTTTTGGTATTAGTCGTGTTAATACTGTGTGCTTGGAGTCCTTCAATTTACAACGTTTAACAAGGGAACTGTTTTTCTTATTTTGGGTTATAAATTGCTTCTATTGCTAACGTTAATCCGAACGCGGGAAAACAGTGTGTTTCCTCGGAAGGTTAAAGCGGCTAACGCGTTGCTTATACACTGTATTGTTAGTGTTCGTGCTTGAACTACTCCAATTATTATTTTCTTTTATGCTAAGGAGCTGTTAGAGTTACATCAAATATACTATTGTTGTTTCGAAACCCAAATTGTTTCTTTAATTTTTGGCCTAATAATTTAAGTTTCATGTTAGTTTACATGTTCTCTGAAGTACAAGTGCATAAATTGTTTCATTTAAGTTGTCGGTACCCCTCATCCCCTCATGCTGAGCAAATTGTAAAGAAGGGTATTAAACATCCCTCTAATATTCGTGCAGGCTTCATACATTTTGTAAATTTTAATCAGCTGCGGAAACTTTTAATGCCACATAGTGAGGCATTATATTCTTCATCGATTTTCATTTACTTCGACCTGGGTATAATGTAATAACACGCCATATATAGACGGCTTGTCGCGAACGTAGGGCTAAAAGCTAAAACCGGGTAGCATGCCGCCGGCTATTGATAATCCGGTACAGGCCTGATGTTTCAGAAGTAATGTGTTTATACCGGGGCTACTGTTTAAAACGAGCTTCGGGTGACGGACACGCATCGCGGCGAACGTATTTAACCGTTTCCGATCACGCTTTCGCAAATAAGGCATAAATTACCTTTTCAATTGTGCGTTTCACACTACAACGTATTTACGAGGGCGTTATTTAACTTTACCGCGGGATTTTAGGGATTTTTAATTGATTTTATGAGTTGGCATTGCGCATTACCACCACCACTATATTTTCGATTAGATTATCTGCCGGATTTAAAGTTTAGTTTGTGCTAGCGAAACAGCGCTGTAAATTAATATTGTTACGTTAAATTACTGTAACAGTAAGCACGATTTACCGTACAAAGCTTGCGAATATAATTCCCATTCCGTTGTGTTAACTAATTAATTTGCTTTACAAATATCTGTTCATTTTGAGGAAAACCCAAAATTATATACCGTATATACCAGTCAACTGCATTTATCTAACAAATTTATTACCTTTTTTTAATGCATGAAAGTTACACAACTTACATTTTACATTGTTGGAATAAAACCCCTATTGTACACTGTTTATTAATTCCAGTTTTGTAAAGCCATTTAATATTGAAGCTTACAGACTGTCTATTATGTTGTATTAGTATGGACGTTCCTTCGATATTCGAGTATTATGTTTTGAGATATATAAACCATTGAATTTTTCTCTGAAAAACAAGACCAGAAGCTTTAAGGATTGGAGCAAAATGTACAACAGTTTCGAGGTGTAATATAAAAATGTATACCTGTATGTTTCCGTTTATACTCCTAGTTCTAGCTTTTAATATATTTTGTTTAGAACAAAATATAATTCTGCGCAGCTAATACAAGCCATCAGCTACTCGTCTTATGCAGCTCGGATTTATAAAACGCATTTAAGCTCGGAAGTCGTGCAAGTTTAATGAGTAAGAGCAAACTTTAATCGGATGTTTGGCGCAACATTGTCGGAAGGTAAGCCAAACAAGAAGATGAAATGTATAAGGTTATAGCGACGTAACGTGATATTATAAAATGTTTGCTTTTTCAGACTTTCATATAAACCTGCGCAAATTATTAAACTAAGAATCTCAACAGAAAATTCATACCTACTACATAAACTTTCATGATCTGCTCTGATTTAGTTTTTTTTTTATTAGACCAATAGTAACTTGCTAATTTTTCCTAAAAATATGTAATACATGGGTACCTTGTCGAAACGTTCATTCGAACGTTAAAAAACGTAAATTTATTGAAGATTTAAAAAAAAACATGCAATGGTAATCACATCATTTGAAGAAAATTTTTATTACACTTCCAAAACTATTCTCTAGTATCCATAAATTATGGGCGGCGTTGAAGTGACTTTTAAATAATGATAGGGCAAAGTCTGAAAAAGAACAGATTTCTAATAGTATGCAGTAAACTATAAAGTGCAATAAATACGGGAGATAATTTTTACAAATGACACTCCTAGGAGTAATTCGAAAGCAGGTATCGGAGAGCGTTCGTACATTATCCAATCTAAAGTTACAAGATAATGGTAAGCAAGTGAGGTGTATGAATTTCTGGGGGATTCTTGTTTTCAAAGTTTGTATCAATGGCAAAGGCAGCGCAATTAACTTGGAAGTGCCCTAAAGCTCCCCTATTTTGCTCTCTCTGCGTCTGCGGCGATGCTGCTTTACGGTATGTCATTTTAGCTGCCGGCCCCGGGCACTACTCTCTAACTGCCTCTGTATGATATTTAATGCGATGGCGTATTTTTCGGGCAATAAATTTCAGCGGCGTTATTGATTTCAGTTTGCCATTGTGTTTTGATGGGGAAACGTTTACGCGATGATATTCTCGCCGTATTAAGCGGTTAATACCTTCGTAAATGTCAATCGGTGTTACATATCTTGTTTAACGCGATACAACCTATATATTATATTTTAAAGGATTGTATCTTCGCCGATGAAACATTTTACAATGTTACATTTATGATCCTGAATATATGGCATCAAATGAATTCATTAACTTAACGTCCGTTATGAAAAGAAAAGAATTCTTTTAGAATACACGACTGATATAAAAAGAAAAAATCAAAATATATGGAAATAAACCTAGGAAGTTATTATATAGAATCAAGGAAAAAAGTGATCATTTCGCTTAATGGATCATACATACATCACATGAACGGAAAAAAGAAATTACCTATTGGTACACTTTTTCTTCAATAATTACCGTTGAATGAACC
Source organism: Dorcus parallelipipedus (assembly GCA_958336345.1). NCBI lineage: Eukaryota > Metazoa > Arthropoda > Insecta > Coleoptera > Lucanidae > Dorcus > Dorcus parallelipipedus. The sequence goes on along the minus strand of OY284480.1, from coordinate 23,796,823 downwards.
GGTATCACGTATTAATGCCGTTACATACAATTTATATAATTGCTTTTATTGTGCAATGCAATTTTGCGGTTGTTTTTATATTTTCTTTGATTATAGATTAAAAGTGCAAGTCGATTAAAATAAAAAGCTTCAAACGGTTAATTATCCTTGTAGAACTGTTGAAGCATTGTTTCATTTTTGCATAGCGTATGAAGTAACGTGGAATTAAATTTTTTCGTTATCGTCGACTCAACCGTTACGTATACCGTTACAGTTTCTTGTTAATCCGCCCAAGGGCAAGACATTTAATATACGCAGTAAAATTCATTTAAATGACGCCATGTAAAAATTTCAGGCACAGTTACGTTGCGCGAAGCACATGAATTACACTGGCGTGATTTGTTGCACATTGTTAATGGTAATAATTGAGGTACAAAATCCCGTAACACCATAATTCCAGCTTTCATATTAACAAAAGCTTCCGCCCGATGCGGTAACAAAACGTGTCAATTAGTCACAATAAAACCAAAATGCATAAATATCCCCGTAATATGATTACAACGAATTAGGGACTCTGACAATAGTCGCTTGATGCCATATGTCAACGATATGTATGTGTGCCCCTGTATGGTGTTGGTATTTGCTACCACGCCGTCGACTGTTGCATTAGATGCTAGTTGCATCAGCGTATGCAACCGAATATTCTTTATTGTTTACAGGAAACAGAATTATTTGTTTTAGAACCGCTGTCATTTATATTTATCTCCAAAATATTCAAGTACATTTATAATTACCATGTAATGAGGGGCAAAGATTAAAAATAATTTAGACCAGGGGTTCACAACGGGGTCGGTTCGGAGTCAACCTTACCTTTAGAGGGTCTTTTGGGCTTTTTTTCTTGCTAATTACGCAATATGAGTTGAACTTTTATAATCAATTTAAGTATACGTGCGCTTTCTTAGGGAATTGAAGTGAATTTTCTTTACTGCTCTTCATAAGTATACATAGTTGTTTCGAAATTTACAACATTCGACGACGAAGCTAATGAAACACGGGAGCTCAAAGCTAAAGCTGCACAGTTTGAATATTAATTCCCCTGCACGAATGCATTTAAGCAACTCGCGTTTCGTCGCATAAACAGTTCGGTTCCACGTTTCGAAATATTCCCGGTGAATTAATGCGCTAATGACGGCGCCGTGCTCACGTCGAATTAGATCGGCACGAATACAAAAGAAAGAACGTAAAAATTGCCGCTTTTATTAGTCCGTTTGAAGCGAGGCATCAAAGCATCGAAAGCTTTTTAACATATGCCACTGTTGCTTTTACGTGTTTACGCTTTGTCTTTGCTCAAACGTGACGGTAAATTAACGAATTAAACCTTATTAGCTACTTGGCTTCCAGTTGTAAACACTATATATCACTATATAGCTGCATTATAATTTATTAGCAACATCCTTACTTTATTAAATATAGAACACACCAGGAGCTTACAATATTAAGAATACCTGGTGTTTATCCAATAACGAAACTTATTAAGCAACCTATGTATGTAACTTATTAAGCATCCTACGTACATAAAGTTGCTAGATATGATTGGTTAGGCGAAGCTAACCATTATAATTTCTTTTGAATTTGCAACAATATGTAATGTAGTAGTCGTAGGCCTGAATTTCCCTTTGTCTTTAGAACTTTCCAGCAGTCCAATGATTAACATGTAGTGTAGGGTACGCCCATTAATTATATCGTCAAAGAAAACCGTTCACTGCTATTTTCCTATTGCTTTAGCTCTCAGTTAAGTCGGAACTAATTGCACTATTAATTCTCAGTCATGCCTGAAACCAATTATGTTGAACTGACACGGAAGTGAATATCGATTTAATTGTGTTATTGATAATGAGAAGTGGAACGGGCGTAATTTTAACAACTATGCGCGTGAGTTCTTACGTGAAATTGAGGGTGCTCTAACTTTTAAAAGATACTTGGGAATACGTGGGTTTGCGGTGGATATTTCAGGATGTAGGTCATTTGAGTTCCCGGAACGCAGGAGGAAAAGAATTATTCCGCAAAATTATAAGCTTCTATCTCTCTACCTACGCTACCAGTCAATGTAAATTCTTTAAACGGAAATTACTGTAAATCACGCGAATATTTAAGTCTGTAATTTTAAAAATCATGTTGTAGCACTTTTTTGCTGTACCAAAAAGTTTTCTATTACAATAATGGCAATATGGTTCCAATTACGAGGTTGCATAGTCGTCCAAGTTTTCTATCGGTTTTGTGAACTTGCTATAAAAAACAACTTCAAAGAGACCGGCCTGCGGTCGTCTTTCCGTCGCTTTTTTTTGGCAGGGCCATAAAATCGCTACCAAACTGGGACGACTATAATTACTTTTGTGAAACATTTGAGACTTGGTTAATTTCTAAAAATTCGCATTCGCCCACATTTCGGTCAAATTTAGCGCAAGTTCTTTCGAGTTAATTTCATAAAAATATCGAATGAACCGCCGGCCGTAAATAAAAGCGCTTTTTCTGTCACAAAGGGTACACCGAAGAGCTTTTAAATTATTCTTTTCAACCTTTAATATAAATGTACACTTGAAGCTTTTTACGCCCGCCCGGCTCCGATGATTGAAATTAAGATACTTCCTCTTCACTCGGTAATTATTTATTCTTTTTAATAACGTTTTCTCTTTACGAATTTCGCATTTATGGAAATGTCCATTACTTCGCAAAAGGTTTTAAAAAAAAAAGTGGCCACGGTTTACTCGGTACCTCGAAACATTAACAAATTATTCAATCGTAAGAACTATCGACTATTGTGATATTAAATAATTAATAAATAATCCTTTTTATTTGTTTCAGGTTACAATAATAGTCGTTATGCACGTAAGTACCTACCTTACCTAGAACTAGAAGTAATTAACATTTTCGTATCCCTACTACACGTACACATACTAAAGGAAGCGGATCTAATAAACTAAACACCTCGAATCATAACTCATTTCAGAGTCTGCCTAATTTCTCTTCATGAAACGGATATCCTGTTGTATATCACTTACAACTTTAAGATACAGATAAATTTACGTGCTCAATCTGCACACCGTTATGTAATGGCTTCTCACGAAACTACCTCCATGCTGTATTTAGCTTGAGCAGTAACTAATCGCGAGCTGTTTAGCGAGGATTAACCGTAATAAACAGGACGAAAGTATGCGAAATTAACGATACAGATACGTTAACGATTTATACTCGCCGCATTAATTCGAATTATATTATAATGCGTTCTCTAATTTATCATTGAATGTAATGGTTATTTCATCCAGAATTATCACGGTGCATATTAAATATTATTATTGTATATAGTTAATGTGCGCACTTGAATTTCCACCGCCATTTCGGGGGAACGGGAAACTAATTTAATTTTATAGCTGCTCCCTAAAATTTCTGTATTTAGTTTTGCTTATAGTATTATTCTTATTAATTATATAAAAAGATATTTAATTTTCTACTTTAATTTTAAACTTCATTTAAAAAAGACAGAATAGAATTTTTCAATGATTCGAAAGAACATTACCGCCAGCTTGTTTGTTAGTGTGGAGTTAATATTTCACAATTCATTTCCGCTATTTTATTTTGTCCTAAAATCTAAATATAAAACACGAGTTAGCCATTATTTTGGTGCATGACTTTAAATATAGCTATAATGTTAAACAAAAATGTTCCTAATACTCTTTTCTAAAGTCTTTCTTAGATTTGCAGAAACTACAAGAGACTTCTTAACATTCTTTTGCCGTCTACAATGCAAATAAAAAGTAATTCACACAAAACGATCTTGGAATAATATTGCAGTAGCTTAAGAAACTAAAGCAGAAAGTATAATGGGAAATTTTTTCTATATGAAACTCAAAAATGTATAGAAAAAAAATCAAATGCGAATACTGATCATCATCTCCCCACGCTCAAGCATTTAAAATATTAGTTCCCAGTTAAATATTCCGCAGTATATGACCGAGTCTTAATTAATTTTATTAGCTAAGTTAATTCAAATTTAAGACTTTTTTTTTGTAGCCTGAGACAAACTTTCTAGATTTACATAATTATTATTTGTATAAGTGGTTATTTTTCTTACCCAACACAAGGCGATCGTATCACACATAAAATCCCATAACCGTCTGTTTAAACGGCAGCTAACGGTTAAAATCGCAAAGATAATCTAAGTAATCCAATTTTAGGGGCAGTGTTTGCCGAACTCGCATGACCAGTTATCACGCATAAAGCACAACGTGTGCTTGCGGGGGCACTTATCAGTAAACCGCGTTCTATAATTTTTTTCATAAATCTCCGCAGGCCCCTTAAGTTGTAAGTTCCTTACAAGCACCACCGACGATAACAAATCACGACACCGAAAATTACACCCGTTATTATTACTATTTTTTTTGTTTGTATTCACATTTGATTCAACATCTCTTCATCTTCAATGACTAAACTGATATTAGTTGTTCCATATTAATGCTTTTAGAATCTGGTATTCAAATTATTCGGAAAAAATTATACGTCAGGTTTAAGGGACTCCAATATTTCATTTTAATAACGAGTTGTGAATTGAGAGGCGTGAATAAAGGCATTCATATTAGCATTGTGAAATTTCCGGAAGCGTTTCACTTGAATGGAAATTTATGAACTTCGGAAAATCGAGTATTGCCAATATTGCTTTGTACCAAATATATTCGCTTCGCTAAATTTATTAGAGCGCCGTTGTTTAATTTAATTAACGAATTCGTCATGTTAAATAAATCTATTCTTTTCATGAACATTTTCGTACAGAAATTCCAACAAACCTGATCTTTTATGTTAAAAAGACTTTCATTTCATTATTTCTTTTTTTTTTAATTACACCGCCACCAAATAGAAAGTAATTTATATATCCATACTTTTATGTACGAGGCATATCCGAAAAGTATTTTATATATTTTGCCTATGTACGGGGTATACCGAAAAAGTATGTGTTTGCATTGATTGTAAGCTTATTTAACTGGAAACTTATTTTCAAAATATTTATTTTTATTTGTATTCTCTTCCGTCATTATTAATATTCATAATACTCATACAATTGAAGTAAAATGTTATCTCGACCGGTACTGGATACTTTAAAATGAAACTTCCTGAATCTCGCTCACATTCTTTTCAATATTTTCATAGTGTGAAAATGGCTTTATTAGAAATAGATTAGAATTATTTGACGCTATATCAGTTTATAAATAAATAGTTTACATTTTTTTTTAAATATGTACTGTCAAGTAGACAAATTGACAAATGCAACCAAATTTACAATTGGGAAAATTTCATTTCCTATTTTTTTTTAGCTGTAAAAAATCTTTCACGTTTCATTGGCGTTGCTTGCCGCCTTCTTTTATTTTAGTCTTTTGATTTTTTAACACTGCCATAGAAAATTGTCGAGTTTCTTTCGTTTTGATTTTTAAGCAAAACAAAAATTGATACTTACCCTAACTTACTTCGCAAGGTACAAATCAATTTCTTAAATCGACTCTGCTGCAGTCATCGAGGGAGAAATCACCAACCACTTTCACTAGATACATCACTGAAAAGAAAAATTATCGTTTATTAAATACGATTATAGTATTTAAGGATATATAGGGCTCTATATAAGGACTCTTGTGGTCGACTCAAAACCTTAAAAGTATATATCTCTAAAGTTGATCTGTAAAGGTCGATTCACATTATGCGGAACGTCAACATCATGTCACTGTTCGGCACAATGTTGCCAACCTGTAAAACTGCAAAATCTCTTTTATTTTGGAAAAAGATCCCTTTATATAATTGAAAGTATCCTTTCTACATTAAAAGAATGGAGTGAAAAATAATCATTTATTGAAGAAAATCCTAGATTATAAAATTAAAAAAAAAAACACTTCGTCAAAGAAAACAAAAGTAATTTTTTTAGGGTTCATTATACATTCATTTCATATGAAATATGAGCCAATTTTTTTCACACAAAAGTATGATATTACCTAAATATATTAGTAGTACCGTATGATTTTTAAAATTTTAGATAAAGGGAGGCCGTGAAGAGGAAAAGCTTAAATCAACTCATACGTACGTTTTGGTTAACACCACTGCGAAAATATGGTTAAATTATGAATGCCTTTTGTAGTTTTGAAGTTTTGTAAATATCATTTTGAATAAATTGTTGTATTTGTTCATTTATGCCATACGTTTTACTTTCACGGCCTCCCTTTATCTAAAATTTTAAAAATCATACTTTACTTATCAAAAATCATACTGTACTTATTGTGTGTCCACATGTAAAAATTATTTCTTTTAAAGAAGCCATTAAAAAAATGAAAAAGAGTAAAACCGTCCCGTCTAGCAACACCAGTAATGTGAAATAAGTGGCATGATGTAGAAAAAATACGTGAAAATTAATTTTTTTATAGAAGTCATTTGCTGAAAACATGTTCTACCGAATCCGGTAATTTCCCTTCTCCAATAAAGTAAAATAACAGAGACAGATCAGATGATTGACTCATTGCCTGTACAAAAAAAATAAAAAGCCTTGAAGCCTTAAAATAATCGTTTCTAAGAGAAAAAAATCCGTTTATCCTTTTCGGGTAAAAAAATCTCCAAAAAGAGATAATTAATAACTGTGAACCGGCAGCGTCCGTTAAAAGATTCTTCAGTGGATTTTGTATGGCAATATACTCATATACAAGTAACGTAACGCACCGTCAACCTCAACGTAATGGAACGTTTATGTTTTATTTCCAACGATATTTTAAGTGCCGGCTCAACTCGGTAAGCAAGCGATGCGTCGCGTCGCGTCCGGGCGCCTCGCGTGTTTACATATTTAAAAAATAATCTCTGCCCACAATTATTTTATATCCGTAGATACGTATTTCGGCAGCGACGCTGCCATCTTCAATACACACACTAACAAGTTAAAAGCACTTCATGAAATCTAACAACCACCTAATCATACTAAACTTTTAAAAGTAAAGAAATAAATAAATAATAATAATAAAATAATGTACCGGGTGATTCAGCTTGGTATTCGCACCCCTGTAACTTTTTTATTTCTATTTTTAGCAAAATGACATTTGGTATAAATAATACAGGCGTCCCAATAGTTTCTAATTTTTGCGTTTTTGGAATGTACAGGTAATTCTAAATCGAAATGACGTAAAATATTCCATGTACGGGGCAATTGAAATTCGAGAGAAGCATGGGGATCTCGCTTATAATAAGAGATAGAAAATTGGTTAAATGAAGGCAAAGTTGCCAAATTTCATGCCGATTATTAATCTGTTAAGAAATTTGAAATATTTCGAACAGTTTCTTCGCAATTGGAGAAAAACTAAAAATTGTGACTTTCGAAAATCGAACGTAACTTCTTTGTTTATCTTTTGAACATACACGCTCAACTGGCTTCACAGTAGTTATTTCGATGGACAACTAGTAAGCGATGGGTCCCGAGTTCCAACCTCAGCAAAAATTATTTTTAATCGAAAAAAAATTTGATTTCTGCGCCTTACACATAGGCAACTTCTACACACGTCGTACCTGCGCCTTGTACATAACGACATGTCGACGCGAACCTCTTGAAACGCCTAACAAAGTGACGGTAGGCAACCACACATGCAAGTTTGATACATCGATGTAAGATCTCCATAAATGATTGGCTTCGAACTTCGAACGCCTATAGCTACTCTACTCCTGTATTATAATTTTTCATTAAAGTAATAAATCATTTAAATTAATCCGGGAAAAAATTAAATTCAAATAAAAAATATAATGGGGCGCTGAAACACATCTTGCATCGGGGTGCCAAAGCTTCTAGACCCGGCACTGGATATTTTGATGTGATGTCCTATGCCATTGCCGAAACATTCTGCAAATGACAAGTGAAAATTGGCATTAGGAAAATCTACAATATTTTGTAGAAGCAATTTTCATAGCAATTTTCTAATTTCTTTAATACTGTATGGTATTCCACTTTTATTTTGTTTCATTAAACATATTCCGTGCTTACTTTCTTTTTTTGACTGGATTGCAATTCGCTCCTTCCTCATCTAAAATAAGTGCGATCATCGTCAATTGTTTTTTTTTATGAAACTTTGGCATCGGCTTTTGTACTTAGAAATAAAATCGACAAAATACGACTTGCTGACTTCAAAAACTAGACGTACCAAGGGCGACATAAATAATGAGGACACTTATAACTAAAGTCTTCAAAAGAAAGTTCCGTTTGCCCGTCCAGTTGTATATTATTCGCTGCTCGCGCCGATGCGTTGTAAATCTCAATCGGTCGACTGGCCAAGAATCCAGTGCTGTTTACAGCTATACGATGCGTAGGTGTAACGAGTCTTATCTAAACGAATATTTCCGTTTTTTTTTTAATTATACCGTATCGTCAAAAATACAGCAAATAACAACAAAATAAAATGTGATAAAGTTGATCAAAATATTCTTGCTATATCAAAGAAACAATGCTCTCAGCTCCGTAATTCGATCGGTGCCACGCGCGCATCGAAGCGCCTATGCATTCGCGTCTAAATGTTGGAGACTCTACTTATAACGCTCTAATGTAAACGGGTGTTTCAGAAAACTGTTACTTTGGTACCGAAATTAATTTGACAAACAAATTTATTTACTGCGATCACACTCCTATGGAAATGACTACAAACTGAATTGAAGGTATCATTTACATTGGTGAAAGAACGTTAAAAATCACTGCTAAGACTTGTCCTCATTTTTTCTATCGTCAGTGGTAACGTCGGTCGGTAATGTGAGATGTAAGATTGACGTTCCGAGAAATATGAATCGATCTTAAAGCACCATGAAAATGTTAATACTCTTACCTAATTACTTAATTATTTCCGCAAATAATCACTTCAAAACACAAAAATTAATTACATTGTAACACCACGCACTTAAAACAGAAAATGGCCCGATCAACGACGCGATACTGCAGGGGCAAGGCTTACTGAATGTTTTTGCTGGAAAACAAAGTCGAATCAACTTTTAATATTTTTCTGCCTAAAAACCGTAAGGAACTCTCATCAAGGATGCGTTTTTGTCAAACACATTGGTCGCGTTCAGACGACCACAGCAGCTGAGTAGCTAACTCAGCAATCGTTTGTGATTGGCTCACATTAAGATAATAGCCAATCACAAACGATTGCTGAGTTAGCAACTCAGCTGCTGTGGACGTCTGAACGCGACCAATATCACAAAAAATGCGTGCACAAGTAAACGTAGATTCTACATGCTTTAATTTCGAAGTAAACACAGTATTTAATTTAATTCTCTCAGGCGTAGGCGGCAGGAAAAATAAATAAATAAACAAATTTTTAGTTAAAGTATTAAGGCAAATCCACGATGTATATGTATAAAATAAAAAAGGAAGGGTGATTTATCCGAGAAGTATTTTCAATGGGTTTAAAGACTTACAATTCTTTTGTAACAAATTAAAATTGCCTAAAAGTTTTCGGCAAAATTGTTGACTCTAAAATATACAGGGTTAGTTTTATAAATGTTTTAGACGTTTGATTTTTTAGCACCGCCATGAATAATTGTCGAATTTCTTTCGTTTTTACTCATTACTTATCGCATTTGGAATTTTTCTTTCTCTTCACGTCAGTCTTTTAACCACATCGCGCTGAAGAATTGTCGATTTTCTTTTATTTTTCTTTATCGTATATAAAAAAAGATTTTAATTTCCTCATTTTCTTTTTTTAATTACATCGCTGCGCTGTCTGGATGGTATATACGGAAATATATAACGTGCATCATCGGTAGGGATTTCTTCAATAGCTCCTTTAACTATTAATTAAATAAAGGAAAGTATCTTTTATAAAAGTTATCGACTGTAATGAGTTCTATATTAGTAAATTATAAAAAAATTTAAGCTTTTTTAAACGAAATGTACAGATTTTTATTTCACATTTCGATAGATCACTTAAAAGTAAACATTTTTCATTAAGTCGTTGAGACTAACGAGAAGCAGCAGCAACACCACCAGCAGCAGCCCTGGAAGTTCTTCTGCAATGGAGAACGTAACGTCGGCAGTAGAAGAAGTCAATGTGACGCGGTTCCAACCGGAAGCCAATTCAAACACAGATCTGTAATTGTTCGGGTCATCCTCGTCACCTTTTTTATGTATTAAAACCACTTTCGATATTTTCATATTGCTGGGAAATATGCCAAATTCTAAGCAGTTATTAGTAATATCAGCTAGTGGGTCACTAATGGCTTCTGCGACGAATTCTCACATCCAATTCAAATATATCTGAAATAGTTTTTGACTTGAAAGCCATTATATTGTCAACTATGCCCTTACTTAATACGGGAGCGAAAAAAAAAGAAGTACCATTCACATTGGTGTTTTTTAAAAAAGTTTCGAAGATCATGGCAAATCTGGTATAGTTTTTGCTAATCCATCGGCTACTTTACTCAAAAAGCTTTCAAAGACACTGGCAGTTGGTGCGACATTTAATTTTTGTTTACTTCCAATTTCATCGTTAATTGTCTGCCACATCATCTTAGATTTGTTATCAGATTTATTAATTCGGCCAACATTTTGTTTATTTTTTTCCTTCTTCAATATATTGCAAATAAAATGCTTTATATTTTAAATATATTGTGTAGATACTATTATCGCCACTCATTTTAATGCATCGTGAATTAATTCGAGAGTTTCTTTAATTTGTACTGTTTCTTTTATTTTATGAATATGTTTTATAGATTTATACAGCTTGAAGGGGACGGTTTCATAAAATATCTGTAAAAATCTATCTAGAAAGATATTAAATTTCTCGTTTGGATCTGAAGTTAAATATGTATCGCTCCGTAATCCACGGCATAAAGTTTAAAAAGAAAGTCATTTTTTACCCTTCGGGAACATTTTCTTGCAAACCTTTCATTTTGTTGTTCTTCTTGTGAAACTAGAATTTTTACTACCTGTGCATCATGATCAGATGAACAAGGACTGAAGGTGCGAGCCTGGTTAATATGAGTATCTGTGAAAATATTATCTTTGCAACTTTTACTTTGGCCGTGGCATCTTGTGTAATCAGAGATAGTGGGTGACATGCCAAAACTAATTGAAGAAATTTAAAAGATCTTGTTTTACAGTAGTGTAAAATGTAGTGTAATGTGTATGTAAAGTGTATTGCTCTAAAGCTCATGGTTTTCAGATATCTGCACTCACAGTTACTTACAACTTCTAATAAGAACCATATTTCAAGAAAATAAACAAAAAAAGAATACCATTCCATTTATTTATTAAATCAAAACGAAATATTGACATTTTAATTGGTATCTTGGAGACTGTAGAATATCTGCTAAAGTTTTCTGGCTGATTTTTGCAAATGCTTGCCTCATTTTATCTTTTTAATATTAAGTCGTATTTGGTTGAATTTTAAATAAAAAGATAAGTAATACTAAAGGTTATTGCATTGATTCATTATCATCGACATGCGAATCAATAAAATATTTGTTTATTGGGTCAATTCTATGGACCTTAAGTCTATTAAGTTCCAAGTTTTTTAGAACTTTAAATTATTTACTGTAATGATGTGTAATATACCTTGTATTTAGACTCCAATTAACGACTAAAGACTCAATAAATAAAATTGCTGATATAAATAAAAAAATATGAATAAATATCTTTGAAGGGTTAAAATTACATTTTGAAGGATTTTGTTTGTATCTTTGCAATTAGTTGGTTTTGTGTACTCAGATTATTTATAAAATCTATTATTTCGTTTAACTTTAATAGATAATTAGGATGAATAAGATACTACTGCATTTCAGCTCTTTCATCCAATTGCGAATGCTTTGATTTAGAGCCATAGTTGCTTAATAAGAAATGCTTCCTTTTAAGAGGTCTATCAAAATATGAAATAAAAATTTGTACATTCCATTTAAAAAAGTATAAGTTTGGTGGATAACTCACTTATGGAACATGCTGTGTATGGGAAAAAATTAACTAATATAGAAGTCATTATAGTCGATAACTTTTATGCAAGATACTTTCCTTTATAATCAATAGTTAAGGAGCTATTGAAGAAAACCTACCAATGATGCACGCTGTATTATGTATACCTATGTACAGGGTATATCCAAAAAGTATTTTGGATTAACTGTAAAATCATTTAACTGGAAAGGTATTTTCAAGATATTTATTTACACTGGAACCAAAACTAATTTTCTACATTGTTACAGTCATTTTCTTTTGCTCTTCCCCTTTTGTCAATTATGTTTCCGAATTTGTCAAATGACTTTTCAATCCGCACTTTGAACGGATTGAAAAGTCATTTGACAAATTAGGAGATACATACATTTGACAAAAGAGGAAAAGCAATAGAAGACTGTAATGTTCATAATACCTGATACTACAAAGGGGTTTTTTCTAATTCTAGTTTTTTGTTACTTTTTGTTTGAATAAATCCCGAACTTCGTTCAAATAAAATACGGTAATTTGCAAATGGAATTTAATTTCTAATGAAGTTTTTTTAATTGCGCAAAAAGACTTTAAATCGATGTAAAAATCACGGAGTTAATCGCGGGGAGTTAACGAACACCCACATTCATTTCGGTTTCGTTTCGATCCCAGAGATTTATAGAAATTAAATCCAGCAACGTGTAGGGGGGTTATTTTTAGATTTATTTCAATATGTTGGGCTGACAAATTGCTGCGGGCGTAAACAAATGACAGCGAACCGCGTTCAAGGGCCATTTTCAATAGATAAAGCCGGAACACGACCAGTTTGGAGCATAATCTACCGCGTGTTTGTGTTTCGCATTCGACGAATTGTCCAAGTAATTGAATGCCATCGAACCAGATCGATCGCTCTTTGTTTTCTTGCATGGAAATATGATTTTTCAGTGAGCTGCGCTCGAATGAATTATGAAGATGGTATGCGCCGCTCAGTACGTGGTAATTTTTAATATAATTTTGCATTCTACGTAACCATATTTTTACGAGCGCACTTTTACGATTTCTGGGATATCTGAGATCGACGTCGTTGATATGCATTTTATGTTTCCTACTTTTGAAAGGCGCAGTATAAAAGTTTACTCGCTTGCATTTTCGATGTCCAGAATTTCAATTTCATATTTAACCTAACCCTTATTGTCGCTTGTATTGTTCGACTTGGGGAATCCTTTCAAATAACTTCAATTGATGCACACGAACGTGAAAAGCATCTCAATTCCAAAAAAATTAAAAAAAGAACAAATTATATTTCTTACCTAAAACCCGATTAAGCTCTCCTCCATATCATTAAATAGAAGTTTAAAAACAATTAAGTATTCTAAATTGACTAAATTAAACCAAACAACTGCTGAATAGAAAAAAATTAAATAATATCTACATGGAATTATCCAAATGCCTAAACCAATTAGAATGATTAAATCTTTTGCTCCTACAATCTCCTGTTGACTTAACATCTTGGAATAATACAATGAACCAAACCTATTGTAAGCATCTTACACGCTTTAATTCAATTAAACAGCAGCGATGAACATATTAAACGTTTAAGTTGACTCCGCTGCAATAAATTCGAAACGAATTAGAGATTTTGTGAATAGAAATAAAATTTTAGTACAGACACAAAATAGAGTTATTACAACTTGGGAATAAAATTGCCTATGATTAAATTTTATTGCCTACCTTACCCCAACTGCAAACCGATACGAATCCGATGCCGATGTGGAGGAGACAGTATTTACGACTGTAATTTCCTATACGGATGGGTATATTATATTATGTCCTGGTCCGGTGTAGATATAAGATCGGCTCTTCTGAAACAGAAACGCGGAATTTAAGTTGGTTGCATTTCCAAACGTGCAGGCGAGATAGTTCCGCATTAAATGTTTGCTTTTATGTCACACAAACATGAGACTATGAATTAGATACACACATACTTGAGATTATTACAAAATTACAGACATTTCAATCGATTTAAATGTAATTTCGAACTATACGGTATTACTATTTCCCTCTATTATTCCTTATACTTTTAATCAATTACAGATAAATTCCATGTCAAATTTTTCTTCCTCAAAATTGTACTTATATGATATTTTCTCTTAATTATCTTCAAAATACGTCCCTAGTTAAGAACGAGCAACAGATGAACGAAAATTTACTTTTATTCTGTAACCGTTTCCTGTTCTAAATACATAGTATATTTTTTCAGACCGCTCTATTTCACTTAGAAATCCTGAAATCCATCTTAAGCGCCATCTATGGACCAGCAACCTGACTTTTTTTACTTCAAGCAGAAAATGTGTTTTGTTTTACACAGGTCCTTTGTTTTTTTTTTTTTTTTAACATGTCCGGAGATTTTCTAGCTTCTTTGTGTTTTGAATTAAGTAACAACAAGAGGAATTTATAAATCCTGATAATTTTCTTCTCACTTTGTCCTCTATTTCTAGGAGCTAGAAATAGAGGACAAAGTAGGTACGACATGAAATACATGAATGAATATCCCTTTTATGCAAATGCTTTGCTATTGAAATATAGTTTAATCAAAAGTGCAAATTCTGTAGCATTTATGCATTGACAGGATTACACTTTTAGGCTTCAGACAAATATACATACAAGCATGAGCAGTCATAATTACACATGAAGGATTCGTCACAGAAGTTTCGTCACAAAAGTTTTTAATAATTTTCCCCAAAATTCTTCTCCTTTTGCTCATGTATCCATAGTACTGCACAATACCCTTTACATCTGTTTTCATAAAACGAATAAATTACTAATTAATCCAAATTTCTAAAGAACAAAGATGTAAAATGTAACAAGGCCGATGGCAAAATTTATTAACAACCCACGCTTTTTAAGTAGGTCACCAAAGAGGGTACATAAATCGATTCCTTCGTGAGAGAATGAGAGAAAACTTATTCACACAAAAAACTCCTGCGGATCTTTTAAAAGAACAGAACGCGTACTTACAATGTGTATATTTCATATGCTTTTAAGTAGTCATAAAACAAATGCCTCCTGCTTTTACGTTACTCTCAAAGCGTGCAAGTTATTTATGTTCCGTTTGAAAGTAAGCCCAGCCAGAGCTCCGTTACACGTTTCGTATTTCCCTCAACTATCGATTACCCTACGCAATTGGCTTTCCTTTGAAATTTTCATTTCGACCATAATCGACGCTCGTCCACTATTTATATTAAGGCGAAACCCATTAAAACGTTGTTCGACATGCTTCACTTTCTTCTTCTTCCTAATTTATCGATTTCCAGGACTGACTTTGCGTTTCCCCGACACGCTTGTAAAAGGGTTGTTGTAAATCGGTGTCGCGTGCTTCCCAAATATTTTTCTTGTGTATGTTTGGCATCGGCTGAGGTCGTAAGTAGTTTACTCTGTTTTTGTTTCTCTCGGCGGTGGAGAATTTATATGATTCAGGGCCCCGGCTAACCGCCGTGAATTTGCAGTAATGTTGTTGGCCTCCCTTGCCAGAAAAAAAAACCTTCGTCCCTTGCGACTAACTTCACGATACGAAAAATGTTACCAAATTGGAGCTTTCATTTTATTCATTATACAGGCTGTCCCATGAGATAACAGCCAAAGCTTAAGAGCGTGTTGCTGAGGCCATTTTAAATCAAGAATGCGTTATGTCCATAACCCATTCGTAACGAATATACAAGCATTTTTAATTTTAGAAGTTTCTATACGTTAAGAATAGTATTTATTTGTTTAGTTTGGAAGAGGGGCAAGAAGTCACCTGACTTAAATCCTCTTGACTACTTCCTTTGAGGACATCTGAAAAGCCTCGTTCAAGCTAAAAATTATGATACTAGAGAAGAGCTTATTATTAGAATTATGAACGCTCAAATTTAATACCAAGTTAACTCTTTCCTTAGTACCTACGTTTATCAAGTTATTTTAATTAAATTTCTTTCTATATGAATTTTTACATAAAATTGCCTTGGCTTCATTACAACTAAGTTTACAGCATAGACATTTTTGACTTCAAATAACCTAAGCAACACACGCTTAAGCTATGGCCGTTATATCGTGGGACACGCTGTATAGAAAATTGATTTGGGTTAAAATACTTAAGTGGTTAAGGAAAGGTAATTCGTTTTCTATGTAGGAGAGCTCGTAAAATGAAAGAAAAAAAATTTATAATTGTAACCAAATAGGCAATCAACTTAATTTTGTATAGCTGAGATTTCCTGGAAAACATGGTGTATGAATTTGTTGGATTTTTAATAAACGCAATCTTTAGCATCTTAATTGTTTAAAACCACGTTCACATCTCAGGTAAAGAACAGCAAGCTAATCATGTATGTGCGTAATTACTTCCTGCAACATGTTGTTGAGACTAATAATTAAATGATTGATTAACCTCTCTTTATAAGGCAAGAACTCCTTTATTAAAAATTCTAAGATCTAAGATTAATTAATTTTTTTTATAATTGTTATCTTGTAGTTCAATGAGTTTGTTTCTTCCTTTTGCCCGGAACTGATCGAATCAGCAATAACAGTACATCGACTGAATAACTTTACCATTTGTGTAAAACCAGTTAGAGTTTTTTATATGAATAAAATATAATTGTGTGAGTTTTTAAGTCTGCAGCATTTTCCAAAATAAATTGATTATAACGTTAATGTGTCTGTTGTTTACAGTCTATTTCTATTTTTGGTTTCATGTTATTATAGAAAAATTAGTTTCACATTGAATGAGTAACGCTTAGTGACTTACAATGATTTAGGGTACCACACAAATACACGCCATTCATGCTTTAAATTGAACTAATTTAGTGTCATTATCTGATATTATTATTCCAGTAACTGCCATTATCACTATTAATCTTTAGCTTTGCTTCCATCTTCGTTGGCTATTTACAGGACGTAATCGTTAAATCTATTTGCTTTCCGAAAAGTGTACGTTTCATGCTCCTATAAATAAAACTCGAATGTCACTGGTCGTGTATTGTAAAGAAAACCTCGGAATGCGTATTAAATTCGTTGTATGAGAATAAACCTTGGGAAGTAGTAAGTTTAAGTGACGTGCCATGACGGTGCACTTTCTGCCCGTTAATTTCTATTTAATTTAAAATTAATATCGAATTGTTACGCTAGCTTGGGCTCATAAGTTCCCGTAAGGACGAAAAAAAAAAGAACGCGATTGCAATTTAGAGCCGGCAGGTAGTTTTTAAACTTTATTGCTTCTCGACCTCTCCAAACGCAAGTATGACTTCAAAGCACTTATTGAGCAATGAAAACTCCAATTACAATGTGTTATTGAAAGTTTCCGGGGATCTTTCCAAATAAAAATAATGCGAGCTTGCGCCCGCAGTTCGTTCTATTTTTAGGTATTTTCTCGCGTCGGTGTTGCAATAACTTGAAACGTATTCCGCTGAAAATTCCCGTACAGTTCAATAAATACACAGATAACCGTTCAACAAATATATTGCCGACGCTTAGTTCTGCGCCAGGACAAAGAAGAATGCGCCCCGGGCTGTCCAAAAAACATATATATTTTTTTTCTCGTTGAATTATTCGTTATATACGAAAACGTCGCGTCGCTCGTCCAAAGAACTAAACGTAATAAATTTCGTCAAAGGAATCGAACAACTCAAAGGAAAACCGATTCAGTTGATTTATTTTTAATTTTCTTTCGACCAGTTAAGATCAAGATTAAAAAAGAAAACCATCATGATTTGATAACTTTTACTTAACTCAAATTCGTAAAATGATGGATTCACAAAATAAAAGCGTTTTGTTTTTATTTGAATTTATCGAAACGCGCAGCAACCCCCTCCCCCCTAAATAATTCGAAGTCAAGTGTGTGTTTTGTATATACGAGGCATTATACACACATCACATGCAATGAAATATGCAAATTGCAAACGACGGCCGCACAAAACCTTCCAGGCATCGGTAACAGTACAAACGAATATAGCTCAAACGCCGAAAAATGCGCTGAATAATTGAAGCACGCGAGCTAATGAAGAATCAATAAATCCATACGCGGCGTACGAAGTTCATTAGTTGCGTACAGTTTCTGTTTAATCAAAACGTTCGTTCGTTAAGTATGGGAATATATTGATTCGCCCGTTTCGTTGCTTTTGCATAATTAACAGTCCCTCTATTTTCATAATAAGCAGTTTCAACTCCTACACGACATTCCAAAAAGTTCCTAAAATTTTATGGAATAATAAAGGCCTTATTTTGATACGTAAGGAATTCTAAACGTATTTAAATTTACAAGACCCACGCAAATTTATATATAAATGCCGTTTTAGACTACCCTATTTCTTGTACGTACAAGATTTAATTCAATTAATTTTTGTTTTCAATTTCTACGTCGTGCTAATCGCGACATGCTAGTGCGAACACTTCTTCGCCGTGCTCTACTGCGTCTCGCTAATGATGGATAATATTCGGTGTAAAATTACATCTTTAAGACCCATAGAATTAAAACGGATGGATTTTCTCGCCAAAACTTCCTCCTTTGATGTCTTTAAACAAACCAAACAATACAGAAGAAGTTAATAAATTTCCGAAACACAGAAAAGTTTCCGAAACGTTTGCGTTCACCTACGCTCTCTCTCTCTCTCATTATTTGCTCAAGTCGTTTCGTAGTTTCCCAGCTTAATTAATATTTTTGCTGCTCGCGTTTTGCCGAATTGTCTAGATTTACTCTGCCCGTATTAAATGTTTAATAAATATTTAACTATGCAACGTCGCCCCTGTTTAACTGAAACATCCCCGTGCATTATTAAATAAGTTGAGCATTCTCTCCAGACAACTTTGTAAAATATTTCGCGAAATTAACTCGAGCGCGAGATGCTGATTTATGTGAGCTTAAGGCTTGCGAGTTTTTATGCGGATTAAATTCGGCGCAATTTTAAATTTCGCTTTTTCACCGAATTGATGATTGTAATAAGCGAAACGTCGGGACGGGGATAATTTTCGAAAGCAACGACGTAATGGTTGCGGTGTCTATTTCGACTGGCTTCGGTTTAATATTTAATCAGTTCTGCCTTGCCGTGAGTAACGGTTTATGAATATTTAAACATTCCATTGTCAAGACCAACGAACATATCTTCATATATCTTCTTCCAAACCCTCGGCCTATAATTTAACCTGTGAATTAATGTACTTTTAGTATTATTTGTTTGCATGTCTTATTTAACATTGAATTATTTATGAATACGAATTACCTACCACTTTCACGTTAAATGGAAACGTATAACAAAACACCAGAAGTTTTAATTCATTAAGTTTTAATGTTTATGAGAAACATTAATTAAATTTAATAATTCTATGTGAAACGAAATAATTCTTGTTTCGTTAAATTTCGATTCCAATGAAAGATTTACACAAATTGAATAAAAATAGCGAGAGATAGAGTCGTTAATCAATGCATTTGAAAATTCAAAACAACTTTTTTTTTAATTAATGATACAGTTGCAATAAATAATATCAAAAACACATTACTTATGTGGAAACTATCGGTCACCTAGTCATTATTTATGATTGATATTCGTAATAGGACGCCTAGACTGGGAAACAAAAAAGTGATTCATCACGTTTTATTACGTGAAATATATTCACATTTTGTTACGTCGGTTATTTTTCGAAGCTAATGGGAAAAATGCACCAGACTTAAATTGATTGCCCGTTTTCGAAAGTGTTCCAGAACGGAAAGAGATTTTCTCTTCACTCTCCCTTGCTCTCACTGATTTGTTGACTTATGGAAATGAAAATTAAATAGAGCCGCCGACTCATATCTACAGAAACCAAAAAAGTAGGTACCTTTCCAATATTATGAGATTATCGACATCCTCTTCATGCAGAACAAATTTACTAAGCAGTGTTTCATTCGCCACGCCGTTCATCCTTCGTCTATCTAAATTGCAAATACCTTCATAAATAGTTTACAAGGAATGCTATCAGAACGTTATTCATGAATTAACTGCAATGCAAGTGATTTAGAAGAATTTCACTGGCGCAGATTTGCAAGTAAAAAAAATTAATTCCAATTATTTTTGCATATTTGTATATCTGTGAAACCTGCAGGATGAAGATCTGCGCTCGTCCTGTTGATAACCTTAAATAACTTGCTTGAACAATTCTTTATGCAAACTATTCCTTTTTTAGTTCGAATTGCAGAAGGTATTCGCCTTTTGTTACGGGGTAAAACCGGTGTTTTCTTTGCTTATGGAACCTGTGTTTAAAACAAAACGGAAATTGATTTCCTTATTTCTCTTATCATCAAAAGATCTGCATCGCTGAACACTAAAAGATGTAGCTATGTGGATTTACCTACATTTGAAAAGTTGCGCTTTATAAATGCGTTATGCCTTTCAAGTAGTACTTCTATTTGGTCCATTCTAGTGAATTTCTATGGGCCTTTCTGTGTATTGTCCGTTGCATAAATTGTATCACGTTTTCCTCAGTTAATAAATTCACAATTGAGTGCATCGTTTCGATTCTTACAGAATTTTTCTTGCTTCTGAAAAATCTATTTTTTTTTCTTCTCCCTTGCCACCCATATATTTACAACTTAGTTAAAAACACAGTGCCAAAATCGTAGGTGTATTTCAGACAAAGGCGAAAGTTTTAATAGTATTTTAATTGAATAAACTTTCCCCTGCAAATTTTCTCAGGACACACTTTTAATAAAATAATTCAATTTCTAAATCCGGGCCATTATAACTTTTTCCCAAGTCGGTTCCGATAACAGAAACTCTTGGAAACCGAAAATAGGTAACTCGGCAGGGAAAGAAGAACACCCGGGGAGTAATTAAACACAAGTGTCAAGTATTGGAGAAGTGTAACTCTGACATAGGAAGGAAGTTAAATTGTGTTTCAGTGGCACTAAATCATCGTTACGGCAGGCTTTGTACCACCAGAATTTATTAGACTTCTGAGTTAATGCCGCCGTACCCGCGAAAGAAAAAAAAACGAGGGGGTTGGAGATTATTTTAAAGCGGCTAATTAGGACGTTGTAGATCGCTGACGTTTATACATAAACGTATATTTATCATATCATGGTCTTCGATGCCGCTAGTTTAAAGCGCAGGAACTGTCATTTCGTTATTAATGATGCGTACGCTGCTTTAAATGCAAATACGTCGCCTTTGTTTGCGCGATACAGAACCACTTGCCTTGATTTATTTCGCTGAACTGATTCTGAGCACTTCCTTATTGAACGTGTATAGAGTCCATGTAACTTCGCTTGACGGACGATTCAATATGCGAATGCACCAAAATTTATTTCCTTTAAAGGAAACTATTGTTGCAGAGAAAAAGAAAACAGGACCAAAGTTAAATTATATAAGGGAATCATTTGAATGATCACATGAGTATGAGCTATTTTCAAAATGACATTAATATATCTTCATATCAATGGTAAGATGTCTTCAGCTGACTTACTACCAACTTAATCTAAAAAGGGGTAAAATAGGAACCAATCAAATTGCAAAGCTTTGGACAAGGATGAATTCGAATGAGTTCATACTTAAGATGGCCCAAAAAAGAACAATTAAGAAAGTACTTGAGGCCTATAGACTGGGGAGGGCTCGGATGAACCAGATGATAGAGCGAAGGGATACTGAATGACATGAAAGTATTACTTTAGGAGAAAGAAAGTAACGAAAAATCTGAAGAATTGTTTGTCTAAAGTTTATCTTGCCTATTGACAAACGTAATTTAGGAATCTGTAATCAAGATCATCACATTTAAAATTGTGAATAACACAGTGTAACGTTTATAGCACATTCTCAACAGACGATTCCCGCTAACATTAATGATCATTTGTTTGCGCTCGGATCAAGAGTCTCTCGAGAATTGCCAGCAAATTCTGCAGTTACTCTTTCACGGCCACTCGTAAAACTTGAAATTATACTCAAACCCCAACTCTGATCCTCCTCAATTATAATAAAATTACCGGCGCGAGTTTTTACTTTACGCGCGTCATAAACTTTCTCGGAGATATTTTTCGATATAATCAAATAAATTAAAGCGCTCGAATAAATTTTCTTTTCCATTTTCCGATTCGACGTGAAATGCTAATCACGCAACGTGTTCTTTTTTTACGGCCGCCGTATTCTTTTAATTATATTTTTATACGAGCAGCCGCCGAAAGCAAACCGGTGGGTGTTTGTTTCATTATTTTATTTATGCTTTTTCACTTCTGCGGCCGCCTTCCGGGAAATTTTCTGCATTTCCTTGGAGACCACTCCGCTTTTTTCGCCGGTTGAATTTTAACTGTTTATAAAAGATATATATTTCCATGCTTCCCCCACTTCGCGAGGCGGCGCGGAAAGAAAAAATGTAAATTGAGAAGTACGGAACTGCAATTATTTTTGTTACTGTTAAAGTATAACCTCATTTGTCAGCTTCAAGAATATAGGTCTCATTAATCTCTCGTCCTCGTTGGTCTATAATTATAATTAATAAAAGAAGAAACTCGTTTCCGTCTTAACAGAAAAAAAAGTAATGGCAATTGAATCCCCTACAATTACGATACGTAAATAATATTTTAATTTTGAAATTAATGGCTCTGTGAAGATGGGGTATATCGGTACAACTGGGTGGTATTTAAGGTATTTGCGGCATGTAATTCAAACGTCATTGATTACCATTCGGATAGGATTACATCCGTAACACTAATTTAAGGAAATATTAGTCTAATTTGGGTGTAGTAGCTGACAACATGAGTGAAATTTATGCGTCGTGATTGCGTTATACGAGTTAGTCACGTCTCTAAATTAAAAGCATTACGTTCGTAAACCTTATTTTTCCCTAACCTCCAATATTCCAATAGGACAACATAAAACTCCCTAATATGCGACTCGTGTAATAAACTAGTAAAGTACTTAGTTGAAGTTTATTGCCAGAAAACAAGTCATGTCCTCTCGAGTCATTCGGGGGAGAAAATCGTTCTGCAAACAGAATAATTGTTGTAATAAATTTAATGTTGCCTGCAAATAATCCCTTTTTACTTGACCTTCATTTGCACGTAATAATAGTGTCATCTTGTGTGAGTATATTTTTAGAAAGAAAGGGAAGAACCTTCGTCTTGTCGTAACAAAGATCATAAAGTAAGCCTATCATTCGTATACCGGGCGCTGCTATCATTTTTAATTAACTCTGTATAAAAGAAAAACAATTTCTAAGGAAATAACACAAGAAATTACTTGTTTTATAGGGGTAGATAAAGCCCACAATTACTAATTAAAGAATATAATCGCCCCTTTCTTGTGTTACATTATGTTATGACTACAGTTATTATTTTGTACTTAATTTTTTTTCCTGTTGGAGTGCATTTAGTTATATTAGGAATTTCTGGAGTGGGTCGTCCAAGAAGAAGTAGTAGTTGCACTGAGAATGCCCTCACAAAACTGCTTATATAACATAAAAACAACAAAGTTAATATCATCCCTGTCACCTTGAGTGAATTCGCTAACGTCGCTGTTTTTGCCCGAAGTTTGCCCCAACTTTTGTTCGAGGAGAAGTTTTAAAGAAACTTTTTTGATGAAAATGGATCGCACAGAGACAATTTTTGTAACTTATTACAACACTCGTTTATCGACGCGGACGTCTTTAATTTTAATCGTTTCTTACTCGACTGTCACTACAACTCACACAAGAGGGGAAAAAAAAGGAGAAACAAAGCAAAAAAGAGGATCGCACTCACGGGGGGGGAGAATGCCCCTCGACTGCGGAAGCGCTTAGTGCGTGGTGTTCGCTCTTTGTGTTCGATGAAAAATGGTTCCTGATAATTTGACGGAACACGGTGGTGTGCTTAAACAGGATATCAATGGCTTTGTGAAACATCCTGAGTATTATTAATAAAGCATTTATTTTTATTCCTTTTTATTCGTGAAAAGGCAAATACCCAGCAGATTGTGGCGGTTTTAAAGCGATACGTTTTTGTGGTTCCTGAGAGGGTGAAATTAAATAGAGGGATTTGCTTTTATACATTTCAAGGGCTGACCGTGGAAAATTGCTTTTTTTATTTGATTATTAATTGTTTTTTTTTTATTTTTATAAAATCGTTCGACGCCTGAATTATTACACCACGCGTATCACGGCTAGTATTGCAGATTCTTCTTTATGTTTCCTTCCATCCATCGCCCGCAGGACTTTATAAGTCCTTGCATTTTATAAAATAGATTAGTTTCTAGAAATTTCACGGACTCGTCGCCTTACGGCGGCAACTTTCCACAACCCATCTTTAACCCAACTTCTTCGATAACTTCTTTTAGGCGTAAAGTTCTCAGATATATTTATATAATTTTCATTGAATTGCCACGAACGTACGAAAACGTATATTATTTTTGGTTTAAAAAATTTATAGATCCAATTGATTTAAATAAATTGAAATGAAAGCTCATCAAAAAGCTTCGGAGGGAATCACAGGGTTCACAGCCGGTTACCTCGTAGTTGGATAACAAAAAATGTTTGAATTAATTAAACATTGTTAACTTTGCGTTCGCTCTCAAAGCTTTATTTATTTTGTTCGTTGCGTCGGGGTTAAAATAACTCGATTTTTAGCTTCGTTTAGTAAATTGGCGCTATATCATTTCAACTTCCGGCGAGAGCACGGCAAACACGTCAGTTATAAATAAAAAGCAAGTTTGTAATAATTTTTTTTTTCGCGTTCGCTTATTCCAATTTTATTTTTACCGTTTCCTGCTGAGGAGAGGTTTTAATCCAGTGCGTTTAAATTGCACAAGAGAGATCATTAGTAATTTTTAAACCAATTTTATAGTTTACGCTTTAATATTTTATGCCTAATTAAAGCGAACATATTCCGGTGTTAAATCAAAACGGGTAAGATAATTTTCAATAAATTGTTTTTTTTTTTATTTTACTTCGTTACTTAAAGACAAACACATTCCAGATTTTAATGGCTGCAAGAAACTGGCAATAAAAAACTCTTCCTTTTTCTAAATCTTTTGAAAGATGCATTTCTGTTTATGGTGCTCCTTCATGTCTAAATCTTTATTATAAACTCAGACTAAAAAGGATTTATTAATTGTAGAATTTAGTTTCCGCTTCACTGAATAATTTATCGTTTGCTAAGTTAATGAATAGAGTGAAGAGTAAAAAAATAGATTTTTTTTATATAACGTATAAAAGGAGCAGTGTCTTTCACAACGTTAATGGAATAATAAAATTTCAGGAATTCTTTTAGAATTCCTGAGTGCAGAAAGTTGTAAAATAGGAATTTACGCGGAACGTATTAAATTTCAAAGCCGTGTTTTATAATTAGGGAAATTGGACGCTTAAAAAGTTCCAAAAGTGGAACTTTTAAGACAGACAAATAATTTTAACTCATTCATTTTTGCCCGCGCTTTCTATCACCCGATTTCCATTTCAATCTGCGAAGACGACCCATTTCTATTCGTATTTTTGTAAGCGGTGCAAATTGAATATGACGTACTTTCTTGTTTCAGAATGCTGAAGAGTAGCTCGCTTAAAAAAATCACGAAAGGTAAGATGCATGCTCAGGGAAATTTTTTGACTGCACTAGTTAGAGAGGAGTTGTATTTAAGACGAGCCAAAAGGGCTTTATTATCACCGGAGTGAAAAAATCCCGAACGTATTCCAGACGACCGTGGAACGTACTTTAGAGTTGGTTTTCCGAGGTCCTGGCGAGACGAGGAAAGCATCAATGTTAACTTCCTTCACGTAAAACGCCGGTTTATTGATCGGGGAACTTCGTTCATCGTCGGCGGCTAAAGCGCGAAAGCTTCCTCATCAGGCTTTAACTTATTTTAATTTTTCTTTGGACGATTTTTCAATTGCTCTGACGGCTTTCGTCAATACTTCCTGAATAAACAGATACGCTGCAAACGCGAGAATTTCCTGTTTTCTTATCAGGCGAATTCAAATGCAAACTCTTTTAAACATCTCCGGAGCTTTAGATAGCTTGAATTATTTGCTCACTTTTATCACATTTATCAATTGATTGCATCCTGTTTCCAGAAGCTTTTTCTTTAAGAAAATTAATTCGAAATTCAAACTGTAAAAAATGGAAAGCATTAAATTAAATATTCTTTTTATGTTCTATAATGCTCTATAAAGCTCTACTCCCTTCAGTCTCTTACGATGTTTGAAATCGAGCATACTGACCAATGAATATGCCAAGCTGTGTCTGAAGTAATAGCCTCAAGTCATAACAACCCACACCCTCCCACCCTTTGGTTATTCCGCTTTGCAAAGTGTGGTTAGGAAACTCCAATTTACGCTTTGGCGCTTCTATTTCACTTCTCGGTGACAGTTAAAGTAGGTGTGTGCGATTACAGACGTATTCCTTGCTGTTTCATATAAGGACCTCTTGTCAGATACGTAATTAGAGAGCTTTCACAGAGCTTTCAAATTCATAAAGGGAAAATATCCTAGTTCATTTTATTCCGAAATGTATAATAATAAAGTTAGAATTAATTCAACACTCATTTGCATTTTACAACAATATTTCTTTCCCTATCCTTATATATATTTTTTTTTCGTTTATGTCATTTCTGTGCTTAATAATAAGTTAATGCAAAACAATCTTATGTAAATCTTTTTCCAGGATCAATTTACCGGTCCTCTTTTTATAAGAAAAAAAAATTAGCTCTAAAAGCGTCGCAAAGAAAATGTTTCATACGGTTCGCGAGCTTGAAATATACGTAAAAAGGAGCACAAAGTTTTTGAATTATGTTCATATTAAAGTTCGTTATTTATAATTCAGTCTAAAACAGGCAGAGACACCTGTGTTTATATTTCACGACATCCGAGAAGCTCCCAAATAAACTTAGAGTCAACTTAAAGCTCAAGCCTGTAACAAAGAGCCGATAGAATTTATATCACGATGTGCGCGCGTTTACTTTGAAGCTCCGGGATATTCCGTTTATTTTAATCAAGAAACTGATTTACGAAGTTTCGGCGTTAACTTTTCCTTACACTTATCGCACGCGGAAGCCCGGATTATATAAATTTCAATATTTCAGAGTCGCACGTCAGAGATTTAAAATACTTCCTGTATTAAAGCGTGGATGAGTAAGTCTGCCGATTTTTTAAATTCCTGAATCGTGCACACAACCCGGAATATACAGCACAGTAGTTCAGCGAGATATTATTTTAATAAAAATTTCCAGCCATTCCTGCTTTACACTAAACATAAGTTATGCCGTCGTTGGCAGTTGAGGAAACCACTTGCCTTCCATTTATCACTCACTGATGTTGAAATGCGGACGTATACACTACAAGTGACCTTTGTAATGGTGTAGAATTCCAGTTATAATTTTAACTAATTTAACGACAATTAATTATTAATAATCGAGCTTTATTTTGTATATTTATGAAACTGAAAACATTGAAGAAGAAAACACTCTCAACTTTTTTTTAGTTATTCATGTAATTATTTCACGAATCTATTTTAAATTGGAAATACTAAAATGAATGAAGCAATAAAGTTCATAGAAATTTCATTGTGAGTGTTAAAATGATTAATTATTTAATTTACTTTTCACATTCCATCCCACACACACGAGACACACCACCGTAATAAATTTTATTGATACTTTCGCACGCAAACTCAAAAAAAAATCATTGTGCTACAATTCATTGAATCCACGAATTTTTTTTTTGTAAACAAACATGAGCCTGTAAAAAGTTGTTTTTTTTTAACTTATTCCTAGAAATAGTACTGTAGAGATGTCACAGAACGAAAACTGTTTAAGCAATTCCAGTTATTAATTTTTTTTAAGTAACTCCCAGGGACGAATAAAATTAGTTCATTATAATTAGAGCGCAAATTTTTATGAGGTACATCGATGCTCAAAAAAAATAGCTAAAGAAAGTAAATAGGTTATATATTATACATATACATACAGTGCTTTCTTTTTACTATGCAATGTGCCCTTTTTAACAGCAAGATTATGGGAGGGAAAATTGATAAACGTCCCACTGCCGGCTAGTTCACTGGGACGGACAGTTTCATACAAATACCAAAATACAAGGAGGCAGCAATTCAATAAAATAAAATCACCAATTCCATCACACTTATCTTTATTTGTATAGGAGATTGTGTGTTTTTAACTCAAACGTACTGCAATCACTATACGTATAATAAGAAATATAACTTTTCCACTGAAATTATGATAATAATGGAATACGTGGTATGATTCTGAAAAAGCAAATGGTATTTTAGTCTTGGTAGATTTTATTGAAATTTCGCAGCCTAAAAACGAGCGGTAAACACAAGGAAGATTTATGAACTCCCATAATTTAGCGTTCAAACTTTAGTCAGAGCATCGTGACCCTTTGTCTGCAATTAATCAGTTAGCCTAGGCACTCAGACGGGCAACCGTGGATGATGTTAAAGGAAGTGAAGCGGAAAAAATACCTTACACCACGGAATAAACCTTTTATGGTATTCGCAGATAAATTCGGTTTTGCGTAGCTGTTACAATCGTCGATTTATTGGCGCATAAAACACACCGGCGCGATTCATTGTCTATCGCGCACCCTTAAAACATTTAGCAGCGTTTACGTATTGATTACCGATTATAAATGTCGCGAGTTTTATTATCTCATTTTACGCATTCCATTAAACGCAATCGATCGATCGCTTTTGCTGTTTCGGAGAAGACGGCAAACATGAGAAGGCGACGAGTCGTGAAAATTAGTTAATGATTTTATGAATAATGCAAGGGAATGACGGAATTATACATTCACGTTAGCTGCATCAAATATTTACATATCTTTGACCGTCTGAATTGGTTTAGTTCTTTGCTTTAGCCCCCGGCTTAAATCCGGAGAGATCCTAATGCCATCATCACCTTCGCCTAACCTAATTTAAATTTTAACTTTTTTTTTCTTCTCTTTTCCGGGCTTTTCAACGCTGAATTACAATTTAAGTTTCTTTGTAAAACTTTGTCTTTTAACTTGTCCACTTTTTTAACTGTGCTTCCAAGAGCTTTTAAATATATAATCATGCCCACTTGCTCCGAACACAAAGAAGCTCGAGAGCTTGTAAATGTTAAATTCACATTTCTTGTTTTATCATTTGTTTACTTATAAAAGAAAGAACGTTATTTGTGGTTACCAATACAAATAAGTAACTTAATCTAGAATTCTAGAAACTGTGCTATTTTTATCCCAGTGATAATGATAATTCATTAAAACTTCTCGAGTTAAAGTTCAAACTTAAAGTGTTATTTTAACTAATTATAACTACAGTTATTAATATAGGAAAATTACCTAACAGGTAATTTGTTCGTGATGTAAAGTTAACGCGCACAATTATATATATAATTTGGAATTTTTTTTTTTGATGCCATATATTATAACGAGCTTTTCGTTTAAGTCCACTCAAGAAATTACTGTAATTTAGTAAAACGCTTGGAAGGTATAATGCGCGGATATATAATTTAAATATTAATACCGAAAGAGTCGAGACCGTGCTTCAACCCTGGATATAATAATGACGTTAACATCCGTTGCGGTATCGCGTTACACGTTATTAAAAACTATGTACATATGGTACCATCTTGGTAGGTTGTTTTCTATGCAACGATCTCCACGGTGCCTTACCGTTGTTTAAATAAGTACTTTTAATATGTTGGCAGCCTTTGCTGACGTACAGTAAGAATCTAATTCACTACACGTTACGTTTTTGTCGTCTACATGTGGAACACGTATACGCTTTGATGTACTAAACATGTCTTCGTTTTTTTGGGGAGTATGAATTATTATTTCAGCTGATTACATAAGATACCTATTGCTCTTTCTAAAACGTTACATTGTATTATTATTATTATTAAAGTGTAATATACATATTCCAATACCACTTGACTTGATTTAAGAGTTCAAGAGTATTTAACGTACATTTAATCGTTAAATAAAAGCAGCATTCAACTGATTCTTAAACTGATAGTTATACGAATAATGAACGCTCCCAGTTACTACATTTGCATTTCACGTGTTCCTAGTTAGAAAAGCTTGAAACGTGAAAAACCCCCAGACATTTACACATTGATTTCATATCGATTTTTACGTTTTATGAAGAGAGAACTTGCCAATTTAAAAATAGTTTTGAAAACCAGCTGTAATAAGAATGCTCATCCAACCAGAGAGCAAGTTGTTGTTTTTTAGTTTGGCGGATGCGGTGCTGCAGCAAGTGAATCGAACGAACTCTGACGTAACAATTTCCAATGGAAAATATATCCATTAAAAACGGTAATAACTTGGAAGTGATGACTGGCAAATCCTGGACGGACTTAATGTCGAAACTCTTACAGTTCATTTGCCGTATTCGATGTCGATCGGCCCTCTTTACACTTGATGAGATGCAATTTCGGATTTAATTTCAAATTATTTCGACTCGTCACATTACGTCCGGTGAAAAATTTGCTTCCGCATCAGCGTCCTTTTTTGCCCCATTCGAAATTAAACGAATTAGAATCGAATCTGAAGCGATTTGGTTTCGAACTCCACAAGGAAAACGTTAAGAAGAGAAAGTATATGTTTATTTAGCTTTTGTTATTCAATAGAACTGCTTTGATGTAAACTTTGTAATACGACAACATCTGTACTCGCATCAGCAGATGTAACTTCTACCAAGTGTTTATAATTTAACACCGAATATGTAAGAAAGAGGAGGAGATGTTATTTTAACAAGTTGGCAAAATAAACATGGAATAAATTATAAATAAAACGTGAAATGCTCGTCGTCATTAATTTTAAAATAAAAATAGGACTAGGAATTAGACTTGAAACAATGTGTATACGAGAGAAGGACTAAATTTAGAAACGTAAAAAGGTTGTGATTTAGAAAAGACGACAACGTTACAATAGCCAGATGCGTAATTATGTGAAGCATTTAAAAAAGTGTCATTAACATCCAACAGCTTTTACACAAATGCGTCCCTTAATTAATTAACGTCCGTCTACGAGATTTCCGGGATGTAAAACCGACAGCAGCAGAATTTTGCAATTTAGAGCAACTATTACACAAGTAATAAACTTTCCACTCATTTACATTGACGTTCGTTAATTTAAACCAGTCAAGCTTTACAATTGCATCTGATCGATGAGACTTCATAACTTCTTTGATTTTGCTTGACGCGAAATATAATTAATTTGAAAAACAAGTACTCATGGTATATAAATAAAAGATCAGGACTCCCCATCGAAGATCTGTAATCGATGTAATAAAGGGCCATTACGCTAACCAGTTTTTGCATAGATTAAGCAGGAGATAAGTATAAATAAGGTGTAAACGTTTGGCATGCACTGATCTTGAATATGCGTGTCTTCGCCCCCTGTATCGTGATGCATGAAGCCCCTCGCTAATATATTCTCGAGATTAAGATCTTTACCACAGACCCATTATGTATACGTTTGAAAATTTATATGATGTATTTGAAATATGTAATTCCTGGTAGGTGTAAGTATAACTAATAACCAGCGCGCCTTAATTTGTTCTGTTTTGATTCTTTTTTATTTCTGGGGGGGTCAACTGTTATTAACGTAAATCATGGGCTAATGGGCTCTAAATTTGTATGATTAATGCACCTAAGATAACTAATACGCGCTCTTGACACGCTATTAGTGTTGCTGATAGCCAATTTTAAAGGTCCGAAGTAATTAAATAAATAAATTGAACGGTTCGGAGGAGGAGGCGACGCCTACTCGTCAAGTATTCAGATCTTTCTATCAATAAAGGAGCAGTATTTCCTGGAGGTTATTGAATTACATATTTATTATTGTTCTATTACGTACTTTTGTAGAACGAGAATCGAATCGAAAGAGTAAAATAAAATTCTTTGTCATGATTTAAAAATTCCTCACAAAGATTTATTTAGGAGACAAAAAAAAAATTAAAATTCAGCTTGCGTTCGAAATAGTGCCTGCGCGAAGTATTAATTTTCTGTAGCATCATTAATAATCTCTAACATACAAACACAATTTATCTGAACTGTCGGCATAAAAGCATATTTATTATAAATACGTACAACGAATTTATTAGAAAGCGTAGAGAGTTCAGAAGTGAAATACATTTATCACTTCGCATCGAAAATCACATGAAATTTACACGTCAATGTTTGACAGGCCGAATTAAAAATGATTCCATCGCCATTATATTCGGGGGGAAGGTGGCGCAAAATTTGCTTCAACATTGTAAGGGAAGGACGTCTTCTTATTCACCACACCGCATTTTAATATTGTGATATTATTTAGCGCATCAAATTTATCACAGGAAATAGACAATTTGACGACGGACTTTAAAATGTTTACCGGCCGTAATTATGGGAGATTTTTTTTATTTCGTGTATTACATATGAAAATAACATTTTTTATCGGGTGATTAGAGGCCATCCCTGCAATTTGAGACGCGTACATAATGAAATAAATTGTTCCGAAAGTCGTGCAAAGTAATTGTTAGGAGGCTGGCCTAATGATAGTTATTACACGAGTGATCCGTTTACGAAAAATTCTTCAAAATCACAGCTGCAGAATGAAATTCGGGGGCCTCGTTAAAATTTCTCGTTTACTTACTACTGGCTCCGAGCCTTGTAATTACTGAACACTGGAAGTAAATAAGAATGTGTGCTATTAATACTGGCCAAGGCTATTATTATTACCCCCTTAAGTCAGAAATATTTTATCACAGGAATTATAATTATGGCTAGAGTTGGTTGTGATGAAGAATTGGAATTTTTATTTTTAAACACACTAGGTCACGACTAAAGTAACGGAACGTATAAGATTCATAATTCATTTAACTTCTGCCTCGACGATACCTACAAATTTGCACATGCCCAACGTTTTTTAAGTAAGCCAATTTCTAAATTGATTCGTTCGATAAAACTTTACGATTGTGTAAAAGCCACGAAATATTCATTCCAAGTTCGTTACTATTAATGTTATCGGATATACACACTGTATATCCATGTACATTTTAGACTCTTAACGTGCACGGTATAAGTACGAGCTTATTTAGAAACACAAAAGCAGTGCTTTTAACGGATCGGTGCTTTTAACATAGCGCATAATTCCAAAGTGCAGCTCCGCTTGCGAATAATAATAAATTTGCATCAGTGAATGGTAAAGTTGAGCCCATCAAAGGCACGAACGAAATCTCCCTTCAATTAGTGAGGGGTATTATATTATAATATCCTAATGGACACTAGTGTTGATTAGGAACCTAATATAGCCAGTTAAATGCGACTGCTGTCATTTCTATGGCAACGTTTTGGTAATTATCTTTGTTTGATTAAATATTTATGCAAAAAGTTTTCAATTTTTCACTTACACATAATTGAGAAAAGTAGAAATTTTTCTTAAAACTATTTATATGTATAAGGCTTTTGGGTAAGGTAAGAATATTAATGGCGTTGTTTTAAGACGGTTATAAAAATATGAAAGGAAGAATAGATCGGGACAGCTAACTGATTTGCATATTATATTAACCGGCTTTATCTTTCTGTCTATTTTGTTAATTTCGCGGAAAATTAAATAAATGGAACCGTCTCTCGCAGATTATAATTGAAATATTAATGTCAGCCTCAAACATTTAATTTCCTCCCGCTTTAAAAAATGCAGAAGAATTACAGACCGCGCTCCTGATGATGAAGACTGCGCTCACTTTATTTAGTATTCATTGCATATTATATAATGGCCTTCATTGCGCAAAAGTTTCCTGCAGTGCTACTACCTGCCTTCATTATACCACCGCGATAATAAGACATTTGCGGATTGCTAATTGCATATATTTTTAATTGCTCTCATTCGTATTCCTCGCTGCTCCTTTTAAGATAACTTAATTTATGTTCTGCTGAATCCTTGCATCTTGCTAATTATTTTAATTCTAACTCGTTTATGGGGGGGCGAGTAAATAAATACCCTAACGCAATAAAACCTCTTGCATTAACATTAAAATTCGACCCCTCACTTTTCTGGATAATCTAAGGAATAAGCTTGGGGTTGATACAGATCCTTCTGGCTAAAATAATTTTCATATAATTTCATTTCGAATACTTTTCGAACACATCAAAATTTGTCACGTAAGACGATGTAAATGTAAACTACAATAAATAACTTGTCTTCATTCCGCTTAATTAAAAAACTTCTAATTATAAAAGTTTTTTTTGTGTGAATTTCTTGTACCGGTTCGTACTAATCAGTAGGGTCCAATTTTTTTTCCTTTTTTGTTAATTCGTCTCATTAATTCTGCGGTACCGAAACGCTTTTAAAACTGCCGTAATTAACGAACTCACATCGGACATTTCTTTCGTGGCATTCCCGTAATTGATGAATCAAATTATAGGAGCGCGCGTTTAAATATTTCATAAGTTTTGAGAACTGGTTGCAGGTTTCCGTGTATACTGCATAAATTTAATTTCACGCTAATGATGGCGATAAATTTGGAGCCCCCCCCCCCCCGGTCTGTCGTCCGGTCGCTTTTACACCTCGCCGTTTTTTCCCTGAAATTTTTACGTTTCCGCAGTTCGACGAATCGTTTTTAATTACTGAAATTTTACACGCGTTTAAACTAGAATAACAACGACCGGTTTATGTTAATTTCAAAGTGCGGCAATTATGATATGATAATTTCTAGTTTTAATAACGTTTAATCGACAATTTATTTCGAGTTAATTATAATCTCTGGAACAAGCTACCATGGGCGGATACTCTTAAGAATTTTAATTTAATCAGTAAATTCATGTTTCAGATTTTGCCGTTTCATCTTGTTATATTTATTTACATCTTTATGTTGATAGTTCAGCACCGCTGCTTGAAGCCAATTATCGACATCGTTGTTCATAGATTAAATCTTAACTACGTTTTTTT
This sequence comes from Dorcus parallelipipedus, assembly GCA_958336345.1. Classification (NCBI taxonomy): domain Eukaryota; kingdom Metazoa; phylum Arthropoda; class Insecta; order Coleoptera; family Lucanidae; genus Dorcus; species Dorcus parallelipipedus. The sequence continues at coordinate 23,761,998 of OY284480.1, read as the reverse complement.
TTATATACACTATCCGCTTAATTACAATATTCAAACAATTCCTGTGCTTTAAAGTCACATACTGATTTATAAAAATGTCGTCGAATGATAAATACTTTCAGAGTCTCCTTAAATTTAACATGAAATTTTGACGATGTCACTTTCAGGACGACAGTATTGTCAATTCTAGCAGTCTTCCGTCTATCGACGTACTTACATATGTATGTGTACTTGTCTGTTCCGCCTGTGTTTCACTTCGCTTTTCTCATAAATTATGGGCACACCATCATTTATTAATAATCCTAGTTCCCTGATACTGCGCTATTTGTATTTGCGTGTTCGATAAACTCGAGCGACGTTTTCCGTCCTTGCAGTACAACATACAAACATTACTGGCTCTGTATATTAAACCGAGAGGGACGTTGTTCAAACATTTTTCTATATGAAGAATGTCAAATTTGTTTTAAAAAAGTATACAAAGTTGATTTCATGCAATCGACTAATTGAAAACGGTACCATAGCTGGAAATGTTGATACACCTGACTTGGTGTCCAGAAATAAAATAATAGACAGAAAAAGACAATAAAAGAAATAAAATAATGAAGATTTATGATAATACCTTAGGGTCCAAATACACGGACCACTTGGGTCAAATATGTTTTGTATCTTATCTCATTGATAATATAATCAAGTCATGGTTGTCAAGTATAACGAAAGAAAGTGATTTAATTTTGAATTGTTGTAGCAAACGGCCTAGCAAATATCTTGCGTCGTATAAACGAAAGAATTATTCGATATTTACAACGCACTTCACTAACGAAATGTCGCGTGTAAAAACACAACACTGCATATGACGCATTGAGGTTAAAAGAGCGGAAATACATAAGAGAACTTGTCAACATTCCACATCAACATGAACCCGGATGCGAATGCATTTGTGTACAGTAAAATTCATAATTTAAGAGTGACGTGACGTTTTTCGCTTTAATGACGTGCAACGGAACTTACGGTTCATTTTTTTAATATAAGCCGATCGATCGATAAGTCCATGAACTTTTATATACCTATCTCCTTCTACACTTCGGGAAACGGCCTTGCGTCATGTCAATTCATCGTATACATATTTCTTAACTTAGATCTTTACGATCGGCTTATAAATAAAAAAATTAACTTTAAGAAAAAAAGGAGCAAAACGTATACATTAGTTTTATGCACTACTCTCAAAAGTAAATGAAGAACATTTTACTATTCATGACTGGAATTAGTATAAATCTACGCATCTTATGATAACCCGTCGCCGCTATTCCTTTTATACTTTTGTATGCCAATAGCTTCTTCTCGTACCTAATGGCATTCATTTCCTCTTCCTTTTGGCTTAGAGCCAGCTTGAATATCTTTTACGAAATTCATGTATTATTTAAAATAAATACGAAGTGCAACTTTAGTTAAAAGTTTCAAATATCCAAGGGTTTCAAAATGTGTATTCAAATCGTTGTCGCCTCCGAAAGCACAGTTTACGTTCCAAGCACTTACAGTTGAAAGTTGCCCGTGTATTCAGGCCTTTATTTTTATTGCGACTGTGATAAAAAAAAATATAATTAGACAAAGAGAATATTGAAAAATTTCCTTTATCGTTCCCAGAAATAATGATAATAATCCCTCAAAAGAATATTTTTGCAAGAACCAACCAAAAGAAAAACATTTAATGATTACTTATTTCTGAAACTTAAGCCGCAGTTTTTTTTTAAGAAATAAAACTCGCCGTCTCCCAAGTATCCGTTTTACTCGTCATTTTTTTATGTTATTCGAGCTTTCAATTAATCGTGTCTTCTCATATTTATTTGTTAAAATTCTGTTTACCTGCTGCGAAGTAAAAGGAGGAAACGTTAACCTTACTCCGAGCGTTTTTTTTTTCATCAAATCGAAAGGACCTCTGTAAATAATATCTTGGTTTCTTGGAAGGACGGGGCATGAACATGAAAAACAATAAACATCAGAATTTTTTTGTACTGTAGAATCAGGAGCTTTAATAAAGTTTAAATTTTATTTTAGGAATTTATATCACATATTTATTAATACATAGTCATTTCTCACACAGTTTTAGGTAAAAATTGGCCACGCTATGTCTGATATTATAATAAGTAGAGACCGGATTTGCATTTGTATACTTCTTAAAGTTTTGATGATTTTTTAAAGATATCTCCTCGTTTCATTAGGTAGAAATGAAGTCAAATGACTTGAAAGAGTCGAAACGACGAGATATCCTTAAAGCCTTAAGAACTAAGCAAAGACATTACACCTAAAATCCGGCCTCTAATAATAAGTAATATCCTTAGGTCAGATTTTTTTCTGAGTTGAGTTTTAATAAACATGAAAAAAGAATTTAGTTTAGTTGTTAAAATCCATCGTGTCCGTAAAACAAAAATGCAAATTGTATTCTAATTCTAAGCGAAATGAAATTAAAACTGTCTAGTGTTGCCATGGTAATTAATCGTCTGATTTTATGAAGCAATTTGAATAAAAGGCACGAGTTCGAAAGCCAGCGCGGCGCGAACCGTTTCGAGTGTAGCTAGCTTTAAAGGAATAATATAATTTAAATCGAATTCTTTTGTTCCTGTATTAAAATTAAAGTCGCCTGTAAAATTGCACTCGCTCTATACGTATCCGTTTATTGCGAGGACGGCGGCAAGAAAACGAAAAAAGCCCCGAACGTTTGACATTCCAGTTCTGGCAGAGATCCTCACGAACACAGGACATTCCGATTGCAAACGTCTGCTTGAAACGTCGAGATTTTGGCGTTCCCGGTCGCGATATCGGTCACTAAATGGAGTGTTTTCTTGGCGACGAACGCCAATTGCAGACGTTTCAATCGGAATCACTTCTGACACACATTTATTTAAAATAAGATTTTTCGCTGCTGCAGATGTGATTATATCAAACATAAACTGCAAGTTCTTTAGATTTAGATTTAAATATTTTAAGGAAATACACATTTAATACTAAATTAGAACACTTTTCGAAACCAAGCGCTCTTATATCTAAAGCGAACGTTCACCTTTCAATTAGTTAGAAATTTACAAGCAAGGAGATTCACGAAGAATTCTAAAAGTCGTACGAGAGTATATTTTTTTAAATGACGTTTTCTTGAGTCCAAATAATTACAACAAATCTAAGCGCCCTGGCTTTAGTGATTTAAATTATTATGTAATCTCAGATGAGCAATCGAATTTGGTTAAATCCATAGGAAAAAATATTCTCATGGCGAATCTGATATTCAGAAGTGCAGGGTTCTCATTAAACGCGCATTAGATAATTCCGATAAAGAAACTGGTTGTTGGTTAATCTCATGAAACACACAAATTGCCGTTTTCTTTTCAAAACAACCCGGTCGGCGATAATTATTATAATTCTTGTGTATACTGTTTTACATAAGCCTTTGGTTGCATTATAATTTATTGCGTTGTATACTTAAAAGCGTTTTATCAGTTCTTCGTTTTAATGCATAAAATATCTCGCTTCTGGCGTTGTGTAACTATGGGAATAATTTATCATTATCGGACAGACTGTTGTCCCCCTACCCACTTAAGCGTCCAACGTTCACATAAAAATTCTTACATGAGTCAGTATCCTGATTAGAATCAACTACTATCACCCTACATTGTAGTCAAAGAAGAAATTATTATTATTTATATTAGTTTCAAGTAATCTGCTTATAAAAGGAGTTTTCTAAAACGTGGACTTCTAATTGTTGATTCTTTTGATATGTATATAACGATTAAACAAGACGTGATCTTCATCATCAGCATTATTAGCTTGCGCACAAAGCGGTTCTTAAAAGAAAAGAGCTTAAAGTTCAGGACCAGTTCGAAACACATCAGAAATTCTTACTCCGGGGCTCTCTTTTATAGAAGTAGTAAATGAACCATAATATTTCAACAGTAATAAACTTAATGCGCCCCCCGACATTTCATCACCAGTAATTTCGTAGATCACTCTTAGGAAAAACGCCTAGAATTTTCCGATTAATTAACTTTTTAATAAGAGGGCGACGAGCAGCCGCAATAAAGTTACTTAAAAAAATAACGTAACTTTCCGAGTATGAAATAACATTTAGCGCCATTTTTCCTGGGTTTTTATTCGCACTTTATTGCGAGCAATTCCTCGGAAATAATTTAAGAACGTCCCAACCCTTCAAACTTTTTATCGCCGCGCACTTTTGTTGTATGTAAGGAGCATTCTATCGATTCCGGAAATTCCGAGGAAGTTTCCTCGTCCTTTACGACGGATGCAAAAATTTTTCATTGCGATGGCGGCACACTCTCGTTGTAATTGGCGTTAAGTTTGCGCAACTCGTCAACACCTTAACGACCAACTTTGTTTGTTAATGGACGTCTCAAGTTCTTGTTTGTTTCAGGTTAAATGACTACGTTCAGTACGCTGCGATGTGTGGATGAAATCCTGAACGACTTCATCTAAGGTAAGTACAAGATAACACAAACAGAATATTTCTTTGTGAAGAATTCTATAAGTATTCTTTTCCCAGTTTCATAATTTTTATACGCCCCGTATATAACATACTTTCGCGTCAGTTACCAAATAGATTTATAGTCCTCAAGCTCATGGTTCCGGGAAATTAAATTGAACAAATAGTATTAATTAAGTAGAAGTATAAATTGAACGTCGACTGCCGACGTTAATATCTTACTGGCCCCTTCTCGAACACGAGCTGTACAAACGGAAACTCGGGGAATTGCTCAAAAGTTCGGAAACATTTCATTCTTACTGCCGGCAACACACAATTAATTAATGTGGTAAAACTTCAATGGCAATTGACGGTATTCGCATGCGTCAACGTCCTGCTTAAATTTGCCCGTTAGAGAACTCAGAGAAAACTTAATTTGCAGAGGCTCGTCAATTTAAGAAAATTATATGACGGAAGTAATTTTGTAATAACGTTTGCTGAAAATGTAAGGAAATTGTTTCGCGGTTAATTGGAAAAGTGGAATAATGACGAAATGTTATGTGATTGCTAACAACCTAAGTGTATACAAACAATAAAACAAAGTACCTATTAATTAAACAGTAAAGAAGAGGTATTAGTTCGGGTTTAATAGGAATTAGCAATTTTTATTCTCGGCACGATAACTTCCAAATTTTCCACGAATACGTTTTTCCATATTACAGCCGAATCATCAGTTCAGCGAAACTATTGTCATTAGCGCTAATCTGAATATGATGATAGTTTCGCTACTGAAATTGGTTTTCGCTAGTTGCAGGAAGCTATTAGCTTCTGCATCCCCTAGTATTTTGTTGCAATTAATTTATTATTAAGGCACATCAACAATACAATGGAATAGAAAAGTACAAAATGAACTTTCGATTTCTTTAAGTCTAAAGGTTTGACGGCCCAATCAAAAATCTTAAAGCAAACAATTTGAAGATATTAGAACTCAAGAAGTAGAACGAACATTTGATACATCTTCTTTACCCAGTATTATTAACGTTACAGGAATCACAAGGGAAGGATTTCTTATGCCATGAGAAAACGAACCTCTTATTTTGTATTTGTGAGATCTCGATTGCTCCGCTCAAAGGCTTTAAGCTCAAGCGTTTCCCAATTAATAAAAAAAAGAGAATAATGTTCGGTGCGGTTGAAAGGTTAAAAGTGCACGATCTTCTCTTACGTAGCCCTCATTAAAATCATAAAACAAACAGGCTCTTTTCTGCACCGGAAACTAACTAGGATGAGTTTGCGCTAATTAGAAAAAAGCAACGGAACAGATCGAGTTTGTACGGCGGCGGCTGCAGGAATTTTGGGGGCTGGTTATGCACACACGTGGAAAAAGAGGGGGCCAATGGGCATAGTTCGCGGGAATCAATACTGTTTAGGATTCTAGAGAAGCCCCGCACTATCACCTTTATCTTTAATTCAGTCCTTTCAGACAGCTCGATTACTGTCCTTACATCACCACTCTCTCTGTAGGTGTCGTTCCAGGACGACAATGATATATCATTTATACATTCAATGGCTATTTAGAAGTTCCGTACCTGTCACTGAGCTTAACGCAGCGTTAATAATCTGCTGATATTAGCGTCGATAATATAGATTTAATACACCGACCTGACCTGTCGTTTGATTAACCGTGCGCCAGTTATAACCCAATCAACTGAAACCTACTCACAGATTGAATCTCACTTACAAAATGCACTTATGAAATTTCCTTACAGAGGATTGCATGTTTCTCTAAATTAAAGCTATTTAAAGTAGTGGTTTGTAACTTTTGGACAAACTTTTCCTTGCAATCAACAATGACAATGATGTTATTGGCGATTTATAAAGAAGATCAGTTTCTAGTCGACTACAGTTAGTAAATAAATATTTAATTCATTCCAGTGCATTCGTGAAATTATGAAATCAATGTATGCCTACGAAGCATGCAACTGACAATAAGATTAAAGAAATTAAAAGAACAGCTTATCGCATATTTTTCAGAAGAAACTTAAAATAGCTACAGATGAATACTAGATTCTTTTGTTTTGAAAATTTTAGTTCAACTGACAACTTGGAAAAGCTGTGATGCTTAAAATTAGAGCCGATTGTCTTTGGTTTCAGGATAACTTATTGGTCTTCATTCGTCTCAGTGCTTCATTTGGTCCTGTAGATTTTATAGGCTGCTTTGCATTTTGCGTTGTATCTCTTTGATGTAAACCGAATTTTCTTCGTCATTATCATTTCTCCTTACACGTTGTTCCTTATTATTTTGATATGTGTAATAATTTCTTCTAAAGTATCCAGATTTGTTGCAATACTCCTTCCTCCCGTCCATTTGATAACCTCCGATCAAGCACATTTTGAAAAGTAGCAGTATCAATATTTTGGTATTTTGTTTGTACGAAGCAAAGCGACATTTTGTCTTTATTAGAAAAATGTATGTTTTTTTTGGCACTTCGTTCTCAACTTTATAAGCTATTAAAAAAATCAACAAGGCGTCCAGCCGCTATTCTGTTATCCATACAGCCTTATCTAATCCAGAAGCTTTCATAATTTCATTACTCTGTCTCAATTGGTTCAAAAGATATTATTAGTGGGAGGAAAGAGACTTTTTCTTCCCCTTCTTCTTCTTTATTATTTTCTTCTGATTTCAGAATTTCTTATCACAAAATAGATAAAAATGTCTTTAACATATTTTAAGCCGTCGCTTCTCCTGTTTCTTCCAAATTCAAGAGTCCCCGGTACGTTCTTTAATTCCGAGCTTCTTTCACAGGTGAAAAGTGGCGTGCATTTGTTACTTCTGAAATTCGTAACGAATACAATACTTGTCTAAATATTTTAAGCACGGCGTGCAATAATTTCCCAGTAGAATTAGTTGTTTATTCCTGGCTTTGCGGTGCATATAAATGATATTAAGAATGCAATGCGACGAGAAGCTGCATTAGAAAGGGAAATGAAACGTAAAATATTCACGTTCGTTAACTCAAGGCCCTGCCTGGCTCGTGCCAAAAAAAAAACTAACCGCAATCACATCGGAAGTGGGAGGAAATTGAGGGGGGGGGGTTGATTGCGTGGCTGCGTATATTTTTTCTTTTGGACAGTTATTTATTTAGCTTTTTTATTTTCCTTCCTTCCAGTCTTTTACCAAATCCTTAAACCCTTAACTTAAAGCTATTGAAAATCGCATTACTGTTACAGGATTGAAGGACATCAAAAAAGAAATAAATAAATAAGAAATATTTTATTAAAAAGTTTATCTCTCAAAGTCGAAAGTCCTTCCTGAATATTAACAAACTCTTCTTCTTTTTTTGTTTCCTTCGTTTTACCTCCAGTAGCGTCATTTGGTCATTGTCTTCCCTCTCTGTGATATCTCTTCTTCTTTCCATCTCTGCTCCTTGATGCATTCTCTTCTTCTTTTCTTAGATCTGCTTGTCTACTTCTGTTGGTCCATTGCAATACATATCCAAAATAAAATTAATGAAAATATATTCCTCTAAAGTAGAATGTGTTTCGTTTACCATCAACTTCATTAAAACAAGAATGCCGGAAACAAATTCGCGTATTTTTCGCTGCAATATTTTATGTTTTTTCTCCACCAACCGTCAGCTTCACAGATAATCTCCATAATAAATGTAGTTTTAGAGCATTAAAACATTCCTAGCGGAATCTAATTTCTATTAACTTCTTAATTAGTTTTTCATTCTTCTTATTGGAAACAGGTCTTAAGACGAAGGCCGAAGCTATTGCCAACTTCTTGTTTACCAAGGATAAAACACAGTGCAGCTCCGGTGCACGTGCTTTTGCTTAATTGAAGTCGTTTTAATTAAATCGCGACTGGCGTTTCGATTTAATGAAAACACGTTCGATATTTCAAAAAAAAACCGTCTGGTTTGTCCTTGCGCATAATAGATTAATATTTCGATTCGTGATTTGTTTTTATGATGGACTGCATAGCTTTTGGTCGGTTGGTTGGTGTTTCGAAGTGAATAAGAAAATCTTTTTTAGTCAAGTTTTATACATAGGTGAGCGAGGGCTATTAATAAACCTCTGCAGAAACAATGTCGAGGGCAATGTGACATTTGGTACAACATAATTAATATGTAATTGATCCGAAGCAGACAATGCGGACCTGAACAATGGCCGTTTCGTAGATCCTAATATTCGACTTGGCTGTCATCCTGAACGTTAAACATTCTAATAAATGACTCCCTATTATTGCCAGACTTCACCTGGATGTCGTTAGTTTGTGTACATATTTCATCATGGTGGCGACAGATCGCGATTAGGCTGCGCAGGAATGTTCTGCTGTTTGTTAAATACACACCGTGGAATTCAATAGCAGTAGTACTGATTAATTAGTCACGGCGTTTCTGTCGGAATTTCCACGTAATTAAAGATTCCAGTGGTTCGACTGCAATGCCTTCTTTCCCCTTGTAATTATATTGCAACCACCACCTCTCTGTCGTACTGTCGCGTCAACATACAGGAGGGGCCATGCACGGTCACTATAAATTAAAGGAGACCACTGCGATCGACTTTTTATTTCTAACGTGTAATTAACTCCATTCGAAATGGCAGAGCTGTTGCAATGCAATTACACAAACGGTTCGGGAACAAGCAACCTATAAGGTCACTAAAATCCGGTCTGACGACTCAAGCGAAAAGATGTTTTATACCATCGAGTAAAATTACATTAATTTGTTTTTAATCAGAATAATAATTCGCTACAATCATGCCAGAAAAAGTAGATAGAAGAATTTTTTTAATTACGGCCTTTAAGGGCACTAAAACCTGGTTTTACGATCGCAGGCTATTAAACCGGAAAAATATTTTATGCGATCGAAGTTAGATAATATCAGTATGTTTCTAATCAGTATCACAGCACGTACTTAAGTAATAAATGAGGAAGCAAACAAGCAGGGCGAATATAATTAAAAAAGAAAAGGTCTAGAAGTTATTCGAGTCACTAAACCAAAACTTAATTGAATTTAATAAAAGATTATTATGCTTGAAGTAATCCTGCATTGAATAGTGGTAGACAATATAAACGGAACGTAAAGATAGCTGGTTAGGTATACGAAAGTGTCACTTTGAATAACAATGGAGGATAAAAGTTTTATGTACTAGCCTTGTTCCTCGTTCTTTTTAAATTATATTGCTTATGAAAATATACGTGGGTACGAATTACTTGAAGAATACATAAAAACTTGTCAGGTAATAAGTATAAAAGTACAAAAGAATATTTAAGAAGAAAGTTTAGGAAGTAATTACTGGAAAGTAGGCAGCAACACATTCGCAGTTATATTCGGAAAATGTGCGATAACGTTTTATTATGGAGACACCATAGTCGTTTATATAAATAAAGAAAAGTATTTGCTGGAGAGCACGGCATGAATATACATATAAAAATTACTACTTTGTTCCCAATTTTCCATGCACATAGCCACAATTCCCTTAGGTTATCCCGAAAGTGCTGCGTAATTGTTTATTTAAACATCTACATGTTTGCATTTCCATTTTCCCTACGTGTTCGATCTTTTGCTGCAAGATTCACGCGGCTGGAACGAAAAGCTTTCAGCGGCTCGCTTCGAATTTTTAATATTTGCAGGGCCGCTAAAAAATACATCGCACGTCAGGTGAATTAAGTTTTAAAATTTCATACAAACAGAAACCTGCTGTTTTTCTGCACAAAGTTTTTTCCCCCCCATATATATTTCATTATAATTACGATTTTGTTTTGCGCGCAGCTTTTCCATCCCCGACGAGTTTCATCTTCGGGGGCGACTGTTTTTATTGCCTTAATTATGTAACGTCGGATGACATCTTCTCGCGTTATTTGATGTTCGACGTCTCTTTTATTTATAATCTTCGTCGGAATACGTAAACTCGATGAGTACATAATAAGAAAATAAAGAAAACCCATTTATGAACCGAAATTACCTATTATTTTTCAATTTTTTCCCTCGTTTACTTCGCTTTCCTCCGGTATACAAAACCGCAACATAATTTGAGGTAAAAAACGAGATTACCTACGTTAAACGATATTTTTTTGAAGTACTGCGGAACAAAACGCCATCTCTCTACGCGGTCTGAATACTAAAATTGAATTCTTTTAGAAAGATTGAAAAATAAAATTTATTTTTTATAAGCAAATGTGTTGCTTGCATAAAACATTTAAGAATGGGCATTCTCTTAATTTCTTATTCAAATTTCGAAAGTATTAACAAGAACAGATTCACATTTTCTAATTAAATACAACAATACGTTATTAACATTATAGTAAGGACGTGTACGAAAATGCTTTTTGTTAAATCATTGAATTGAATTGATAATTCTACAAGAAAAGTAGTTACTTGCTGATTCAAGGGTTTCTGCCGGCGTCAGTTGCGATAAGAGCGAAGTTTTTTCCCGCGTAACTCTATACTCGACACATTTTATACACATCACGTCGGAATTTTATCTACTCTGCAACCTGAGATTTCCGTTTCACTTTGAATATAACATTTTCTAAGGTACAGCCTCGTTTGTTTAAATTATTATGTGGGAACCTTGTTTAGCTTTAAAGAAATTAATTTTCCTTACAGCATTTCCGGTCCTTACATTATCAAAAACTTGGGAAATGTTCCTACAACGAAGATCAAAAGTTTTAAGTTACGGACCAAATAATTCTAGTCATCTTTAAATAGAATGATAAAATAATTTCATGCGCTATGTGTATAATACAGGGTAGTGTTTAAAATCTGAATGTCATATGATTTTATTATGTAAGGGAATACATACAATTAGTTACACGTTAAAGTAACATAATATAGGGCGCGTACTACATCTTTCAGGATTATCTTTTCGAGCGTGTCCATTAGTCATGGTCGTAATGATGTACGATTAGAGCTTTTGTTTCAAGGCAGGTGAAGATATCACGTTGTTGAAACAGAACACCGACCCGTCCCGGTGTAGTTTACTTAAAGCAAAAGTCTGTACGACTCCCCTAGGCTCTATTTAGGCATATGTCAAGTTGGAAACCCTCCAAGGACGGGCAAGATATACTGTTTAAAAGGGGGTTAACATTACGGACGTGTTTATAAAAAGATACGCACTTCGAAGTCGCTCTACCCCCATATATCTCCTTCTGTGTTAAAGCGTGTGTTAATATTTTAAGGTAAAGTGTTCAGGTCGATTTTAACTAACACCATTTACTAAGAAGCATCGTAAATTAAATCCAAAGGTTTTTTTTACTACTGGCTCTACTTGGATCATACGGTACAATATCTGAGTTTTTATTAATAAGTATGAAAAATATTTGGACAGAAACACAACACAAACAATCCTTGAGGAGACAGGTGTATTATTTACATGAAATTCAGCATATTTCCTGATTTGTACGTTCCATTTGTCTTCCTGCGAAACGCACTATACCGACCGCATCGCAGAAATATCACGGCATTTTCCACGAATACATAAAAGAACAAAACCACGAATCCTCGTCACGCCACATTTAACATGAGAAAAGCGCTAATAAATCCGGTTCGACAAAAAATTCCATCCAGTTAACTCTGCTCGGTGATGTATGACTTGTCAACACGTTAATAAACACAAGTGCTCGATTTTTATTCGCTTTTTCGAGATCAGATGGGAGGCTCGTTCATGGTTTATTGAATTTTCAAATTTAACGAATTTTATGACTTTTTTTGGCAAAAGGCAAAACGCATTCATTTTAGAACACCTACGGAATTTCACTTGTACATAATTTTTCAAGGGCTGCCTACTCACATTTACATATCTAACTGCTTCAAATCTTTCAACGTTTTTATATTTTTGTTAGATTACTCGCCTTCTCTAGACATCCTCACAAAAAATATAATTTCTTTGATAAAAAATTTCAAGCTCATCTACATAAATCAGAATTTCTTCAAAAAGCACTCGGATATTTCTGACCATTTGACGCACGCACCACACGAATTTTGTAAGGATGAATTAATTAAGTTATACAAACCATAAGTAAAGAAAAGACAAGAAGTAAAAAATACTTTGTAGTTTTGATGCAGTCCTTCTTCTTCATCAGTATCAACTTTCAACAAAAAAAAACTGTCTGATAAATATAAATTCATTGATCTCAAAGCTGCATTATTTCCTTGCATCAGCACCTTAGGTTAGGAATAGAACCAAACATGGTTGAACATGACTGACGACAGAAAAGAATGAGAGATGTATCCATGGTGCATCTATTTCCTTACCTCGGCAACTTAAGTTAAGATTAGAGCCAAAGATGACAAGATGTCAACCACCATATTTTATTATGACGGTGATTTCGATTTGTGGTTATTATGGAAAAAATGAGAGATGTGTCCAAGGTGTTGTAACAGATACATTTTTCAAAGTATCTAGATTCAGATACAGATACTTACCCTAATTTGCAACTCGATACAGTTACATATACTTCTTTTTTAAAAGTAACTAGTTTCAGATGCAGATATAGTATAAATGTATCTAGATACCTTTTAGATACTCACTTTTAGATACATACATAAATGTGTTACATAATAATAAAAATAATAATGTTCTTTATTTCAATTAAAAAAACTGAGAAAGTTTGAAATTGAAAAATATAAACAGAAAGAACAATTATGGTTTTGGGACATTAATAAAATCACACTGAAAAGTAGTACAAAACAAATGAACAAATTCACAAGTTCAAAATAGATTACATTGCATACAGGTAAAAAATTGCGTACGAAATACGGCGGGACATAAAATACTATAAATACGGCTGTATAATAGGACTATAATTTTCTTTACTGACTCTCGCTTGCACACAATCCGACCTTGACAAACATTTCAATTTATTTTATTACTCGTTTAACAGTTATTAGTAATTTCTAAAATTGCGTACGAAATACTAATAATAAATTCGCAAATAATTGTGTAAATAATTGTTTGTTAAATCGTGCGGATTATTTACTAGAGCCAAATGTACCAGCCGTTTCGTCCACAAAAAAATCGCAAGGATTTAAATCTGGTGATCACAGAGGTCACATGACCGGCCCGACAGGCATCTGATACTAAATAAATATTAATAAAATTATTAGGATACAATCTGTTGTTTTAAACGTCGCGTCGCTAGTATTATGCGAAATACTAATTGGTAATAATTATCACCACAAGCGAATGATTACTTGATTACAGTTGCAAAGTATTGCTTAAACGAATCTGTTTTCTCCGAAAATGTGAAAAGATTTATTAGACCTGAAGTTATCGCCGACTATAAAAACTTTATGATGTAATAGATTACGGGATCACGTTTAAAAAATTCTAAGAAATAGTACATAATTAATTAATAATAAACCAAATGGCGTCCTGGAGAATTGAATTTTGAAATGTAACGTTGATCGTGTTTTAGGACGTATCCAAAATTAATGAAATATCATTCAGCTGACAGTTTCGGTTTTATTTTACACCTTCATCAGAGCCTCTGATATAAACAATTAAGACGACAACCCATAACGGTTGGAGTTAATAAAACAGCAAGGGTAGAATGGTCGTTAAAACAGATTTGGACACAAGTCGTCAGGCAACAAAATGGCCGATTTTAACATAATACACAATAAATTATTGATTGAAACACTTTAAAACAAAGTTAACAAAGTTAACAAAATGATTAGAACGTGTGAGGAGAATGACAAGAACAAACAGTCAGCTGAATGATATTTCGTTAATTTTGGATACGTCCTAAAACCCGATCAACGTTACATTTCATAATTAATTAAGAATTTGTTAAAGTTTTAATAGATTTAATAATTAAGCAGATAGCGTTTTGCAGCTTTCGTGCAGCATTTGTGATTGGCTCTTTCAAAATCATTCAAAATTATAGCCAATCACAAATGCTGCACGAGAACCATAAAACGCCAGCTGAGTAGGTAGTTTTACTGATTTATTCGTTGTGGTAGTTTATTATAAAAATGCATTGCACAATATAAAGGACATCCTTCCATTAACGTTTAGCCTGTGTATTGGAAACTGTACTTTTAATTTCTTGTGACATAGGGTTAGAGAGCATAAAATAATTTTTTTTATTCTTATTTAAAAAATGTATCTATGTATCTAAATGCTCAGATACATACAAAAATGTAACTAAATACAGTTATAGATACCGAGTACTACAATGTAACTAGTTACAGATACAGTTACACTAAAACTATCTAGATACTGTATCTAAATACTTGTAACTACAACTTAAATAATTAAAATTTGCAAGACCATTTACAACATTAAACAAATTTGTAGGTTTCTCCTCAAACCTAGTAACTATATGTACTTGCATCCCAAAATTACACGTCACACTTCTTTACCTTAGAACTTTGTATCGTCTTCACGTAAACAATCTGTATATAAACAGATATTACAAGATGCAATTTAAAAGTTTTAGTTGACACCTTGATTATTTCCAGTTTTAATTCATTTAAAACGTACAAAACAATTCTTAAAGGAAACTAGAGACGAAAATATATAGTAAAATAATTGCCTTTACATATCTGCAACGTTTTTAATTCTGGATGAAAATTTACAGTACATCAAGAAAAATAGAAGTTAATTAATTAAAAATTAAATAATAAAAGTTTTTCATGTTTAGAGCAATGGAATAGGAATGAGTTGAAGAACGTACTTCGAGTTGGACATTTTTTTTTTCATTACTGAAGTGAAGTCAAAGTCGATGACCTAAACATTTTTTTAACGTCCTATATACCGAAAAAAAATTAATAAAGCCAAAGGTTGAGTGACACTCTGCCTTCCTGTGTTAACTTATTTACACGACATTTACAACTGTTTAAGTATTAATTAACCAGCTTAACCACCCTCCACTGGTTGACGTTGGAATTATATGTATACTTAATCATAACTATTTCCTAATTGGTGCACGTACACACAAGGTCACAAGCCTATACATATCTCTAAGGTGCATTTTTACATCATGAGTCATCTTCTCAGTTGCGTGATGACTCATGACCTAAAATGCACCTAAATCCATGCTTTAATTATGACTTTGTGTAAAAATAATTTCCAATACAAATGGCACCCACCTGCCTTATTGAAAAACTTTTAAATTTTCTTTTTGTAAATCAATTGTAATTTACCTATAATGTCGTTCTATATAAAAAGACCTGTCAAGATAGTAGTCACAGTTAGGGTTGTCTGAAACACTGGCTATTTTCTTGTCCTGTTTATTAAAAAATGTTTCTACTATAAATTTCCTTGGAAAATAGAGTGTTTCCACTCAAAAATGTCAGTCACGAATGTAAGAGAAACACGATTTACGATTCCTAATTTTCTGGTGATAGTTCAACGAATGGTATAAATATGCACAGAGCTAAAGAAAAAAACGTGGACGGTTCAGAGAAAAACCCGATAAAAATAAAAACTTTTAATCAAGACGGACAAGATTAAAAATGCAAATGAACGCCTACTGAGCCTGTGTTTGGCGAAATTCTTTTAAACTTCTACATCTTTTATGACTTTCAGAACTTCATTAACGACTGCGTTTACGGTGAAGAATCCGGTTTTTAGCTCATTCGGAGGACGTCAGAGAACGAAAAGTGCAATGTCAGTAACCTCTCTACTTCCAAAGCTCTTCCAATCTCGTAATAAAATCCTTTTAATCTAACGTAATCTAACTTTTGCAGAATCAAAACAATTCTTGTCTGACGACCTCCAAATTTTACAAAAATTAATTAATTATTGCCCAACACGTGTAACATTATTAATTTAACTTATTAAAACCTACTCTTAATCGGTTTTTCAGAAAATGTCTTTAGCCCACCGACGTTATTACTCGTAAAACCTAATTACGCCCCATAATTTACGGAAGCGCGTAAGTTAGCAGCGTTTTAGCATTCAAAAGGTAAACTAGCTAAATAATTCACTCACCACGGGGGAGACCCTTGTCCACACATGAGTTCTGACAGGGCGGCGAACAACTCTCATCTTTCAACTAAATCATGTCGCGAAACTTTTCACACAGAAACTGACTTGGTTCGATTTCTCTATGACACAAAGAATCTTAGGTATATTTTGGTTCCTACGCACAAATTATAAACGATAAATACATCACATAAAAAAGAATGTGTAAAGTAAATTGCAAAATTCAGAGAAACACTTAATTAATTCACTTCAAAACAACAGTAAAGCTAAAAGCAGATGCTGAAAATGCTGCTCCTCCGCTTGAATGCACAAACGTACCCTACGGTTCATGTTTTTAAACGCGTTTGCCAAGTGCTACCAACCTTCAAGAGAAGAAAAAAGACTTTAATTACGAATTTAATTGAATGCACGGTAGCAATATATTCATTGCAATTACACATAAAATGTTTCTATTTGTGAGCCTTGTTAAATAGAACACATAAAATTTTCAAAAAAATAAACACGAACTTTCTCCCGGAAATCCAATTATTTTGATAAATGCCATCCCCCTGGCGACGAATTAATTTAACTTTTTCGGTTTGCAAGTGGGGTTTTCTTTTCCCAATAAGGCAGGGGATAAGACCCGGAATTTGCGCGCGACCCTCTGCGCGTTTTTACGTATTTTTCGAGAATTTAATTACGCGAACTTCTGACGACTTCTCCGACACTAACGGGTCGAATTAATTTGCATTTAATGAGAAGTGACATTAGCGCCCGTGAAATTTACGCGTCCCATAAATCGTCAAAAAATTTGCGCACGTCATCGTGTATTACTTGTTTTTTTGTTTTTTTAAAGCTCTGGATTCGTCGCATTGATCGCCGGAAGTTATACCGGAAGGACGTAGGTGTGAACGTCTGGAGTAAACCCCTCACTGTTTACAGCTCGAAATTCCGTGTTTTGCTTTGGAAAGTTAGGCGACAGCAAAATCATTACCTTATGCCACTCGAGTAAGTGAGTGACAGATTTGGGGTAGGTGCTAATTTGTCCTGGACAAATTTACATATGTCCGAAATGTATTGGCATAATTCGAATTATAATCAACAAAACGATGAAAGAATTTGACGTACGTCAAATAACGTTATCTATCTCAAATAGCTTTATAGCGATAGTTTATTTTCCAAGTAAATTTTATTGGCCCCGAAAATCTGAGCAAGAATTTTCTGTAAACTTATACCGGTTGTTGAATCAAACTGAGATCATACTAATTCAATGAGAACAAATACCGCAGGTCATTGAAGACTGAAGAGTAGAGAACTGCCACACCTCCGCACGAGCAAGGATAGCGAACCTTTTTTTTTACCAATGGATCAAGTTTAAGTTAAAAAGATGAAAATAATTTCTACAAAACTGAAATTCTTATACACTTTATAAACATCTTCAAGGGTCACTCTAATATTCCAGCGGGCCGCTCGCCTGTGGATTATAGGTTCGCCATCTTTGGGCTAGAGCGTACAACGACCTGCTCCATCTCTTTTACGTTCCTATACCCTTTCTGTTAGTTGTATTGCCTACGTTCTCATTTTACAACAACGACCAGTATATGTATTCATGTAAAATACTGTAACTAACACTTTTTTGTTAATGCACCATAAAATCAGTATAATTTAATGTAAACAAACAATTCTGTATGTACATACATGGTGAAATAAAAGACTCCATTGAAACTATTTTCTCTAATAATAATTTACAGGCTTTATCCACCGAGATTTTGTTAATCCTCGAACTGCCTACCCGGGGTACCGCTGTGTCTCGCATTTTCACGCATGGAATCAGTTCAACAAAATTTGGCAGAGCGCCACAAGGATCGATGCGAAGCTTTTTGATTGTAGTGGCGTGATAACGGCCGGAGAAACACTGGATTTTCGTTTTAATTAATTATGGTCGTGAAATCAATACGAGGCGATTATGCTGCGTGTACGTTGTAGAGGACGAATCCGTGTTCTAATTGAGGTCGTATTTTTCCTCTCTACTTTTCACAAATTACATTTAATTAAAAATCATTTTTAATAATTGTCCACAGTCGCTTAGTACGTTAGTCCACCTCGTCATCTAATAGAAAGCTGATTTAAATCTCGCACCTGGCTCTATTTTTATAGAGGTGCCCTTTTTCGAGAACGCTGTCGAACAATTGCGAAAGATTCTAGTACCAACTGACTAGTTTGAGACCGTCAGAAACAGTCACCTACCAGAATAATGATCGGTCTTGACACTTCTGTCAAATTTGACTGTACTGGAGCGCATGTCGAACCTTCTCGAATCATCGAAAAGCTAGATGGCGCGACAATTATAAAATAGGACAATCGCGTCGTCGTTCTATTATTTATTATATTTGCCTTATTTTATTTGTCTTTGTTAGGGGAATTATTATTTATTTGTTTGTTGATTTGATTGAAAGGTGTGACAATAGAAAAACCGTGTAACAAAAGCAAAACGCACCCAAATATTTATAACCGTTATCGACCTTCACTTGCCGTAAAACGTTTATCAATGTTAACGCAATTAATTTACTTACCGTTCCAATCCAATAATCGTCCTGTCTCAATAAAGCACGAAATTTCGAAGGCGATTCTATTTAATATTTTCAAACGAACTGGCTCTGTTAGTGCCGATCATATTTTAAATAAGTCCGGGCGAGGTGTAATGCACATGCCGCATGACAATATTTTTAACGAAAATGGAAACGCCAGAGGAGAATTCGATTTGTACGTGTACGTGCGCCGACTCGGAACTGTTCTATTAAAGGAAACAAAACTTATTAATTATTTTTCAATTTCAGGTGAAGTATGTGCCACTTAAGACTTCCGAAATTGTATTTAGTCCATAAAACGTTTCCGGAATAAATCATGAGCTTTTAAATTATTGATTCTATTATTTTAGAATTCTTTTAGCTTCATGGTTATCGAATCAATTTATATTATTTTAATTATAAAATAAGAACTAATTAGAGTTTGCGTTGAAATTGAAATGCATGTCTTGAAATGACCTAAGCAACACACCTGTAAGCTCTAGTCGTTGTGTCATGGGACATCCTGTGCATACAAATCTTATTTCGGTGAATAATGTCGTTCTTTATTTTCGTAAATAAGAAAGAATGGATAATGCAGGTAATTGAAGAAAAATGTCAAGGCTGATTTAATGAAACGCAAAAATGATATTCAAGGGAAATTATGAACGGTTAATCAATAGAATTGCCTGTCCGTTATTCCCAAAGGTAAGAAATATAACGTGATTGGAATTATACGGTCGAGAGGAACTTAATTATATGATTGGATAAGCCATTTATAAGAAAAGCTTTTTGCAATTCGGATATTAACTATTAAATTCTTGATGTTATTTAATTTACTTTACCCCCTAACATTTGACAGGATTGATTTTTTTTTCCTTAAAGGTGAATTGATTATCCGGCGCGGCGCCTCCACCACAAGTGCCGCCTGGTAATGGAATTATCTTTAGTTTTAGAGCGCACACCCATTAAAAAAGAATTTAATTACACCAGGCCAGAGACACACATGCGAAAGAGGACGTCCGGAGGAAGGAAGGTGGCGGTAACAATTTTAATGCGGCGCACAATGCTGCAAACTGCAAATAATTTTGAAATTAAATCGATGTAACATTCTCGTGCACACCGCCGCAGCGGTGAAAAGCACTAACTGAAACAAACTAAATTACACGAATCAATCAAACGGTAGTTCATAATTTCAACGGGAATTCCTTTATTTCGTTGAAATTTCGAGCATGAAAACAGTTTTCAATGCGTTTTAAATTACTAGCGAGTCAAACTGGACCGAATGGGTTTTTTGGTTTTTTTTGTAGAGTTGCTTTTCAGGTGGATTTTTGTGGCTTTTGTGAAATCATATATTATGTCATGTGGATTTATGGGATTGGAGATGTAACGATTGCAACATTAATGAGAATCCATCTACACTATATTGTTGGTAATCTTCGAAAATTATATCATTTCTTAATTACATTATCTTAATCTGCCATCTGCATCCCGATGAATAGGCAACCCACATAACAGAAGAGAATGGCCTGTTCTGAACTATTTTATATATCTGTTATTTATTGTTTTATTGTGTTGTGTTTTTTTCTTTATCGGTTCTTCCTTTTGTGCATTATTTTCATCAAATTTTGTTACAAATATCGTACGAAAGGGAAACGTAATAATTCACAAAGAGATGTATTATTCGAAGTATATTAGAAGGGCATGATCCGATCTAATGCGATCTGTTCGTCCGGACACATAACGGCGACATTGTGTTTCGTATCAAAACATATACGGAATTCATAACATCTCGCAATATCGATACGGGGGGGGCAGCCCCGTCAATACGCCCCAAATAGAAGATAGAAAACAAAAATCCTATCTCGTGTGCTCTCGTGCAGTTTTATTTATTCATAATATAAAATTCAAATACGCCCCCGTCCAGGTATGATACTAACAAAGAAAACGGAACCGAACGCACGGGGCATAAAGAAGGAAAATTTCAGACCTTAAGAGGGGTTTCCCTTCGAGCAGAAATACCGAATTGGCCGACTTCGATGGGATAAGTTTCTCTAAGCACTCACGTACAAATGTTGTAGGTATTTCGTGTTACAGGTAATAGAGTCAACTTTTCACGCGCGATTTTTATATTTGTTCGACTCACATCAACCTTATACTAGTTTTTACAACCACCCCAAGAACAAGGCAAATACATAATATACCTTTGTTATACATACCTGTAACTGGATTGGAAAGAATATTTTATTTACTGTGAAAGTTTTCAAGATTACGTCAATACACTTTTATTTCCTTGTACAGAATGAAAAAAGAATGTATATATGTACGAGGGTTATATATAAAGTATAGTCAATTCTCAACGTTTTAAGTAGTTTAACATTTCTTTAGATATCCTTGAAATTAAGAGAGAACACTGTTTCAAGACAATGAATATAGCCGAGTTAAATTGCATTTGTACCACTGAGCAATGGGAATACTGGCGTGCAGCATTGTATATTCTGAACCACGTTAAATTAAGTAATCAAGTTCCAACAACTTGCAAGTCACATGCTGCTTAATAAGGGTTTAAAAAGAAAAAAAAGCGAATCCGACCAAAATCAGCACAAATTTCTCTTGTCATCAGTGTTTAATAATTAACTGTTAAGAGACGCTTTGAGACAATGACGGAACTGTCTTATTATATTCACAGCTAATTAGTACTTCGGGTATTTTAAATATTAATTGTCCTAAGGCGGCTGTGGGCACATAGGCGTGCGTGGAAGGGATTACGAGGGACCTCAAGGGGTTTACCGGAAATTGTGAGAGTTATTATGCGAGACGGTTTCTATCGCGCACCGCCCTTACTACGTGGGGTGGATCTGTTCTTTTGTTACTCCATCAGCCTGTTTTGACAGCGAATATAGATGTGGAGGTGTATTTATTTTTCATATTTTATACGTCATACCTTTTCACGCTTCCAAATATTTATTTTTCTGTCGCGCCCGAAATTACCACCCCGTTTTATCGATTCGTAGCTACTCCTAATTCCTCCCTACTCAGCTTTATTTTACATTAAACATCTAATGCCTTCGCAAATAGAAACGCATTAGAAGAAAGTGGACGTGAATGGAAGAAAATTATTGCGGAAATTTTAACGTAAACATGTAAATTACTAAATCAATAGCGTGTGGCATATACATAAGTTATAGTGGCGCGGGAGAAGGTAAATGGGGAATGTAGGAGACGTCATTATATTTCGTGAAGAAAATTTCGCCTTAATATTTTCACGTACACTTCAGGGCAATCAAATAAATTCAACCGTGCGGTTGTAAATATTACTGTCCCGCTTTATGCTATTCACATAAATTGACAGTAATTTAGTTCCAGGGATACGTGTCATTTTCAATGCAAGAGAGAGCGACATCCGTCGCTGATAAGCACACATAACCGAAATATCTCTCTTACCTTACGCTGATCTTAATAAATGATAAGGAAGCACATTTTGCTAACCGAGACCTAGAAGAGGCCCAGGGGCTATCACGATTATGTTGTAAATTATTCCAAATTTAATTACGTTGATTACTGGCGATGATAACTTATCACTCAAGCCTATCCTCAACCGTAAGTAATATAACAGTGAATTATGGTGTGCAACTTCGACGTGAAAGGGACAAGTCGTTATTTTATTTTACACCGACATTTAGTGTCAATAAAGCAGATACGCACGTCTCCTCAGTTTTATACCTATGTAGCAATAATTTATGCATGTAGTTATAAAAATAACCTCAGTGTAGATGTGGCTGTAAATTTAAAAAAATAATTTAATACAGCGTCTTCATATATTCCTGTATTCCACGTGACACAAGTGAATATTATATACATATTATATTTTTGAAAGTATTTACTTAGTTATTGTGAAAATGTATATAAGATAAAATAACGAACTTATTACATACACCAGAGTAGAATTTCAAAGATATGAAGCTTTACGTATTTATGTAAACAAGTTTTCATGTAAAGCTTATACACCGGGTGTGGTGTTTGTGACTTTAGAGCTTATACATATGTATAAAGCTCAAGAGCATATATTAGAAACCGTTTTAATATGTAAATTAATTTGCGTCGGATCTTAACTAATCATAATTTGAAATTATTCCGCGACGAGACAGCAATTTAAAGGACATGACAGACGTGAAAATAATGGATTTAAAACTTGGACACAAATAAAAACTTGATCCCCCCATCTGAAATTTGAGGAACAGTTTAGCATAAATAATCTGAAATCCTGAAGGCGTTACAATGAGATCACTTCCCTCACTTCTTAGGTGGTTTTCACAACGACAACGGTATGATGAATTACCGTGCAATAAATTGAAACCGTCGTCCATCGCGTTTCAGCGAGATTATCCTTGTGTGCCGGCTCAGGAGCTTGGAACTTCATGAAGCGCGACATATTGTATCCATATTTAAGTCACGTTTACAAAAGAGACGATTGATAGAAAAAAAAAACAGAGATTGACCATCTTTATTAAGCCGTAAAACGCAAACGACGTTCCCCCCTTCCCCAACCGAAATGAATAAAATATAAAGAGCAAACCGGCAAAAACTACCTTGATAAAAACGGAATATTTCATTTTGAGTTTTATGAATAAACAGCAATCGTAAAAAAAGAGCGGAAAAGATAACGTTCGAGGTTTATGGTGCGGCATTTGCAATAACAAAGTTGTCCATAAAACAAATTGAGTTTTGCATTACACGCTTTAAATATTAAACGCGCCGTTTAATCACCTTTTCATTTATTAAAATGTTTACGTCGACAAAAACTTTTATTGGGGCAAATGCGTTTTCCTGTTTCGATTCGGGAATTAAAAAAAAAAATAACTTCATGATTGCCTCCGCCGGTTGCTATTTAGTTTTTAATTTTTTCCCGTCCAATGTGTGCTGGACAATAATGAAATTGACCATTTAATCAAACTGTTTGACACTTTTCATATCGTACAGGTATATCCGATGTATTTATAGATTTCCTCTTTTAGCGCAAGGATAAAAAGTTGTACATACATACATATATTTATTATACAAGAAATTTGATGAGAAGAATATCATAGCAGTGAAAAATTTCGCCAAGTATTCTACGTTAAAAATAAAATTGTGAGTTGTAGGTTGAAACATTTTAATTTTTTAATAATTGAAGCATGGTATTCACAAAGGGTCTAAGTGCTAAAAACGTAATTCCTAGAAAATTAATAAAAATGATTCTTGTTGAAGGCGCGCGCGAGAGAGTCATCTATGTAGGTATAATCATATAAAATATTTCCATATCAGATAGACACTTAGAATCTTTTCTAATGTGTGCAGCAAGGCACATACTCGTAGATCCCTTTTATAGAAAAATACGAATTTAGCAAAATTTAGCACTAGACCCTTTGGGAATAAATACCACGCTTCAATTATTAATTAAGCTATTTACAAAGGAGCATACTTACCCTTTTATGGAGCATTTTTGGAAATTTTTTGGACGAGTCAAATATTAGATTGGAGATTTCGATGAGCTTACTAAAATACTTACCTGCAGGAAATAGCAACGTTTAAAATATCATGTCGCATTTCTTTTGGCCATAATTGCACCTATACATAGTGAATGAATTTAAAATTGTATAAAACTATAACTTTAAAATCACCCTCATATTGTGGTTCATAAGAGAAGTAAGTATATGTATAAGGCATTTGAGAATTATTAGAGTGATATAGTAAGTAGAATTTCATTTAAAATTTATATACACGATAGACGTTCGCTTTGAGTACTTACAAGTAAAATTATGATTGTAGATATTTTCGTTAGGCAAGTAGGGGTATCATTAGCGATATTACAAAAATCTATCCGTTCTTTGATCTTTGAAGTGCGACGTTCCACATTTTTGTTAGCCACCGCCTTCCTTTTTGTGTTACCGCTGCATATACTTGAAATGCGTCTCTGTGTTTCTAGGGTTCTTCAGAGCTAAAAGCATCGTTGTTTCCCGTGTTCGGCGTTTTTGCGTAACCACGTGTTTCCAACAGGACCAAAAAGGTATTGTAACTTCGACGAGCCTTTGAGCGCGCGCTCAAGTCTGACAGGGAAAATTAGAAAGAAGAAGTTTTTTATTTTTTAGTCGGTTTTTGATATTAAGACCGCGATGCAATTATGTTAAAATATAGTGTTATATCATGTCGGTGTTTCAAAGTAAAGCTCATATTGCTACAGAGTGGCTTTAAATTTTTAATGAGCTATTGATGTATGTCTACCCTAACATCAGTCGTGGAATCCCAGAGCTTTAGCTTTAGCATTTCAGAGATATATAGGTTTATAGCTAAACCTGGAAATGTAAATAGCACAATATTAACACTTGGAAGCCGGAGAGTAGTACCTGAACCTATGTAAATCTAAATCAACTATTACAAGATATCAGAGCGGCACACGTTGACATTTGATTTACCTATATCTCCATAATTCAGCTGTAACGTTGACGTAAACTAAATAAAGCCCGATCCTGTCAGCGGCGGCGGAGCTCAGACTTTATTAAAACGGATATGTGACATCACCAACCGCCAGAACAATGGCGTGGCATTTTTACGTACCGTCAGGCTAAAATATGACACTTGCAGCCTTTAATGTTTACCCGCACGATTAAATGGCGAAAACACGCGCGCTAAATTGTGATTTACGCGTTCAGAAAGTTCGTCCTGCTAATTTTTCACCAATTACTTTGTGTCGCGACGGTTAAACTTTTCCTGGGATTAACCCCGACCAAATGAAATATAAATATACTGCTCATATGGGAATGCAAACGTAAATTATTTACTGATTTACTCGTTTTAACTTTTTTCATTTACCTGACTTCAGAAATATTAATATCTTCACAATTGTCAATAATCCACAATTCAGTAATTATGGTTGAGATTGGTCAAGAAAGAGGAAGTATTGGTAAAGCAACTAATGGAATAAAGCAACCGAACTGCCATAAAATGTTTACAACTGTAAAGAATTTCACTTAACAGTGAGTATTCACAACGCCGCCGTGCTAACTGCGACATGCTAATGCGGACACTTCTTCGCCGTGCTCGCCTGTATCTGTACGTCACTTCGAACACTTATTATAACATTTTTAAATCATTATGGTGAACGTTTGTTTGAGCGTATGGTGTAGTAATTATCCCTACAGATAATTAATATCTAATATGATTTGGTTTGTAATTCCAGTTATTTCAGGATTGTTCATCAGAAATTATTTCATCGTTCGGCGACCGAATGCGCATTTATGACATTTCCTGCACTTCATATGCTAATAGTTTTACAGCGTTGATGTATCAGTTTCATTACTATGGGACATCCAAAGAGTTATTAAATATTTATTGCGAATGGCATCGCATTTAGGTATTAATTTATGTGCATTGTTTATGGACGCGCGGCCGTTAATTCTGATTTAGTTGACTTTTATTTGTTTAAAATTTTCATAGTTTTTATTATTACACTAATTTTAACTCAGACATTTAAAAATCATCAGAATATACTAGAGGGTTTCTTCTTATAAGCAAAAAGTATTTAATTGATAAATAAAGACGGTTTTCTGGTTAAGCTAATCACGTAATTCGCGAGTCATATACTATTCCCTTTGCTTGGTCTTCTCAAACTATGTAGGTCTTGCGAAATGAATTCGAATAGTTTTGTTTTATGTTTCCGCACTTCATCGGAAGCTACACCGATTCACTTTAAGACTCTGTAAAACTTGGTAGTTTTCAATTTGGCGCGCGAGAAGGAGGGAGAGGTCAGGATGTGACTAAACTTTTATGGAGCCGAAGTGGCAATGTTTCGAACAATTTCACCGAATTTCTAATTAGTAGTGCTCAAACATTTTACGTGCGACAAATTTTAACGGAACCAGCGACGGAATAAGTAAAATAAATGATCCCCCTCCCCCGAAGGATTAAAAACGTGCCGCCGCGAATTTTGGAAGGTGATTGCTGCCAAGAGTTATTTAATTGGAAAATGAACGACACGATCGCTTGTAGCAAAAACATGTATCTCCCGGAAAATGAGTGTCAAAGTGGAACATAAGCCTGCCTCCTCGTCCTCCTACTCCTGGCTGAAAGCTTCACGCTGTTACGTGACATGGTAAATGACGAGGAACGCGTAAATCAAGATTAAACATGGAGAGTGTCGACCGTCTGAGACTGTTTGATGTATCGAAGGTCTTTTGTGCAAACACCAGTTAATTAACAGAGGAGCCACTGCTGGACAGGCGAGTTCGCCTCGTGATCTATGTTCGGTACTTGTTGCACATCGCCGAAGGACCGGTTCACTTGGTTCTCTTAGTTAAACACAAATTTGTTATTGTAAAATGAATTTGTTTGCAGATACATGAAGCTTCAATTCAATGTATTTATTCTAGCTGGTAAATTATGTACATACGTGAAAATTGTTTGGCTTCCTTTCTCCCTCCTACTCTGGAAACTGTTTTCGCAAAGCCAATACTGGAAAACGATAAAATATTTTTTTGATTAATAAACGATCGAGTTCTTGGGCGCATGTGAGTACGAGCAGGAACAAGGTAACATTAATAAAAATTATTGAACAAGTGTACACGAAATCACGACAAAATATTTCTTAATAATTATTATCTTTTATAATTATAAAAGATTGAGTTCTTGAGCGCATGTGAGTACGAACGGGAGCAAGCCCATATATTGGACAAACACAAACGAAACAAGATAGAATCTCTCTTATTAATTAAAAATATAACAGAGTGTTTCTTCAAATTCTACGTTATATTAAAAATCATATTTTGATTGAAAAATAATACGAATAAGAAGTTCTACAAACAATAGAAAATAAATTATATCCTTGAAATGAGAAAGAAAAGACCAAACTCATATCTGCAAAACGAGCTTCTTATATACGTACACGAACAAAAAGTTATCTAAACGAGTTTAGTTAGTTGGGGCTAATGATAAACGCTTTACCAGAAACATCTCGTAAATATATTAACCAATTAGTAATTAGGCAAAAGGCCTCGTGAAGAGCCAAAGCATTCCCGCTTTCTTCTTCGATAAGTAGAATACGAACTTTCCTATCTTAATTGGTCTCGCCAGTTACGTAAGAACTGCATTACCAACTTGGAAATAATTTATTTCCCGCGTCACAGTAGTTTTATTTTATTGCGAAGTTCGGGCCGCTCTCATTTGAATTCCCTCCTTTTCGTTTCGGGATGTACGCGCGCCCGGGCAGATCGGGATTTATTTAATTAGAAAGCTGCTCCTTTTTAAATTTAATTGAGTACAAGTGGACAAGGCGAGGGATTAATGAAAGATTACGTTACACTATTTTGATGCAGTCGTGCGCTTCCTACTCTAATAAACTTCAATTTATTTTAAGAACCGAACGAGATTCCGAACATGTTAAAAGCTAACTAAATTAAAACCCCTTCTAAAAGCTATTCTTGTTTAAACAGAGTTCGGTGTAAATTACGCGATCCTCTTCTTATTTTCCATTCCGTCGTATGTTAGAACAACTCATTAAATATGTATTGTTAATTTTAAGACGCGATCTCGCTTTTTGTTCACTGCCATGACTATTTATGATGCTTTTAGAAGCAAAATAGGAAAAATGTTGAGAAGCGGAAAATTTGATGTTGTTAAAATTCCCATTTTTTACGTAAACAGTACGTGCTTGTAACTTGTTCCAGGATTAAACTGCAAAAGATGTAATAAAATCGTCGCGTTTAAAATCCTCCAATCTAGGATTAGATTTAGCAACCAGAAGCGAGTAATTCTGAGTCCGGAACCGGAAATGTTTGCGTCGCGACATGACGTACGGAACTATATCTTCGGCAAACAAACGTTAAAAGCTACTACACACACTTGTTTTGGTAGTAAACGTACAAATAAACTGTAATCGTTAGGCGCTTTACAATTTTATTGTTAATAGGATGTCGTTAAACGTCTTTTCTCCGTTTCCTGAGATAATAACATAAATCGTCGAATGCATGCTTAAATTAGACACTTGATGCTTGAGCTTCACAGAAAATTGCTTTGAAACGGTGGAATTTAGTGGTTATGGGGTTTCGTCAGATTTACTACTTTTAAATAAAGCTGACGACGTTATGGTGTGCTCTGTTGTGAAAGAAACTTTACGATGCAAATTATCAAACAATCAAACAACGTTTCTTATCCTTTACATCACAAAACGAAAGCGCCACTATTTCATGGCTTCACCTTGTACTAGGAAACTAACACACAGTATTATATTTTTTGGCCTTTGAAATTTTCATTAAAAAATCTTTTTAAAACCGTGTTGGTATTTTTCTTCTTAACTTACAACTGAGAACACTTATTATGCAACAAAGCTCGAGTCAAGCTGTGTCACACTTAAATGAACAATTCTTCGTCTTTAGCTTCTAGAATCGATCGTTAACAGTAACGAAAGTCCCCAAGTACCGCATGCGATTTTTTTTATACTCAAGTATAAATTGTGAACAATTTCCCGTCATACACCACTCATAACAGCGAATATGTAAATATAATCGTATGCAAACTGGAAACGCGAAGTTACTTTAAGGAGGTACGTCACATAAATAATCTTAGCATTCAAAGTTCTTGCTGTGTACTTTAGACGTAATGAAGCGAACCGGAATAACAAATGCCTCTGCAACTGAGGGTGCCAAACAAAAATTCATTTTCTGTTCAATTCCAAAAAGATTAAACCTTTTTTAAAACTAAAATCTATTTCAAAGCATAATCTGGAGGAAGTTTCGCGAATCAATAAGATGAAGGCGTCACGTTTCTATTTGTAATATTAGTACGACGATATCGCATTATGAGTTGCAATTTTAATGCGCTTCTCTGTTTCAGGAAACGAGACAATCATAATGGCGCACACTGAAAAATTCCTTTTATTACTCCTGCGGATATCCTGTACGTTCCTGCTGACGTACGCTTATCGGGAGCAAAAGTTCGCGATGGAACCTCAAGATCAGACAGCTGTGGTTGGCTCTAGAGTCACTCTGCCGTGTAGGGTCATCGACAAGAGTGGTATCCTGCAGTGGACTAAGGACGATTTTGGATTGGGCACTCATCGCAATCTTAGTGGCTTCGATCGATATTCTATGATTGGAAGTGATGAAGAAGGTTAGTTACAAAAAAAAAGTATTCCCTTATCATACTCTATTTTTAATGAAATATTTTCAAACTACGGTAAGACAACGTATAACAAACCAAACCGATCACAAATGTGTTTACTGATTATACTGTTTTAAATTCTGGTTGTCACCAACATTTCTTTGTTATTAGCAAAGTCTATCATTTTTCAAACATCAACGATAAACCGAATAAACGACATACAAGGGAAGGATAACGCGTAATATTGGTATATAAAAAGATGCCGGAATGTTTGTGACGGACACGTTACTCGTGGGAATAAACTTTATTTACAATACAATTTAATTTAAAATTGAAGAAAAATGCTAAGAATTCTTAACACTGAGATTTGAATTGTTTTCGTGTTATAGTGATTTATTTGTTTACCTGTCAAAGCATGCATTTTTCAAGTAAATATTTTGGAGTTCGTGTTTCAGCTTATCCAACAATTCCGTTTAAAGGTCAAGTTCACGACCGACGTCGCACCGTGACAATTATAAAACTATAAAACGCATTTATTTCGTTCATCTACTAGTTTTTATCAACCAAAAGCATAATACCTATTGCATTTGTATTTACAAGTTAGCAACCCTATTTTGTTGAATATATTAGTAATTTAGAGATATTATCAAACTCTTTTTAAGTTATTACTGCTATTAGTGTGTAGTGTACACAAAATTAACCGTATAAGTGCTCGTGATTGATGGTGATTTGAAGTTATTGTTAAACTAACATGAAACGTAATTTAATTTAATTAGTTACGTAATACGCAATATCCCAACTTTCAAATGGCATCAGTATTTGACTGTTTGGAAACTAATTAAACTCTAAAATACGCCGGAGCTCGCAGAACGGGGTCAAATCATTACAAATGTAATTTATTCTAGTTTTTCTCCTATCCCAATATTTAAATACATACATATATGTGATACCGAGAGTATATGAATATACTTTAATTAACTGATGAAACTTACATTTTATTTAATTAGTCATCTAAAATAAACACGTACACCTAAACTCCGCAGTATTGACACAAAGTTATTGTTAGGTACCGATTCGAAACGCCGTTTAATTAAATTAATTTCGCAGTAAGTTCGAACGAACCGTGTACGAATGGGATAAGTACATATTTTACTTAATTGAGTTGGAATTTGAATTGAGTAAAGTTATATGGAACTTCGCTGTTTTAAATTTAACATATTTAATGTAAGGCCCGTGTGATACCATGCAAGATTTGATAACATTTTTGTTACAAAGTGAGGGAGATGAGCTACCACAGTGAATTCTGATTGGTTGGATTGGCACTTCTCGCACACTTCGTAACAAATCTTGCACAAGAAATATCATAGTGTCACACAAGTTGTCTCATTGAACGTCACACACAAAAACAAAATTATTAACAAATCAAACAGATTATAGTGTTTCAAATTCTGGTTGTCATTAACATATCTTCGTTATTAGCAAAATCTATTATTACATATTCAAACGTTAACGATAAACCGACTGATGCAAAATGAAAGGGAAAGCTAACGCTAATCACTTGTATTCCGTTTAAAGGTCAAGTTGACGCTCGACGCCGCACCGTAACAATCATATAAACTGTAAAACACTTTTATTACTGTATTCACTTTGTTCAACTGCTGCTCTTTCTTAACCAGGGGCGTACCATAATTTTGGAACTAATTTTTCTTTAAGATTATAACAAGGAAATTGGAACGCTACCAACGCAAGATCTCCGAGATTATAGCTGCATGAAGCAGTCCACCACTGCTTTCAGGAAAAACATAAATAAATACATTAGGCGGTTTTACCGTCACTGAACACATCAGCGATTTTCCGATGAATCATATGTCACGACAGAATTACATAAAGCTTTCCTACAAAAACTTTCTAAAAAGGAACCCTATATATACCGGCGAAGCTCTTTTTGAGGGCATTAGAATGTCATTCTAGTCTGAGGACAGTTACCTCCCCATGTACTGTAGTGTAAACCATGTAAGTTTTTTAATGTTACTTATAATAAAGGTACCATTTAATTGAGCTGAGTCCCTTATTTTCGTTAAGTATATTTAATTAATTTTGATGTAATTTGTGAATTTTTTTCTGCCTTGGAAATTAAAATCCGGAATGAGTGTCTCCAGATAGAAAATAAATTTCCGTGACGTTGATAGATTCAGTTGAAAAATTTGTAAAATATTCGTAAAAGTTTGAAGCGTGCGGCGCGGCGTAGGTGCCTTAATCGAAAATCAAGAGCTCGCAGAAAGCTGTCATTAGATTGCGCGGGAGGTCGTGATCGACAGTCGACGCACAACATAAAGAATTCCGGAAAGTTTCTCCGCTACGCATCCAGAATAAAACGGGGCCGACATTAAACAGAATAAGCTCCAAAGCTAATCTGGGAACTTCGTAACCGGATAGCGGGAGCAACAATTTAATCGCACTTCCAGATATCGTTTAAATATGAAACGTTTGATATAAAACAACACTGGCTTGGAGTCTCTTGGGGGCGAGCTTTCAACTTTCAGTTCAAATTGCATGTGATGACGCGCCGACGTCAATTACCTTCTTCTCTAACTTCCCAGTTTTGGTTTCTTTCATTGCTTCGATATACCCCATTGAAACCGATATAAATACTATAATTTTTTCAAAATGAATAAGATTTAGACAAAACTTGTTTCTAGTAGCATGTCGCTCGGCGATGTGGGTTAGAATCCCACCAGGGCCATTGATGTTTGTGCTGTCTAATGATTAGACCCACCTATGCATAACATAGATTAAAAATTGTCTGGAATGGTGATTGCCGCAAGACAATGAAGCAGCATTGCTGCGCAAAGCCAAAGGGTGAAAGAAGTTTCAATTATTAAATTCATCGTAATACAAAGGATATTTTTGTGGAAGGAAAGGAAGTAAAAGTAAATGTCGGAGCGTCTAGCTAGAAGCGTTATGGCATGTCATTAATGAAATTTATATAACTCACGAAAGAAGAAAATTGCTTCTTCAATCGTCTAGTAACTTACATAAACCCGGCGGACGAAACTATCACCACCGCCTAGGGAGATATTACTTTAGTGTCTGGCTCATATATACTAGAGAAACAACTCGCAAGAGTACCCCGGCATAACCTATGACATAACAAGCCGATGGTGTCTCCGGGGTGCTCTGCCAGGCCAAGATAACGGCCGATAGCGAACATCTCAGCCAATTATGTCGTAAAAAATAATAATATTATGGACTTAAGGCGACGTTGGGCAAAGAGATTGGCTTGAGTTGCCACTTATATTTATTAATATTTAATGATAAGTTAAAAATACTGCCCGCCCGTTATTAGACTTATCGGGGACGATAGAAGCCAACGGTTAAATAAATATCCTAAAGTATTAACGCTTAGTCTTCACAAAAGACAATTACAACGACCACACAGCAGCACTTGATATGTGATGAGTTTATCTCTCCCACATCCTTACATGGTCTTCTTTCTAGATTAGCTTATGGCGGATTCGCCGCCTGGAATAAGGAATTGACCTAAATTGTGCGAATGCCTTCGGAATTTTTTTACGCTTGTTAGTTCCAATTTTCTTTTATTTCATTGTACGATTCTCCATTACTCGCAGCAATCACATAATTCAGAAATACGAAATCTCATCGTAAATAATTCAATTATAACAAAGGAGATAGTTTAAGAAGACGATCGTTTACTTTTTCAAAGAATACCAACAAATGCAATAAATATTTTGTTGTATGTATATACGTAAGCTTTGTGCTTTACTTGTCGTATGCAAACTGATGAATGCAAAGGAGATAATACCGTTGAGAGTACGGTACTTTGTGACATAGTAAAGCTGGTATATTATGGGTTCATCACAAAGCACAAAACAAATCATTTCGTTCATCAACCTGCTATAGTACCTAGTATATGCAAAGCTTCATTAAATTTGGAATTACAAACAAGATGCTTGCATTACACAATAACGAAAATTTACTTTAATTTCATCTGCACATCTTTACAACATTTGGTGGTATGAATATACGTAAGATTATGGTTTAAAAAAAATCGATGCTTGCTTTTAAAATAAGTTAAGTGGTCTAAGTTTCTGCCAATATTTTCCATTTCTGAATTTATGATTTTACCTTCAATTCGGATTCGATGAATATCATAAGAAGCTTACGAAGCAGACGCAAGTGCACGTAAGCAGTAAGAGCCATTTGTCCCAAGCTCAACCTAAAAATAGACCCAGGTCGTTCGTGTAAAGTTTACATCGAACGGTTCCTGTTGAGAAAAAACACAGGCTATAATAACAACGTATAAAACATGAAATGCAGTTTAAAATTTCTCGCTTCGGTTGGTAGTGTCACACATAATACGTTGTTAAAGTTTGAAATGAGGTGCACGTGGAAAAAGGAGGAGAATACTGCCTGGGTTTTATAGTTTGGGAACTATGTAAAGCGCACTCGTTTACAGACGGTGTCATTTACTTGGGAAATTTTTCAGTCTAGCTTGTTTACTCGGAGGAAAGTTTTTGGCTATAAACTAAATTAATTAAGAAAAGTCGCCCCCTTGAACTTTATTACATTAATTTACTATTCTTTTATTGGTCGATGAAAAATAAGTACGGTTTTGTGATGTGAGCTGTACGCGAGCGAATGATGATGCATTTCATATCGGTTCGTTGATGATTAATTGGGTAGCTGCTACTGCATGATAACAAACGTTTTAATATGTAAAATAATATTGGTTTTTGAAACCACCCTTTTAAAATTTTCTAGATAATTTTCGACGATAATGCAACATTAACGTTATAGCTACTACGTACAACAAATGCATAATATATCTTTTGTGAAAAACCTTCGCGCCCGTTTAGTTATTGTTGTCTGCTGTCTGATGGAATAATATTCTTAAGTGTTCGTGCGTGATTCCGGCGATGATTTATGAGTGTGTCTTAAGAAGAGATTTCAAATTTATGTACTTCATGTCAGTGGGTGATTACCTCAACCTAAAATCGTTCCTAGAAAAATAGTGCGTTTTAAAATGCACCATTATCCAGGGCGAACGGTGTTTTATGCTTTGACATCGGATATAACTTTGACTGATTATCGTAATTTGCGATAGCGCTCTTTTATAGTTTTTCGAATGTTTTGTTTATCGATTGGCGTTGACGTCAGAACTATTTTAAAAATGTGGTAAACAAGGTTCAGCTATTCACATAATACTATGATAATTTATTTAAAAAAGAATGCTGTTGTACCTATTAATAATATCAAAAGAAATTCGTTATTTAGTACTCGTACTAATCGCGACATGCTAATGCGAACACTTCTTCGCCGTGCTCGCTTATGTCTCACTAATGATGGACGTCACATCGAATACTTATTATGACATTAGTGATCTCTACTAAACGTGCCTTTGTATCATTTAAATGTAAATACATTATATTTATTAAATTTCTTAATATAATTTTGCCCACTTAAGAAAAATAAATAATTACTTAGTCCCTAATTTTATAGAGAATACGAAAATAATAGTCAGCGCAGATGTGTACAAAAGAAAAATGTCATTAAACTGAAACAGGACAGCTAATACGGCTGTCTTTTCAGCAATTTGCAGGGAATTGTTAGACCTTTCCCTTAAAATGTAGGTAAGCATTAACCTTTAGAATTCCCCGGAGAGCCGAACGTTTTCGCAGGACCGTAATAAAGCCCGCTTCTTTTATGAACTCGTTACGTGTTGTAGGTGTGCCAATCACTTTGTTTCGTTTTATGAACGCGTGTCATAAGAATTTTTTATTCGTCCTCTCGATCTCCCGCCGGAAATACGATCGCCTCGTGCTTCGATACGCCCATAAAATTCGCAAATCCACGACGATACCGCTCGGTGAAATGTTCACGTCCGGATTATAAATACTGCCCTGGATTTGTTACGGGACATTAAATTTGTGTGTGGGAGATGAATTAACAATGATCTTTAAGAGGCGAATTTTTGGAAGGGCAATTGCATTTCATTTATATAAAAAAAATTAAAAACTCCACTACAAAATGGATTTTGTTGCAGGTGATTTTTCCCTCGATATTTTCCCCGTAATGTTAGAAGACGACGCACGTTATCAATGCCAAGTCTCACCTGGCGCGGAAGGACAACCCGGAATTCGCAGTCACTTCGCGACCGTTACCGTCCTGGTGCCTCCCGAACCGCCGAAGATAGTACAGGGTGATTATTTAGTTACGACGGAAGACAGGGAGATCGAACTGGAGTGCGTCAGTCAAGGCGGGAAGCCGGCGGCTGAAATAACGTGGATAGATGGCCTAGGAAATGTGCTCACGGAGGGAATTGAACCCATAGTAGAAGAATTGTCAGACGGTAGAAGATTTACTGCCAAGAGCATTTTAAAACTGACGCCGCGAAAGCAACATCACAATACTACTTTTACTTGTCAGGCACAAAATACGGCCGAGCGGACGCATCGATCTGCAAAGTTAAAACTTGAGGTACGTTTACATATTTTCACTGAGACTTTATTTAATTTAACATTTTTATTTCAGGTGAAATACGCTCCGAAGGTCACGGTTTCAATAATATCCGGTACAGCCCCGAACGGTCGTATTCCAGAAGGTGCGGAAGTACATTTAGGATGTCACGCCGATGCTAATCCTTCCGACGTGACTTACCGTTGGTTCTTGAACGACGAATTGATAATCGGAGATCATACGACGGAATTAGTACTCCACAACGTCACGAGAAAACACCACGACGCGATAGTCAAATGCGAAGTGCACAACGCCGTGGGGAAAAGCGAAGAAAGTGAAACACTGGACATAAGTTGTATGTTTTCCCTTTTATTACTCAATCTTAAACGTAAATTAACAAAACGCTTTCAGATGGTCCTCAGTTTAAATATAAACCCAAATCTATCCAGGCCGATTTAGGTGTTAGCGTGACGTTGTCTTGCGATGTTGACGGCAATCCCACTCCTGATGTCACTTGGATTCATCAGGATAAGAATAAAGTTGTCAGCACCAGTCCGAATTTGACGATTCGTGTGGACGCTGATACTGCGGGGAGATACTATTGCAAAGCACACGTTCCCGGTTTTCCAGAAATAGGAGCAGAAGGATCTATATATTTAAAAGGTGACACAAATCTATTCCATCCCTGCAAAATAAAAAAATTGATTTTCAAATAACTTTTAACTGATTTTAACATTAACGTTAAACCAGAATTTCGCAAAATGCGCAACTTGTTATTAAAATTATGTATTAAATTTAGGACCTCCTTCAATAATAAGCCATCGCACTCAATTTGGAATCGAGGGTGACAACGTGAGAGTAGAATGTACGGCATTTTCAATTCCCGCCCCAGAGAAAGTCGTGTGGACTTTTAACGGCAGAGAAGTTGACCTGCACGATCAAGACTATTCAATTCTGGAAGACCCCTTGCCAGAGGGGATTAAATCCACGCTGATCATAAGAGAATCGCAGGAAAGACACTTTGGAATGTACAACTGCAGCGTGACCAATCCATACGGAAGCGACGTTGTAGAAATTAATTTGATGCCACAAAGTAAGCACTTTCCGCACGAGCTATTAATAGGTAAATCAAAAATTTATTTTCAGAAAACTTTCCCATGTTAATCGTCATAATCGGGGCCGTTGGATTTTTCGTGGTAATCATCGTCATACTGATCCTAATAATCTTCTTTTACCACCGCCAAAATAACAAGAAGACGCCACCAGAAGGTAATTACTTCATTTCTCTTGATTTTTCGAGCAAGTTCATAAAAGATCGCTCGCCTTTAGGTGGTGATGTCAACACAATTGAGAAACAATGTAAGGAATCTGATCGTAGCTCGAACATATCAGACTTGAAACTAGATCTGCGCACAGGTTCATCAAACAGCAACATGCACTGTGACATGGATTACATTCCCGGTGCCGAATCGGAAACGGGAAGTGAATCTGTCATTACGAGGATTGGTGTTCCATTGGCGGGGCCAGTAAACGTTCCTGGACAAGAAATATATAGGTATTCAGCCGATTACACAGAACCGTCTTTTCCACCAAAAGTAAGTGCAAAAAAAAACTCTTTCTATTGCTTAAGCTAAAAATAGCTTTTGTTTCAGGATGGTCAAAATAACAACGGCTACGTTCCATACGTGGATTACTCGAGGGATTACAATCCACCGATAATGCAACCCCCAATATCGTCATCTCTGGATCAAAGTATGCAGTCCACACGTTTGCAGTTAAACTCCTTGCAAGCACATCAAATTCCCGTCTCTGGGACGAGCTTGCCCCTCACCGACTTGTCGGATATTCATCTGACCTCCCCCCAGAACATTCCAAATGGAAATATACCAGGCCTAGGATCCATAGATCCTCGATTCAGTGCAACGTACGGCAATCCATATTTACGAAGCACAAACATCGGTTTGCCAACCCCGAACACTGCAAACCCAGCGGCCACACCAGCGCCCCCTCCTTACTCCAGGGATTCCTCGAGGAATTTAATAAGTTCTAGTGGAATGGTGACTGCGAGTGCGAACGTTGTGAACACAGTGATCGCAAATGGGGGCAACGGTTCTGTGCCGCAGGTCACGAGGTTGCCCAACTCACCCACCACTCAGTATATCGTTCCGAATTCGAACGCGACCACCCTAAAGCGCGGCACGATGGCGACGCATGTATAATATTATGTACATAATCTTAGACTGAGTGACTCGAAGTGAATTGAGTTCGAACAAAGAAGACTGATTTTTGATCAATTGAATCTTTTTTTAGAGACCCCATAGATTGTTCTACGCCGAAATGAACATGTCCTACTGACGATACTAGACAATTAAATTAATTGACCGAATTATGATTAAAAATTAATCGAAGAGTACGGTTATATTACTAGCTCTAACTTTTATAACAATACATTTCTAAAAATCAACTTTACAAGAAAAACTCCGTTGTGATTGCTTCAAAATAAAATTAATAAATTGAATTGACTAGACCTTTCCGAAAATTTATTTGTCATTCATAATAAAACAAATTGTTTATAAGCAATAAGGTCGAGATAAAAATATATGCCAATCTCATCCTTTTGTTAAAAAAAAATAAATAAAAGAAAAATATATTTTTGATATTAAATTCGTATGTTTCATCTAGCATAGATTACAATTACAATCAAGTATATTTCCTAGTCAAACGAATGTTGTGTTCTCTTTTACTTTTAAAGAAATCAATCCAATTACATTTGTACTTAAACCATTAAAAATAAATAAATTTTGTTCCCTTAAAACGTATTTGAGGGATCAAAATCGTAATGCGAATGTGAAAGTTGATTTTTAGACAAATCATGTTGTATCTGAGTGTTAGCTGTACATATCAAAACATCGATCAGTATTCTTCTGATACTGATAGATTTCGTCAATTCTCGAATCTAGTTGGATAAATATTACGAAGTTCACAAGTTGAAATTTGCCATATCTCATTCTTTTCGTCTCTGCAGACTTTCATGGATTAGTTTCAGTAGAGAGGTACACTCCGTTTTCGTTTAATCTGTACAGAAGTTTGTTTAAGAAACGACTAAGAGCTTCCAGTTACATGTATGTTTAAAAAAAAGTGCTTTAAACTGATTTGGATATTTCGTTCTAGAGTGTTTGGTGGTTATTTAGAATTGCATAAAGAATTACTTGTTATATAATTGATATATATACCAAAGAATTTTTGTATAGTAAAACTAAAAGATGTATATTTTTGAATAATCTTAATTTCATCAACGACAGACGTAACGAATTGGCCTAGTAATATTATCACTTGGTTTATTATGATTATTATCCATTTATTTTTTTGCAATTTAAGTTCACTCACTTGATTGAACTTAATTCGCAAGGAAAAAAAATCTATGCTTTAATGTTGCTCATTAATTTAGTAGTGTTTTATATGGATCTTTTGTGTAAATGTATATTTTGTATAATATTCTGTGTATATATATATTTTTTATGACTATTTTATTTAATTTGTTTTTAAACGTTCCATTAACATTTCATAGGTTGATTGTTTAAGGACGTGTCATCTGGTTTAACAAATTTATTGATTTGTTAGTTTTGATGATCGTAGTCATTTAGCTCAAGTGTACATAAAAAAATATTCTTGCGAAGTTTTCTATTCTATTAGAAAATACTGTTACTATGTAAATGAATTTTTTAAGTCTTAAAGATAGCAATATTTATAAAACTTTGTGATTGTAAAATATATATATGCCTAATTAAATCCTTGTTTCTTAATTACTCCCCCCTTCCCTAATAAAGTGCACTCGCAACAATATTATTGTATTAAAATTTATTACAAGAATCAAGGTAACTCTCTATTTTGTCTCAAGATATTTTTTTATTGTAACACAAGAGATAAATAACAAATACAAGAACTATACAAAAAAGTGGCATGATTCTTAACGTTGAATAATTTAGTTAGGCGTAATTAAAACCAAGACGTTATTTAAAAAATAATTTACTGGTTAACAAATTGTGAATTTTCATGATGTACACAAAAAAATTAAAAGACACGTTTATTAATCCATTAAATTAAGCAAAGAATGTATAACATCAAAAACTCACTAGTATGACACTCTATCTCTTCCAAACATCCATCACTAATTGAAAATCAGTCCCATGTCGTCTAAAATAATTTACACAATTATCTTTGCGGGGCAGGTTTAGGCTTTGGCATTTTTCCAAGTAATCCCTGTATTTCCTTCTTCTCGTCGTACTGCTTCCACAATTCGAACAAATTAATAACATAACGAGCTATTTCCTGAATTTTTTCTATGTCGACGTTCAGTTCGGCAAACCAGGACTTGTGGTCCTTCTGCAATATGACGCAGGCAATCTGCATGCACCCGATTGCTATTTGGTATGGTGGATACAACAAACAGACATCCGTTCGAAGAGAGTCATTTACGATTCGCCACGCTAAGGTCAGTAGCTGCTCTTCGTGTCCTAAATCCGCCATTAATTGCAGCAGAGGTCGATACGGTTGGTATACTATTAGGCAGCAGTCTAAGTTTTCCAGGAGGTAAAATTCACATTCCAAAATATGATTAGTTCTATATGGAAATTCTTGAGTATAAGCGTAACTAAATTTATTTTTCACTGTAACAGAAATTGCAGATAAAATCTGAGGATAAATCAAGAGAGAAAAGTAAGCGATTCAAAAAGATTAACATATGCAAATATATTTTCTTCAATTGGAAATTCAATTGCACTTCAAACCGAAACAAGTTTGCCATAATTGACTTCAATTATGACTTTTGAGAAAAACAGAAATACACACAAGACAAACACTACATTAGTTTTTTTTTATATAAGTTCCTTTGTTATACAGGAAGACTCATTAGTCTGGCAAAGTTCAATAACTTCATTGTTATATGAATTACCCAACAAAGTTACATGCAAGAGTTGCAGAGTAATAAAAAACTCTATATCCTAAAAATATTATCAAAGATTCCGAGTGTTCCATAAAAGAGTAATACAGGAAATGTCAATTTTCTTCACATTTTGCATTAAATAAAGTATACAACGGGAAAAAAATTGATTTTGGAGCATAATTAAGTTAAAAAAAACGTGAAGATTTGTAGGATTTTCTTTTATAGGCAGAAAAGAGCTGCATTTTATACAGAGAATCCTCCACATGTAAATCTATTTTGTAACACAAAAGGTCAATTCAGTCTTTAGTTTTAGGGCGGAGATATTCATTTCTTAATAAACTGGCTAATAGTACCTAATAGTTATTAGACAAATAACTACCAACTAACCAATTCCTAAAAAATCAAGTTATTTGTCGAATTAATTTAATAGGGCCCGGTATTATAAAAGTAAGTTAACTTTAACTCTCAGTTTATTGCCACAACAACAATTGTTACCATAGAGATGAACCGATAGTTAAAGGCGTTAAAGCTAACTTGCCTTTATAATACCAGCCCTAGGAGATGCATATCTCAACAATTTAGCAACAGATTGTAGCTAAAAAACAAATTAATCCTTGATTTGTTTAATTTTATTTTGAAACAAATAAATTTATCAGTTTTCTAAAATAGGGCATATTTCTAACCAATAGACCTAACAACTGTACGTCAATAACCAGTTAGTTATAATAAACCAGACACAAGTCATTGAACTGAACCTAAATAAAATTAATGCCAAGAATGAACAATAATTAGAAAGAACATATTTAGGACTTTGACCATAACCTCTATAAAAATAATTAAAGAGCTTATAAAAAAAATACTGTAAAAAAAAAGACTTACCCACAGTCTGACAAGTTGTTATCAGTCTTGAATTAGAAATGACTCCAAATTCTTCTACTTTAGAAGCTAAAAAAATACACGTAGGTGCTAGTAATAATGGGTCAATGCATTTTAACGAATTCCTAGCGTAAAATCTTTTAAAATATACAGTTGCTGTTGCTATAACTTGTTGCCTTAACTTTAACTGTTCACCTAATGTTTGTATAACTGTAAAATAAAGCGAACGTATTAAAAACCATATTGTAAGAGACTCGAATGCAATACCTACCACTTGAAAAGAAAAT
The DNA here is from genome assembly GCA_958336345.1 of Dorcus parallelipipedus. Classification (NCBI taxonomy): domain Eukaryota; kingdom Metazoa; phylum Arthropoda; class Insecta; order Coleoptera; family Lucanidae; genus Dorcus; species Dorcus parallelipipedus. Next base: position 23,719,362 of record OY284480.1, on the reverse strand, counting down.
AAATATTTTTTGATATTCTTCTTCAGTTAAAATAGAGAGGTCATACTGTCTTTCCCTTATTAAATCTTGCTTATCTAACAACCACTGTTGGCTGGAAAATTAAACAAAATTAATTTGTTTTAATTATTAAGAATTTTGTACTTGTAAATCATCGCAATTATTCTTGCATATTTACAATATTTATTGTGCTTACTGGTGGGAGCTCTGCCAGAAATTGCCGGCCATTATTTATTTAAATGAAACTTTTGCAAACAAAAAACCGGCAAAATAATTTTCACTCAAGAACACATCACGAACTTCAAATATGCAGCCAACGTCACGGCTGGTGTATTTGAACTACTTACGTCTAGCAGGCAAATTTTCTACTATAACAACGCTGCCTTTAATTTTATAATACATACTTATCAAGCACAAATGATAATGAAAATTCATAAAAGTCGTATTGCAATACTAATTCCAGCATGCTATTAAAAGCTTTATAGAAGAAGAATTCTTCAAGCCACAGTATGGGTGCGTTTCGTTTGCGCTCTCACACGCTTTAAACGCTCACGCTTGCAAACGCTGCTTTCTGTTGGGGTTTTCCTTTTCCTTTGGGGTTTAGTCGCTTAAGCCGTTATACGCAAAGGTGTTTCTTTTGACTTTTGTTTGCACAACGAATTCATAACCTCAAAAATATAATTTCAATAGTGAAATTGATTCAATCATAGCTGCTGTAGCTATTTCTAAAGTGTAATGTTTGTTTATAATATGATTATGATTAGCTGATCTCCTCATACGCATCTCACATGTTCCATTTGGAACATAAGCGCTTACGCTTTTGCTGCTCTACCTCGATGGAATAAGCGATTGTGAGCGAAGACTATGACGTCATAATGACGTTACTACTTCGTCAGCCGGCGCTTGTGAGCGTTTGCAAAGCCAAAGGGAACGATTTAAGCAATGCTTATGAGCGCTCAAAGCATGTGAGCGCGCAAATGAAACGCACCCATACTGTGTTCAAGCCATCAATGTTGCCAACTCAACTCTCTTTTCAAATTATTTAAAATCGATTAATAGCGTTTTCGATTGACCGCACTAGTGCGGGTAGTGCGCACTCAGAATCTCTCGTGTTATTACATATGGAGTGCGTTTCGTTTGCACGCTCACACGCTTTAAGCGCTCACGCTTATAAGCGCTGTTTTCTGTTGTTTTCTTTGGCGTTTAGTCGCTTAAGCCGTTATACGCAAAGGTATTTCTTTTGACTTTTGTTCGCACAACGAATTCATAACCTTAAAAACATAATTTTAGTAGTGAAATTGATCCAATCATAGCTGCTGCAGCTGTTTCTGAAGTGTAATGTTTGTTTATAATCTGACTATGATTAGCTGATCTTCTCATACACGTCTCATACGTTCCGTTAAGGGCATAAGCGCTTACGCTTTTGCTGCCCTACCTCGATGTAATAAGCGATTGTGAGCGAAAACTATGACGTCATATGACGTTATCATTTCGTCAGCTGGCGCTTTGTAAGCGTTTGCAAACCCAAACGGAATGGTTTAAGCAACGCTTATTAGCGCTCAAAGCATTTGAGCGCGCAAATGAAACGCACCCATGGTGTGATATGGTTAAAGGAAGATGCAAATACACAGAGTGCAAGCATATATGCGAGTGCAAAAATGCACTTGTCAAGAATAGGCCCCCTGGCTTATTGGGTGCGTTTTTAAAGTGTGCGAACAAGTGTTCGTGTACTCAAACATGTAAAAAGGCGTTTTTAAATACAAATCGAACAACCTAGCTAGCGTTTTAAAATTTCTCGAGTTGCTCGAACATATAGCGTTTTCGATTGACTGCACTAATGCGCACTCAGAGTATCTAGTATCTTCATCTCGTTTTATTACATGAGATTAAAAGAAGATGCAAATACACTGAGTGCAACCGGTGCAGATGAATCGAAAACGCTAATAGTGTTCGAGTTGTATTCTCTTGCACCTACTCGGCAGGAAGTGCACGAAGTACAGTGATGGTACAGTGGCGGAAATTGAATAAACATAACCTAAAAATTCTGAAGTACGTCGATCACACAACTTCGCCTTCGTCGTCAGAACATTATAAGAACGTTTACATGTCATAGAATGAACATTTAAATTCATTACCTATTTATGTAGATACATAAGCAACAAGAAGCAAAAATTTAAGGTTATGTACATATAAATATGACATGTTAGCGTTTTTAAATTCTAACGATCGAGCAAGTATTCGAACAACTTGAAAATACTTGATTTGAACAGTAGATGTGTGATTTAAAAACGCACCCGTAACTATATGCAAAACGTCCATATGCAGCGCCACCTACATTCCATTGTTCTTCCCAATTATTTGAAACTTCGATACTTTTCGGTTTGGCGGTAAATTTATTTATGTTTGAGATCATTTATTTTGGAGGTCAAAAAAATGTTTTCGATATTCAAGTAATTCTTTCAAATATCTTTATTTCTTGCAGAAAAATAACTCTGATGACAAGAAAGAAATTTGGTTACATTGACATTTATTATTTAAAATATCTATTATTAACAGGTCATTTCATAATAAAGTTTTAAAATATTGAACATTTTGTATCATTAAAATATTCCCAACGGTGGGGGATTTCCAAAAACATACTGCCAAGACGAAGGAAACGAAATCTCAAATTTTTTAACATTAAAATTCTCCACGCATCTATGAAGTAATTGCAACATATCCAATGCATCAGCTCTATTATCACCTTCTGAAGCATATTTTACAAGAACAAGGCATGGTTTCACATTTTTCAAAATTTCATAAAGTTTAACGGCGAAACCAGATCCAGGAATAAAATATTCACCATACTCTGAGGTCTCCAGTGGCAAAACTTTTAAATCAGAAAATGCTTGTACAACACCACTTGTGCTCAAGTAACGAAAAGGACCCGACTGAATACTGTGTAGTTCATAAGAAAAAGCACTTGTCAGTATAATTACATTTTGGAACTTCAAGTTCACTATTGCATCCTTTAATTTGGAGAAAAAATCCAGGGCAAATTTGTTTTCTATACTTGAACGCAGTTGTATGGCAGCAACTTTTATTTCTTCATTGGCATAAAGTTCACATGCCGTAGATATTTCTGTTGTTCTCGAGGAATATGGGTCTCCTCCTACTGTAGGTATGACTCCGGGATGCCACAATGTACCAATTCTTCTAAGATTGTGCGTCGAAATTAGCAAGTCGATTGCAAGTTGACCAACGTTCCCTACCGAGACACTTGGAATTAGTAAGGTAAAGTCACTTGTAACGACATTAGGACTCAAGCTCAGTAATTCTACCATTTCTCCAGTTTTTGTAACTTTAAAAAAATTATGTCACTTCAAACCACGCAAAAATATCAGCAAATGATAATGAAGAGTCACTGCAGACTCTGCCGCAGATATGATATTGACAATTTTTATAAACATAACCTAAAACTTTGTACTGTTGGTATTGGTATAAATACTGGGTCTAACCACGTGAACCACGTCTAACTTCATAGTGGTGTGGTGACAGTGTGCACAGTGTGGTAACACTGAAAGTGATTTTGTTGTTAGGGATATAGGGATTTCCAAAAGCGGTACTTTTTGTATCCGCTTAAGGAAGGATTATTTTTGTGATGAGATTTTGATAATAATTTTATAATTACTGTTGTTAATATGGCCACATGCAGTGAAGATCAGTGTGATAACTTGGTAACAAAGCTGAGAAACGTTAATCGAACTGAGTTAACCTCACTATTAGATCATTTTGACAAAGGTCTTGGTGCAAATTTCAAACCTTTCAATAACTTCAAACTCTTCACAACGTGGTTGAGTGACGAGTACACATCATACTCGCAAGTTTTCAGTCCATATGAAGCCATCGAGAGCTATTTACGAATTAAGGAGATTCAAGATAAGTTATCGGAATGCGAATGCAGCCTTATAAAGAAAATGAATTGCGTAGAACAATTTCCTTGCCCGGAATGTGGAGGCCAAATTAAGTTGAACCCCGATGAGAGTTTGTGGAATATGTTGCAGGCACATCGCATTGAATGTGCTAAGAACGATAATTTAATTCCTGATGAAGACGGTGAACTGATTTTACAAAATCAAGCGAGCTCGTCAAGTTCAGCGGGAACCTCGACGTCTGCAAGCTTACATGGTACTTCTACTTCACAATCCGAGAAAGACTTTGATGAAAGGTTTGAATTTTTACTATAATTAAGACAACAAATTGCATCCAAAAAGTACCTAATTGTCAAAAGTGTTCAAATCAATTATTTCAGTTAAAATTGAACATCAAACATGTTGCAATTTGAGCATTATGATAAAATTTTATTATTACTTTTTTTTGTGAACCCAAGCTCATGACAATAAATTATGACTTAATTTTTGCAGATTTGTGAGTGCCACTCAAGTAACAACAGAAAATATATTGCAATCACTTACTTTAACAGATGATCATGTAAGTACATGGTGTGTACAGTGTTCCGAGAGGGTTCCCTATGCTGCAGTGAAACAGCATCTTTCTCAAAAAAACCATCAAATTCCATTGCAGTTAGGTGGTAAGGTTCAAATTTAATTATCATACAATTAGAGAAGGGGGAGTTTCATAAAATGACTGTATAAATATTCAAGTGTTTGCAAAAAGTCTGAACATTTAGCTTAAATAATCGCTAAAAAGAAACTAGAAGCAGGAAATAATTCACTAAAAATTTCACTAGAAACAAATGCCTAGAAAATCATATTTACACTTTTTTTAATGCATTATGTCTGTTCAAATGAAAGTCACCAAAACTATTGGTTTCAACCAACTTACTGTTTACTAACCAAGAACAGTAAAAGTTACCTAAAAATTTAAAAAAATGTACTAACATCTTTTGGGAGGTACTACTGTACTGAGATCTTTCCATTTGTACTGAAAATAGTACCCTTATTGCAACCCTGCTTAGGATATCAAATGATGTATCAAATAGTTAGATTCCCTGTAGATACAGAGGAAATGATATTAACTTAAGAGTGAGATGTTATATACACCCGTTTCAAAAGCCTTGTTCATCCTGATTCACGTGTTCTAGGCTTTGAATAACATCCTTGTCGCATACATGAGCTAAATCACTCACAGATATTCGCTATTTCACTCACATGCTGATATCAATCGAGAATGCAGGAAACATAAGGCACGGTGTATCTAGGTCACATCACATCATTGATAATATCAGCTATCAGCATGCACCATTGAAAGAAATATTGAATAAAATACTTATTGTAAAAAAAAATCAATTAGTAAAAGTGCCTTGCGTCAAAATAATATTATCTAATCAGGTTTATTTTAATATTTTGTTTAAGTGATAAGATATCTAATTGAAATATGTAATTACTTTTTACTTTCATTGCATTGCCTAATACTTTGTAACATTTCATTGAAACTACTCTAATAACGTTTATTCTTTTATTTATGAACCAAAGGATTTAAGATTATTTAAACTAATAATTTAAATTTACATTCTAATTTTTATTCGATTTGAAAATTTGGATAACAAAATAAAATATGTTTTGATAATTCCCTATGCACCTAGTTTTAAATAAATATAATGATATTGATTTTCTGAAGGGGACCTTTCATGTCAAGGCATTTTTAGTTGTTATTATAAGCAGAATTATTATTGTAGAAAAGTAACACAATAAACGTTTTAGTTGTTTTAAATTAATTTGACGCTTAAGTTATAATTCATTTGAGTTTCGACTCCTTAATACTTAATACTCCTTAATATATAATTTCAAACCTTTATTTTAGGGGGTGCTTCTAAAAGAATTGTAAACTATGATGACTCAGTCCTAAAAGCACTTTACAATGGCGAACTGTACAATTACACCCTGCTCATAGATGGAGTAGAATTTTTCATCATTCAAAATCTCGGTGCCTTTAAGCACTGCATCATCTGCATTGAAAATATAAGTGATGTTAAAAACCATACAAAATTAAAAGCACACAAAAAACTGACTAAGAAAGAGGATGTACGGAAATTATTGAAGCTCTATCATGATACATGGGTGTCCCAACCCTTGCATGTTCAGATTCAGCAAAAATATTTTAGGAAACATCAAGCCGGAATGATTTGTGTAATGTGCCGTGACACTGTGGCATACACTGATCATGCACTCAGACTTCATTTGGAGTCTTCACTGCATAGATTGTGTATGTTAAAAAATGCCACTGGAAATGATGCAGAATTTGAATATGGTGCAAGAACTTCTAAACTAGAAAGTAAATCAGTATATAAGGCTATTTCAGGTAAGGAAAATATCTAAAATTCACTTACTTAAGAAATTAAGAACATCGTTTATATAATAATATAAGTAAACCCTTATTTTGTATTATTACAGATAACATCATGGATATAATAAGCAAATCAGATCACGATTTGTACCCTCCTGTAATAATGAAGCATGTGTATGCTCGAGATCAAAGCAAATTATACACAGTTCAATTAAAATCCAACAAATCTTTAAGGTGCCTCCTCTGTCAAGCAGAATTCTCTGTTAACGAGATTCCTGAATTAATACACCATGTAAAGACACAAAAACACAAGAATAAAGTATCTAACACCAGTGGAAACTCTTACTTGGCTTTAAATAGTTACCATAATTATTGGAAAGGGAATGAAAAATACAATTTCATGCAAAAAGATTTTTGGCCCGTAACTGATGCCATAACTTGGTGCATTAAATGTGGGATTAACTTAGAATACAAACACATATACACTCACATTGAAAAGTACCACGTCGAAAATGCGAAAAGTAATGTAGTAAGCAGACATTGCTTAAACATTTCTAATATCATTTCTTTTATTTCAGATGTAGATTTATCCGGATTATTACATGAGGATTTTAAGTGCACTCCAAGTATTTACAACACAAATCTTTTGAAGAAGATTTATCCGGATAATATACCACAGTTTAACATAATAAGAAATGAGAAGAGTTATCCGTTAATCCAAACCTTAAAAAATGTAAAAAAATGCATATTATGTGCATGTCTTTTTAAAGTGGATGCCTTTACGCACCTTACTTCAAAAAAGCACGTAAATAATGCCAATCATACAAAGATTACACACACGTTTAAGAAATACCATGAGACTTGGATTTCAAAAAAATTTCAGTCGATACTAAAAGAGCAAGTGTATTTTTTGCCAAGAAAAACTCAATTGGACTGTATTTTTTGTGCTTGTACAATTCGACGAAAACAAGTATTTTCACATATTCAAATCAAAGAACATAAGGTGTTTGTTTCAACTTATGCTTCATCACCTACGTATCCAAGTGAATATCTTACTCAATATTTTCCCTTAAAAGGTAAATCGATGCGTTTAGAGATTTTTTTTTTGCTGAAGTAGTATATTTTTATAATATAAAAGACTTGATAAATCGTTTCTACTTTTAAGGCCCAATTGTACAAAGCCACTTAAGTTTAAACTTTAAACCCATAACAACGATCGTTTCAACAATTGTTAAGCTTAAAGTTAAGCTGGAAATGTACAACTGGGCCTGAGTCACACAAGTAAGTGCTCTGAATGAAATATATTGCTAGTTTCAATCTTTGAGTTATAATAATTGATTAACCCCTGTAGAAATAATTTCAAAAATTATTACTTGTAATAATAGTAAATAATACGTTTACATATTTGTTGTAGGTACTAATGCTAATGCTATGAATGAAACTAAGTTATTACCAAGTAAGTCTTCTATATATTGGACAAACTGTACTTTCCTAGCTAATATATTTTTATTTGTTAAAGGAACCAGAATAGACATTATTAAGCAACATTATACTGACTTAAAAGGTGAGTGGTTAATTTAATATAAAAAAGATATTGTAGTCAGGTGTTGATTTTTTTAATTCGTTTGCTTTTTAATAAAATACTAAAGACACTTTTCATGAGAAAGTTAATTTATGTGTCGATTCTGCTCATATCTGTAGCAACCGTACGATCTGTAAACCTGTAACTCAATTATTAAAATATGGAATTTTGTAGTTCTGTGGAAGATATGATTTCTCCTAGATCTCTAAGACTACTCGTAAGCCTCTGTCGTATTATCTTATAGACTTACAAGAAATCGTATCATACTGAGAACTTCAAAATTCCACCTTTTAATAATTGACTTATAGGCTTACAGATCTTACGGTTGCTCAGATATGAGCAGAATCGACCCATTAATCTTTACGATAATTAGATTATTTTATATTTCTCTAAACATATTATTGTCAAATAACTATAGTTATCTAGATATTTTTTTGTTATCCTGTATCATTATAATCTGTTGCATAACATTACTTTATTTGTGCAACAGAATTACATAATTTTATAACATTTATTTCTTTTTATAGGACCGTTACCTTCAGTTAATAACACCGGAATGGTCAGTTCTTACGATCCAATAGTGCAAAATGTCCTATATCCAAAGTCTTTAGCCAAATTAGCTCAGGAATTAAGCGGCAACAACATTTTGGCAATTCGCCTCCAGTCGAATACACATTTTTACTGCCTGTTGTGTTTTCAAACTGAAGCCTTTCCAAAGTCCTTGCTAAAAAGTGAAGTCGAAGCTCATATAGCTGGACCAAAGCATTTAAAAAAATATAAAAATGAACTGATCATGTCTACTTTGAAAGCTTTTCATAATTATTGGATGCAGATGCCACTGCAGAATCAAATTTTACAGATAGATTTTATTCCAGTTAACATAAACAAGTGCAGATGTTTAAAATGTGAATGTCTCTTGGAATATCCAGAGTTTAAAACACACTTTAAAACTAAAAAGCATTCTGGTTTAGCTTATGATCCAAATCGGTTTTCGTCTTTAATAAGTAAGTACATAAAGAATATGATATTCTGGTATTTGTGAACTAAAGAAAATATTTTTCAGCAGCAAGCAGTGCTGACTTAGAAAACACCAGTAATTGCAAATCAGTTTCTGATGACGCAGCGAAAGCCAACTCTGTTGCAAATGAGACTACACAAATGAATATTCATAATAATATAAGTGAAACTGCAAATGCATCTGAATTAAATGAACTGTCCCAGTCAGATAGCATGAGTAATTCAGATGATTACGAAGATGATGAAACTGTAAGTGAATCTGAGAGTGACAGCGTTGTTTCTTTTCGAGACACCACTGAGTCCAATCCTTCTGAATTAAACGGCCATCATTCAGGTATGACTTTCATATATTTGAAACGAGTGCTCATTCATTCTTTTTTTAGATTCCGGTGATTTGAATCGACAACAGAAACCAGAAGTTGATTTTCAGTTAAAGTTCATTGCGAAATACGATCAACTAGTGGAAGACACTTTATATCTAGATTTACAGGCGGGCTGCGTTGAAATTGATGGCATTAAATATCCTGTATTTCGCATCCTTGAAAAGGAGGGCGTGATATGCACAATATGCAAAGGAAGTCCGAAGGTCCAATCTATTACGAACCACTTAGAAAAAGCTAGACACGCCAGACGAATGGAAGATGCGAACGTGCTTTCAAGATTGAGACGGTTTCACCTGTTTTGGATGAGTCAGGAGGCATCTGCTCAGTTACTGCAGAGATATTTCAAAACCACCGAGAGGGAGGGCAACTTGAAATGTTGTTTGTGTCAGACGATTTTATTTTATGAGAATTGTATTGAACACGTGAAGGTCTTTCATCATGTGACAAGCGAGAATGAGAAAAGGGATAATGAAAATATTACCTTCCAAGTGGCAACTGAAGTTTCTGATTCTTCTAGTTTATCACCAGCAACAGGTACTTCAAGTATTTTTACTTTATAATCCCTACAAAGTATTTCTAATTGCTATTTTTTAAATCTATGATAAGACAACACATCAAAATATTATCATAGGAAAGATTAAAGTACAGTATTTATAATAGACTCACTTTGCTTATATCTAATTATCAGATTTCTACTTGAATTTTGTTCAGTTTGTGCAAGTATGATCCTCGTGTGTTAAAAGGTAAGACCTTTTACAATCCAGAAGGGTCAAAAGATAAAAACATTTCATCAGTATTTCACAACTTGTTTGTTTTCGCTGCCTTATCAAAAGTTATTAAGCAGTCAATTTTTATTACCAACAAAGGTACTGATAAAACAGATAAACAATATGTCATACAACAAGAACTACTGTCACTTACTTTAATTAATCATGGGCAAGTTACAAGTTTTAAATTTAATAGATATAAAAATGTTTACAGTTTGATTTTATTTTAGTTTCCGGTTTCTGGGATAACATGAGCAATAAATACAAAGTACCCGATTTTAATTTCCAATTTAAATTCGAAATGAAATACGATAAATCCGTGGAAGATGTGCTGTACCCTGCGGAACTGAGGAAACACTTCGTGTTAATCGATAACATTAAGTACCCGATATTTCGAGTGAAAGCAGATGGTTTTGAATGCCTGATATGCAACAACTATTACGACCCTACCTTCATATCAATTGAGGATCACTTAAACTCCCCCGTGCACAACCGCGAATCGCAAGTGCAGCTTACTTTGACTAGGCTGGTGGTCTTTCATGACTTTTGGATGAACCAGGAACCAAACTTGCAGTTGCAGCAGACGTATTTTGGAATCCTAGACAAGGATTTCAAATGTATACTGTGCGACTCGACGGTTGCATACGAAGAAGTCACAGCACATGTTGAACTTCCACAACACAAGAAGTTTGCTGATTTAAAAAAGCAAACACCTAGTATCTCAAAACAGGACTTAAATCAATCGAATTTACCGAAACCACTTCCAAATCTATCAGCAGGTAGTTTTTAATAACAAATTAATAACACAACTTGATTTTTCTTACTGTAATTTCTAGCTAAAGCTTCACCGACTAGTAAAACGAAACAGGAACATAAAACTAGAAAAGCCGTCTCAAACCCTGACAGCTCCGTACTATTAGAAAGAATGCCGGAGCGATACAAACCGCACTTACACTTTTTGAAAACTGATGCAGAAGGCTCAATTTCTTGCCTCTGTTGTTCCATTCCTCTTAAGTATGAACTGGTTAACCTGAAGCTACATCTTAAAACGAAGGATCACATCAACAACTCGAGAACGCCGCTAACAAAATTCAAATTCCTTTGCGAAATTTGCATGAAAATATACTCCTCGGAGGATTCTTGGGAGAAACACTTAAAAGAAAAAGAGCATTTGGGAGTTTTGAATAATTTAGGGAAAGGTCGGAAAGGTAATATGTTGGAATACGAGTGTGTCACTTGCTCGCTGGTGATATTTGGAGATAAGTTGTCTTTGATGAGACACCAACAGTGGAATAAAGTGTCTCAGAAGAAGAAGAAGAAGGAGTTAAAATTGCCTGAGGGTGTAAGAAGAATGTTCGAGTCGAATCAACATATCGAGGAAGTAGCTAATCAGTTGGTAACGGAAGCAAATCATGAATCGCAAAATCAGGAAAAAGAAAAGAACTGCTGTTTGGCTTTAGTGAGCGTATTAAAGGAAATTTTTCCACAATGTAGAGCCTTTCCATTTGGCTCCAGAGTTATCGGTTTAGGCTGCAGGGAGAGTGATTTAGATATTTTTGTAGACGTTGACGATATGTACACAGGATATAAACTGCAAAGCCCAGAAGAACAGGCTATTATAGTTATGGAGGTGAAGAAAATTTTAAGAAAATCAAAACCTATTTTCAGTCACATCAATCCAGTTCCAACAGCGAGGACGCCTATAATTCAAGTGTTCCACGTTCCTACTGGAATCGACTGCGATGTTTCTTTCAGACACGGACTTAGCGTTGAAAATACTGCTTTTATAAGGCAAGGTACAATTTCAGTTTTTGACGGATCTACAAACAAATTAATACTTTTAGATTGTGCATCGATCTTCAACCTGTTATACAAGGGGTTTTATTAGTATTAAAACAGTGGTGCAAGATGTGTGACCTTAACAATTTTAGTTCTTACGCGTTGACAATGATGGCGATTTTTTACTTCCAAACACAAGGGTATCTCTTATCGGTTAAAGAACTAAGAGCAATTAACTCCAATGCATCTGCCGTTATAGACGGTGAGTGATACTTATTTTACACTAAATTTCATAACTGCATTACATTAGGTTGGGAAACTATAAAATACACGGCGTCTCTATCAACCATGAAGAGTCACCTTAAATTATGTAGTCACTCGGTTAAAGATCTGCTCTACGATTTTTTTGAGTACTTTGCAAGATACGATTATGAAAAACAGGTAATCTGATTGCTTTCCAAATTTTGTATCGTAAGTAAATCAAAATTTATTTGTATAGGTCATGTGTCCGCTGTTGGGTCAATCCATTTTAAAAACGTGTTTCAATGACAATGGAGTTAATTTACCACCGGAAATGACATCTTACGTTCAGAAAATAATGCAACCGGATGCAGAGTTATTTAGAAATCGATCTCCCATGTGCATTCAAGATCCGTTTGACTTGTTGCACAATCTCACAAAGGCGTGTGAAAGAAGTTTCCTAACAAAGTGGAAAAGTTACTGCGATTTGTCGGCCAAGCATTTAAGTGCCTTGCATTAGTTTTCAGGTTACTTCATAGACTGATTAGGAAGAAAATATGTTTTAGTTAAACTTTGCAAAATTTATGAGTAAGAAAAACTTTATTTTGTGTGAATTTTATATTGCAAAAACCTATCCACAATATCTTGTCGTTATACTATATTTTATTATATAAAAGGATAACTTTGTCATTTTAGTGTATATAATTATTTTTCATTTAGTAGTATTGCATGGTTTGAATCTGTTGTCACTTTTAAATAAATATACTCAATAAATAACAAGAAATATTTTTGGACGATTACATAATTAAATATGTAGTTACCTATCTTTGTATTTGAATTGCAATAACTTACAAATACGTAAAAAAAACAATAGTTATTACAAAGATGTTTAATAAACTTACAAATTATTTCTTGCCCTTTTTCGTATGTTTTTCTGGCGAAGAAAATTCTTCGCTTTTCCTTTTCCTGTCGATTTCATTCAACGGTGACACGCTGAAACCTTCAATGTACGGAGAGACTAATTGCAAGACAAACTTCTCGTGCTGGATATTTTGCGAATCCAAGCTTAAACGAACTGTCACAGGATCAAATGCATGGAAAATAACATTGCCACATTTTTGTGTTTGCTCCTAGAAATTATTAAATATTTTATAACATCAAAGTGATGTCAATTCACTTACTTCTTCATTATATTCAAATATATTCAACGTCTCATCTTTCTTGCCCAAGTATAAAGTACATTCCAATCCATACTTTGGAATTAAAATCTGCAGGGCGTTTTTTCTTACGCAGAGGACGTAACCCTCTTCGTCTTGCAATTTACCTTTGAAGAACAGCTACAACAAAAAACAATCAAAAGAAACTGAAGTTTGAATTTAACAAAAATAAAACTCACATGAGTATTGAAAGCTACTGAAGCTCGACCGGCATACTGTGCCATCCTATTCCTATAATTTAAATTCTGACATAGCTCACTCGTTTTACGTTTATCAAGAAGTTCAGAGTACGTAACGTCAGACCCCACGCTAACTGCCAACAATCTATGGACGATTATATCTGCGTATCTTCTAATAGGCGAAGTAAAATGGGTGTAGAGCGGCACTGCTAAGCCATAATGAAAATAATCTTCTTTCTGATACATTCCACTCGCAAAGTACACGGCTTGCATCATGCAGCGTGTAGCCAAAATTCTTAGCATCGTATTGAAATAGGGATTATCCAACCTAACAGCGTTGTCGAGAGATTCGGCCAAGTGTTTTCCAGTATCAACTTGAATATCGAAGCCCTACAAATATGCACTTCACAAAAGTGCTAAACAGTATTTCTTTCAACTGACCGACAATCTAAGCTGATCTGATTAACTGAACCTTATGTATTTTGCACAATGCATTCAGTTTCATCAGCTTAGAGCTTGAAAGAAATACGACTTATGTATTAAAACACATACCAAGTGCTTGCCGGCTTTAATGATTGGGTCGAAATTATTAGGGTGAGGTTGAGGATGTCTGCGTAACATGGCACAATCAGGAAAATCTCGAAGTATTTTCTCCGCAACGCTTATATTGGCTAAAAGCATAAACTCTTCCACCATGGAATTTGTTTCAAATAATTTCTTCACTTCGACGTCGATCGGATCATGCGTTTCAGAGTCCATTTGTATCTTTACTTCGGGGGATGCGAGTACAAGCGCTCTAAAAATATTCAACGCCAACAACTCAAAGACTACTTGAAATTAGTTTCATACCCATTTTCCAAACGTCTCTTTTTCAAAATCTTCGCCAGCATATTGAGATTTCTCAACGGCTGCGCTAATGACCCAGTCTGTGCTTTATCATCGATGGTTATCTGTGCTTCTTCGTAAGTCATCGCCTTTCTAGATTTAATAATACTTTTGTGAAACCTCGTATTCAAAATGTTTGCCTTCCTGTCCATTTCCCATATACAAGAGAAAGCAAACCGCTCTTCCCCACCTCGAAGAGAACAAAGATTCGAACTTAAAAGATCCGGAACCTGAAATTAATCATCGCTTGACGTGAAATAAAAAGAACGTTTTAAAAAATTTTTTTTACCATATCAATTCTTTTGTTAACTAAATACACAGTAGTAGCTCTTGAAGCGGCTTCTCTGTCCAATGCAGTTCCTGGTCGAATGAAATGGGACACATCTGCAATGTGAACCCCGACTTCAAGCTTATTGCCGGAAATTTCCCGGCAATGTAATGCATCGTCTATGTCTGTGCAACCAGGGGGGTCCACTGAACAAATATCTAGATGACGCAAATCAACACGTTTAGTTTCATCCTAAAATTAAGTAAATGAAAGCATAGTGCATCTAAAGTATAAATTCAAACCTCTTTTGTTATTATCCAAGGCAATTTTGGCAAACAATTAAGGACTTCCTCAGAGAATTGATTATGAGGCACATCATGTTCTAAGAGCACAACTTCGTTTTCTGTTTCCTGTTCACCTATTTTTCCCAAAGCTCTGACAAAATGTCCCTGTTTTTAAACTTTACGTTAAAAAGGTTTATTTTAAAATAACTGCAACGTACGTTTGGATAACGTGAATGTTTCGGCCAATTATCAATAGCGACGATGATTTTCTGAGTCTTCAACACCTCTGCCTGCCTAGTTTCGATCCTGATCTTTGGAATCTTCTTATCCGCCGGAACGAATAGTTGATACACCCCGTCCAATCCGTCTTGTAATATTCCACAGTACTGTCTCCATTTGCGTCTTATGATCCCAACGACACGACCCGTTGGTTTAACTTTATCTTTCTTTGCCACCGTGCCAGCTAATTCCCTCTCTTTTTCTATAACATCGTCTATTCCAGTTTCGGACTCCGCTTCATCTTCAAGCACAACTTCACTTGGCGCGATCCATTCCTTTTTGTTTAATATTTGCACTGCCACTATATCACCGTTGACTGCTCTGTTTAAACCAGAACGTCCCTGAACTATAACCTGTATACGAAGAGAAGAAGTGCACAAAATTTCATGTATATATCTATTTTTTTGTTTATTTTCATTAAAAAATGTTTCCCCCAAAAAAATCAGAAGCTATTTATATATAAAAGACAAAAAATTATTTAGTATTAATTAATAGATACTAACAGCCTCATCTTGTGTTTCTATATCAACAGAACCCTCAAGAAAATTATCTCGTGAAGCCCGAAACACTCCTTGAAATAAACGACCTTCCTTAATTCCATTGTGGATTTCGGATGGTGCATAATGTGGTGGAAAAAGTTCCTCTGCATCTACCACAGGTCGATAGTCCTTCTTAGATAATTTATCTACCAGATTTTCTCCACTCGTAAGGTGCTGAACATAATCCAACACTAAAAAACCCAATTAATTATTACTGTATAATCAACTGCCTGCAATAAATTACTTGAGCTGGCAGTAATGTTTTCTGCTTGTGCAATTTTTCTGTTTTCAGTATCATCAGTAATGAATACAAATAACTCATGCGATATGTGTTCAATGTACCAAGAGCAGGCTTTACGAATGCACCGATCGTTGTAGTCATTCACCAACTCCCCTTCAGTTTGCTGCAAATAAGTATCTCTGAAACACTTCTAGTAAATCGATTTTCTTTGCATTTATTTATATATTCGGTTTACTTATGGTGATCGTTGATAAAAATATAAAAGTGCCTATTCCTGTTTTCGATGATGCTTAGTATTCGTCTGTAAGTTGGTAGGTTTCTGTGTTTCACTTCTTTTAGAACGGTATTCAAAATGATAACGTTGCCAATTAGATTTTCTTCGAGCACATCAATCTATGTGTAAATAAGAAATTTATTATAATGTAGCATGCAATGCGGTTACGTATGGTTACGTACCTGGTCTAAAATAACATTAGTGTCTAGTATTAAATAGTGGTTTCGTTTAAATAAAGAACACTTATTTTCGTGGTCCCGTGATAAATAACTTTCTGTGGGGTTACATTTTCGGCATGTTTGGAAGCCGCAAAATATATCATCTCGAATATAATGCTCTCTTGTATTCTGGAATGAATTAAATTAGCTGAATTTTCTTTTAGGTTTTATATAATATGCTTACTTTTATAATATTTCCTAATTTACTCTTTCTTAAAAACACTTTGGTGGTAAACATATTTTCTAACCGCACTTAATTGATAAATTGTAGGTTATGTAAATGCCAGAAACCGGAACCACCGAAAGGTGCCAGGGGTGCGTTCAGAATAAACGTCGGACGTGCAACTTTTTACCCCTCGCGTTCATAATAACCTCAAGGTAAAAAGTTGTTCCGTTCATAATAAACGCACCATTTCGTCCGGTAAACAACTTTTTACCTATAATACCAATACTAATACTATACATATAATACTAACAATGTAATCCATTGTTCTGGTTTCAGGACGCTTTCAGTATTTCAATCGTCACTATTTGACCATTTTGACAGCTCGTTTCAAAGCGTTCATAATAGCCTGTTGTCCGGGTAATCGTCCTGCCAGGGTAAACACAGTAGCTGCTTTCGTTCAAACCAATCATAGAATCAGTGATTAGATTAACAGAATCATATGATCACCCAATATTGATAAAAACACATGAAACCGGTATTGTTTCTAGGTTACGTTTTTGTGATCAAAGCATACAAAATCACACATAACTTGTGATTATCCAAATTGTAATCATGATCGCTTAATCGGAGGTGGGGGAGAAAGTAATCATAGAGAACGAACACGCAGAATTGTGATCACGATTACATGATTAGTAATCTAATCACGGGTATAAATGAAAGCAGCTACTTTGTCGGGCGTTTATTCTGAACGCACCCCAGAACCTTCACGAGAAATTTCTGAACTTTACACAACATGATAATCAGGGGTGCGTTCGAGAACTTTACATGAGAGTAAGTTTTACAAATGAGAGTGGGAGTAATGAAGTAAGGTAAAGTTACTTTTATTTTTCAAACGTCTATTGTTTCCATACGAAGTTAATGTGCTCCATTTCTTGCACATGCATATTTCTTGTACTTGCACGTAATCCGTGTTGCCAGATTACTTATGGCGTTTACGAGAAATTGATCCAGATTAGTGATCAGAATTGCCCTGTCACGTGACAGAATAAATTGGGATTACTAATGAAATCAACCAATTTCCGAACAAGTTTGTTGGCGGTTAGTAGTAGGCGGTTGTTCCTTATCCGAGGTTATATTAGGTTTTATCGCTCACTAAGGGCATAATGTCCATAATATCATAATATTCACTATGGACATACCTATACTTATTCTGCATTGACCGATTCAATTATAGTTTACTAACCTCAGTAAGTGATCTGAGTGATTCTATTTAAACAGCAGAGTCACCAGATCACTGATCGAGTTGATGATCGGTTATGCACCGCTCACATTTATGATCACAGTTTATCCGCTCCGATCAATTTTTCGTAAACGCCATTAGAGTTCAGGTCGCATCTTGTTTTAACCTCATACATTAAATACCAGATGAAGATACCTGAGTGACCTAAACGTCAATCGGCTTAGAGAGTCATCCTATTTTCACATCTTCTTTCATTAAAAAATCACAACCAACTCAATGAACTTTTCAATGCAACACTTGTTACAAACACAAGATTTCTTGAAGCAGATGAGCGAGATACAAAATTTGTTACACATCGTGAGTGAGAAAGATGCGATTACACACCCAAGCCCAAGAAGCACTTGAAGGTGTAGTTTATGAACGTGGCCCCGGATGTCACCGTATGTAGTTAATTTATAGCGTTTTCGATTGAGCTGCACTGATAGCACTCAGTGCGCACTGATTCCAGGTTTTGTATTCGATTGGTAATTTCAGTTCAAACTTTCTTCGTGTTTTATGTTCGATTGAAATTTAGTGCGCACCAGTTTTGCACTCAGTGCAAGAATTTTGGAACTGACTTCGAAGGTAGTGCAAGCGTTTCAGTGCAACTTTTCTGTCATTTCAGGAGAATCATATTACAGATGATTTATTGACAGATAACAAAAACAATTTATTGTATCAAAAAATTGTTAATAATTAAGTTATTTGCTAAACACAGTTTGTCTAGTGCATAAAATCTTCATCCGGGGTGAATTCCTTAAGAAGCGAATATAAATAATTAGTGTATTTAGGATTTTTAATTTATTATAACAAATAAATATTGCATTTTTATATTTCTGGCAACAAATGATAATTTTGAGGTTACGATTCAGTATATTTCCCGCTCAATAATTATGCTCCCAGATCACGTGTGTATTCGATTGGAACACGCACTAGTTTCGTTTTCTGGCAAAACTTATTGAGTGCATATCGTAATATCAGTGTGACCCGAACTTTTCTGGTGCAAGTGAAACGAAAACGCTATTACTTTAAGGTACTATATAAATCAACATACTTCGTATAGAGGTAACGCATTTAGTGATTTTTTTATATCTATCCTTGTCGCACATTCCTCTCATCTAGGGATAAAAAACAGTTGGAAATATTATTTGAAGTGACGTTTGTCAAAGTTACTGTCAGTGGTTAAGAAAATTGAGCTTAAATATCGCATCCCAAACTTTTATCGCATGACATTTAATGATTCCGCCCTTTTCGTAAAAGAAACATTCTGCATTTCTCAAAATAACAACTTTTTGATTGGTAAATAACTAACTAGACATAACCTAACACACTTTTAAATTGAAACCAGTGACATTGCGGTAAACAGAATTCCCTAAAACTGTTGTCTTCCTTACTGCACTTGCGACAATTATATTTGTTATCTTTGTTTCTCAATCCTCTCACGAGAGGAATGGGATTGCGTTACCTGTACGGAGTGTTGATTTAGTACCTATTTACTTTACTTGGTGGCGCCATCTATGTGCATTTCAGCAAACTAATTTTCGTTAATTAATTAATAGTACCATCTGTTCTGGTTCTGGTTCATTTTATATTTAGAAATTACGTGAGAAATATGTTGGAATAAAAACCATATTTGAATCATTCAACGTAACACGTATTTTGTCCTACACTCATATGGAGGAGTATATCTTAGGAATTTATGGTCACTTATTGTTATTATTATTGGCTTCCACTGAAATTACTAAGGAAGAAAATTTTGAAATACTTGTACATTTTTTTATAATTTAATTGTATAGAAAAATTTGAAACATTCACCACAACAAGAAAAAAAAAACTATAACATTTATATGCTCAAAACATTGAAAACCTTTTATTACATTTATAATATATTTATATAATTACAAATACATGGAAATGTCTTAAAAATATTTGATATATTACATTTTAATATTACTATACACTACTTATACACTAAAACTAAAATGGTTAATCCCAAAAAAATTACATAGCGGCTGTTACAGCAAAATAAAAAGCAATTAAAAATTAAATGTATATATTGTGTAAATCGAATCGCATTGTTTGTAGATTTACAGATCACTAAACCCACTATCACTCTTGTAGATCACCTTCAGCCTGCACAGCAGTTTTCTGAACGAAGCATGACCTCGCCACAGATTCAAATAATCTAAAAGAAAATCGCACACATTACACACCAATAAGATACCGCTTACTAGTACTTACTTTTCAATTTCTGAAGCGCAATGTACAAATTCATGAGACCAAAATTTATACGTCGGGTTCTTGATGAGTTCAATGAACGTTATAAGCAATCCCCAAGGATGAGGTCTATTTACAATTAATCTTTCAAGTAATACCCTCGTAATTTGTTCTTGAATAGCTTCTGTGTTAGCTTCAGCGAATAAATAGAGTAACGTACAAGAGAAATAATGCGTATGGCTGTTTGGATAACGCAATTGATTCGCTATAGAATTAAGGAATAAATATCTGCCTTCGGTATCCAAATCCACCGCTAAGTTTTGAAAAATATCCATATGAGCGCTGTGCGCTATCGTAGACATGTTTGGTGACAAACTCTTTCCTCTAATATAACTTATTGCCTGCGTACCCACATACAAGACCAACGCATTCATTAACGGAATATTATATCGCATCCCCGGCTCTTGAGAAACTTGCAAATTACTTCTTAACTCCGATAAGAAAGTAACGGGTGCTCGGGACTTCAAATAATTATCCAAGTCTTTCTTGAAAGATATTGGTGTAATCATTGATGTAAAATTATTAAGTACACGTGGTCCAAACGTGATTTCCTGGAGGATATCAACTTTTAAATTAGGTGTAAACGGATCAGGCAATCTCATATTTCGTGGAAAGGCTGATAAAATTAGGTTTCTCATTTGGATACAATTCGGAGGTATTACATCACAGAACCCATAATGATAATCACATAGAAATTCGGGAAAATCATGCAATAAAACCAACAACACTCTTAAGGTGCCTTTATACAGCATAGTAACGGGTTTGGCTAATTCTGCGTTCCTCAGGAAAGGTGCTAAATATTTGAAGAGATCAATCAAAAGTTGGGCATACATGGCCCAACCTTTCTGTTGAGGTGTTACAGCGAGCATTCTTCCCATGAAGACACGATGTGAGACTAACTCTAGCCATGCATAACAGAAGCCTGCCGCTTTAGTTGGTCTTAAGATGTGTAGTGTATGGCAATATGCAGTTAAAACGTGATAATTAATAGCTTCTAATACCGGTTCAGGAGTATTTAATTCTAAGAAAAGCATTATGAATATGCGGTGATAAGGCAACTGCTGGAATTCTACGCTTCGTTGCTCGTGATCCTGCAGTAAACATCCAGCAACGATTCCCAAAACTTTATTCAGCAAGTGGATTTTCGTGGTCGTGTTATTTGAATCACCAGAATGTTTCACTAGAAGTGCCACTAATCTGACGAAGGCGTCTAGCGTATTAAAACATTTTATTCTCAAATGGTTTCCTATCAGAGTTTGATCGGTCATGTGCCTGTATACGGACTCTACGCAAAGTTGTGTGGACAATCTAAAAAATCGTGTTATTAAATCATCTGTTTTTAGAATTCCATGCATATTCATTTGATGGACGAACATGCTGAATGCTTTAGTGGAGTCCCGTCCTGTCGGTTGTGAATTATAAATGTTCACCCACTCTCTAATTAAGAAGTCGGTTTTTTCCATTAATCCTGGTGGGTCCTCGTACTGAGTAGTTCTCACCTGCGCATAAAATAAACGATGACACTAAAGTTACTTCTATAATGTATGGAAATATTCACCTGTAAAATTCCATTATGGATGTGCATGGTAGGTCCAGCAGCAGAACGATCACCAAAGAAATTAGATTGGTCGTGGTGTTGCCTCAACATATCGATAATATTTGTTAAGGTCTCTGGCGGTTGACGAACGTGCGAATTAATTTTCAATAACATTTCAATCGTATTACAAAAATCATTCTCGGTTACAAATTGATTCGTTCGATCATCTATGATCAGATTTTGCAGCAACACAGTTGCTAAATTAAGTGCTCTAAAATTGGGGCCATTCTCCATGCACTGAGCTAGTGCCATGTCAAATTGTGGGAAATTCACCAGGCCAGCTCTAATTAGAGTTTCTGCAGCGACTTCGTTGTAACGTAACTCGTCTCTAAAGTCTGTGAGGAAACGAGTCACTTGTTTATTTGTCCACTGTTGTCCGAATGCCCTTGGATCTTGTAAGGATTTTAAAATACGAATTATTATTTCCTTATAACGCATAACTACTGGCTCAGCATCATTTGCTATTGTGCCTTCCTGAAGAGCTTCAACACACTGAATAAATAAAAAACAGTCAAATACACGAGACTAGATAAACGTCAAATAAAGGAATTGCCTTTACCACATAATTTTTATTTAAATAAATATACATTTCAATGTTTATGATGTGTTATCTTCAATAGTTTTCTTTCCCGATCCAGTCAAAAAATGTTCGTCTTCAAAAATTGCATGGTAAAGAGAATTCTTTTATTTGTAAATTTAAACCCTGAACTTCATTTTCTCTTCAGGATAATTTCTGAAATCTAACATCAAAAGTGTAAATACCTCATCAAAATTCAACCCACCTTTTGAACTATTGCTACAGCTGACACAACTTCACGATTATGTATGGCACTAATGAGGCAATCCCGTAAGACTTGCATATTTGTATTCATCACAGTGTAAGCCGATGGGGGACCAGTAGCTTGGACAAATTGCTCCACTTCCAAAGCTAGCTTTTCATAAAGGGCTGCTAAGTCATCAGATGTCTGTGGTACTTGAAAAGGTGTCGAAGGATGTGGCTGTGGTTCTGCAGATAACGTAGGCTTCGGTATGAAAAGGGCCGTGTCTCGCTCAGTCATCGGAAGAAAACCGGGAATATTTCTGGCAAACTCTTCGTAAACAGCCATCTGTTGAGACGTCACTCCTCCTACTTTCAAACGAATCTGTTCGGGCATCCTTTCTGCTTGATATGTTAATGCAATTGCATCACAGTATCGTCTACAAGAATAAAAACAAAATTTTCAGCTTTTTAGTTGGTGGCAAAACATTTTTATATCTTCAAATAAACAACATCTCTCTCTATACAGAAATGTATACTCATGCACAGTTAAAAGAGAACGCTTTAATGTAATGTAATTTTTTGTTTTTTTGTTCTATTTTAACTATCATCCACAACTACATGATTTCTGTATATGAAAAAAATATTAGGTTGTTCGGAAAAAAATGTCGTTTTCTTTTTAATTCAGTATGTTTGTGTACATAAGTATCTAAATTTTGATTAAACTATATAACCACCATTTACATCAGCGACTTTTTACCATCTTTCTGCTAGCAGTTGTATTCCACGATGATATCACCCAACTTTTCTGAACTCAAAAAATTCTAGACATAAAACGACATTTTTTCCGAAGGACCTAATAGTAATTTACATAATAATACAATTTTAAAAGAAATTAATTTACGAACCTTCCTTCTTGCCTGGCAATTTTCCTCAACTCAAATTCACTCATCAAACGTTTATCAATCTCGGGTATAGCTTTTTCAATGGCAGTTTTCTGAATGAAAGCGCATCCCAATTCCATGTTATCTTGTGCAATGATTGTAGCTGCTTGATCTATCATTTCTTTTTGTTGTGCGGTAGCCCCGGGCATTGCATTCTGTAGAGTCAGCTTCATCTGAGCGTTAATCGAAGACAATAACTGATCACGGCAGGTGATCATCGCCATCCCTGCGGTCAAGTTTCTAACCATGTAATGTGCAGCCATCCGCATCCTGTTTTCTTCGAAATCTAAAGCAAAGTCTTTACGAATTACGTGTTCGCATGTTTGCAGTGCGATTTTGATTGCTCGTTCTGCTACAGGGAGGACCCATTCATTCACTGCTCTTTCGACGGCTGCTCTGATCAGTGGCTTCAGCTGAGGTTGATTTTGAAAAAGTAAAATGGAAGGGTTGACGGTGAGATGTGATTGAAGAGCTGCACTTCCTGCAAGCTGTATGTCCATATAGCTAAACCTCGGTTCCGGAGCAGAGACAGATGAAGTGGGTGTTGTACTATTATTCTGTGCTATGGGAGGAGAGCTTGCAGCTTGTCCAGGCACTGCAGTGATTTCAGGTTCAATAAGGCTCGTTGTCGCAATATTTATTTGTGAAACACAGGATTGCGAATTATCCTTTTTTGGTGGTTGTGACAATTGGTATTCAATTTTACGCAATTTTTCAGGATCCTTGAGGTACACAGTTGGTTTTAACTGTGCTACATCTATATCAAGATTCTTGCACAAAACTTCTATTTCAAATTTCAAATTTAATTTTAACTCCTGTTCTTGATGTAGCTCAGCTAAAACGTTCATTATAGCCATAGTCCAAGGATTTGGAGGTTTGAACACTCTACTTTTAGAACACGATTCTAATATCTTGGCAACAAATGGTACGACGTACAATAATTCTTGCTGTCCTTTATGGTAGGCTTCCACCAATAGAGATTTTAAATCCAAATCATTTTGTAGTATCGGTTTATTTCGACCCAAAGTTAACATCCCTAGCCAATGTCCTAAGTTCTTCAGCAGGGATCTGTCGGAGAAATTTGCCATTACTTTGTCTGCTCGCAGGAGTACTTTGATGTTGCGGTAAGTTTCTTTAGTAACCATTCTGTTAACCTCAGATACTTTTAAAACGTCCAAAAAATTTGAATACAGCATGTGAAAATTTAATTCAATCGACGCTCGCTTCATGACCAAATACTGAGAAATCCAGGGCCAGTATTCCTCAGATACAATATCTCTCAATTCATCACATTTAGTCTGAAGATTCAGTTGGCTTAAATTATTGAATATAAAAGCAGTTTTATCTTGTAAACTCTCTGGTGGAGGTGCAATTTTCTCTTCTTTCTCAGTTGCAACCAAAAGCGTGTCAATGTTGGTTGCATTAGCTATTGATGGTCTTGTTCCTAACGTTGTAGCTGAGGTTGTACTACTTTTAGAAGAAACAGCTGTTGTTGAACTGCTTTTATACGCCTGAGTCGACGGATTATTCACAGGAGTAAGCATCGTTGCTAAACTTGCAGGTAAAACAGGTCCCTGAGGCTTATTCGGAGGCTCGGAGCTTTGCAGGCCAAATTCGACATACTCAATTAAATGGGGTGGAAACTCGTTGAAATGTGGTATCACTCTCACATGCTCGCAGTATTTATGGTAATCTTTCAAGCGTGATTTGAATCTGTCTAGAGCGGCAATTCCAAAATAGTACATTTTTGAAGCCTCCGGTTTTCTTAAGGCATCCAAAACAAACCTCAAGGCTAAACCGAGTGCCATATAAGATGTTACAAGGCCACGCTCTATAATACCTCCGAATAATTGCGCTGTAATATGCAGTTCCTTATCCGGATATTGCGGGAAGAAACGATATTCCTCAAATAAATTTCTTAGCATGCAAGTGAATACCTAAAAAGAGAAGAATTTTTCTTTAGGGTCAGGCAACTTTAAGCAAGAAAACAAAATGAACTCACCTCCCTCTCTCTCTTCAAAGGAGAATCTTGGAACCGCTTCAACATGTCGAGGACTTCATCAATTGACAGTGTGGGATGAGGTGGATGGTTATAAATCCGTTGAAAGTAACTGTTGGCTTCGTCTTCAATATCTTTTGAAACATTCGGTGCAATATCCGGAAACAAATTTGATTCTGGCATCCTTGGTTTCTCCAGTGTAGGATTTGGACCCATTCGACTTAAGTTGCCGATGCTATTCACATTGGGCACTAATGAAGCACCAGTACCGACTGGGCCTTGATGTTGAAGTGGCATCATAGGAAAAGGGCTATTTGATGGACCAGGTCCGGCACCGAGAATTCTTGACGGAGAACCTGGAGATGGCACTAACGGGCCTAATCCACCCTGCAGGTTGAAAGCTGTACTTCCTGGCCCTCCTAAATTCATGTTGGCGAGCGAAGTTCCTATTCCTGCGATTGGATCGACTGAGGATGTATTGTAAAGCTGGCTGATGTTTGTGGGATTGAATGGCCCATCCATGGCACGGTGTGAACGTAAAATAGTAGCCGGCTGTTGGCGGCTTTTTAGTATCATAGAGCATGTTGAAGTTAAAGCCAAAATAGCTTCTTGGCAATCGCTGCTTACGTTACCAGCACAAGACTGCAAACACATCATCATCGTAGTCAAAGTCTCAGTTGGTAAAGTTGGTGCTTTTGTTAGAGCATCGTCTGTTTTTCCAAGTAACTGTGGACAACGTCGATGTAAAAATTTAATGCAAGCCATAACGAAATTTTCCCCATGTTCTCTGATTTTATCCGTCAACCACTTTTCCAACTTTAGATACTCTCTTCGTGATGCTAAACATGCCAGATCGATAATAAACGGATAAGACTGTGCTGACTGAGCGTTTAAAAGCATCGAGAGTGCTTTTAAATCTTGTGCGACGTCTAAAATTCGTGATAGTCTTGTTTGATCACATTCTCCTCTGGTGTACCATTCTGCCATAGAATGCATAATTATTGGTTTTATGTTTAAGGTCTGCGTATGCCAAGCATGATGAAGAATAGCAGCTGAATTTGGATGGTTTCCCAGAAATATGGGGATTAAATTAGTTAGTAATTCTTGTCGTAGCAATGTGACAGATCCATGTATCTGTAGTAATGCTAATACTAGCACATCAGGGCAATTTTGTACAGGTACTTTGAATAATTCTTGTACTTGAGAATATAAACCACATTCAGATATGTTCAATAACAGTTCCACCAAGTTCAAGCACCGCCAGTTAGCCAATTCTTTACTGTCCTGTTCAGGCGGAGTTTTTAAAACCTCTACAGACACCGTCGGGCAAGGATAATCGGCGAAACAAAAAACGTCGTGGCATTTTAGTATTTGTTGAATTAATGTAAATTGCCCTTCAAAATTAACCCATCGCCTGTAGAGTTGATCGACTGGAAACGTATCTGGGTGAAATCCTGAATTTTGTAAGCCTAACCGAAGTGCACTTATGAGCAAAATTAATGCTTGCCGATCTTTAATAATAAAATCTGGGTGGTCAAGTTCACTTATAACACTACTCCATTGTAAATTCGGCGCAATTTCCTTGAGGGCCTGCACAAAAACTTCTACATTCCAAGAAGTTCTACCTTCCGTCCCTTTGTTGAACGATCCCGGTGACTGTATACTTAATGATTCTTCTAAGCCACTATGAGTTCGACACATAATTGTTAAAATTCTGGCCACATGAGCTGAAGTAATGTCACGTCCCACTAGTTTTAGAAGATTATTTCGGCATTCTTCTAAAGCCGCAGTAAATCCGTATCCCAATTCTCTGATCATTTCAGGCAGAGAGGTGTCCAACATACCCCCGGATAAACCGGGGCCTTCTGTAGACATTTCCGGTGCTAATTCACACTCTTCAGGGTAAACCAAAGGGGCAAGTACGACTGGCACTATATCTTTAGGAAAGTCTTTTTTTAAGGTATTGAGGAACGAAGTGTGAATATCGTTGGTGAGGCCCACTTCTTTCGGTGACTTTAGTACGACCGATAAGATCAGATGCAACACTTCGGGACTTGTTTCGTGCAAGCCACCAGCGTGTTGACTACTACTGCCTTCTGTGTCGATGAAAGATTGTACTAGAGCAGGTATACAAACACGCAAATGATTCTGGGCCAAAGATATAATTTCCGGATTCGATGAATGGCACAAGGCAAGTGCGAAAATTATTTCTTGTACAGCTGAGAGGCGAAGGCACTTGCACAACTGTTGAAAAAACTGAGATCCAACTTTCAAATTCTAAAAATATCAAGTAATATATTAGGGAAAGCTGCAATTATTTATTTAAAAAATGATATTAATTGAATAAAAATATAAGCAATATAAGGAATCATCCAGAATTATAAATTGTCCAAAAAAAATCAATTTAACAACGTAAACACGTATACTTTGTAATTAATTTGAATTGTTTTCCTTACCAAAAGTGTAATAATTTAAAAGTGTGTTGAAACATTGTAGAACAAATTAAAAAAACAGCAATCTTATATCTTCATTAAACAACAATGAATCAGAGCAATCAATGGACTGATTCATGCTTATCAGAATTTTTTTAATTTGAAATAAATTCTCAAGAGAATAATCTGAAAAATCTAAATAACCGAACAAGTTTTAGCGAGGTTAAATCTCCAATGCAAAAAATGCACATTTTAAAAACAAAGATGAGAAATTACATAAAACAGAAAAAAAAGAACTTGAAAGGTACACAGTGATATCACTATACAAAGCAAACTTTAAGTAAGTTATGAGTAGAGAGCTTGTGCAATTGATCAAATATTTCTAAATTTAGAAGTCTTATTTGGTACACTCAGTTTGTGTCATGAGGAAAACCCTGCTATTTCAGAAATAACTCTAAAACTAAACAGTGTAAAAGCCGAAAGTAAAAAGTCCTTATTCAAAAAAAAATTTCATTACATATATTATTTACTTAAATGCATATTGTTTAAACGCTTCTTAAGTTTTTGATACATACATACATGCTTCAGATTAATAGCGTTTTCAATTGCCGCACTAGTGTGCATTCAGAGTATTTTCATCCATCTCGTGTTATTACATGAGTTTAAAAGAAGATGCAAATACACTGAGTGCAACCAGTGCATGTGAAAATGCTGAAAGGTTTAACACAATTTGTAGGTGTTTTCAATTCAAATATCCCCGTCACTTTTAATGTACGTTTCTTCTTATGTACACTTGTCATGTTGTTTTATCTATACACACTAAGGTATAAAAGTGCTTAAGTGCCATTTCACAATGGACATAAGCGTAAGAAATACCTAAGTATAGTAGATACATAAATGCAAATTTTCGGTATGTTTGTCAATCAATTTTATATGTGTATGTACTTAAAAAAAGGATCGAGACTCATTATTAACCACTACAAGAGTACTAACTGACGTATGAATTGATAAACATACCAAAAATTTATATTTATGTATTTACTATCTTTATGTTTTTCTTACGCTTACGTCCATTGTGAATGGGCACTAAGAATGAAAAAATGTACTTGATGCATTTCATTACATTTATGACACAATTTTCAACCACCTTTCAAATTTTACATTTTGGTTAAGCAGACTGCAAGCTGTCAAACATATTTTATATTAATTAAAACATTACTAATGTTTGAGATTATTCTGAATTGAATACGCCAAGAAATTTGGACTTTTGCAGAGTAAAAAGCAAAAAAATACCTGAATATAAAATGTTAAAACTTTCCAATAAAAATTATTTAGAATGTGTTAGTAAAAAAAACCTTGTTTTACCTTGCAAATGAATTGAACTAATGATAAAATAATTATAATGTTATGAGGCCCATTTGAAATCTACACATTTAACAAATTGAAATTTAATGTTTTTAAGCTTGCCAACACAAAGAAAATTATATAAATACCTTTGGATTGTTTAGGGGTTTATCTGTGATGTAACAGATAGAAGTCAGCAGTGATGGCTTATTCAGTAGTATAGAGCACTGGTCCAGTAAAACTTGACTTTGTAGAGATGGAACAGTTATTTTACTGGACGTTTCAGTAAAATCCACTGACGAAAACAGGCATCTGAGCAAGTGACGGTCGGCCTCTAGACCGTGCAAAGATACTAACTGTTATATAGAAAACGTAAATTAGTACAAACATAGAAACAAAAACCGCTAAATTTCATAAGTTTGCTTATGGATCTGGTACAAATTTCAAACGGCATGTTAACGTGAACACACACAAATGCAAAAAATAAACCAAGACAATCAAAACATCTTTGTTCCAAACATTATCATCTTAGCCGGTAAAAATGCTAACTGTAAACAAGAATTTAACTGATATCATATCAATATGGCGATGAATCAGACTTGTCTTTACGTTGACGAATTACTAGAAAATTGAAACATTCGTAATGTACTCACCTTCGAGAGATCCGCAACTACTTGCTTATAATTTTTTTTAGTTAATGAGGCAACTAAATAACTTATTTGTGACAAAGTAAAAGACAATGAGTCCAGGTTCATAGTTCCATGAACACGGCCTCGAAAGCTTCAAATACGTTTGAAGCTTTCTCAGGTATCCACGGGTCTTTTATCCACAATGTCTTATTTGCTATGGAAGAGTAACTAAATTTACAATGGTCCAAGACCATCATCGGATCGTTTATTAACTTCTGCACTTCAATTTATTTGTAACATCGTTAAATTTCTACCAATACACGCAACACGCAACACATGCACAAAATACTACAATGACGTTCGACGCGCGCATGCGTCAATTGAATTCCAATTTAGGCTACTTTCAGATTACGATAATACCGGCATTCATTTAATTTCTGTTGTTTTTCCTGAAACTGTATTCAATGTACTCGCTTTTCACATTTTCAATATTCTATTATTATTTTATCATAACTAGCGTTTGCGTTATTTAGTAAAGATAATCGATTTACGATCCGCTAACGTCAGCGATCGCCACGCCGCGCTGCTTGATTAACAGAATCACTCAAAGTAGTTTGAAAAAAAGTTTGAAGATCTTATCATGGCTATACCGGGTGTCCAGTCAATGAATAGGGATTTAAAAAGGGAAAACAAAAATTACTTTTATACTTTATAACCTCTGCAAGTTATTTTCGTCAGATCTGTTGCTTTTTTATAAGTTGGAATGTTATGTTATTTAATGGAACAGGTTGCAGACGCTACTTTGCTGCTGATATCGCAATCCTATTGGTCGCGTTCAGACGACCACAGCAGCTGAGTTGCTGACTCAGCAATCGTTTGTGATTGGCTATTATCTTAATGTGAACCAATCACAAACGATTGCTGAGTTAGCAACTCAGCTGCTGTGGTCGTCTGAACGCGACCATTGTTACGAAATTTGAACACTTTGACCACGAGAATTATTATTTGTTTTTGCTGAAACATGCTATTATGACCTAGCTTTACAATAGTGGAATAAGTACGGAATAACTACTCGCCGAATATATTTTTAATGTTCCTCCATATCTACGTTATATCGTTGAGTATATTTCTTCAATCAACTGTTATATCTACGGATAGTAGTGTAGCATCAGGATAATCAATTTCGATCGCCCTGTGTTAACACGTGCGCTCACGGGAGATTTCAATTATGTGAAATAATTTAAAAGTCTAGTGGCGGATTTCACAAGCGTTACTAGCGAGATATCGCAACCATCACGTTAACTTACGGTAAACGTTAAGATCATGTGATCCAATGGAAAATGAATGGGGCCACGTAATTTTAACGTTTACCGTAAGTTAACGTGATGGTTGCGATAACTCCCTACTTAAATTTAATCATCCGTTAAAAGTAAACGTTACCATGGTTACATGTGTTGAAGGTATAGGAATGATTATTCTTAATCGATGATTAAAGTGACGTTTGTGAAATCCAGGGGCGTGTTAGAAAACTCTCCTAGTTACTCTTGGGTAATATTCTTTCTCTCAGTCTCTCATATAAAATATAAATCATTTTGTATATTTTGCTTTTCACTTTATTCACTCTGTTGATATCTCTTATACTTACTCCCTGTATTTTCGAAAACGCCCTTGCCCAGTTTCAGTTATAACCAGGATTGGGACGCAGATAATAAAACGTATAAATTCGCATTAATTATGAATTAATTATGAATTAACTATTTACTTTAAAAACTACGTTGTTTTCTATTTCTTCATTTTCAGGTTATAAGTAATTATTTATACACAATCTAATATCTATTTTGATGTAAAATGGATAAAACTGTTTTATATGAGCATTAAAAAACATCAAAAACGTAATATTTATTTGAAATATGTCAAATAGACATTCATTTTAAGTTTGAGGTTTGACATTTCACCTAAACTTCGTCGAGTAAAAATTACATTTAACTACATAAAAATTACGTAATGTAATGTAGAAAATATTTTTACGTGAAGTTTTGGTTATAACCAAAATCTATAATAACAAACTAAGCGGCTGCAGAAAACGTTTTCTACTTTTTTTTGTATTCTACTTTTATTTTCTAAGTACCTATACTAACTGTAATCGTTTAATCTCATCAATGAAAAATGCAAATGCATATTATTTTAGGTTATGATATATTTGATTATGAAAGTACAATGCGATAGAAAATGATTGAGCGTCCTTGAGAAAATAAATACCCAAAGGTGATCAAAACTACTTTCCGCCTAGAGAATTTTCTCATCAGGTGACAATCAATAGCGTTCATATGTTGTGCATGGTTTGTTTATTATTTGAGTTTTCTACGAGTTTTTTATATTGAAACTAGTGCATATTTTTGAAGGACGCTCAATCATTTTCGATCACATTGTACTCAGAACTTACCTATTTTGTTCATAATTAATAAATTTCCGGTAGTATCATTTCTAAAAAGCAAGGTTTTTTATTAAAGAGAAAATAAAAGAAAACAATTGTGATTATTATACGATAGCACAGAGTTCGTTACATCCAGTTGTTCCAAAGTTTGTTTCGGTGGATGTCCATTTTCATCGCGAATTAAAATTAATGAATTTGCCGTCAATCTCTTGCCAACAAATATACAAAAAAGATATTTAACAATAAACCAGCACGCATCTAGTATGTACGCATGTCAAGTGATTTTCACCGCAGTGTGGCGATTTTTGTTACTTTCCAAGCGACACCACAGAATACTAATCTAAACAGAAGCGTCACTTGAAAAGGAGGTTAATAATTAGAAAGAGTAAGAAGTGCACTACCAGTTTAAATGTCTTTCGTGTCCACTCGGCAACACTCGCGCGTTTCCTTCGACGCGTTGCTTGAAGGCGTACGCGAGAGAGAAAAAAGAATGCGTTGCCCTCGAGTTAACACAGGATGGATAAATTTGCCAGGGACCGTGCACATGCGATGACAGCGCCACCAATGGCCATATTTTGCATAAGTGGTAGGAAAACACAAGTGACAGTATGATGACAGTTCAAATGTACATATGTCATTTCAAATGCCCAGTGTGCATTTGAACTTGAATTTTGTAATTAATTTCATACCAGAAGATCAAATAGTTATTATGTACTACAACTGTAAATTGTCATAAGAGTTATAGTAACAGGAAGAATGTTAAACTTTACAATTATCCAGACAGTAGCAAGAAAATATATATGGATTGAAACATTTAAGTTTGTATGCTGTTTTGAAAGTGATTCATAGATTTCAATATCGATTAGTCATTACGTACAACGTACTCTATTCGAGAAATGTGCAGGAGACTCAGATGAAATGAAAGTTTGAAGAATTTCATGAGAAGTCGGAAAGCAAGTCAACAAATGTAGGCCAGTTTCAAATGCGGTTGATGATTAACGGATGGTTAGTCTTGGTATTGTGAATACATTTACGGTCAGGATACTGATGGTATGCGTTTCATGTGAAGAAGTCAATATAAACAATAGCCCCAACCGATCATCAGACCGACTCCATGTCAAATGCATGTGGAACATGTTTTATACTATTTAACTGGAATACTTTGTGTTAATTGTATTAAAAGACTGATTATATTAGTGATGTTTCTTAAATTGAGGTTTGTACTCAGATTTTTGTTTAATTTACCTATAGCACTTTTACATTAATTCTATGAGTCACTCTCGTTAACCATTTTATTTATACAAATGGGTGTAAAAGAGCAAAAAAGAGTGAAGAATACGTTCCAGTTAGGCAAATTTCCATAAATTTGTGTATGGAGGTCATGCATTTAAAATCCACTGTGTTTGAAAGGAAAAATTTAGAAATAACGGAAAACGCCCATGTCCAACAATAATCAACTGCCGATCTTCTGATGTGTTTCTGAAATACTGTGCTCATAAACAATAGAATTCAATTTGTAATATATTTTCACATCTATTAGTGACACCACGCAGGATTTGCATAAATTTTGCATATTTAGAAATTGTACTGATCATCAAACAATAAAACTTGTTGCAAGATTTGAGTAAATTTAGAAAAAGCCCTAAATATTTTTAATACAATTACAAGAAATAACAACAAATCTGCACACAACCAAAAATTTTATTGACCATCAATGCCATGCAAAATTTCTTCCGCAAATACCAAAATTTTCGCTCGGCTATTGAAGTTATGCATAGGGTGGCCGCGTCTGATGGCCGGCCACTACCAGCTGGTCGTCCACTTACATAAATAAGATTTTAAAATATATTTCAACATCCATTGTAATTGCAAAATTAAAAATTACAGAGTGACGTTAATAACGTCGCTTCAACGTGTCACAGGTGTATTAACCTAAAAACAATGGGCGCGTTTAGCGAACAGCAGCTGCTGAGTTGCTTACTCAGCAATCGTTTGTGATTGGCTATTACCTTAATGTGAACCAATCACAAACGATTGCTGAGTAAGCAACTCAGCAGCTGCTGTTCGCTAAACGCGCCCAATGTTTTCCTACCACTAATGCATAAATCACTGCCAGGCGTCGCTGAACGCAGGCATGTGCACGGTCCCTATGGCGGAGTAAAATTTCGTAACGAGAACTAGACGAGAACTACCCAAGTGCGACCAAGTAAAAGAGTCGAGAGAAAATTTTTATAATAAGTATAACTGAATAACATTTATAGTAAAAATGTCTGAAATGAGCGCTAAACGTGTAGCAGAGAAAAGGAAATGGGGTACCGCTTGTGCTTGTAAGGGTTGCGAGTACAAATTTTATTCGAAAAATATGGAATATGTTTTATTAGGTGCATGAAAATAAGTTTGCAGCGTTCCGCACTAGTTTGAAACTGTTAAATATATTCGCCCGTCGAATTAATTACCGCTTTTAAGAGTTGCGTTAAATGTGAGACTTTATACGGCGCATGGTTCTAGCCACGTTCTGACAGTTTCGGATCAGTCAGGGACTGCTGCAGAAACAGACCTAAAGATATTCTGAGTGCGCACCAATGCCACAAGTAGAACTCGCTTTAATAGCGTAGATTATAATCCCTTTTCCACCTCATCTCTAAATATTTTCAAAGCACGCACGCATCTCTACTGCACTACTGATTTAAATGGCCAAGGTCATCGGCAGGTTGTGCGGAAGATCAAAGGTGCCGCCTCGAGTGATGCTTCTGTATAGATCAGTATTCTGTGGCGACACTTTAGAAGTTTTCGAATGCTTTATTGCTCTACTCTTAGTGCGTCAAACAGTAATCTGGAACGACTATTTTTTGTAGAAGTTACAGGAAAGTGTTATTCTCGAACGCACCCCTGAGCAGTTTTATGTCAGCGACTGTCAAATTCGAATGTGCTTGTTTAATATTTTTTGGTTTTTTTTATTTTTCTTAGTTATTAAACATGATTAATAAGAAATGACATCGTTTCTCTAAGTCCAAGAAGACGAAATTGATTTATTTTCTACCATCAATTTTGTAATGTGTGAATTGGAATGAAATTCTACCCTACCATACCATATAGGACACGACAGTTTGCTGTAAAAATGAATGGTAATATTTTTTATTTTTATTACACATTATTTACACAAAAAAAATTAAATCTATGTGCACGAGGGATGGGGGGTTGCAAATATTAAAGCTCAGAATGGAGCATCTTCACTCCAAAAAGTAGACGTTGAATAATAAACAAAATATGAGGGAAGCATTTTGGTATTGCAAAGGGAATTAAGAGAACAGTAAGACAAATTAACAGGAATTAAGACAACGGTAAATGTAAATATTTTGTTGATTAATTTATAAACATATTATAAAAATAGTCGTACATAAAATTTACACACATTGTGAATAGTTACGTATATTTACAACTTTATGTAATTATTATGTTTTATGAAATTTTTATGTGTATGTCCATTATGAGTAAGGCCTTAGTAAACATACTGTATTCTCACAGCTGTTTTATTTTGTATTTTTGGCTCTTACCAAGCAATGAGAAGTAAATTCAGAATTTGCAAATTCCAATATTATTAAAAGTATGTAGTATGTATTACAATTACAACGAGTATCAACTGAATAAATTATTTATTTACATTTTTAATCAAAATTTAAGTAAGGGTTATGATATACAAACATGAAAAAGTTGTAGTAAATTACATTTCATTGTGTTTCATTATATTAAATTATTAAAAAGTTTTGTTACGCTTAAAACTAAAACTCACTTTTGCTTCTCATTGCTAGATAATAACTACAGAAGAAGAAATCATTTGCAAACTCTGAATTACCGTTCTGAAGATGCTTCATTTTTGGCAATGGATTTTAAAACATCTCTAAGGTATTCTTTGGAATCAGAAGAACCTATGGATGTTGACTTTGATGAATGTACAGTTACAAATACCGAGAAGTCTATACCTAATGATACCGTCGATCTAATAAACCAATCTTTAGGAAATTATTTACAAACAAATAAGTACAACTTCTACGAAAATTATGAAATTAATAAATTATCACTAGAGGATGAAAATTTAAAATATCTGGTTAAAAGAGAGCCATCTAAGAAGTACTCGAGAAGCCTTCCTGCTATATTATTGGCTCTGTTTGGAATACTTTGCTACTGGTTTGTGAATTATACTTCTGAGATAAACAACACCAATATACTACAGAACATTGCAGACGAATTAGAAGCGCGTGTGCTATTTCAAGATGAAGCCATACAATTAATACTAAAAAATTTTCAGTGTGTAAATACAAGTGAGGAATGCAGAGGAATATTGCCATTTGTGGGGAGTACAGGAGTGGGGAAGACTTTAATTAGCAACATAATAAAAAAACATTTTCCAGAAAAATACGTCAACGAAGTTAATTCAGTTAAATTAAATAAAATGCGAGAACGAGAACTAGAACATGTTATTGGAACGATTAATGCATTAATGTGCAATTTGATAATAATGGACGACTTAAAGTTTGAACATATTAATTCTGTACTAAGCTTTGTAAATGCTTTGCCAAATGCAAGGTGCCTTTTTGTGATTCCAATTCTCAATATTCAAAAAACCAGTGACAATATAGCACATACATATGACGATTATGAAAATATTTCTCACAAATTTAAAGAGTCCGGTTTTAAATATGAAGCTATTTTGTTCAATGTTATTAATGAGGACGTGGTAAAAAGATGGATGAAGGAACTTTTAATGAATAAAAATTTTGATAAAAAATATTTTTCTGTTATCAAAGACGTACTTGAACATCAAGACATAAAACATTATGGTTTTAAAGGAATTGAGGCCAAATTGAATTTATTTTTACATCAGTATTCAAAGAGGTGATAAGAAGAATTTGGAGCATTTTATTAGCAATAGTTTTATGAAAACGACTGATAAAATTGATGTTTTTTTGATTGTTTGTCTTACAGGTAATTCCATTTAATTGATTTTGTATTTATTATATTATAACCTATCTATTTAGTAATGTTGTTGATTGTTTTCCAATGAATAAAGGATTAATACTTGTCTTGATTCTTTGGTCATACTGAATAAAAATATATTTTTTGTTTATGAAGTATTAATATTAAATAACGTGCGTTAAAAAAAATCCGTTATCGAGAAGGCTCTGAACTTGCTTTTATTTTATGACGGCACGTCATAGCTTAGTAAGTATGTTGTATGTTCCCAAGGTTACTAAAGAGAGAAGGTTGCCTGGTAACTTTCAACGTCACTCAGTAGACCCATTTAATGCATTTACATAAATAGATGGCCTACTGGATGACGCGTCTCTCCACGAGTTACCAGGCAACCTTCTCTCTTTAGTAACCTTGGTATGTTCCAACCTTGAATCCCGGCCTTGAATAACTGCGAGCTGTCAACTGTCAAAGTTTTTGTAATGAAATATGTATTTAAGGCCCGATTTATTCACCTCCAATTAATCTGGCGATTTATTCCCATCGGAACAATTATGATCACAGTAGTTACTATAGGAATTAATCACCAGATAAATTTAATTGGAGGTGAATAAATCGGGCCTTAATTTCATTAATTGAGTTTTATTGTCCATTTTGAAGGCAAAGTCGTAAAAAAATTGATGTAGAAAGTTAGGTTATGTTCATAATAATCGTATATGGTTAGGACAAGACTTTGCAAAATTTGCATTTGACATAGGGTGAATAGACCGGTTATCGGACACTTAAGTGATTTGTCGGGGGAGAATGTTCATAATTTAATTATTTTTGTTAGGAAATGCACTTGCATAGAAACAAATATAATCCTTGTACTGTTGAGAAGGGCCGGGGGTATGTCACAACTGGCTATTTCAACTCTTTTTCAAAATAATTGAGGAAAAGTTGAAACAAGCACTTATTACTAGTTTTCAGACACCCTGGACAAATTATCAGACATTTTTGAACCAATTTTCGGCCAGCTGGCCGAAAAGCCGTCTTTTTCGACCCTCTACCAATATAAAGGTAAAGAAAAATGTTAAATGAGTTATAATTGTCATCATATTATCAAAATTAGCTAGATTCCTTACGTAAATTATACTACAAAACGCTTTAATAAAATAAGCGTGTATTTACTACCTATAGGTAAAAATTTGTAGCGAGAATTGATTGTGCGAGAAAAAACTTGAAAATAACTCAGGAAAGAACTTTATTGATATTTTAAATATACAGTTTCTGCTTTATATTTATCCTTAGTACCTACATTTTTATATAAATGAGAAAACACAAAAATACCTAATATTCTGAATAAAATTTTAATTCAAATAAGTATAAAAAATATCGTTCTAAAATAAAAATTCAGTTCAAATAAATATGAAGAAAAAGTAATTTTAAAATAAAGTCAAATATTAATAAATACAAAGAAAAGGTCACTTCTGTAATCACATACATATTAGGTAGTTAGGTATACTCTGTCCAGCGATAGAACATGTCAAATATTCTAACATATTAAAATACCCTAGAATCGAGTAGCATCGAGTGAGCACATCATGCGCCTGCAGTTGGTATAAATGTTGTTTATGCCCGAGGAGTAATACTATTGGTTAATGTTCTCGATTCTAGGGTATTTTAATATGTCAGGATATTTGAAATTTTCCAATCTATCGCCGGAGAGAGTATACATACACACCTATCGGCACATATCACAGATATAATCTTTTTCGGCCGCTTCATTGTAAGTCACTTCTGACATACCTACATATCAGTACAGTTGAAATGGTACCACGATGCCTACCATCTAGGGCATTCATCACAACCTATGTTCTTATTTTCATCCTCCTCGGCATCACTAATTAGCTCTTCTTCACAAAACGTACACAGAGCTCTTTTTGTTTTACTGGTTTCCATATTGTCTTCATTATTTACAGTAACATTGTTTTTTCCTCTTTTTCCCTGATTCTGATTGTTTTTGGATTTTTATTTGTTCTCTCTTTTCCCTCCTAATCTTTACCATTTCTATTTTGCTTTTTTTTCGTCATCTGAACGCCAATGTTATTAAAGATGGTTCTTGTCCGATGAAAATTGTATCACAAACTCTTTTTTTTTAGTGTCCGTTTAAAAGAGTTTGTGAGCCAATGTTATTGTTCAAATTTTTGCCGAAACATATAATTTTGTGAAAGACTAAAATGTGTCGATTCTGCTCGTATCTGTAGCAACCGTAAGATCTGTAAATCTGTAACTCATTTATTAAAATATGGAATTTTGAAGTTCTTTGGAGGGTATGACTTCTCCTAGGTTCCTAGGATTACTCGTAAGTCTCTGTGGTAATATCTTATAGACGTACAAGAAATCGTATCATACGAAGAACTTCAAAATTCCACCTATTAATAATTGACTTACAGGCTTACAGATCTTACGGTTGCTACAGATATGAGCAGAATCGCTCTATAAATCATTTGTAAATTGTCATTAAGGTAATGATAAAAGACAAAAACTGCAAATAATAAATATAATGTTTTCAAAAAATCCAAATTATGTGCAAATAGCATATTAGTCCGAAAACTACGTGTTCTTCGGACACCGATAAAAGTTGTTTATATCTTTCACGTATAATACGAAAAAGGTGTCCGAAAACTGGTGACTATATTCTTCATACATTTTTGAACAATGAGAGCAAATATGAAAGATGTATCTATACTTCATTTGATAGAAAAGGATAAAATAATTTTCACCGTCTAATACCGGTTCTCGGACAGCTTGTCCGAGAAATCGTTTTTGGCATTTATGTGGAACCGGTTTCCCGGACACTTTAATTCGACGGTTAGAAATTTAGTAAATCAAGATTTTCATGCATAAAAATTAAGTTTACATGTTTATTGACTATGAAAAATCAAGAATAACAGTATGAATTGAATATTACAATATGTACTTACTATTTTAATAGAGCGTATCCTCTACGTTTTACGTTAAAAAGTAATTGTTAACACACGGTCCCTACAAGTTGCCCATTTTTAAACTATTTTGTTCCTATTTCTTTCACAAGAGGCCACTGGGAAAATGTTAGTTGGAGGAAAATAGTGTACTGAACGCACAAATGAGTTCGAATATACAAAACGTATAAGGCATTTACTATTTTAATGGTTTATGTTGGGAATTGTCCGAAATGTGGTGTTGTTCGGCTAACCGGTACGATCACCCTAAGCCTACTTGAAATTAAATATTCTTAAGCTAAGTTCACATGCATTGCGGATACGCAAAATTTTTATTGCGGATCGTTTCTAATTGGTTCAAAATTCAAAATGAACCAATTAGAAACGATCCGCAATAAAAATTTTGCGTATCCGCAATGCATGTGAACTTAGCTTTATACTGGCTTCAGGAGACTTTGATCGGCAATGCGATCTTTTTCATCAATCACCTCTGCATCCTTCGGTAATGAAAACTTGAGCTTACTTTGACAGATCTGGAGCGTTCGACAAATACAGATCAGATGAAAAAGATCGCACTCGCTCAGCTTGGAATATTTTGGAGGAGCTCTCAGATTTATAACTTGTCGAATAGGTTATGTTTTTATATATTTTTATGAATTAAGAGTAATCGTTTTCTAATTTAAACAATTTAGTGTTGTACTGTGTAAAATAACGAAATTAAGACGAATTTCAACATTGTAATGAGCATAATTAATTTCAAGAAATAGTGTTTGATGGTGAAGAACAATGCTGGGCAAAAGAGTCGTGGTGAGTCAATCCCCTCCATCAGCAACGACGCGACACCGAGCCGATTTCAATTTAAACGGGACTAAGCGCGAAACATTTCAGCGGAGAAGTATAAGTGGTGGTGGCACTCTTCCCCTACCTTGGTCGCCCCCGGTGAAGAATACAATCAATTTCTAAAAGTGAATAATAAAAGTGACTGTTGGAAGAAAATAGAGTATTTCAAATACGGTGTATTTTTTTTAAAATGCCATATAGGTTGGCCATGAAAATTAAAACTCATGTCGTAGCTTGGCATCTAACACATGCCAAAACTCAATTTAAAGTACATAAATGGAGCTACGACACGAATTTCCTTTTCCACAGCCACCCCTTATGGCATTTAAAAAAAAACACATAGTATTAAGATCGTCTTCAAGAGAAGTATTCATAAAATTCTGTTTATTTACAAACTCAACTGTCAGAATCTACACTCCAGTTGCTCGAAATCGTTCGTCATTAAGTTTGCTCATGTGGAGCACTCTGTGATCAGCTGATTAAAATCTCACTAGCTCTGCTCGAATCGCCGAGCGCATTGCCGAACTCACCTTTTAAATAACATGTTATCACAAAGTCCCGTGGCCCCAGTAGGCTTTGGAAGTGTGAACGCATGTCTTTTCTTAAAGTAATTAATTAATCAGAATGACATTTCTATTTAATCAATCGACACATTTCAAAACGCTACAGACTAAAGATACGTGTATATTAACGAAAAATTCCAATGTTAAAGCGTTGATTGAACTATTTACTGTACCCATAAATACTTCAATCAACGGTTAAAGCATATTCATAAATGTTGTTGAAAATGGTGCCCATTTTGCTGACGTCAAAGATATACACGGTGCTTCATAGTCGAATTCTAATTCTAATGTGACACACACAAATTATAAACGTCTTTTCAATTTTCTAAGAAATGACGTGCTTTTACACATCCAAGGCCTACTAACTGGGGTCACGGGACTTTATGATAACATGTTAGTTACCGAATAAATTTTATGAACATAGCCGGAAAAAAATTGCTTGATAACTAATGACGTAATTAGCTTGATCGTGACGGCAAGTATACTTTCGTTTACGGTCTACTAACACAGCATATAAATGGGTGCGTTTTTAAAGTGTACGAACAAGTGTTCGTGTACTCGAACATGTAAAAAGGCGTTTTTAAATACAAATCGAACAACCTAGCTAGCGTTTTAAAATTTCCCGAGTTGTTCGAACAGTGTTCGAGTTGTATTCTCATGCACCTACTCGGCAGGAAGTGCACGAAGTACAGTGCTGGGAATTGAGTAAACATAACCTAAAAATTCTGAAGTACGTCGATCACACAACACGATGGATACTTCGGCTTCATCGTCAGAACATTATAAGAAAGCTTACATGTCATAGAAATGAACATTTTCTATTTATGTAGATACATAACTACATAAGCAACAAAAAACAAAAATTTAAGGTTATGTACATATAAATATGACATATTAGCGTTTTTATATTCTAGCGATCGAGCGAGTGTTTGAACAATTTGGAAATTGTTCGAACATATTTGGTTTGAACAGTACGTGTGATTTAAAAACGCACCCAATACATACAACATGTTCACTCTTTGGCGGGAAAATTTCCCGCGCAAACTGAGCCGCCATATTCCGGATGGAAAATCTGTCATGTGATTTGTTAGAGCGCATTCGACTGAACGCACGGAGTGTTTCTTTTTCTCACTCTTAAATGCACTGACACGCAGTCGCTCTCCCTCACACTTCTGCTCATTGCGTGCATCGAGCATTATGTCGAATGCGCCCTTCAATTGCACGAATACGATCAGTGGTGTCTCGTGTAATTAGCAGCATAATAGGTGCTTTCCATGTGCTTTCGATTATGCATACTGGGGTGCACTGAGTAAACTTAAAACTCTACGCTTTCAAGTAGTGATCGGATAATTCAAATTAAAAATCATCTGTCATCCGATTATCAAAATTACCTAAATAATTCGATTATCAAAAATATTTTAATTGCGGCACTGATTTATACATTCGTAAAATGGCGCCAAGGTCAAAAAATTTTGCCCCGCCTGATCAAAGGTGCCGACAAACAGTTTCCATGTTCTAATATTTACATTTTACTTTTACAAGCAGATCAGAAAAAATAAAACCAATATAAACTGAATGAGAAGAAAGAAATTTATAAGCAATGGCAAATGTTTATTATATATACAATAAATTCCCTTTTAATTTTATATTCTAATTTGACATTCAAATGAAAAATAAAGCTATATCGATAATAATCGATGTTCATTTTCCGAAGATTAGAAAAAGCGTGATTTGTTTCTCTCTCTTTCGTGAAAGTCCTTTACTTTCAAGTCTTTCGACATGTCACTATGCGCTTTGATGTTTGCGTTTTCTAAATTATAACCTGTCAAAATTTTTTGATTATGTTCAAAAGACAATTGATTTTCGTGTGTTTCGTGTTAATCGTGGTGTGTTTTCACTGTGTACCGTGCACGCATTTGAAGGGGACGTTCAAAAACAATGAATTTTTTAAATTTCTGGTCAAGTTTGGATTTCAAAAAACCGACAGGCACCAGAAAGATGCTACCCAGGGATATATTTTCGGGAACATCACTTCCAGACAGAGTTTTCCCGAATCCATAACGTTAGCTTTACTGGATAGGTCTTATTTTTTAGATTACTATCAAAATAGGTTAATTTATGATAAAAGAGAAGCTTGTAAACATATGTTTACTCGTTTGAACGTGATAGCCTTCGATGCGGATTGTAATCCTGGTGGAAGAGATTATTTGAGGAAAATACCTTGCCCTGTGAACAAGTACTGCGAGGATGAGGACAAACCATCTTTGGTTATTAAAGGCCATCAGTTTACATATACCGTACAAGAAATTCGTCAACCATCGTAAGTCTTACTTTCTAATAACTCAGAATGTGGTGTACATTCTCAATTCATACAAGAAATCTTCTACATAAAATTTTTTTTAGAATATTAAATGTCTAGTATGAGGTTGCTTAATTTTATTTTGTTGAAATAGATTTAAAAACATTGTTTTGACTTTGCCGAACCCTTGACCTGTTCAAGGCATAGAAAATAAAAATAAGATAGAAAAAAAGTACACAAGTAATTCGAGCATATAATTAGTTTCAAGTTCATTCATTCATTCGTAGTTACTGTTACTTTTTATTCTAAGTTGCTTTTATTGGTGTAATAATCTCTATTAACGTAATTTCATTAAGCCATTGAAATGTATAGCAAAATACTTCCAAGATTTTTTTTGTTTGATTAATATGATTGCAGAATATCAAAATAATAATAAATATTTTACTGGTTAAAAGCAGTACAGTACAGTTCTGTTTTTTTTTTTTTTTTTTGTAAAAAG
Organism: Dorcus parallelipipedus; assembly: GCA_958336345.1. NCBI lineage: Eukaryota > Metazoa > Arthropoda > Insecta > Coleoptera > Lucanidae > Dorcus > Dorcus parallelipipedus. The sequence goes on along the minus strand of OY284480.1, from coordinate 23,674,938 downwards.
ACATTAGATTAGTGAAACGAAAAGTATTTGCTTTTGTTTGATGACAAGCATAACACGAAGATTGAATAAAGTAAATTCCATTTTATTGTATTACTGTATGTGAGAAAACATTGTATCAATTTAAGATCTTGAACTAGGCAATATTCATCAAAAGTCACAGTTTCATATTTTTCGTTGTAGTTACAGTGAAATTTGCAAAGAAAGTAATGAGTGGAGCCATCTATATTGGTTCATAAAATGTCTTTCCTGTTGCCTTTTGTATGCTTTTGTTGTGTTAGACCCGTGTGACAATGGCCGCGTCCAGGTAACTGCAGCAGCTGAGTTGCTTACTAAGCAATCGTTTGTGATTTGCTATTACTTTAATTTGAACCAATCACAAACGATTGCTTAGTCAGCAACTCAGCTGCTGCAGTTACCTGAACGCGGCCAATGGATACATTCGACATAACGCTTCGAGCACTCGGAGTATTCCTTTTTCTCACTCTTACTTGCACTGTATCGCATTCGTTCTCTCTCACACTTCTGCTCAGAGCGTGCCCCGAGCGTTATGCCGAATCCAGCCACTATGATATTTCTTGTGCAAGATTTGTTACGAAGTGTTAGGCGTTACGCGTTAGCGTTAATTTCGTCGCTGGTATTGTTGCGTTAACGCAAAGTGTCAAACCTACCGCTTATAATAAATCTTATGTCTTTATTTTGTAAACATTTATTCATTTCGGCATTATCAATTTCTTCCCTACATGTGAAATACTCCATTAATTCGTATGTAGCCATTTTCATTAACACTGGATACAATATTTTTATCTTGCAAGTTAAAAATCGAGGTTATGTAGTACACAACGCTCGCTTTTACCGCAAAAAATAGAACAAAATTCAATTCCCAGCGTTATCGCCAGTCTTACGCGCGGCTTTGAAGTCCCATTTGAATTAACCAATCACAATAACTATCGCGCTTACGCTAACGCGTGACAAGGTTTCTAGAAAGGGAGGTTGCCTGGTAACCATTAGCAACGAGTCTCAAACGTAACGAAAGCGGGAATACCGCGTCATTTGGACGAAACAAATTAGTTAATTAGCAATTTGTGATGCAGTCTGGTGGGTTGTGATCACTTGTGTGCTCTTAGGGCGGTGTATATCGTACAGATTGATAATAATCAATAACACCGACGATTAATTTAAATATTTCGTCCCCGTGACGTATTCCAGCATTTTAGTTACTGCTCGCTCATTGGTAAAAAGTTTCCAGGCAACCTCCCTTTCTAGAAACCTTGAACGCGTGACACAAAACGCACCTTTAGAAGTGCCAATTCAAACAATCAGAATTCACTGTGATAGCTCATCTCCCTCACTTTGTAACAAAAATGTTATCAAATCTTGCATGGTGTCACACGGGCCTTATGCCCGTTTTAGACGGTCACATTTCTAGTAATAAATTAGTTACAAAGTGAGAGAGATAAGCTACCTCAGTGATTGTTGATTGGTTGAATTGACACTTCTCACTCACTTTGTAACAAATTTATTACAAGAAATGTGACCGTCTAAAAGGGGTTTAACTTACAGCGATATAAAGCACCAAGTGGCGCCGTCTATCGGTTCATAAGAATATGTCTTTGCTCTCGTTTTTTGTTCTGTTTACAACGAAATTTTAAAAAATCTCTCGGTTCTTAGGAATACGCCTTTCCTTGTCAACTTCAATAAAAGAAATTAAAAAAGGAAAACTGCTAGAGGCAGCGCCACTTATCAGTTCATATGGACATGTTTCCCCTCGTCAACTTCTTGCTCTATAGTTTCTTTTTAAACTAGGAGGAGTTAGGCTAGCCGCACATTGAACGCAGCCCAGCCAAGGATTTTGTAGCACATTTGAGTAAACGCAACACCGTACATTGAACGCAGGAACACGTTGCACATGGACAACAGCGAATTTTTACTCTGTCTCAGCTGTCTCCTTTATGGAACGAACACAGTTTTCCTCAGCCTCTGCATGGTTAGTTTTCCTATACTGGTCTGTTGCTAGGTTGCTACCTTGTGCTGCGTTCAATTCTATATGCGGCCAGCAGTGACGCCATCTATCTGTTGAATAACGAATCTTCATCAGATAATGTAAATCCATTTCAATAGTTTAAATTAAAAAAAAATCAGTAGAGTTGATATTTTAGATAATTACTTTATTTATATAATGATAATTACTTTATCTTAAGTAAAATTTATAATAAAAAAAAATTGGTGCCTGTGTTTCTCCTAAACCAATTTCACACATATAGACAAGTTTTTAGTATTGCTTAATAAACATTAGTTTTCTGTTTTTGAAACTTTAAAATGATTGAATTGTATGCTTTTTTGAGTACGTAATTGTAATTTTTAGGTTTTGGTATTTATCGATGGTTGCCTGCTATCGCAATCAAAGTACCTGCGAATGGCATCATTACGAACCAACGAAGCCATACGAAATAGACTACGACATTTGGCTCGTAAATGGAAGCCCGAATGTTTCTGCCTTTAGCACTTTAACATACCAGTTTTCATTTGATCGCCAAAATACTCTGGAAATGTACCTGCTATTTTGGCTGTGCTACATGATTTTGGTGCCCTTACAGTTGCACGCTGTTCGAATTCAAAAACATCCCGTCACAAAACTATTCACAGCAAGTTTACTGTTGGATTTCATAGCACTGTGCTTGATACTAGTACACAGTTTGAAGTTTTCTTTAGATGGTGTTGGGTACATCCACCTATCTATGGCTGGTGATATATTTGATATAATGTCGAGGGTAATTTTTTCGTTAATATTTAAATCAATTTTGTCAATCATCATTTTTTGTAGACATTATTTATGTTGCTACTACTCCTTTTAGCGAAAGGTTGGGCAGTTACGCGTTTAGAACTAACATGGAAACCATTGGTGTTTGCTATATGGTTGTGCTATGGAATCGTACATATTTTACTTTACGTTTGGAATTTGGTAAGTTATAATATAGCAGATTATTAGTGATTATTGTTTTCTCTTTTTTTTAGACTGAAGTAGATATAGTTGAAGATATAGATGAATATCAGACTTGGCCTGGATGGTTAATTATAGTGTTCAGGACCCTTATTATGATTTGGTTTTTATATGAACTTAGGACTACAATGATTTATGAACATAATACTCAGAAATTGAACTTTCTACTGCACTTCGGAGCTTCAAGTCTCGTGTGGTTTATTTACTTGCCAATATTAGCACTTATTACTCTTCACGTATCTACATTGTGGAGATTTAAAGTTCTACTAGGTAAATTTGTCTTAATGTTATCATTAAAAAACTAATCCATAACATGGGATTTAAATTCTATTAATTTAACATTTTACAGGAATGACATATTCTGCAGATTGCTTTGCGTATTGTGTAATGACCCATCTTTTATGGCCAACACGATCAGAACAATACTTTCTGTTAGCCGGTCCATCATTTTCAGAGTTGGAAGAACTTAACGAGTTTAATGAGGCACCACACATTGTAAATAATTCATATACATCAATGAACAGTGTTAACTCGTTAGATATCTCTAGGTATGAAGATTCACTAAAAAATAAAATTAACACATGAAAATTCATAATATTTTTAGTACTGTAAATTAATTCATAGTGTCACATATGTTTTAAGTCTGTATAACGTATTTTTATTGTTATTTTAATAACTTTTTAGGAGATAAATCAAGCAAGTACGTTTATTTATTTTTTTAAATAAATTCTGTTTCCCTAAATCATCCCATAATTAACAGAAGAAAGTAAATAGCTTATGTAAACATAAACATTGTTTTTATTAGTACATACTATCAAATTATAAATTGGGAGTTGATATGAATTTTAGACTGCTTTTGAATTATATGTATAGACAAGTTTTGAAAATAAAGGTGCAGATTTTTAGATTATTTGTTTTTATTATATATATCTGTAAAATAAATATGCATCTTTTACTAATCAAAATTACACTCAATTTTCTTTGAAAACAACAATCATTCTAAAATATTCTCAATACCAATAACAAAAAAAAAAAACTACTTCTGAAGAAACAATAGAAAATAAACTTTATAAGTGCTTTCTTAATAGAATTAACTATAAATAATATCGATACATTGACCTATATATTTCAAAATTTTGGTCTTACTAGATTAAAAGATGTCGTGTTAAGTAAAGCATCGGTTCGAAGTGTCAGTGGGCGGTACAAACATCCTGCAACTTCTTGGTGAACTGTACTCGATAAAGAAGCTTCTGGGCGAATGTTTTTTTCAGCATTTTCTAACCATTGCTTTCGGAAATTTTCTTGACTATTTTCTGCACTAGATAAATCTGAATTGATCAATCTACTACTTAGAAGCGGATCGGAACCTAATTCTAAATTGCTGGGGAATTCTGAATTTTCCTCGTCTGTGTATGAACCAACGGATCTACTGATTCTTTTTTTCTGTTTCATTTTGGTGTTTATATCGATTGAATATGGCAGATGTGTATCACTTTTAATAGATGCACGTTCTTCAAGTAATTCGGTCCCTTGTTCAACCTTCTCTGAACGCAATACACTTGCTTTTATATTACAACTTCCATCAATAATATCACAGACAGATAAATTATCTACTTTTATTGCTTCGCTTATCTTAATATTCTTTTGATCTTTAATGTTAATAGATTTGGAGCTATCCTCTAAAACAAATTAATTTTTTAACACATTGGTACTTATTAAAATGTTGGCTTAATTTTCTTTACTGGTTTCTAAAGATTCTTCAAACATTTGTAGTATGTAAATTTAATTTTTAAAAAGATTAAAACGTACCAACAGTATAATCTGCAGGACAACTGTAGGTTGTCATATAATTTCTAAATGAACTCGGACTTATTTGGTGATTGAGAAAAGCTTCTGGTATTGCCAGAATTTGGCTTAAACTAGATCCTTGTTGTTCATAAAACTTAACATTCTTACTCGCTGCTTTTGTCGTTTGTCTAGGAGGAGAATTGCACGATAGTCCCTGCTGATATTCATGCCTTAAAATATCTAAAAGTGGATCTGAAATGTTAGGGGATGATCCGAAATAACCTTTATTAAACATGGCAGCGCTCTCCGAAATAGAATTTTTCAAGTGCATCTTCCTTTTACTTTCATTGTCACTTTCGCATTGAGCTTCATTTTCAAATCCGTTTTGTACTGCACTACTGTTATTTAGGGAGTCATTGCTCTGTGATAGTGTCGCTTCTCTGCCTAATTTACATCTAGATCGCATTAACATATCAGATCTGCAATTCTTTCCTTGCAACAGCGACAAAAGATTTGGCAAAGTTGCTTTTAAATTTTGTGTGTTTAATCCACATAACCATCTCAGCTGGGCTATGTTTTTATTCAATAAACAAACGGCATAATTAAATTGAAGCCTCTCTTTGCCTCTGAGGTACAGCGGATATCTGAAAATAAAATAAATCCAAAACCGGTTTTTAAGATAATAATTTTAAACTTACTCTGGTTTTGTGTCACCAAGTGAAGGTGAAATGTGGTCGATTATTATTGATCTTGAACCCATATGTGTGATGGGATATCTTAATGGAATATTTAGAAATGAAGAACACATTATTAGAGTATGAGTAACATATCCCAAAGCAACTGATAAGTCACTGACTGAACAATCTGGAATTTGTTTGGGTTGAGTTTTATAAAAAAAAATCATTTTATTTTTACCTTGTAAGAGATCAGCATTAGGTAAATGTACACTATTTATTTTAAATAAATTATCTTGAGTGCACTCGATTGGATACAAAAATAATAATTGTGAAAATAGCTGCTTCCTTCTTTGGTGTAATTGTTGAGTGCAATTAAGCAATGTTTCTCTATGATGTATTTGTTCCTTCTTCCATTCTCTCAACCTTTCAACATCCTTACATAAATTCCTATATTTTTCCATAAGTTCCGATTCTATAATGCACAATTTTTAATTTTGTTTTTTTAAATCAAGCTAATGAAAAAATAAGTTTCGACAAATAGTATGACATACCTTTTTCTTCATTGTCATCAATCAGTTTTGTGTACTTCTGCTTCAACTGCCTCATGTATGCACATTTTTTATTTCTTTCTTGTGATAGCATTTTTGTTTTAAATTTAGCTACCTCAATTTGTTTGCTGATCTTAACAATTTTCTGCTTTTGAAATTTATTTGGTTTATCCTAAAATGAACTTCTGTTAAGTTTCTAATAATTAAAAATGAACGGAAATAAAAAATTTAAAAAAAGCAGTTACCTGTAACATTTTGTTCAAGGATGTCATCGTAAGTAATTGTTGACACTGTCTTTCTACAACAGGACTTGCCAGTGAAGAACTCGGTGAAGTTTCCCCTTCCTGCGTACCACACAAACCGCATTGTTCAGTTATTTTCGCTCTTAACACTTGCACATCTAAATTCGTATTCCTCACACTTATTTGTAAGGATTGCAATTTTCTTAATTTTTCAATGTTATAACTTTGTTTAACTTCATTAGCAGGAAATTTCGAAGTTACATTTCTATATACCACAGTTTTATCCTCTGTGCTAGCGATGTTTAAGTTATCGATGAAGGGCAAATGACTTTGTGTATCTGTCCTTAAGGTGGTGATGCTTGTGAAGTAACCACCGCGTAAATGTAATATCACAGAATTGTTTCTGAATGAACTTGGTTGCACCTCGGAGAGTTTGTTTCCTAGATGAATCAATCCGGAAAAGTTTATTCCCCAAGTTAAAACGATGGTATCTAACTCGTTGTCACAAGCCTGCCATATTCGTAGCACGCAAGCTAAAGCAAGTTAAGACGGTTGAAATAAGTGGAAATAAAAATAACCTTCTAAACATACCTACAGCGGAAGAATTTGATAACACTGTGACATCAAGTTCAGCCCATTTTGGGTTTGGACTATCTATTTTTTCACTAGTGTAAAATGGTGCACTCATTGTAGTTAAGTGTAAAGTATAGTAATAGCTTCCTTCCTCTTCTGACACTATATTGTATGCGGTTACTCGATACAAGTGTCTTAGGCGTAACTGACATTAAAAAATAACATAGCAGTTAAAATCTTCAAAATATATAATTATGCATTTACCTGTTGAGTTATCAACGGGGACCATTGTCGACACCTTTGCTGTTCAATGAATGAGTCGGTTAATGATAAATTCATGACATCTGTAAATTTGTTTGGGGTCCTTACAGTTTTAGGTTATGTTAAATGTCAAGTAACAAAGAAAATTTATACAAGCAGTTACACGTATTGTTTATATTAAACTCGAAATTAAGGCGTACTTACGGGAAGTACAAACTCTAAAAAATGCGAATTCAACAAAATTTTATCTAATTAATCCTGGGAAGTTACTCAGATATTAACACTTCGACAATACTACCAACTCATTTTCGCGTGTGTTTTCTTCTGAGACTTTGACATTGACATTTAAATTAAACCATATCATGACAATTAAAATCATATCAAATTCTTTTATTTAAAATTTATTTGAGGAGGTTGAGATTAAATCCATCAATACAATATTTTGATAAATTTTCCTTAGAGAATTGGAGATAATTCCTGAATTTTTAAAGGTTACCTGCATTGCATGGTTTTTAAATGTATGTTTAGTGCGATCAAATAAAAAAGAACATTTTGCGTAGGGCGTGGATTAGGGGTCGCTAGGTTTGATATCATTTCAATTTTGGGGTAGGATGTGGATTTGAAAATAAACTTATTAACTTACTTATAGCGTTTTCGATTCACCTGCACCGATTGCACCCGGTGTATTTGCATCTTTTTTTAACCTCATGTAATAAAACGAGATGAAGATACTCTGAGTGCGCACTAGTGCAGTCAATCGAAAACGCTATTAGAAAAAGGAAATTCAGACGCCACTGTCATTCCACCAACATATTAGTGTGAAAATATTAGTGTGAAACAGTCTTTACAAAAAAGTAAGTCACTTTTGGGTCAGTCAAATTCATTCATGTCATTTTGACAGCTAGAGCAATAATACAGACTAATCAGAACTGATTGTCCTGATCCTACACTGCTTTCAACGAGCTTGATATCGATATTTACATCCGATTATGTTTTCTTATTAATTAGATTAGGTTTGGAAGTAAGTATCATGAATGTTCTTTGCAGGCCTCTGCTTCTCGTTCTAACCTTCATGTGATAGATGTGAATAATAACTGCGTTCCTTTTGCCACAAATCTTATCTCAGATCACTTAAACGTCATTTCCGTTAACACTAACAAGTAAGTTTGAACGGATATTTAATTTAGCAACCAATGGGAATGCTCGAGCGGCAAGGTGGGAGGTCGAAATCTCAATTCAAACTCACTTTTTCATACTAGTGGAAATGACGTTTATCTGATCTGAGGTGAGATTTGTGGTAAAAGGAAAGCACCTATTGTTATCAAGCTCACGGAAAGTAATGTAGGATTAGAACAATCAATTTTGACCTGCCTATATAAATGCATGCGATGTGGTGGCAGATAATTTTAGAAATTTTGAATATTTATTTGAATAGTTAAATAGTACCTCTTTGGAAAACAGTTACAAGTCCAACTGTTGAAATACGTTACGTCCGACACAGTATCATACCTGCTGTGTTGCCAATAATTTTCTCATTATTAACTCAAAAGAAAATTCCTTTTTAACACAAAAAATTCTAATGATTAATTTTTCAAAACAGTTTTTAACAAAATCAGTAAAAATTACCGTTTTCCGTAATATTAGCGAGTTATCGCAACCATCACGTTAACTTACGGTAAACGTTAAGATCTTGTGATCCAATGGAAAATGAATGGGGCCACGTAATTTTATCGTTTACCGTAAGTTAACGTGATGGTTGCGATAACTCGCTATTTTTCTCTTTCGGCCTTAAAATTCCCGCAAAACGGGAGATTTACCATACAGTTGGCAACACTGGATACCTGACAGAAAACACAGACAGAAAATACACTTCAAAATTTAAATTCCACATCTCAATTAAAATGACAACAAAGGCTAGTTTATATATATATATTATGTAGTCTATGTTTATATCGAGTAATGTTTTCCACTCTTATGTCAACTCAGAACTGAAAGAAAATAGTGTCTCGTTTTCTATGCTCGGATGCTCGCCGCAGTACAGTAGCGGTACAGTACTTTAATATTTTTGACGTTCAGTAGGACATAGAATGCATTTCCTGCGCGCAAACCTCACTCTTAAAACCTTGTGATACAGTTGCGGACAGAAAATTTCGGACGTCACTGTCATTTCACTGACGTACAAGTTCAAAAATTCCTTTATGTATACGTCAGACGAATGACAGTGACATCCGAAATTTTCTCAATTTGCAATTGTACAAAGCTTACAGACTTGTCAAGTTGTAGCACTTAAGCTGCGCACGACTATGCGTATGCAAAATGTACTAGTAAGGGGGTCATTCTAATCAGGCTTGCAAGTTACAACTGGGATGATCCTACTTCCGACCATTATCGAGACTGCACAACCTTGCATCTTGTTACCACCGAACATTGCCGAGATTGAAGCTTCTTACCAGTTGCTAAGGAGGTACCACCGTTGCTAGATTGCAAATCCGATTAGAATGACCCCCTAATTCTGATATTTAATACAAATTTTACTGTTAACAGTTGTTGTTTATTTTCTATTTTGACGAAATGCCTTATTCGCGTTTTTGATCTCCGCTAGATGCCGCTGCATATCACCACTTCTCTACAGTCACTAAATAAATACAGTACCGCAATCCATATGTGTGTAAGACAAGGAAGCCACGTTTTTGCATTAAAATGGCCGACTTTTCTAGTGATTTTCTTTCCGGAAAGTTTAAAAGGCCAACTTTTCTAGAGATTTTCTTTCTGGCAAGTTTAATCAAACTTAGCATCTGTCAAATTAAAGGTTAAAATGTCCAAGTGTGTCGTTGTTAGCGTTAGACATTTGAATTTCCCGCCAATATTTTGCACTAAAATGGCGGCTCATTGCGGTACTGTAATTATTTAGTGACGGTACCACTTCTCCGCCATTTCTTGTGAAATCAAACGACGTAGGCGACCTCTGGTGGTCAATCTTGATACCATCAAAAGGGTGAACAACATTTCACGGATTGGTTTATTAAACCAATCTGTTAAAAACATGGACCAATCAAACTTTCATATTTAACGCAATTGTTGTTCACCCTTTTATCGGTCAACCTCTCGCGTTGACAATTAAGTCGCGAATATCTCGCAAAATTCCCAACACCATCTCATTTTTCCTAATTTTGGGGAATTTTCCGGCCATTGGCAGCACCGATTGATACACGAATCAAGAAACGGCACTCTGGCTTTCACGGTAATACGTACGATTTGTTTAAACTTTTTGAATAACGATTTTCCGAGCTGTTGCCTTTGCCTGCAGTGTTTCATTTGTATTTCTTCTTCTGTTTTTTGTTGTTGTAAATTTGCGATTTTTTAAGTTTAAAAAGTTAAGGAATTTGTTGTTATAATTTTTTTTAAATACGTACTCGTGCGCTTCTAAGAAAACAAAATAGAATCGAAATGCTTGTTGTTATATGGTGAGTGCGCGTTTCGATTAGGTTTTGTTTTGTTGTTCTAATTTCAGTACAAAAAGAATTATTTATAAAAGTATTATTTTAGCGTTTAAGCGGACGTAGCCTGGAGAATCAATAAATTATTTTCGCGGTAGTTTTAGTTCAAACGGGCGCCGCGCAATGCGACACGATACGCAGTCGCAGTATGGATGTCAATTTAGTTTAATGCTTGTCTCTGTGTTGTTAAGACGATTTTGATGTGGTGGAACAATGTTGTTTTTAAAAAACAAATGGACTACAAGTAGTAGGATTTATATTTCTACGAATCATGACCGAGCCGTCTGAGGAGTAAGTTTCACATTACCGTAGTTACGGACGTACGGGCATCCCAGCCAGTGTCCTCCATTTTTAAACGAGCTCGCATTTTACACGAATACTCGTCAATTATAAGTTAACCGAGCGACGTTCGCTCAATTAATCCGAATTATCGGTTTAATTGGTGTTATTTCGCGTCGGCCGTTCCAAATTTCCGACTGTCATAAAGTATGTCGTTGATCATTCATAGTAACTAATCAATGGGCCCCATTCATACTTACAATTCATGAATGTTTTGTTCGGATTACGCTACCACGGTACATTCACATTGAGATGCGGCGTTTATTATACTTCTCTCGCCTACGTTCTCTAGACTGGTATTTTATGAATGAATTATTTTTTCCCCGATGTGTGTTATTTATTTTGTTGCAGCTTTTTATATAACATTCATTTTTAAAGCGCCTCATTTTATATAATACCCGCTTTCACTGTAATAGTGCAATTATAACATTAATTATTTTGATTAAAATAATCTGCTCCTAATAGGCAATCGGAAGTAGATAACCTCTAAATATTTTATTCCTTTCGCGTTGTACTTATTTTTATTTTTTAATGTAGGTAGACCCTTTCGTTTGAAAATTGCCTGAAATCTCTTCCAATTCTGTAAATGTGGAGGAAAGGTCTTAAACGGTGGGTAATTATTTGAAAGAGGAATGAAACAGATGTTGCCTACTGCTCGCCTATTCTAGTTTAACAGGAAATGATATGCAATTTGTGGTTCTAAACGGCTGCACTATTTCTTTTCACGTTGTCTACCTACTGATTTTTCCGTGATATTAATTCAGATTTGTTTATCTCTATTGTACAATAAAATATTATACATATAGCAAAAAATAATCAGATTAGGTTTTTTTTTTTTTCAAAAATATTTCTACAATTTTTGGCGTTTCTGTGTTAAATTTCTTTTTAAAAGTTTGATTATTGTTTTTTGAACTTTTTTTTCTGCACTATTTACTGTTACATACCTATACTTATTTGTAACAAGTGTTCAACAAGAAATTAACTCGAGTTAGCCTTGGAAAAAATCGTATGTCATAGGTCATAGCGTGCATATTCATTTGTCATATGTCAAAAATTATGTTATAACATTTTTTTTAATTTTCGTGTTTTAAATAGGTACCATTTTTAGCCACACTAAGGCCCGGTTTTACATTCGTCGGATAAGCATTATTCTTAGGACCGGTCTTTCCATCTTCCAGTTAAAGTTATCCAGCGAATAACTTGATTTTTATGAATAGTTGTTTGATTTTTATGAATTGTTTCCATGGTAGTTATCCGTCAGTTAGTTTATCAAGAGGTGGAAAGACCGGCTCTTAGAATAATATGACGTAGGTGTGACGTAGATATGGAGGAACATTAAAGGATATTCGGCGAACAATTATTCCGTACTTATTCCAAGATTGTAAAACTGGGCCTAAGAATTGCTCACCGAATCCGTCCTGTTTATATTTGGTTATTGAACATACACAAAACTTTGGCGCAAAAAGTTTTTTAAAAACATCAATAAAAAATTTTCCCATATGGTGCGAACTTTTTGGCGGTGACTGTATAATGTGTTAGTAGTAATATAAGCCGTTTGTGATTTACTTGAGTTTAAAATATCAATATACAGGGTGTAATCGAATTGAGTGCAATAATTTCAGAGGGTGGATCTAGACGGTCAAAAAATGTTTTACATGTAATATGGTGTTTTAAAGTCATCGTTTTAGACAGAAAAGAAAATTGAATTTCACAAATTTCATCAAAATGCGAATTCCTGCATACAAAGTAATGTTCCTATTGAAAATAAACGATTTGCAATGTTTTTTTTATTAAAAATTTTACGTCAGTTTCGCCAAAATAAATTAGTTTGTTGCTTTAAATTTCTAATAAACGAAGAAATGGGCGTGTGACAGCACCCCACCAAAATTCGCATGTGGCCGAAAGTATTTATTTCTTCATAACTCGAAAACGGTTCACATTTAGGGCACCGTATTATATAAATTTTTTATCATCTTGATCCAAGCTACCATCCTGCGAAATTATTCCACTCAATTCAATGACACCCTGTATATTAACACTAAAAAAAACTAAGGAGGCCTGGAAAAATACTTTAAGAGCTCCTAAATCACTGTTTTAGTTGACAATGTAAATTCCAATATTTGAAATGTAACAAAAGCAATTAATAATAAAGATTTTTTTAATTTATTTACTGATACTTTAATTTTAAACTCAAATATGTCACAAACGGCTCATCGAAATATCAACATATTATTTATTTTTTAAATATGGAGAAAATATTGTCTTTCCTTTTAGCGACCAATATACAGGGTGTTTCTTTAAAAAAGAACAAAAATTTTATATTTATCTCTAGGTTGCAATGCGCTTCTGTTTTTTGCAATAACTCTAAAAGATAATAAACCCTACAACTTTTACATTTAAAATCATTATTATTATTGATACCCTTAGGAACTCCTTACATTGTCTAATGCAGCTGCGATCGATTTACATAAAATACTTTTTATCATTTTTGACATTTGTTCATAAACATTTTGACAATACTGTTTATCATTTTTGACATTCGCTTATAAACTGGATTTTTTCTTATCAATTTTGTAAAACTAATTTTTAAGAATTTCTGAGTGAATATGAAATAGGAGGTACAGTCGCGAGCAATAAATATTGGTCGTCATTGATTGTCAAAGATTGGTACCGGACTTGAATTTTACTAAAAAAAAAGAGATTGCTATTTTAATTTTGAATACTGAGAATGATCTCTTAAAAATTTAATTTGTTTTCGACATTTTTTTTGGATAGATGGATATTTACCTGAAGATTTTAATTTCTGCAATTAAAACTGACATTTTGATTGACAGTGATGACCAAAATTTAATGTTCGCGACTGAACTTGTGTTATTAAGAAGACAAAAAGGAAAATCCTTATTATTCATATTTATTGATCAAATTTTTATCATAAAATTTGCCATAAAAATAATATCGTAAAGTTTTTCATTGCTGTTATGTATTATTATATATATTTAACTTAAACAAAATAAAAAATAATAGGTTTAAGGATAGTGTTATAGAAATTATTTATTTTCTCTAATTCATGACTTAATATCAATGTTATGGTTTTCAGAAGGCAATGTTTTATAAATATGCCGTCATAAGTAACAAAATATGAAAATAGTAAATGATGATTTTGTTAACAATTGAAACAAAAATAAATGCATCAATGTATCGTGCTTTCAATAAAAAAAACGGTCAAGTAGGCTATAACACGCTTTAATTTTTGTAAAATATTTTGTAAATTAGTAATAAACCTTTATTTTTGAATGTCTTCTTCTAACATCACTCCAACTCAAAAGAGATATTGCAAAAATAAATGTTTAGTACTAATTTATTAAACTTTTTATAAAAATTACAGCCTACTTGACCGTTTTTTTTAAATTGAACGCACGTTATTATTATGCTTTTAAAGAGCAAGGTAAATATGTTGCAGTAATCACGTTCAAAATCGACGGATGTAAAATTACATAGACAAAAAATAATTAATTTGAAACATTAAATACGGGTTTAGCATTGATGGAGAGTATAATACCATCGCATAATCTGTAGTGTTAGCTAATTTTGATAAATTTTTGAAGGATAATCCGTTGATGAGGGATAATTCTCTGATTAGTGAGGTTCCATTGTGTTACCTAAATTGCGTTTACTTTACAGAATCTAAACCACAAAATGCAGTTTGTGATAACACATACTTAATCGGGTTTTCTTTCCTGTGGGTTATTTTAGTGTAATGAAACCAAGAGACGATTTTATACCATGTCAAATGCTTAATAAAAAATCCAAGTAAACTTTTTCTTTCTTAAATAAAAATAAATCGTCAGTAAAAACAGGATATGAATGAATACTTATCAGTAGTTCATTCACAAAGTCGTTTAGGTACACAGTGTGAATCGACCTATATTTAGACTAAGTATGTAGATAAAAGTCTAATCATGAAATGGGTATTCAAACAATTGTATCAGCGATTGAAAGAAAAGAAAGAGAATTTACATAACCTTTAAAATCTATTATTATAACGTGTGATCAATATTTTTTCTAATAAAGTGACCTATGGAAAGAAAATTGTATGTCCTTGATTAATTGATTTTTTCAAGTGCCATTTCAATTATTAATAACTGTCAGTGTCGATGGTAAGTTTAATTCATTAACAGAAATCTATGTTCATGAGAGTTTATTGTTACATTGCGAACTGTTAAATAACAATCCAGTAATCTTGGCGAATTTTATTAACAATTTAAAACGCGGAATTTACTTGTGTTTACAAGAGAAAGACGGACATTTTACACATTCTATGAACCAGTTTTTTGTTGCTTTTGGTTCGTGCCTTCATTTTTTGGAAAATGTAAACTTGGGATTAGATATCCAAACTTTTGAAAAAAAACATGTTATACATAAGGACATCAGTTAGATTTTGTATAGGAATGCTATATAAATAATTCAAATGGCATTTGAAATAATGAACTAATCAAAGACACACGATTCTATTTTCATAGGTCACTTGATTAGAAAAGATATTGATCACTCGTTATGTAATTGCATTTCTGCCTATATCTCAAACAGGGAGGCAATGCAATGCAAGGATCATTGCTGCAATAAGCCACAAGAAAAATTGCATATTACTCGTAACTTTACTTGATGGCATTGCACGTGTATTGTCAACATACCTAATGCCTGTTTTAGACAGTCATATTTTTGTATGAAATTTATTACGAAGAGAGAGAGAGATAAGCTACCACAGTGAATGTTGATTGGTTGAATTGACACTTCTCACTGACTTCGTAATAAATTTGATACAAAAATATGACCGTGTAAAAAGGGCATAACATTAAATATTTCAATCTCATATTGTGCACGCAAAATGTAACCTGCAAGGCAAAATAGTGTTTTTCGTTGTTGAAATTTCATGTTGCAGTATCAAAAATAAGTTAAAACCTCTTAAAATATTCTGCAATACAATAATAATTACAGCGGAATGCAAGGGGTGCAATGCAAGAAATCTTGCATCAGCTGAACTTAAACTTTCATTGTGCGCATGCGCACAATAGAAAGTGGGTCTTGCTGCAATACAAATTGCATTGTGTAAAGCGGCTTTCAAGAATAAGCAAGAAATTCTTTTGTTAGATACGAATTAGGCAACTTTTTTCTATTTAACTGTATCGGTACATCTTACAATTTATATTTCTTCAGTGCACACTCAATTTGAAACAGCCTCCTGTATACGTCCACATTCTGTACTACATAGTGCTAGTCTAAAGTTCTTTCCCCTCTGTTAATTTTAGAACTAAATAAGATAGAAAGTTCAGACAAAAACCAAACAAATGTACATTATTTTTACCATTATAACGATTATTAATAAACAGTAATATTTTTAGTTAATAGCTTTTCAGTTACAATAGTAGAGAAATGCGATGATTGCTGTCTTATAATATTTCAAATTTAATTTCATTAAATATCTCAAAAGTAAATTAAAACAGTAAAAAACTGCGACGTCATTGGATGTAGAATTAAAATTTCATCTTACCATTTAAAATTTTGAATTCTATATTGCGTACAGCGCTACCTAGCGGATATTCTAAACTAGTTATCTTTCAAAAATTAGTATTTTTTTATGTACGTTTATTTTGTTTTTGTCTGAACTTTCTATCTTATTTAATTCCAAAATTAACAGGGGGGAAGGAACTTTAGACTAGCACTGTATATTAAAAAGATATTTTTTTATTCGTAGAATGAGACTTTGTTTTCCCAATTGTACCTACAGGGATCGAAGAATAGTTTTCTTCCAGCTATTTGAATTTAAAAATTAATCTATAATAGCATCCTTATACAGAGTGTACTTATCCGCTTGTAATGTTGACTTGAATTGTTTGAGCGCAATTTCAAACTACAGCTCTGTAGAGCCACGCCCACCACCAGTGTTTAAGGGTTGGTTCAATACTGTACAATCTATATTGAATCCAAACAAACAATATACAATTGATTATGAATTTCACTTAGTATCATAATTTAAAAATGTAATTAGAAAAAAATATCATCCTTACATTTCAGTGCACTTGAGGAAGCCGTATATTATAAGTTATCACCAAAGCTAACTTTAATTATCATCATCATCAAGGCTAATTAGACAAGTGCCTGTTAGCACTGATGATTTTTTCATTTTTATTTATTTTCCAAGTTTATAATTTTGAAATGCACAATAATTTTTAGGGCAGTTACCCTATCAACAAAGTAACAGTTCAGTATTAGGATAACGAATCAATCTTGTTTTGCAAAAAATATTTAAATATTGCTACGTAAAAATACCCAGTGAAATCCACTTGTTGCAAGAATGAAACTTTCCAGTAAAAGTGCACTTATTCGCACGGGCTGAAATCAGAGAAACGTTAAACAAAGAGTTTGCGGTAACGTTTAAAAATAACATGGATTCTCTACAGGTCGCTTCGGAAGAGCGTCGACCTAATTTCAGTTTCCCAGGGGTTGTTATTCTCTGCAGTACTCATTCATGCTGTAACTGGGTCGCGAAATGCAGCGCACATTGTTTTCCGGCCTGCTCTAGGAAAATCACGCGCGTTTTTCTTTCCGAACCACCAATCAGAACACGAGTTTTACATTTTTCCCTCCGTGGTCACTGCTGACGTCACTGCCCCCATTCAGTTCTTTTGCATGGGCTTAAATGGACTTCAAAATGTATTGATGTATTTCAAGAAGTTCACATTATTTTTTTAATTATTGGCCAAATTAAGAAGTATATAATTACAATTTTAATTTAATTTTTATTCATATTTTAGCTTTAATTTATTATGTTGCAAATTGGTTTTGATTCCAATGGAATCCTGGAGTATCAGCTGTTTCGGCTCTATTTGAGGCCTCTTCAGCAGAAGAATAGCTCGATAATTGAATTATTTATTTTGTGCTACAATTAGGTTTTTTGTCAATCATCTTATTCTATTCGTTTCATAAATTGTAATTTTAATCAAATGTGACTCGGTTATTGAGGTAGAATTCCCGCAGCAAATAAAAATTAGAAAAGTCGTAAAGGGAAGGGTTAATTAATAAATTTGTTTCTCTTTCAGTGGCAACTACTTGGTGCGCGTGCGTGCACAGGTGATGTCAAGAGACGACAGCTCGGGCGGTTGGGTGCCTTTAGGGGGTGGAGGGCTCAGCAATGTCTCCGTCAGGAAGAAATCCCGAGCGTCACCCTCGACAGCTCCCGGCATCGATCCCATGAAACCAAAACATGATTACCTAATATACGGAAAACGTATTAGTGACCAAAGTGTAAGTTTTGATATTTCCTTTCGTGAAAGTATTTTTAGAAATTTCCTCTGACTTTTTTCCCCACGAATTTCTTGAATGTTTCATAGATGAATTCCAAATATGTAGTTGTTATGCTATTATCACACAAATATAATTATGCGTACAGGTAAAATTACAATTTTTTTGTTCAAAATGATCAAGGCAAATAACTTAGACATTATCAAAATTTAAACCGAAAACCAATGTTAGTAATAATTCGAATAGTAATTTGTACAGCTCAAACATTTCATAAAAGAACAATAATATACTTGAGAGTATTTTAATATAAAGCGGTTTATGGCTTTTAATATATCTTATACTATTCACTCACTGAACGGCGATGTGCAGATGCATTTGTACATGACATTTAATGTAATTACTTTTGAATTATTCTGATTATAACTGAGCCAGATCTAAACAAGAAATAAGTGATTTGAAAACACGAAATAACACAGGTAACTTGTCAGGATATATTTATAAGATTTATTCGTTCCATGTTGTAAAAAATGTTTAATTAAGTCTACGAAAAGCAAATTTCAAATTATAAATAACAAATTAAAAATTAATACTTTATTGAAATAATTTCGAAGCATATCAACGAACTATGTAATAGCTTTTACAACAAATATTTCGTTTTATTTCAAAGTCTGTCGCGTGCACAAAATATTCCGACCATTTAAAAAAAAGAAATGTCTCCATTAATTCATACATTTCTTAAACCATTTAATAATAAACGGTTTACAAGTGCACATGAATGCGTCATCTATTCGCATTTTTCTAACTTATTATTTTATCAAAATTTATAGCGGATGCATTTATGTAAATTACACTTTATCATCACATTCTAAGAAAGTTAACAACATGGATTGCGATTAACAGTAATCTTCGTTGTTGAAAGGCAACTGAATTTATCGTATCCAAATAAAGTACGTTTCTTTTAAATTTATCAAACGAGAAGTAATTCAAAGAGCTTTCAGGACCGGCTCCTATACATGGTTGAGGCAAAGTTATTATATTTTGTATTCATGTTTGCTTGAAAATTGACGTTGGTACAGTGTCAAACGTTGAAAAAGTTTGCATTTTTTTTTAAATATCAATAGGATCATGGAGTATAAATAAATAGCTGCGTCTGGGCACAATATTTTAATTTTGTTCTTATCATGGAGCTTTAAACTGTTTGTCAAGTGACAGTAATTAGCAAATAACATTTAAATATTTTCGGGTTTAAGGTCGGACAAGGAAAAGTTTTTTTTTTATATTCAAAGATATGAGTACGTGGATCCTCCCAATCCACAAGAGTAAAAAAACCTTTTTAATAAGAGATGTTAATAATATAGCTTGTATTTTTGGCGAATATTTGTCGTATTTGGTCCTTTATTTAAGGCCGGTTCTGTATTCAAAATTATCTCACTCGTATTATTCCGTTTTTATTTCGACTCCTGTAGGTGCCATTTTAACAGCAAGCTTTGATAGGTACTTTGATTTGCTGTGGAGGTCGTAAAAATCAGCTCGGTTCTTTTTATTTTTTCTAACGTGCCCTTTTCTAAAAGACATGCAAGTTTCATTCATTTCTCTGTCTTTATCTCTTAAGAATTGCTACAATTTCGCCTTCTATCAAAATCTCGAATCATGATTTTATCAGTGTTGTCATTCATTAAGTCGTACAGTATTTCTGAATGAAAGTTTGTTTTTATAAACATGTTTTGCATAAAAACCTGTCTTCAATTAATAATTAGTAAGAGCAATAGTTTTATGTTAGCAGTCTTAACCTAACAGCTATTAAAAAAATTGGGAAGTTATTTATACAAATCATCAAATAATTTTTCAACAAAGAAACTTGTCTTCTTTTAGATTGTGCTCAGCTGTACAATAAAGAAAGATTTTGAGTACAACAAAGTTATGCCAACATTTCATCACTGGAAAACAGGGGATAAGAAGTTTGGACTCACCTTTCAGACGGCTGCCGACGCCAGAGCTTTTGACAAAGGGGTGAGGACTGCAGTGGAGGAGCTGCTGGACGGTAAGTGGAGCCCTACATTAAAGGTTCTAAATCTAAATTCAAGTAAGATTACCTGGATGTTATTAAATCACATAAAGCAATTTGAAAAGCAGTTTATTAAAAAAGAAAATGAATAAATTTCAATAATTGCAACAAAATAAGTCTACGTAAACCTATTTTTATTAGGTATAGCCTGAAAATTAGGTAGGAAAGTCAGTACTGATTAATTCCACCCTGGGTATCATACTGTCAAACAATATAGGATATTTCAGATTAAATAAAGCACTTAAATTGAATCTAAATCAAATTGGACTTGTTACATATTTATTGTGATTCTTTTAAATTTAATATTTATTTAAAAAAAAATATATTTTCTATATGGTTTACTATATTTTAGAAAGATAAATTAGGTTACAAATTACTTAATTAAACTTAATTATACTCAATTAACTCAATTTGTAGCGTACAAGACAAATGTTACTAAATTTCGGTCACTTCCTGATTCCGGTTACATACACCGAGGGACTAAGAATTGCTTGCAATTGAAAAAATTAGTAAAACCGCGTCTGCGTTTATTATTAATAAGCGGATGAGATCACAGATCAAAGGCAAATATTGACAATACACATTGTAAATGCTCTTTAAAAAAGAAATGTACTTATACAAATAATACGTAAGTAACTTGTTTGCGTTTCTTGCTTCATAATTTTCTTATTGGTTTTCATGAAGTATCATTTTTTAAATTAAGCAACTTCCTTTTCTCCTTGAGGAGTAATTTTTTTCTGATTTATTATTAACTAATTAACAATGAAGGGAAGGAAATCATAATTAAATGTTGTTTATTGGAAGTATGTAATAACAATAAATAATTAGTTTAAAAATGAAGGTTTTCAGTAGTTTTTTTTCTGAGAAAATTGTTTCTGATTAAAAGATGAAAATATAAACTAAGATTTTAATTTCAACTTAAGGATTAATTTGTAACCCTGCTTACACTGTAGGGTGCTAATAATATTTCTTATCTGCTCTATTTGCATTTTTTTCATTGCTTTCTTACTATGGGATTCCTACATGGTGAGTGCAACTACATTTATTACATTTTGTTATTGAAAAAGTGGTCAAACTCTATTTCTCAGCAAGTTCTTGTAACACTTCTAATTCCCAATTTATTTGAATCAGCTTTTGTTACTAATTTTTAGATTTTATTGTAAAAAAAAACGACTTGAAACTACTATTAAATTTAATTATTTACTTAGAAGGCCTTCACCTTTTATATTAAGAATTTCTTGTTTAAAAATCTCGCTTAAAAATTACCGTGCTAATAATTTCTTCTAATCAACCTATAATTTTTTTAGGTTTGACGGAAATATACCCCTTATCACCCAAACGCAAAGATGTTGGAGATGACGACGTTTTTATGGTACGTATAATTTTATGGTACGTATTATTTATGTAAATCTGAGGGACGTGAAGGTAAAGTATACTTCATTCTATGAATTCCTCAAAATAAAATCTGATAGCATTTAAGTTACTAACTTACTATCTTTTAATTGGCAATAAGTAAACAAATAAATAAAGTTAAAATTGCATGTGTTAATAGTGTAGGTAAGTTTAGTGTATCAATTTTTTCAACTGTTCTGTTATTAAAATATTCTTAGTCTCGACAGTTATGCTTTTTACTTATATTAGGTATGCTTATTATTAGTCGTAATTGTTTACAGAGAAGGCCACAGGCAGTTCAGATCCGTCCTTCTAACATAGTCACTTTTGTTCTGTAACACTGTAACTTTTGCATTTTCAGAGGCCCTAGCCATAAGGTTCGGTTTTGGATAGAAGTGCACTCACTTCAATTTATTAAATTACATACAAATCTTTTAATTTTGTTGCTGTGATGGAGCAGAAGTATTTCTCGCAGAGTATCTCTGATGTGTGGCATTTTCTAGACGTTGAACTTACCACAAGAGCCCAAAGACTCTCGCAGTTCCAGCGATTCAAGTACAAAAGGTGATCATCTGCATAGGATACATTTCATAGGTGGAGACCGAAGACTGGAACCAAGACAACCTACATACGATCCCATAAAAGGTGACAAAGGTAAATGTCATCAACTTGATTTTTTTTTTTTTGGAACGTACAGAGTCCCAAATTGGGAGACAGATTGTATTTCTATCTCAGTTTAATTTTAAAGATTCACAGTTGCTTAAATAGGAAAAGTTTTGCAAAATTTTATGGTTAATGAAGTAGTTTATTATTTAAAAAAAATCTGAAGACTAAAACTAACACTTTTATCAAAAATTTATTTATATTACTAGAAATTTTAAACTATTTTCTAGGCAGAGGTCAAAATAATTTTAATTTCAGGTGAAAATTATTCATATGTGCAGCTTACTTCTGTACATGAATACATATATCCGGTTGTAGAAGATCAAAAACCCGCATTAACAAGACGAGATTCAGCATCGAGTCTGAAAAAGGGGGGTTTGGAACTAACGTCTTCGCATCAACCACCGTTACCCTTAAAAACTAAACCAAAAAAAGCTAAACTGCAAGTGCGGTGTAAACATTGCCATGAACTGTTTCTCGAGGACAAGAATCCGAAAGGTTCTTGTGAATATGCACCAGACTGTTTAAAATCAACTATAAATACGGTTTCGTGTATTGGATGTGCGCAGTGTATATGTTACCATTGTGCTGCTGACAATGAAGGTGATTTCGCGCAACACCCCTGTGAATGTGTCAACGATGAAAATTGTACTAAAAGGTGGATGTGTTTGACCGTTTTATCGTTATTCGTACCTTGTTTGTGGTTCTATCCCCCTTTAAAATTTTGTCACTGGTGCGGCATCCAATGCGGCATGTGTGGTGGACGTCACAGCATATGATGCCAGACTCATAGCATTTTACGATATTAATATTATAGTCTAATTTACGCTCCCTAATTTATATGTTTTCATTAAGTTTTTTTATGTAAAATTTCAATATATTTATTTTTAATAAGAAATATCTTCCTCCCTTCGGTTCACTTATCAGCCTCTGCAACATAATCAACCAAAATAGAAGTACATTGTTATTACTTTGCCAACAGGTAACTTGCAAAACATAAAATTCTGTATAAGTATTGTAATTGTTCTTACATATGAGAAGTTGTCTTTATCTTTATTTTGTAAAACTTCCAAAAATTTCAAATGTTTTATAAGACTGCAAGTATAATCCATTGGGTATAAATAAGACTACTACTTGTGTTCGATATTTTTTTTGACTATTCCAATCACGTTATTCTCCTTGGATGGCTATGTGAATAAATATAAATTTCCTTGAGATACTTATTTATTTTCCTTTTTGTCTTAAATCTAGTGAAACAAAATTCTTTATGTAAATAATTATAGAAAACGAAAGCGAAACAGTTTCAAACTAATACTTGCAGGGACACTTTTGTTCGATAAAATAATTGAATAAACGCCTCGAACGGTGAATAACTATTTATTAAACAACGAAATGAATCCAAGTTATTAGCGGTTCTTTTTATTCAGTTATAATTATGACAATATCTATCATATTTGAGAGCTTCCTATTATTGTTGTATTATTTGTTCTTATGTAAATAATTCTAGTCATAACGAAAGACTTGTGGAGAAGTCTCGAAAGGAATAATTTTAATGATTATATTCGTTACATCATAAAATGTGTATAAAAAAATTAATAAATCAGATATTATCCTGAAATGATGTTTAAACGGACAATCACAAGTTGTGTGTTTTGTTGCTATTTTTTTTGTTTCGATTTCAGTCAACCAAATCAAAACTTGTTATCAAATATTTAGTAGAAATAGTCTGTATTTTATTTACTAACATTTTAATGGAATCAACATTGACTTACAAACACAATTTTTTTTTTGTTGTAAATAAAAAGAAAAGGTGTATGTTTTAAGGCACAGATACATCATGAGCAGTTGAGACTCGTTCTGATTTATTTTGGGAAACCTTAAAAGCTACTGGAAAGGTGAAGAAAACAAACTCTCTGTTTGTTGGATATAAAAAAGAAATTAACATATCTAAATAAATGCGAATCATGCTTGAAAATCATCAATTTCTAACCGTCTAGTTACATCAGCACATCATCTCCACACTTTTTAAAATCATTGAGTGATATTTAGTAATTACATATTACATCAAATCAGCTCTTTTGTGTTTTCCTCAAGTCTTAACGACCATCAAGTATTAACTCTACTGTGATTATTTGACAAGATTTTGATACAAGTTGTCTCAAATCAAAAAGAAAAATACAAACAAAAAGTTTATGCAATTATAACCTGTGTTCTAACTTGATTCTTGAAAAAATATAAAGCTCCTTAGTGTATAGACTTTAAATTACTAGTGTTTTTTTTTAATGTTTGTACTTCATCTTGAAATAATTGCAGTTGCTTGTGCAAGTAGAAGCAATATTAGTTTAAAATTCTTTCATTTTTAAAAGGCAAAATTCACAACAACACCGTCGGATCTACTTTCTTGATCATATTCACACTGGTGTCCCATAATTTTCTAGACACTTCATCATCTAAATTCACCTTAGTTTTAAATCGCACGCAATCTCTATAGATATAACCAGATTCGTTCTTAATGCTTTCATCCGTAGCACAAAATATGGCAGTTTGAGCTCCCTGAAAAAATGTAATAAACATAATTTTGCTTGAACTCCTTACATAAACTACTCGAGTACCTGCTTTGGGCTTCTCATGAACAGGAAAGCGGCTGGAACCACGAAAACGAAATATAAAATCATTCTTCGGATGTGATTTCTGAATAGGCCGGTGAAAACCCAGCCTGGACACAAGCAGTAAACGCGTATGCCTTTACTGAGTGTCCTCTTCGCTAGTTCCTTGCAGAAGTAAACGTTGGCTAATTTTGAGTTGGCATACAAATGATTAGCTTCGCTCGGTTTTTCTAAATTTAAATTTTCAAAGTTTATTTTCCCCCTTTGGTGAAGACTCGACGTAACGATCACTACTCGACTCGCGTGAGCATTCTCTAGGCAATCTATTAATAGGTTCGTTAGTAGGAAGTGTCCGAGGTGATTTACTCCGAAGTGTATCTCAAAGCCATCTGTGGTACGAACTCCGGATTTGTCATTGAAAGAAACTCCTGCGTTATTTACTAAGATATCGATTTTATTGTATTGGCTTTTAATGTTTTCAGCAAATTTTATTATTGAATGTACTGAGGCTAGGTCCAATTCTAAATATATCTGCAAATAATGAATCAACATTACAATTTCGTGTTTCTTTTTTTGATAAAATATAACCATTTTTGTTCTTGGCTTTTATGGACTACATAAAATTTACTTCAGACTTGGGTATGCACATACAAAAGCGGGTTGTGTTAATTGATTTATGATCTCACAGTAAGATAAGAAACAAATGACTTGGTTTGGAGTTATTCAATTGTTTTATACTTTGTACTTTTAAATTGTATTATAGCCATATAACAGTATTGAGTTCTGTGTGAAATTTGTTAAAAAGTGAGAGACTTGACCAATCAGACTGAGAAATTCGGCCCCGTTATTTAGTCTAACCATTGACTTGACGATGTTGTGCAAATTGACCTTTCTCACTAAACTCGACCATAATCTTCAAGTCATTCAATTCATTTTATGCGTATTCAAAGCATCTCCATTTCCACCACTCTAACTGTCAAGTCATTGTAGATTGTATATTATAATGCGTACCTTATTTGTTTGAATTTGTATTTCATTTTCGATTTTTGCAATCGCTTTAAGTGCCAAGTTCTTATTTCTACACGCAAAAATCACATCTGCTCCTCGTTTACATAATTCCTTCGCTATTTCATAACCTACACCGGAGTTAGCTCCTGTTACAATTGCCACCTTGCCAAATAACTTCACTGAATTTTCACATTTCCTCCATTTACTTTCACGATATTTTCTAATGCCAACAAGTATTAAAACTGTGGGTAAAATATAATACAAGAAAGGATACATTTTTTTGCAGTCAATCGATTGACATTTGACGATTTGACATGAAATTAGCAAACAGATAAATGTGATGTTCTTTTATTCATCGAAGAGCTAAGCGCACTCATTGGAATTGGAAAAACTTCAAAGCATATTATTTTTATTCATCATACATTTTGCGATTAAATAATCATTCTGGTTTTTTATTCTTCGATGAGGTAATCTAAAACTCATCGAAGTCATCTGGCTTGACCACTGGAGTGCGTTCAGAATCTTTACCTCCGAGAACGTCTAGGGCGTGCAATCGTATCTTTCTCTCTCACGATTTTTAACATATTTTGCGTTTCGCTCATCCGTTTTAAAACGACTTGTGTTAACACTATTTCCATGACAACGGGCGCGCTCTAATCGCCCTACTTACAAGTGGGATGTGAAAAGTGCGTCCGTTGTCATGGAAATAATGTACAGCTGAAATCAAAAAACGGGAAATGTCAAAATAAATCGACATGTTTTTTCAATATTTTCTAAGTGTCGAAATGGATTTATTAGAAATAGGTTAGAATTATTGTCATGTTAAAAATAATGAAATATCCACGTTTCTTTCAAAAGTAAATTTTTTTTTCAATTTTCCACATTCCTAATCACAAGGTGATTTGTTCCGGTGAACGCGATCAATGGATGACAATTAAGGGGCTTCATTCTCGAAACGAGGGAGAGGGTTCGTTTTGCGGGAGTGACGTCAAAATGACGTAGACTCTCGTATAAACCTATACAAACTTATCGAGAAATGCGTCATTTTGACGTCATTTTCGGGAGCAATCATGTCTCTCTAGTTCGAGAATAACCCCCCAAGTGTTAATGATCGCGTTCACCAGAACAAATGAGAACAAATCACCTTGTGATGCGTTTCTGATACGTTTGTATTGCTGTTGTCTGTCTGGTGAACGATTACTTAGTTTGCTGCTTGCAGCGCTAATTCAGCGCTAAAACTTTACGTTTAAAAAAATGGCGTCTGATTGCAATCATACACCAAACATGTTTGCAATATAAACTCCCAGTCATCATAAAAATTGCCAACAGTACGCGACCATTGCATACATTAGGTCTGTTCGATAGCTCTGCACTTTTCTACACTTTCTGCACCAACCGCTCCTGAGAGAGTGCGATTTATATGACATAACATAAGTAGGAGTGAGAAAAATATGGTAAAGGTGTTAAGTTAAAAGTGTAGAAAGTGCAGAGCTATCGAACAGACCTTTTTTCGCAGAATAATGCAATCAGAAATGTTTGTATGGTTTCAGTATGAATGAATATGATTCATATTGAGATATTATGAAAGAAATTAGGCTTTATTAGAGCATATTTTGTAAAACAAAGTACACCTGTGTAGGATAACAAAAAGTCTTGTTGATCACAGTGTATAATTTCCTGTGGAGCTTTTATAGTTTTACGTGTGGCAGCACTGTTTTTCAAATTTGTCCGTTTCTAGGGCGGTCGGATTCGACCCGTTTTCTTCTTTCTAATATAGTGTGAATTTAAACAGGTATTTATTAGCTTGTTCTAACTAATTGAATACCTTAAATTCATTAAGGGTCGAGATATCCATCTCCTATTAAACTTATTCGACGAATAACTTGATTTTTCTGAATTGAATTGATGGATTTTTTTATAAATTGTTTCCATGGTAGCTATTCGTTTAATAACTATTAGCCAGTTTATTAGATAGATATCTCCGCCCTAAATAGAATAATAGATTGATCATGGATTGATCAAAGTGTGATCAAAGTTAAATGAGCATGTTGTTTATTCCGCAGCATGAATTTCTAACCTAATTTGAGAGCCGTGTTCTTTCGCACATTAAATTTTGATTTAAAGGCGTTTGATCGGATCAGTAGTCTTCTTTCGTTTAGGTTTAAACTGATCATGATCCCTAATCCCCTTGCCCCTCTGGATCATTGAATTTTTGTGATTCGATTAGCGAGACGTGATTTGTATGGGCCTTGTTTTAAAATTACTCGAACAGCCGTTCGAGCATTTATTTAACATGCGATTTCTTACCTTAATCAAGTGCTAAATTAGGTAGGAAACTGCATATTAATCAAACGCTTGAACGCTTGTCGAATAATTTTAAAACACGGCCCATGGATATTTTATATTTGGTTATGTGAGTGTTCTTTCGAATTTATTGTGGATCTCAATTACTTGATTATGATCGATGGATCACGATTTGAAGTTGTTAGCGAAAGAACATGGCTGAGATATGCTCCTTTTGTCCGTAGGGCGTAGATTAGGTATAGGAGTCATTGCACCCTCCTCTGACTTTAGTGCTCAGGGTAGGTACTCCTTATTTAATATCCAACTTTGTCTCTACACCTATTAAAAAATATTGACGCAGGCCCCACGAAGAATCAGTTTTGAGATTATGGTGCCTTTCTTGTCCATATATTTAAAAATCTAACACAGGTATGGGAATACAGAGTGGTGATAAAGTTCCGCACCAAGCTCATAATTTGTTTATTTAATGCTTTTTTGCAAAATCCTGAAACAGATGAATTTTTATTTTTAAAAAGACACATTTTAGTGCAAGAAGCTTTTCTCGATCGGCATTAATCATTAATTTTTTTAAATGGCAACCCTAATTTTTTCATGTAGGTTTTGATAGTCCTTCTTGTCAGCGAAATGATGCCTTACACAACTTTTTCGAAAAAGTAGACATGATCCAGACCGTCTGGAATTTTGGTGCGAGACTTTATTTCCACCATGTACATATATAAATACTGAAGCCGAGTAATAAACACTGCAAGCCCCCCCGCTCCCCTACCCCCTTTTTTAGGTAAATATTTGTTAAATCATCTCAGTTGTAGGAATAAGTAATTACGTGGGGATTTCATATTCTATAAGATGCCTAGTAAAAAGGTGGTAGAGAAATGTAACTTAAAAATATTCTATCCTCCTCTTGATGAAGAGCAGCCTCCAAGAAGATGTATGAGCACTTTACTACAGGTTAGTTAGTAATTTAAATGTGATTGCTCAACGTAATTCAAACTAAAATGATAAACCATTTATGTGATTGTTTGTTTCTTTTGTATTTGATTAAGTAAGTTTTTAACAAAATATTAAATTTTACTACTGTGATTTAATGAATGTAAACTATTTTTTATTTTCCAGGGAACAAAAAATCCGATACTCTACCACAGCTTGCGCATTGGGTACAAACAAAAACCAGTGAAACCAAGTTATGTCAGGTTTGCTAAACATCATCCAAAGGTAGCATCGTCATTTTTGTGTTATCACAGTCTACTTATGTTTTATTTTATAGTTACGGCATTCGTTAAAATTGTTTAGAACGATAGCGAGGAACGCGAAGCAATTTTGCAGTCGATTCAAAAAAGACTTGGACATCTTTAAGGAATTGAACTGGATCATTCCACCTGAATTTTTCGGTTGTCATCAACACAGAAAGAACTTTTACAGAATAGTGAAGAAATTACTATCGTGTTCTTCCTGTGAATGCATTTACACGAAGAGCGTGGTTTATAAATTTAAATTTAAAAGCGTTCCTTGGCTTGATAGTTTCAATAACAATCAAATATTGTGGAGAAGGTACTGGTATCTTGTAAGTAGTCTACAATTTCAAGTAAATGTGCATTGAACACTGAAAATTTTAGGGTAACATATGGTTATTAGAAAAAATTGTTAAACCTATAGTGAATCGGTACTTTTTTTCTTTAAAAGACGGGCATTCTTACGAGATCAAATTTATACCGAAGCATATTTGGTATTCTTATGAAGCAAAAGTAAATTTCTATTATTGTTTCAATTCGTTATTTGGTTTGCAATTTGTAGATTTTTAATAAATTGAAGTGTCTAAATTGGATTAGAGAAGCTACAAATTGTAGTGATCACGTGAGGGGTACGTTGAATGTGCTTCCAAAAAATGGGCTTCAAGATTTTGACAAATTTCGCCTTTTAATGAAGGTTAAGAGTAAAAGGTGGCTTGCCTGTGTCCTGGCTGGGTGTGCAATAATGCCTTTTATTTTTAAGGACTCTGCAACAGAAGCAAAGGCGAATGATTATTTTTAATTATGCGTCAAAGTTGGACTGTGCACAAAGGGGGGATTTTTTTAAAGCTTGGAGGGATTATTTGCATGAAATAGGGAGTCAGAAATTATATGCAGCTAAAATAGATGTTACAGATGCGTATGGCAACGTGGATATTGGTATACATTTCTTAATGCAATCAATTTCATAAATTATATCAAAATTATTTGTAGATGTATTGGTGAATGTAATAGAAGACATGCCTCACTATTCGGTAAGGCAATTACAAAAGGTAGCAAATACATATACAGTAAAGTTTTGATTAACCGGATTAATTAATGCAGGCCTAAATCCGTATAAGCGAAAATCCCTATAATCGAATTCATTTATTAGAGGCACTTAAAAAGCGTTGTCATACATAAATAGCACTATTTTTAATTATACTTACTTATTCATAAAAGAAGAGAAGGTGATGAACAGACAATAAAAAACATAAACATTATAAACAGATATAACAAGACCATAAACATCGTAATCACATCTATACTACTTAATTCCAGAAATGTGTAATTTTTGTTTGCTTACACTTTTTTTTTTCAAAATGCTACATAGTTCCAGGGGAAACCGCCAAAAACGTATTTACATATGTAGGGGAACTACATTCTAAATTTAGAATGCTGAATTGCATATGTTACACAATGATCCGGATAACTGCTGAATCCGGAAAACTAAAGATCCGGATAATCAAAATTCTACTGTAATTGAAATTAATCTCCGCCCACAATAATTTTGTATCCGTATGGATACATGTGGGCGGAGATTAATTTCAATTATTCCTTAAAACACACTCTCCTTTACTATTTTTAGCAAATACATATTTTTTTTAAAACAAATATTTTTTTAAGATCAAGATAAAAAAAGTTTTGATGAATTATTTGAAAAATCAGTATGTAACGTTGAGAAATCCTGAGCACGCAGGTTAAAAATGTGGAAGTTGTTTTTTATTCATTTGCAAAATTGCGATTTATTTTTAGGTAAAGTTTATAAATGGAAACACGGCCTTCTTCAAGGTGATTACTTATCGTCAGCGTTCTGCGAGCTCTACATGTAAGATGATTGGTCTTTAATTACAAAAAGAAAGTACCAAAAATTGTCAAATACATAAATAATTTGTTTATGTTTTGTAATTTTTAGTTATACATTGTTCACGATCTATTTAGACTCTAGAGGGCCATGCTTTTTTTTCGTCAAGTTACGTACATGGATTTTGATAGAACTCAAAATGTGACAAATGTAAAATTCTGACACTTTAACGTCAGTCCCATCGACTATATTGCTTCTTATACTCTACGTTGTCATGAAGAAAGTAAAATAATAGCATTAAAACAAATAAATTACTTGTGACTTTGTAATACTAAGTCAAAATGCTCAAAATCATCAATATTTTTTGGTGTCAGTTTTCAAAAATATAACCATCAAATTAAAATGGAACATATTCACTTGGAGGTACCAACAAAAGTGTCACCCTAACATGGCCTACTCTGAGTCTAAAAAGATCGTGAATGGATTATAAACGAGTATGTTGCAGGAGTTACATGGATAAGAAACATTTAAATGAATTTTGCAAACCCACGGTCTTCCTTCACAGAACGGTTGACGACTATCTCTTCTGTTCTACAAATCCACAGGACATATCGAGGTTAATTATCAAATTATTTCAAAATTACTATACTTAAATACGTATATTAATTCGTGGTAGGTTTATCAATGTAATGATGACGACGCATAAAGTAAATGCTAAGAAAACACAAAGCACCGAGGCACCACATTACAATAAAGAAATGGAATATTGCGGAAGACTGATTAATACAGAAACCAAAGAGGTCGGAAGTTTGTACAAATTTAAAGAAAACACTGCCATTAGGTATAAGTTCAAGCTATTTAATAAAAACCGAGTTTTAGATAAAGAAAGGTAATTTCATTAAGAGTTGGGGCAAACATGTTATTTGTGTTTTGTTGCAGCATTTTATTAAAAGCGATGTATTATCCCTACAATAATTTTCATTTTAATAAAATTGTATTAAATACTGTTTATAATTCGGAGGATAAGGCCCTGCAAAATTTTTTCCGTTCCATGATCTACTTGGCATACAAATTTGACTTGAGTGTTATGATGATTTATGAAAGCAATAAAGCATTCTTGTACGGCCAGATTTTGGCCGATACATTGTGGCATTATTCACGACGAAGTCTGGGGTATATTAATAAATTCAAAGGTGAAGTGCTTTTTTTTTTGTTGATGTGTTTGATGTATATTTGATTCGTTCATAGGCGAAAACAATAGAGGCTTTATTAAGTTCTTAACTTTGGTCAAAATTGGCTACCAAGCGTTCTTGTTAGTCTTGAAAAGGAGAAGCAAAAAGTACGAGCTTCTCATAGATCAAATTAAGAAAGTTAGTGCGCTTATTAAATTAAAGTATTATCGACCAGATGATTTTAGGAAGATGCCCCCTTGTTTCCGTGCAATAAGTGAGTGTGCTTTCAGTTGTCATTGTTTATTTCAAATTTTTTTTATAATTGATGTCATTCTCTGTGCTGTTTGTTGCCAGCAGGTAACTTATGTATACAGGGTGTTATCAATTAAGATGGCAATAATTATACCACGTATAGAAGACATCAAAATATTGCGATTTAACCTAATTTATCTATATCCAAAAGTTTTTCGTTTCTGAGATATAACCTCCTAAAGGGACAACTTGGAAAGTATATTTTCTTAAATATCTCTGGAACGGTTTGAGATAGAGGGTTGAAATTTCATATGTAAGATAACTGAAATTCGAGGATGAATATGTACATTGTCAAGGCATATTTGACTTTAGAAAAGATTTTGAATTTCTGAAGCAATGTAACCTTTTGACCTGAATATCTCGAAAACGGTTAATCTGACGAAGATGGAACTTAGTTCATTTCCTGTATAATTTTGTTTGAACTTTTCAGTTTTTGTTTCAAATTATTCGAAAAAGTGACAATAAAAAAGTTATTTACTAAAATGATAACCTACTACCCAGGATCTACGCCACTGGTGAAGAATGTTCAATTTTGCCTAGGACATATCCATCCTTGTATTTTAGTTGTCTTACGTATCAAATTTCAACTTTCTATCTTAAACCTTTCCAGAGATATTTAAGAAAATTTACTTTCCAAGTTGTCCCTTTAGGAGGTTATATCTCAGAAACGAAAAACTTTTGGATATAGATAAATTAGGTTAAATCGCAATATTTTTATGTCCTCTATACGTGATATAATTATTGCCACCTTAATTGATAACATCCTGTATAGTATTATACAGGGTGTTTGGATAAGGTGGTCCGTAAATTTGGATACAGACTCAGTAATAAAAACTAAGCATAAAAGTTTATATAAACATATGGGATTTAACGCTTTGTTTCTAAGATATTCGGCATTTGGAAAAAAATTATTATTCTTATTAATCTACATAATTTATATCTAGATGGGTACTGCTTTGCTAAGTAACCTGACAAAGTGAGTTTGACATTAGTTTTGACCAGTTAATTTTGTATTTTTTAATAAGGAGTTACGAATACGTTTTAACTGGTCAAAACTAATGTCAAACTGACTTTATGACTTTTATCACTGAATCTGTATCCAAATTTATGGACCAACTTTACCAAAAACCCTGTACAATTTTAAGAACATAACATAACTTGTAAAAGGCATAAATCAGAGAAACCGGTTGTTAATTAAAAATAAAATATCTTTTGCCAAGACGCAGCTTTTGATTTACACAATTTTTTTTTGTTGTAGGAATGTCAAGAGTATTGAACATTGTTAAAAAGTAGATTTTATGACATAGTGATAGGGGGAGTATTCTTTTCCGTATCTGTTTTAACAAAATTTGAATTTCCTTCATTCTGTATACTAAGTGAGTATGTTCAAGTTGTATGTAGTTGTTGTCTTAATAGCGTTTCTGTTTCAGGAATTTTAAATTTTAAATGCATTTGGGAAAATGCTTTATTGAAGTTATTTATTATTTACTTTTTACTTCTTCATTTTATACAAGTGAGTGTTTTTGAATTGTAACT
This sequence comes from Dorcus parallelipipedus, assembly GCA_958336345.1. Lineage (NCBI taxonomy): Eukaryota > Metazoa > Arthropoda > Insecta > Coleoptera > Lucanidae > Dorcus > Dorcus parallelipipedus. The sequence goes on along the minus strand of OY284480.1, from coordinate 23,640,589 downwards.
GTTTTTTTTTCTGGTGTACAAAATCAAGATTATTTGAAAAAGTATATTGATGAAATATGTATTATGAATACCAATAGCAGTGTTTAATTAGATACTGCATCTTAATTTCTGTTTATTTTCTCTTTTTATTTTGCTATATTTGAGTGTGCGTCAGGTTGTGGTTGTTGCTTTATTTTAATTCTTTTCCATCAAAGAATATCTTATGTCAAAATCTCAACGTGTAATATCCAATTATTTTTCTCATCGACATATTACACGTTTACATTTTGGAAAATTGTGCTGTGAAAAAAGTATATGTAAGAAAAATGGAAACGTCTAAATTGAGTTTTAGCTCAAAATCTCCTATCATTTATTTTTGTCAGAATAAATAAACTCCACTTTCTAACAGTAATTTTTTTAGTGACCAATTAATTATTACTATAGTGCATAATTATCAGGCGTTTTTTACACAATATTTAATATGAAAAATGCCTGATAATTATGCACCAACCTATTACATTGTAGAAATATTTTTTTAATGAAATCGTTCTAGGAAATTTTTGTATAAAGCAAGTTTCAAAATCAAAGCATTGCTTTCAATAATTTTATTATTAATACAAATTTAATTCAAGTCGTATATACAAAAATGTATATGTTATAAAAATATACACGTAGCATTTAGAAAAAGTACAATCATAAGTAACTCATTAAATATTAACTTAAAATATAGGGGAACCTCAAAAGCATTAATACTAATTAAAATACTTAATTTCTTTTAAAAGTCTATAATAAATAAATAAAAATTAATCAAGATTTAATCTGCCTAATGGGGGTAGAGTAAGTGAAGAAATTAGGAGGTTTTTCTTAATATCTTAAGAATTTTTTGAAATTAAGCGTTTTTCAAGAAGTTTAACTTTTCAAGATTATTTGTTTAATTTTAAGGTATTGCAAATAACCTTGTTAATGCAAGTTGCTGTAAAAAAAGGCGTAGCATTTTTTTTCACCCTTAAGCGGCCAGTGGCATTATCTTAAAGCATAACTTTATATTATAAAAAAATACTGATGAACACGTTTTAGTAGAACAAAGAGAAAAAGTCCGGCGTTTCTAAAGTCTACAAATTAATCATTATTGCTGAGTTTTTGATGTTCAGCATTCTTAATATCAAAGTCACCGACTCGACCGTTGCTTCCATCGTGTTGTCTTGACGTGTTGAGGTTTTCTAATTCTACATCGTCAAATGTTTGATTATTAACGCGATCACTTTTCCTCCAATTGTAACATTTGTTCCTGAAGTAATTCGCGATGTTTTTCCTTGGAGGGTTCGTCCATAGTATTATTGCGCAAACTATTACCCCCTGCAGTGAGTGTATCAAATCCAAAAATGTCACAGGCGTGTCAAATAAGTACGTCACTACCTCTGCAAACCAGCAGAGCATCATTATTAGTACGAGGAAAGCGCAACTGCGGAATCTGAAAAAAAATTTCTTCTGCAATTCGTTTAACAATTTCAAAGCAATTTGAAACAGATTGTATGTAGTTAGAGTACTTACTTCCAATTGATTTCATCTTTCATGTACTTCCAACCGTTTTCTTCCGAATCATTGTTTCTACTGATGAAAATACCCGTCCATGCAAGGATGATAATATTGATCACTATTGATGTAACCACTGGTATGAAAAGGAAGAGTTTCTTTCGAATGTCAGCTGAAATTCAATATGAAAATGATTTACAAAATGTTATTCGAAGAATTTTTTAAAATTATTTCTTTGAAATAGATTTCTCAGCACACTGTATAACTTTGAAGGCTGTAAGTAATATTTTCCTATTTCCTTACTTTTACTTTTAAAAATTGTATTTTATATGTAACATTTTTTAAAACAAAATAAAGTAAATGTGTGTTTTAATACCTGAAATATTTTTTTTTTACTTACATGTAAATCTGCAGGAACTTTCTAAATAGTTCGTTGGCATTAGGGGTACCACGTTATATATGATAGAGGCAATAAAAACTATCAACGGCACCGTCAATGCCAAACCTAAATATATCCCTCTTCTTCTCCTGGTAATTTGATTTGTCTTTTTAAATTCCTCTGACGTTTCTTTCGGTTCCTCTCTTCCTTCTTTATTTTTCTCAAGGCATGACCTGAAAATATTTTTCGCTCGGTGTAACAAATATAACGAAAGAAAAATCGGTCGGTATTACTTAGCGAAATGTAGTGTTTCGTAGCATAATGCGGTGAACCAAGTGAAGGAGGACACTATCGTAAACTGAAATATAAAACCTGAAAAGGAAATAAAAAATTAAGTATATAATTTGTTAATTTATTATATTATAGTATTCGGGTTACATACGAATATTTATTTAATTGTGTTTTTAACAAACGAATTGTTAAATGTTTAAGGCCCAGTAGTACAATGCCAGTTTAAATTTAAGCTGAAGCTTAAACTCATAATAAAGATTATTTTAACAATTGTTTAAGCTTTGGCTTAAAGTTAAACTGGCATTGCACAACTGGGCCTAAATAATGTATATTTCTAAAAAATACTACTAGCGTTTTCGATTCACTGCTCTAGAGATAGAAATATTCTAAGAGCATTCTAAAGCAGTGAATCGAAAACGCTATAAGTGTGGATTGCAATTTTACTCAGGTTTTTACCAAACTCAAGATGATCTTTATTTTCGTGCAATACTGCAACAGATATAATTTTTTTTTGTTATAATTAATATGTAATGTATTTAATCTGACGTCTATGCAGCAATATTTTTATTTTATTTTTTGTTGTTATAATGGGTTCTTGTTCTGACCAATTCTAAAGAATGTCCGTCATTTCACCATGTTATTAATCAGCGTCATATAGTCTCTTATGAGTTCAATTAGCTGTAATTACGTGTGAAATAATAATAATAATAAAAAAATAAGCGAGATCCCCATACTGGCCCTCGAATTTCAAACACCCTGTATATATTATTACCAAGGTTATGTTCAATTTTCGAAAATCGCAATTCTTAGTTTTTCTCCGATTGTGAAGAAACCGTTTGAAATATTTCAAATAAAAGATACTCATAAAATATGTCAATCCTTGGGGGGATATTTGATGATAAAATGTGACGTGTTGAGAAAGTTTTAATAACGTATTCATTAGTAACGAGTGATCAGTATCTTTTCTAATCAAGTGTTCTACGGAAATAAAATCGTGTGTCTTTGATTAGTTCATTATATCAAATGCCATTTGAATTATTTTTATATAATTATATTATATTTTTATATAATTACATTTCTATATAAAATATAACTGCTGTTTTTATGTATACATGTTTTTTTATAAATTTGGATATATAGGCAATTACGCAGTCGCAGCTTGTAGCAATGACAAGTTTTAAGGTTACGTTCGGTACATGAATTTTGTTATGATGATTCAGTTAAATTGTTATGTTTTTGAATTAATTAAATTTAGTGCAATAAAATGTATTGGAATCAATGTTACGTTTACAAAGATAACGACGTCAAATGTATACAACGAAAAACTAGTTCATAGAAGGTGCGTAAAATGTCCGCCGTTCTCCTGTAAACACAAGCAAATTCTGCGTTTTAAACTGTTAATAACAGCCGCTAGGATTAGTGGATTGTCATTTAACTGTTAACAATACAACAATAAACTCTTATGAACAAATATTTCTGTTAATAAATTAAACTTACTGACACTGACAGTTATAAATAATTGAAATGACACTTGGAAAAATGAATTAATCAAAGACATACATTTTTTTCCATAGGTCACTTGATTAGAAAAGATATTGATCACGCGTTATAAAGGAAAAATATTCTTTGTTGCGATGTGTTATTTATATAACAGGTGATCAATATCTTTTCTAATCAAGTGAATATAATTGTGAAATAATTAATTAAAGGCACATGATTTTATTTCCGTAGGTCACTTGATTAGAAAAGATATTGATCACGCGTTATAAAGGAAAAATATTCTTTGTTGCGATGTGTTATTTATATAACAGGTGATCAATATCTTTTCTAATCAAGTGACCTACGGAAATAAAATCATGTGCCTTTAATTAATTATTTCAAATGCCACTTGTATTACATATTTAGATTGCATTCCTATACAAGACGATAGGAATGCAATTAAAAGAATTCAAATGGCATTTGAAATAATGAACCAAATAAAGATATATTTTTTTCCATAGGTCACTTGATTAGAAAAGATACTGATCACGTGTTAACAGATTAATTATACCGAGTGATTTTTAAAATTTTTGTTTCAATTTGCCATGACATCTGGACAGCTTAAGTGAAAAGTAAGTCATTGCACTCCTTGATCAAAGAGGGGACACTTCAACAAGGAAGTGCATCGAGTCTTCCCGGACAAAAATTGTGTGATTGTGATTGGTGAAAACTGCATGCCACACCTTGTATCATGCCAATGCCATTTTTCGTTCCTTTCCCTCGTATTTCGCTTACGTCAATTTAATGGGACTACTGGTTCGAAGTCATTGAAACTACTCGGCAAAGATCAAACGTGCCAACACCGAGTATCTTCTCTTGAATAACTTACCTACTCTTTGCCTTAATGTTGTTTTACAGTAAAGCTAAGACATGTCGTCCAAATTCCATGGCAAGAGTTGATATAACAATTTAAAAAATCACCCGGTAGTTTTATCTGCTTGAAGCTGTCAGCTGTCAGTCGCTAGCGAAACGTGGAGCTTCGAGGGATATTACACACGAGCTTAGTTTAATTAAATATTACTGTTAATTATTCAATATACTCTAATAACTTACCTAAGACATGACAGACTTGTTCAGTAGTGACGACTTGAGTGAGTCCCAAGCAGAAGAACGACATCGCCATCATACCCGTGTACCCAATTATGCATATTCCGCGGGTATCTCTGATCTTCTTGATTATGCAGTACAAACTGCAAGTTATTATCAAAAAGACGCACGAAATAAATATACCTATCCGATAAAAACTTTAAAAAATTAGTTGGTCGCTTAAAACGAACCGACCTAACTTACATACAGCGTACAACACGAAAACGTTTCGTGCTTCTTCAATGGCTGTACAGACGAATGCGGTGGTGATGTATTTCGTGTCGATTTTAACCGTGTCTATGCAGTATTCGTCTAAAGTGAGTTGTCTCTTTTCTGATATGTATAGCATGTTACCGGAAGTTAAGAGCGAGTAGTTATCCCCATCTGGTTCTAAAGGATACCTGAAATTAATTACTGGAGGTAGAACAAAAAATAGAGTTCTTTTAGCATTCTTACTTTAGACAATTTATGTTCTGCATATACGGGACGAAGACAATTCGGTTTCTGCTCATGGCTATGTCGTTTAGATGAGTTTGGTTGCTCATGTGAATATCAGCGGTAATGTTAAACGGTACGTTACTCGGTTCACATCCGGTATGTTCTACAATCATAGTAAGCGGACAACATTTTGGAACTCTGACGATAACTCGACCATCGTCCTATTCAAAAAGAAAATACATTTTATTATACCTTTTGTAATTAAGATTTTTTTATATTCTATTAAACTCGGAACTGAAAGGAATTGGGTTTATTAAAAACGAGCCCCTAAAAAAAAAGACGCTGTTTGAAGACGTGTTGTATCGATTTCATTCATTTCTGCTCGGGGCAGATAAAAAATGTACGTGTGTATTCTGAGTTAACGAGGTCTGCATGTGTCGTGGGGATGCAATATACATACATCTAGTCGACGTGGGTTCTTACGACCCCCTCACTCAAGTTTCACCACTCAGGGAATGACTTATCTTTATTTTCCAGTGCGTTTCGTAATTGAAAATGTGCATGCGGTGACATTCTCATCAGTTATTTATATCATGTGTTCAGAAAGTAATTAAGTACATAAAGCTTGACCATGAAAAGCAAAAGTAATGTCTACTGCAGGCTTTAGAATTCATTAACTGCGGTTGTTGTGATAAGTTTATTTTTGAATAAGCTACAATTACAGTAATTTGTACAACATGCCCAAACTTTATGTAATTACTTTTTGAACTCACGGTAGATGTATAGGAAAATCGTTCAAGGTTGTGACACTAGCAAATTTATTCATAATATAATAAAAAGTGATTGATTTAAATCTTGAATGAATGTTTAAAAACTTACCGTAATATGAGGATAATTCCTTGACTTTGGTATTTGCACGTTTTTCGGTATATTTATGTGGCCGAAATTTTGTTCGAATTGAATACACCAAATGCCCAGGTACTCAATGTCCCTCACCGTAATATTTCCTGGCAATCTAATGTAAATACTTTGCCCTGTATATTGGGGCAAAGTTTTGGTGTAAACGTGGTTTTCCCCCGGTATTTTCATGCCAGAAGCCGAAGGTTCTGAGCCGTTACCGACCCAAAAATGGGCATTCGGTGCTTTACCATCGTAGTGCAAATTCGGGATGAAGAAGGTCTGTTCGTCTATTAGCAAAACGGTATTGGACCTTAAGCCATGCCTAAGAGGCTTGAATTCTTCTAAAACAACTCCGAAAAGATTAGGATCCTAGAGAAAGAAAATTGAGAAATTATTTTTAATATAGCTTGAATGTGATGTGATACATACCAAATAAGTACTTGCGCTTTCTTCAAATCCTAACGCCTCTTCCATAAAAACATGTCCAAAGTTACGTTCGTCTCTTCTACTCCAAACAGCTAAATAATCTATGTCGTGTATGGTAAGGTCGTCGGGAATATATATTGTTACGTTCTTCCCGTTATACGATCGAAGACTCCTCGTAGAGTTGTTCTCATCAGGAAGCAACGTTCCATTTCCTGATGGTAAACCCCTGCCTATCCAAAAGTTTGTTTCCGTTGCCAGTCCGTCGTAATAAAAATTTGATATGACGAAGGTCGTCTCGTTGATCACTTCGATGGGGCCCGATTGGAGAAAATGGTCGAGTTGTCGGAAGGGTTGTAGAAAATTCTTGGACTGAAATAACAACAACAAAAAACAAATTTGTTTAAATAGATTAACAGACAGATAATATCGTCGGTGGCAATTAAACGTAATCTGTGGAGATAAGTTGCTTTAAATAAACATTTTTTCACGTCCAAAATATGTTAAGAGCCGCAATTGTAAATGTAATAATAAATTAGTAAATATTAAAAAAAGTATCTTCGTATTTACCTGTTCTAGTCTCCAACTTTTCAACGTCTCGTCCATAAAAACGTGTCCAAAATTGTGTTTGTATTGAATGCACCACATCGACAAGTACTCTATGTCAGCTATAGTGATATTGTCGGGCAACACCACGGTAACGTTTTCACCTTCAAAAGCTGGCAGCTTTGTGGTACTTTGGTAAGGTACTCTGGTACCATGCGGTGCGGGTTCCCCTCTTCCGACCCAAAAGTGCGCGTCGGGTCCTCGCCCATCATAATACAAATCACGTATAAGGAAAGTCTTGTTGTCCAAAACCTCGATGGGGCCGGATTTCAGACCGTGTGCCAATTCTCTGAACGGCCGCAGTTTCAATGGAAGCATCTGAGAAATCGATTTCATTTAAAAATGGTGCATAGAATTCAAGTGCTCAATAAAATAATTCAGAGAATGAAAATGAAATATTTATGTCAGATCTTGTGAAAGACCATCGAGGTTGTTGTGGAAAGAGTATATTGACATGGTGTGGCTAGAAAAATGGCAAACCAGTCAAAAGAATATGACGAAGGCAGGAAAGGTGTAGAGGAAGACCAATCAAAACGTGAAGTGAGAGTGTTGAGACTATTTTAAAGGAAGACGAAGAAAAGGTTTTTACACAGAAGATTAAATGGCATAGCATATGCCTCACACCTTAGGGTATAATCAGGTTTTGATTGATGATGTTGATGAAATGCATGTAAGAATAGAATTGTAAAATATTTTAAAAACGAATTTGTCAGAAATTATTTAAACAATGAATACGGCCTTTAGGGTTTCACGCATAAAAATCACTCGTTGTTATTTTCGATTGAAGTCTCATAACGGACTTATTGTTAGAAGTGTAAGGTATAAACGAACAGAAGTTTGTGGTACAAATTGCACGGTGAGAGGGAACGTCACACCCTCGAATTTCAGGATAAATCTCTGTAAGCGATATCCTTCGTAGGGGGAGAGAAAATCACAATGAGTAGGTGTGCGAGAAGACATCGTGTCGCTATTGATATTTATAATCTCCTTAAATTTAGTTACCGCAAATTTGATCTTGAGTTTTTTTTTTTAATATAAAACGAAAACATAATTTCATGCTTTTATCATAATAAGATAACAAATGTTCAAATTGTTCGTCATTAGTTGACTTAGCAATGTGCATTTTTATAGGAAAAAGGCAGTCTTTAATTAAATAGTAGTCTCAGACGACAAAAGCGATTTTTCCTATACCACCCTTAGTACTTTTACCGCAAAGAAAGAAAAAAAAATCTATCAATTCGGCCAGAAAAAATATAGAGTGTAATTTAAAAACAACATAGCCGGAGATTTCGACATTGAAGCAAAAATAAAAAATGTTACTTTATGGCAACTGTTTTTGTAAAATGCCACTACCACCGACGTTCCTCACTTTTTATTTACCCTATATGTTTTAATCCCGAATGAATTATAGCCAGACGAATCAAACGTTAAAAGCAAACATTTTGTTTTGTTGTACCTAAGTAACTTTTGTGAACTAGTGTTTCCAAAAGTGTATTTTGCAAATTACCAATTTGTTAAAGAAGACAAAATTTCACTTTCATTTTCCTATTATTAAATAATTTCCGATAATAGAACCATACCGTCGATAGTTTCCATTTCCTTAACGTCTCGTTCATAAAGACATATCCAAAGGTGCGTTTGTTTACGTAACACCATATCGCTAAATAATCTATATCGTATATAGTAAGACCTTCCGTCAATTTAACGGTAAGGTTTTGACCATTATATGCTGGAAGTACTGGTTTGTTATCGAAAGGTAATGACTTGACGGTGTTTGCTGCGGGTTCTCCCTTTCCAACTGCGAAGTGCGCATCGTGGCTTTTTCCGTTGTAATGGAAGTTTGGTATGTAAAAAGTTTTGTTGTCCAAAACTTCAATGGGCCCGGATTTTACATCGAAAGCCAATTCCCTGAAGGGTCGTAGTTTGTACGGAAATATCTGGAAAAAAAAATAAGAAGAGTCATTTTACAGAAAAACAGGTATAAGAAACTATGAACTTGACTTTAAACGGAATTAATGCGATTAGTTGAAATACGAACTCCAAAATATTTACTTGACAAATGCACGAAAATTACCTGAAGAAAATTATTCCGTACAATAAAGTAAGGCCCCCACTTTGAACACCTGCTCGGACAGGTAAACAAATAAGTCACTACAACATGAAAATAAGTATTGTTCTTTAATTTTAATTTTAATTGTACTGTAAATAGAGTTTATTCCCATGGCTCAATATTACGCGTTAGCCTTCCATTGTATTTTTTAATTAGTCTGTTTTTTAATGTTGTTTATTCGGTTCATAATTATTGTTTGAATACTAATAGACTTTGCTAATATCAAAGAAACGGCAACGACAACCAGAATTTAAAACATTATAATTGGTAAAACAGTATAATTGTTTGGTTTGTTAATTATTATAATTTCGTTTTGTGTGCGTCGTTCAATGAGAAACAAATTGTGTTATTATAAAAGACGAATTATTAACACAAATTTGTACAAAGTCTAACAAAATTCAACACATGCGTTCGGTGTGTTATTTTTTTAATTACCTGTTCACTTTTGTGTGCCTTTGAAAACGTAATTGATTTTAATTAATTATACAGGGATATCCACATAAACCGTTCGTTAAAAGTTTTCAAGGTTGCAGTTCACGTAGATATTTGAAATTGAAAGGAGCAAGGGTTTTCCGTAGAGATCTCTTTAAATAAAATAAAATTGTCTTTGTCTTTGGTTGTACTGGAAGTCGCTTATTTTAAATGGAATGCTATATTTTTTATCACGTTTTTGAATCCTACATGTAAAAATATATTAAATTGCAATACATTTCCCTATCTCTAAAATGCATCATTTTTAGATATTTTGAATTTTCTTCGAAATTTTGATTCTGCAATCTGATTTTCAAAAAATTATAACAGCTGTTATTGAAGCAATTTTATTTGTAATAGCTAATATTGTAGTTGAAGCTTTAAGGTTCTTAAAAACTCCATCAGCATAATCTATTAAGCTACAGGGTGTCTAAAACGCACCGCTCCACTCGAAGATATTCAAACACAGAAAAATACTTTTTTTCAAATGGAATGACCGATATTTTAATGCACCATGGTATGTGGAATCAAATGCTGCGTCGAACTGTACTAGCATTCCCTATACCTAACTTTAACAGTTTTTGAGTTATGAAACATTTTCGATTTAATTCATAGAAAATTACAATTTTAATAGGCCAAATATTTTTAATTTTATTAAGATAGCATGGAAATTATAACAACGATTACTGTTACTACAAATTTTGTAGTCAACCAAAGAAAATAGAATTTGGCAAGTGGAAATTCACAAATTTTAATAGTTCTTTAATCATCCTTCTCTTAGGACGCTTGTGATCTTATAAAACGAAAAAGTATGAATTTCATTACTTTAAATTGAAGAATAAAATAGCTGCTAGTTTGCAATTCTCTGGATTAGCGTGAAAGTATTTTAAAACCATTGTCTAATTATCTTCGTTATTTGTTACTGATCTTCGTACATTTTATTTTTCCAAATTGTATAAAGTTAGGTTCACACTTTCCAAACTGTGTTTTATTCATAGGAGACAAGAGGGGTACATTTGATTGAACACACATTCTCTGCTCTGAACAATTTTAGATCATTCTTCATGAATTAAAAAAATAGATTTAAAATATCAGCGTTTAAATAATTTTGATTTTGATTCTCAACTTTTTTTTTGCTTTTGCTTAAAATTTGTAGTAACCGGAAACGTTAAATGCAATTCTTTGTTGTTTTCATAACTATATCAATAAAATTAGAAATATTTAACCTAATAAATGTAAATTTTTATGTATTGAACCAAAAGTATCTTATAACTGAAAAACTGTTAAAGTTAGGTATAGTGAATGCTAGTATAGTTCGACACAGCATTTAATTCCACATACGATGGTGTATTAAAATATTGGTCGTTCCATTTGAAAAAAGTATTTTTCTGTGTTTGAATATCTTCGAGCAGAGCGGTGCGTTTTAGACACCCTGTAGCTTAATAGATTATGCTTATGGAATTTCTAAGAACCTTAAAGCTTCAACTACAATATCAGCTATTACAAATAAAATTGCTTCAATCATAGCTGTGTTATAATTTTTTGAAAATCAGATTGCAGAATCCAAATTTTTAAGAAATTTCAAAATATCTCAAAAATGATGCATTTTAGAGATAGGGAAATGTATTGCAACTTAACATATTTTTACATGTAGAATTCAAAAACGTGATAAAAAATATAGTATTCCATTTAAAATAAGCGAGTTGATAGCGACTTCTGGTACAACCGGAAGTGGCACAAGGACAATTTTATTTTATTTAAAGAGATCTCTACGGAAAACCCTTGCTCCTTAAATTTCAAATATCTACGTGAACTGCAACCTTGAAAACTTTTAACGAATGGTTTATGTGGATATCCCTGTATAGCAGTTAATACACGCATTAATCGTCAACTGTGGAACTGTGTTATTAGTTCACCGTTAAGTTTTACAATGAACTTTCTCTACGTAACACGATGTAAAGATGTAAATTTTTATTTTTTTATCATTTAATAATTTTGTAAATGAAAAACTTTTGACGATTATTTTAATTAGTATGTTATTTTTAAAACTATTGAAAGTACTAATGAAGTGGAATTCAAACGAAACTTTTTTTTACAGAACTGCACATATTCGGTCGCTGAATTTTATGCCCTTACAGTTTGTCGGCTATGAAATGTTCTTTCAATAATCAATACGGTAAAAAATGGCTGCGCCATGTGGATGACAACTTTTCATGTGACACTTGTCCGTTTCTTTCAATTCATTCCCTGAAACGTTGTTTTTCAGTCGTCTGCTGCTTTTTATTGTGAAATAAAATAAATAATTCGAGCGAAACTTTGACGACGCGACGGTTTTTCCTTGTTACGTTTACTTTTATATTTATTTGTTTGTCTGTTACGTTACGTGAAACTTTATACATATGTATTACATTTAGGTATATCGTTATCCAAAATAAATTTTACTTTACTTATACTTGCATTAAATTAAGTTATTTGTTTATTTTGATTTTAATTAGCAATTCTTATAACGTTTTACTATCTACAAGTATTACTAAGTATTATTATTGCAAAGTTTATTTAAATTTATTAAAAAAGATGAGATATGTGTAGCAGTTCTTAAAATATCACAAAGTAAATTGTATGTGCAAGTACAGTACAATAATAAATTCTCAGAATATAAAAAAATCATTGTGATACATTGTGTGGTACGAATAAATTCCATTCGTCTATCTAGCTCATACTATGACTAATAAATTAAAAGCCCGACAATCACGTTCATATTTACTAAATTGCATGGAGTTTCCAGCGGAATTAAAAGTGACGCAATGTAAATTTTTGAATCAAAATTGACTGTGCATATGATTCACAATTAATATGATGCATTTCTTTGACGTTTTGGTATCATAACACAGAATGTTTCGATAACTGCGGTAAACCAACCAGACAGTCTATACTTTACCTAGGCATATACATATTTTTTTTGGAATAAATTTAATCGCAAACGATCCACCAACCGATAAAATTGAATCGTAAAAAATGTCTACGTATTAGTTATTGAAAATGTAATTTGAAGGAAAAAAATTATTATTATTAATTGTATTATTTTATCTGCACAAAAAATATGGCAACTGCAACTGGTTAAATCATGCGAACAGTTTTTTTATTTTGTTGTAACACGTAATTTGATTCATCCTGTATAGTACAATAATATAGGTTTGTTTTTGTTTTGCCCATGTTTTACACTGAAAATATTGATTTTCATCTTGTTTAATAATTCGTTTGCAAACTCGGAACTTATTGTCGTAAACTGTTATATAACATTTAAATAAACCATAAACAAAGAATGAATATTTATGAAGCGTTTTAAACATGCATACGTTCACAATTTGAAGGGAAGGAAATCCAACGTCGGTAAATATTTACCTCGACTCGACTGTTGGTATGATAAAATTTCCTGTGTTTTGTATTATGTAACTTTTTGCAAAATTTTATCTTATTTTGTATATTTACACAATACACAAACATATTTCTATCTCAACGTCAGGAATATTCATACATACAGGATCACTGTTAATTAACACGGCAAAATGAAACCACGTTAAGAACCGATGTCCGAGAGTATGGGAAAAATGTTAAAAACATTCTTTTGAACGGTTTATAATTAATTTAAAAATTACCCCAAAATCAAGCTGCGGCACTGCGTACGAAATATGACGCACATTTAATAAACGCAGGACTGTAAATTTAATATTATTATTTTATTGACTTCTTGCCTGCACACAATGCGGCCTTGATACATATTTCAATTTCGTTTTATTGCACGTTTAACAGCTGGGAACGGAATTCTGAATTGTTTCTTTTACGCGACGTAATATTAGTAATTTCCAAAATAACTGGAATTGCATATGAATAAGGGTAACAAATTTGCAACTATATAATTGTATAAAATTGTTTGTTAATTCGTGCGGATTATTTACTACAGCGGTATGTACCAGCTGCTTCGTCCACAAAAAAACCGCAGGGATTTAAATATGGTGATCGCAGGGGTCAATGCACGATCCGACAGGCAGCTGATAGTAAAATCTTTCGTCTCGCTATCGTTATCGCACGGTGACAATAAAACTATTAGGATACAAATTTTGTTGCAAATCGGTTTTGATTGCAGTGGATTCCTCGAGTATCCTCTGTACAGCCGTTGTGGCCTTATTTGGGGCCTCGTCAGCAGAAGCGTAGCTCGAGAATTTCACTGCAAACCAAACCGACCTGTCCGAGGTTATTCGGAATTGCGATGTAATAGTAATGAAAAGTTTTAATCGCGACATCCTGCGATCGTTTTTTGACATAACATTGCATTAGGATTGACAAATGTATGGGAGGACTTATTATGTAGCAAACTGGCTTCATAACGTCGCGTAGAATTTTTGATCAAATCGCGTACGTGAAATTCTGAGGAACAGTTTGTAATTAACTAATTATAAATTTACCTAAAAAAGTAGGTATGTTTAGACTAAAACGCCAAATTCACAGTGTACGTATGTCATAAACGTTTTACGAGTCGATCCGAATGCTGTCGGTGCTCGGTGAAGGCGTAATATTTTATATGCAAATTTGTTTACTGACGACTTCGAATAACGGCGAATTTTTACGAGAGCCCGATGAGGGAATTCGGGTCCTTTGTCAAGTCTGTACACAGCTTAAGCACCAACTGATGAAATAATCCGAATAAGTGCGCTGAGAATACAGGATATTGAGTTGCAAACGCGTCTTGAATTTGTTAAATTTTTAATAGTTTGTATTAATAATTTGCCACACACAAAACGAAATTATAATAATTAACAATCTATTTTTTCTTTTCTATTTTTTAACCAGGGGCGCATCAACGTTTTGGGGTTAATTTTTGATTAATTATTTCTTGAAAACTAAAGTAGAAAGAATTTTTTTAACATCTTTCCCATACTTTCGGACATCGCTTCTTATTGTGGGGTTAATTAACAGTCACCCTGTATAATTCCTGTTTTTTTTCGAAGATAAAAATACTTTCAAAATTTCTTTAAAATCAATGTAATCTTTTTATATAAGCAACTACTGGTTTTTTTCCTGTATGATAATGCAGAAGTGTAAATAATTAATTTATTTTTATATTAACATAGAATTGAATAATACAGGTTTTGAAATTGTGTTTATTTCATTTAAGAGCTTCAATAAGCTGCATTTTGAATTTATGGCGAGGAAAACACTGTATTTACACAAATATTTTCAATAAATTTATTCAAGAACACTTCAAGGGCAATCTGATGCAATTTATATTACATAATCACAATCTTATCTTTACTTTTCAATTTTGTTTTATGGTAGACACGTTACCTGAATTTAATCCTATTCATTAAGTTGCCGAAATGCTGCTCAGTCGAGTCCTGGGTATTATAATCACATTGCCATTGTCATTTTTTTTTAAATAATGGACGCCGACTTTGTAATAACTAATATAGTAACTGTTTGAAAAAAATGTCACGTGCCTTAAAGAACTTTTACGTCGTGATTGTAAACGTCTGAAGGTACAAAGTGTCTGAATACACGAATCACTTTTAAATATAATTGACGTTTATGCATTTTCAGATTTCATTCAAGAAAAAAAAATTTTTTATATAAAAAACTTTTGCCCAACCGCGCTTTCGACTGCTAGATACGGTTCGTGTATTTGGGCTCTAAAATTAAACGCACTGCATTTTAAATCTTCATTTTCGGATTTTATTTTGAAGTCACTTTCTTCTGTACTTGATTAATTTTCTTTAAAAGAATGTGCTTAGTGACGGTGTTATAAATAGAATACGTAATTCATTGGTGGAGAATGAAAAAATAATGCGTCCTTGAAAATTAAACTTTACATTTATTAAAATTTTTACTGCTTTTTGTACTGTGACAGTTGTTAAATGGCATGCATGTTTTCACGTAAAAAAATTGGAAACATAAGTCGCTCGATCTAGATATTAAAGAGAGGGAATATTCAAAGATTTCCCGGTGGACCCTTTTAAGTAATTGGAGTATTCAAAGAGGAGCATTTCGCACGTCTCGCAATAGCCTTCCAAACATAAAAAATAAAGGGACATTTATCCCAAACCGCTTAATAAAATACAGGTTTTTTTTCCTGAAACAGTAATGTGCCTATAACTTTAATGTTAAGGCCCTTTTACACTATTTGTATTTCTTGTATGTACATACAAGATTAGTTCCATTTCTTATGGGCGTTTTACACTATGACATTTTTAATCTAAAATTTGATACAAAGTGAGTGAGAAGTGCCAATTCAACCAATCAGAATTTACTGTGGTAGCTTATCTCTCTCACTTTGTACCAAAAAATGTTATAATTAAAACAGCCTTTAAACAGTTTAATTAGGACAGTAAATTGTATCAAACTATCTGGAAAATTAGAACATGTTCTATCTCCAAACCTATCTGCAGCTCAAATTTTGATTGGGGAAAATGAGCCAAATTTTGTACCAACAATAAATAAAACCACCTTTATCTTGATATTTTGCTTCAAGTTTAGAAATAAATCGTATAATCATCGCAACAAGAAATGACTTGTTTACAAATTACTAAACAGTTTTTTTTTTTTTTTGGTGGGTACCCAATTTTTTGCGCTCTGAGACAACTGTAATTATAAGTTGTTTTTAGTTTCGTTAAAATAACCGTCCTTCATAGCACCAAATCACATCCGGACAGTCGACAGGAGCAAAAAAATATTAAAGTAAGGACACGTGAAGAACTTAAGTCAGGTCAAGGTTTAAAACAACTTTGAATGAAACAAGTTTCGGATTTCCTACACGCTTTAAACATATTTCAGCTTACGAAAGATTTTTTGATCCGCTTAAATCTCATAGCTGTATAACACAGGATTAAATTTATTGTTTCATATCATACGATCTAAAAATGTCAACTCGGAATGTTTAAATCACGACTTAACAAGGAAGGGAAGATAAAAACAAGTTTTGGGTATTGATTCATTCGTCCGTTTGATATGTTAATGTGTCCGTTAGGCACTAATCAGCTAATTATGGAAAGGAATTTAAGTGATTTACGAGTCACGGTTCGAAGCGATTTGATTTAGACCCTACCCACTCATACACGGTTCAGTTAATAAATTTAAAGTGGGACGATTTAATTAACTATGCATGTATATCTACGTAGAATTAGATATTAAATTATTATAAATCGTATGTTGTATGATATATGTACTATATAATCGAAAAAATGTCCAGGCGACCTCTTCGAGATTAATTTAAAAGAAATTATGTTGGCAGCATCATCTGACTGTTTAAAGGCCGATTCCCATGAGAGCTGCATAGCGGTAAAGTTGTAAAGCGGTGCGACGTCCATTGGTACATTCAAATTATAGACCGTTGGCGCCATACATCTACCAATGGGCGACGTACCGCTTTAAACTTTACCATGGGAATCGGCCTTAAGGTTATGTCTAAAAAAAACCAATCCCTGCTTTCTAGCCTTTCCGCATTACGGAATTAATTTTCAACGTTGAATATCTAAAAAAAACCAATCCCTGCTTTCTAGCCTTTCCGCATTACGGAATTAATTTTCAACGTTGAATATCCTGTTACGTAACAAATATTTTGCATATTTGAGTGTAAATTAGAATTCTTTTATAATTAGAATTCTTATCAAAAAGATAGTTTCGGTTGTTGTTTTAAAAAAATACACCAACTTAAATTATCCGATGTGATTATACGATGTGATTGCGAATAAACAGCACGGTGCTGCCAACTTGACCTTAGTATTTTAATAATTACATAGGGTTTTAATCGTGTGGCTTTTATTTAATTTCAATCGTATATTATAATTCAAAAGCTTTTACTTGATGAACTGAAATTTGCAATGAACGAATCGTTTGCTTAATGCTCGTCCTTTCCATTCCATAAAAGGGTTTATAACTTAAATCAAGACAAAAAAAACACTTAATCTGTAAATTTGCATTAAGTGATTTCTTATCATGGGAAGGAAATGGCTATCGTTTTTATGGTCATGTTGGAAATTCTCGTCGTCTGCCGCAACTGTTCGGAAGCTAATAATTACACACAGATAATTTTATTCATTTTGTTTAAATATTGCCATAATAAACAGTTCGCCTTTTATTACATGCAAATTTCTGCTGATGTCATAAATTTCTTCCGATCTCTAATGTTACGAATCACTGGTGTAGGTTGCAATGTTTCAATTTGTTTATTGCGTTTACACAGAATTAAAGCTCAGGCAAATAGAAGTGATTCAGTTTTATCTAGACGTAACGAGAATGTCCACAATCTGAGAGATAAGGAATTACTGAAATTTTAAGCGAACCTGCAATTTCCTGTAAACACTTACTAGGACATACTTTGTACTTATTGAATTTATATGAACTGAAATTTGCAATGAATCGCTTGCTTAATACTAGTCCTTAGCAATTACAGTTAAATATAGACTGTCTCGAGACGATTCTTAAAAATGAAAGCGGGTTACTTCTTTGGAACATACATGAATCACTGCAATACCCACCAGTACACAAACATACACACACATACATGAACATAAAAAATTACAGCACACACAAGTGCTATGTCACTCATTTCTTTTTATGCAAGGCACGTGAATAGTTTATTTATGCTGGTATATAAATAAGCGGCATTATAAGTAAGGGAAAAAAGTTAAAATTTATTGTACAGAGTATTAAGGCAAGAAGTTTCTGAGGATTTTTAATTTAACTAATCGAAGAGAAGGGAAAGAGTGTGGAAAGAGCCTTATTACATTGGATGATTTAAAACGTTAAGTTATGTGTACTGGATGTGAAATTGAGGGTAAATGCGTAGGAACGTTTGCTTGTGATTAAAAAACATAGAAGGATGATTTATCTTTCGCAGTAACATAAACGAAAAGTTTTGGAGAACATTAGGGTTTATCCAAAAATACCCGTTTATTTATATGCAGTCATTATTTTTTCTTTGTTTACGAAGCCTCTATGTTTTTGATAATAGCTTTATTATACGACTCCTATCTTAAATCAAAGAATTTTATCGTATTTGAATAAGAGGATAGTAAGTACAAAGAGTGAAAATATTATATTAATTCAAAATAATTTAAGCGCACGTAACTTTTAGAGGTTGATGATAGTGAAGTGTTCAAAATAATTAAGAATCTAAACCCCAAAGAAAGCAGCTGAACCAGATAACATATATCCCAGAGTATTGGTGGAATAGGAGCAGTATAGGTATAAGTTGTTGACCTTTATAATAAAATTGATCTTTTCAACTGGCATTTTTCCAAAACAGCGCAAAACTGCAAATGTGGTCCCATTACATAAAGATGGTGATAAAACCGATTATTTTACCTATAGGCCAAAATTGGTGGAGAAGTGTTTAAATAGCAAGTCGTAAATCTAGTTTCATCAGTGAACATAACAGTATCAGAACTCCAATTTGGATTTTAGCAACACAAATTGTATAGGGAAGATGCCAGAGCAACTTTGGTTAAGGAGGCATAAGGAGCTTTGTATCACAAACACCGGCAATGGTAATTTTTATAGACCTGCCTAAGGCTTTTGGCTCCCTCAACCATAAGATCCTACTCCAAAAACTGGAAAACCTGTTATAACCTATTCAAAAGTGATTGATAGAGCCTATACTATTTATACTCTTCATAAACGACTTACTTCAAGTCAATATAATATGTATTTCCATTGCTTACGCAGATGATACAATTCTCTTTTTAAAAGCTGACACGTGGAAAAAGCTATTCCAAGTGGTTACTGATGCAATGAAACAGTTCATACAATGGACAGAACCATAAATCTCACTAAAACCAAATATTTACCTCTTGGTTGTAACGCAGATAGCATCCCAAGTGCCGAAAATCTCATGCTACATGAAAATAAGTGCGCAGTGCAAAGCTGCAATTGCAAAGTCATTGAACCCACTGGTTATATCAAGTATCTGGAAACTTATATACACAGACACCTGCGGTGGAATACACACATAAGGTGCGTTCCTTTTGCCACAAATATCACCTCAGATCACTTAAACGTCATTTCCGTTAACACGAACAAGTAAGTTTGAACGGATATTTCAATGTAGCAACCAATGGGAATACTCGAGCGGCAAGGTGGGAGGTCGAAATCTCAATTCAAACCCACTTGTTCATGCTAGCGGAAATGACGTTTATCTGATCTGAGGTGAGATTTGTGGCAAAAGGAAAGCACCTAATGATAACCTAGTCAGGAAAACTAGATACTTGTCATTTATATTCAAAAATTAAGAGAGATACTCAGCAGAAAGTAGCTCATGGCCATGTACTCTGCATTATTTGAATTCCAAATAAGATATGGAATTATTGCATAGGGCGGAGCATATGATGGTAGAATCAGCGATATTGTAACTACGCAGAAAGGGATTTGGAAAACTATTCGCTGCATACCTCGCCTGTATCCATCGAAAACCTTCTATCAAGGTATAGGAGTACTCCATGTTCGTCAACTGTTGTACTTACAGGATATGCAATGTATTGCGTACAGAAAAAGTGAAATTTGCAAATACAAGAAAATATTGTTCTGTTGATGTAGAAATACTCAGGAAAAACAAAACCATCAGTCAGAGATGTTTTGACTACATTAATGCTAAATGTTACAATCAATTTCCGAAAGACATTAAAGGAAAAGGGCACAAAATAAAGTGTGATACACAAATAAAAAAACTGGGTGCATAGCACCTTTGTTACGATAGTGAATAATACAATAAGTCGCTCATCGCCAATCCAGTGAAGCAAGAAGTGAAGTTCTATTTTATCTATCCTTGTTTAGCTAGTTACTTATAATAGCAGTTTTTCTTTAAAAATTCTTCTAAAATTAGAAAAGTGAGGGTAGGCCTTTTCAAACAAAACAAAAATCAATTTCTCAACCAAGAATAATTTTAAATTGCTTTTTTATTATAAAAACGTAGAGAAACATTAGATTTAAGAACGACTCTGAGGACACTTATTTCTTTATTTACGTTACAAGATTTATTTCACTGTCACAACCAGTGATCGTAGACAGCATTAAATAAGAGTTTAAGTTGAAGCGAATGGTAAAAGTTAGGGCATCTGAGCTTCTTCTCAGAATAAAAGGAAAAAGTTTCTCTAGTCGTACGTTATTAAAATCGATTTCTATTAGGGAGCAACTTACATATTGTGCTACTATCATTTCTTATGATACGAAAGAGTTCTATTTTAATAAAGATGCTTTATATTAACTTGCTTGTAAAATTTCTCGTTAGACAAAAAGCATCTTCCACAGAGAATCAAAATACAACATTTTGGATTTCTGGTGTTAGCTACAAAAGTAGTACTAACATTTTTAAATGCGTTTTCAATAAATAAACTGCCTTTTTTAAATTTGTTTTTAGTAGTTATCATTGCCACCAAAATAAATATTGATAGGCTGCATAAATAAATAATTCTTTGAATTCTGCGACAAAATTACAAACATACGAATGCATGTTGCCTTGCTTGAAATTCTATAAAGTTTGATTTCTCTTAAATACGTTGTGCAATCATCCATTGAATGCTTTCATTTTCATGTTCATGAAGCACATCGTCTTGTACAGCGTGATTCAGAATAAGTGTCCGACCCGTTAACTGCAGCTAATACATGAAAAAACAAAGTAAAAAAAATATGCATAGGGGGGGTCTAATATGCACAGCTTCTAAGATGAAATTCTTTGAAGATTCAGATGTAAATTGGTCGCTGGGCACTGGAATAATTGTAGTGCGTCATGAAAGCAATAAACTGTCGCAAAGTAAAACGAAACACGTACGTAGGTTTGGCGTACGTATGGCCTTATTTATGCAGAAATAATTTGTAACGGGCAATTAATTTATTGCGGACATGAAACTTGTGTATGCAGACGGAAGAAATGATTTTTACGACTTAAAGGCGGCTCCGCACATGCGGGATTCGCCGAATGCCGAACAAATATTCGCCGAATCCCGAGTAGTGTGGATGTGTGCTCGTCTACTCGCCGAGCAACGATAGTCAGTGCTCGCCTCGCTCGGCTAGTCGGTATTTTGTCCGCTTCAAAGCGCACGAATATTCGTCAAATAGGCAAACTCGCGCTGCTCCACACATTCGGGAGTCTGCTCAGCAACAGACAGTAAGTGTATTTATACTTCTATTTTCTAATTGCTACTTACTGCTTCAATTTGTCGATATCTAACTAGTCATACAATTAGTTATACAATTGAATAAACATATTATTCCAAATTAAATAATGTAGCATTTTTAAAACTTTTCTATTTTCTGTTGTTTAGGAATGGATTGGTCCAACGAAACGGTCTTGGAATTCCTCGAACTGTACGAAAGTGAACCCATAATTTGGAAGGCTTCTCTACCGAATCATAAAAATCGGAATGAGGTTTTCGATGCGTGGAAACGAATAGAAAACAAGATGGGTCAACAGTACTCTATCACTGTTTAAAAAAAAAAGATTCATTAATGGCATCATTTAGAACCTGCTTAAAGAAAATCAAAGACAGCCTCAAAAGCGGGGCAGGTGCCGACGACGTTTTTTAATCAGTTTGTAGCTACTACACAAAACAGTAAATGCAGCAGCAGTAATGATAACTTCATCACTGTTGTCCATGATGATTTTCAATTAAAGACTCGCACGGCACTTGGCAAATACGTATTCGCTGTTCCCGCAAAAGCTGGATGTTCGGAGAAACCCCGCATGTATGTATGCATATGCACACTATTTGGTGAATACCAAGCCGAGCATCACGGCATTCGGCGAATATTCGGGATTCGGCGAATCCCGCATGTGCGGAGCCGCCTTAAGGTAAAGGTAGATAGGTACAATTATGTTTTTGTCAGTGCAAAATCGTTCCTGACAAGTGTATGAAACGTTCGGATATTTCTACGCACGACATCGACAATGCGGACGTCTCAGAGGTGGTTGCAGCCCCCTGTATTCTCGCGCATCAACTGAATGTGACACACATTTAAACATTACACAAAATCATCGAGGAACCGTTACTTCCCGATTTCATTCTCCTTACAGATGAAGCGTGTTTTACTCTTGTTGGAATCTTTAACTCACGGAGCAATCATGTCCGGGCAACGGAAAATCCACGTGTGCATCGTAGTAGTTATTTTCAAAGACAGTTTTCTATTAATCTGTGGGTGAGGATAATTGGGGATTTTGTAATTGGACCGTATGTATTGTCACAACGTTTTGACCGAAGAAATTATTTGAAATTTATTCGTAACACGTGACAGAAGTGCATGACAAAAAAAAAGGACAGAGATGCGACAAAGAGACCACAGTGCCGGTCTCTTTGCAGCTTTTTTAATAGCAAGACCATAAATCCGATACAAAACTGGGACGACTTTAACAAACGTCTTTTCTTACGTAATTTTATAAATCACATTCTATAGTCATCAGCGGTATTTAAAAAGTTTCAATTTAGGATTCACAAGAGGTTGATTTTTCAAATGCCGCTAATAAATTTATTTTTTGAAATTTCGTACTTGCATGACCTAACGGGTCGGACACTTATTTTGAATCACCCTCTATACTTTCATTGATCCATTCAGTCCGCTCCTCCATCTATTCAACATTAATTTGAAATTTCTTTTATCGATTAATACAGTTGAGTTTTGACGACGAGTACTTTCGTGATTGTAACTTATTTATTAATCGAAGTTATGATGTATGTACAATGTAGATTATAAAAGTACAGTGTGTCTATAAAAGATTGTCCTGCTTCATTTGATTGTTTTCTGTTTCTTTCAATACTAGTCCTTTTTTTTAATTGTTTTTCCCAATTGAAATTATATTTTTAAAAATTGATGGTAAATAATGTGAATATTAAATGTTTCAGGTGGAATAACGAATCTCAAGGCCTGTTTGAGTTATTTACACTTTACTTCTCGTTAAAGGTCAAATTACATATTAGACAATCCCAAGTATTTTAATTACATATTAATGAAATCAAAAACTAATACCTACCGTATTTGTGTGAACAAAACTAATCAACAAGGTTGAAGTGATAAGACACAGAGCACACCTCGTTTTTATCATTGTGTACACATAAATTTACAACACGCGTTCCACACAAAAGTCTGATCGGTAGGTGTATTTTTTTAGTTTGTCACCTTAGTACACATTGCTCACAATTATTTTAAGCGCATTTTTATGTTGCCAAGGGAAGGAATAAAGGAAAGTTATTAAATGAAAAAAATTAAAAAAATCGAAGAATTAACTTGGCGCCGCGCTCGTAAATGGATTCGCTCATTAATTCGCGCACTTAATTACCCCCGTCTCATTAGAAGATTGCTGCCGTATAATTTAAAATGGTGTAATTTATTTTTAAAACAACTGTAATATACAATTAAAAGTTAACGCCTTCGTAATACGTTCTGCGTGCCAACTTGATTTTCAGTTCATGAAATTGCGCGACTAATCGTAGCGGGTTACCGTGAATGACTGACTGTACGAATTTAACTTTTGATAAAGGCGGGAGTGACGTATGATATGGAATTGGCATTAAAATGTGTAGTAAAAATTCCCAGCCGTTAAATCGAACCTCAGGCGTCAACTCTTTAGGAATACGTGCTGATAATTTCCCCGCAGGACTCATTACCAGTCGCGTAAAGTAATTATTGTTGCAAAAAGTAAACAGACATAAGACCGGTTTGGTACTAACTAAAGAAATTCCCCCACCAAACTACTGTAACTTTTGCATATTTTTTGTACAAAACTATTCATAATGTAAACAATTTCGAAACAGAGGCGTTGATGTGTCAAACATTAACTATTCAAAGACCACTTATTGTTTGGACTTATTTTGATTAATTCCATCTGGTTTCCTGCCGTACATTATTATTATTAATTATGTAATACATTCGATTTGACCTGGCGATTTAATCTGTTTTAATGTACTTACTTGAACCGCGAACCATTATGAAATAATGCTTTTCGAATGTGTGCGTAGGTATATTTCATCATCATCATCATCTCCAGACACTGATTTTAAATTTTAATGTATCCATAATGTGATTTCGCTAAATATACTAGCGTGACACACTGCATGTATTTATAAGTTTGCTTACTTAGGAAACTCGCGGTTCATGCTTCCACATTGTAGGTCAAGGTCTTTACTGTAACTCCTGAACGTGACCTAGCTTGTTAATTGTTATTATAAAACGTTAGAAGCAGATCTGATGTCAAGCTGCTTCCTCTTTTCCATGTTAGAAGACATTTACTTAATATATTATGTATGTTCTACATTATAAATAATTATGAATGAGTTTTTAACAATCCTGAAAACGACATTTGAAATTAAAAATAAGGACGTGTCTTCTCTTCAAGTGAACGAGACGATCTGTTTGGTAATAAATAGTTAGCTTCATCGTATTTTATATTTTGCCCAAGGCATGCACTTATTTCATCTTTTTTCCAAATGTCCCATACCCCCAGAAAAATTCCTTCCGCAACTCTGTGAAATATTCTTTAACAGTTTCTTCAAGTGCTGCATTAGATGTAAAACGCTTTCCACTGAGATGCTTTTTTAAATTTTTGGATAAAAGAAGTCTGACGGAGCTACTTCGGGACTATAAGGTGGATGCCAGGTGGGATTATAAGGTGGAATCCACAGTCATTGATTATTTGCTG
This sequence comes from Dorcus parallelipipedus, assembly GCA_958336345.1. Taxonomy (NCBI): domain Eukaryota; kingdom Metazoa; phylum Arthropoda; class Insecta; order Coleoptera; family Lucanidae; genus Dorcus; species Dorcus parallelipipedus. Next base: position 23,615,161 of record OY284480.1, on the reverse strand, counting down.
GACTTAGTTATGAACCCATCAATTGTCGTGCAGCAACTAGTCCTTTTGCGAATAATAATGTGGGCGATATTCCTTAAATTTTGAATTGTGTGTCCATAGGACTCTCCATTTATGTTAGATCCCCTCTGTATATACTCAATAACCAAGACTCTTTTAGTCCTTCATTAGTTTTCTTCCAAAAAATTGTTGTGGCTCTCTTTTGTGGTGGTGGAGTGTTTATGAACCCACCGCATGGATTCTTGTTTAGTGGAAGGGTATCAGTGGTCTCATCCTGGATGATAATTCGGTAATTCCAACGCGGAAAGAGGTTTCTTGAGAAATTTCCTTCTTGACCAGTTTTTGCCGAGGTATAATCAATTTGGGAATCCACCGTGCAGACACCCTACTCACACCCAAATCGTCATGTATTTAGGACACTTATTTCGGTTGTACAGACTTCATTGGTAATAATGGTCTTTTCGTAACATCTCTTCAGTTCTAGCTTTTACTTTGAGTGATCGTTAATTGATTCTTGAGTTTAGACCAAAATTTAACTTGAAAATAAGATGGTGCATCTTCTTACGCATACACAGTAACCATTCCTTAATGATAAAAATTGACGAAAACTTGACTAGCAGGAAATTTTAAAGATTTTTACAATTTGAGCTGACTTTTCTCTATACTGCATTTTTTCATCACGAATGAATTTGTTTAAAAAAAGGAGATTTGATGTTGAAAATGGAGACCATGGATTTGTTTTACTTTTCTCGACTGATTATAACTAGGGCTGGGTCGATGTATCGATATATCGATACGTATCGATACGCCAGCTGTATCGATACGTATCGATACGCCAGCTGTATCGATACACATTTTCAGCTGTACCGACGTATCGAATATCGATACGTATCGAAATATCGGATGTCGATACGTATCGAAATATCGAATATCGATATACCGGCACGTATTGACATATCGAATTACAGACTAACTAAAGATTTTATTTATTTATTTGTATTTATATGGTCGAATATTCGGCGTTATTATTTAAACTTATTCCAGCTCTATTTTTCATCTCGTATTTTTAAGCCTCTGTTCAATATTTCAATCTTATATTTCGAAACGTATCGATATATCGATACATATCGATCCGATATTTCGATACATATCGATACGTATCTGTAGCCGATACTCGATACGTATCGATATTCGATATATCGATACGTATCGGTACCCGATACTCCATACATATCGATATTCGATATATCGATACGTATCGATACAGAAATCGTATCGAAATTCGATACACAATTTCCCGTATCGCCCACCTCTAATTATAACATTTCATGAAATTCTAACTTGCAAAAAAATGTATATTTAATGAATATACTTGCGCAAAACGTGTCCAGTCGAAATTTATTACTCATACATATTTAGCTTTGAAGTATTTTAATGAAACCTTCAGTCTCCAAAATATACAATGCAGCTTTATGTCGTTCCAGCAATCACGAAATAAATCATTTTAATTTCGTCCACTTTTTTTTCAAACATCGAAGGTGAACTTTGAATGGCAGCCTTGTTTTCTCTTTAACTTAATTAATAGACCGTTACTGTCCGCCAAGTAATAAGAAGTGGAATTTAACAAAAACAGTTACAAAAAAAGTAATTAAAATTCCTTGTGGCGTCTTGTCAAATTTGATGTAACAGACAATGCAGCATACAATTTTATTAAAAAAAGCAGCCATTTACATACAGGGTGACTGCTAATTAACCCGACAAAATGAAACTACGATAAGAAGCGATGCCCGAGAGTATGGGAAAATGTTAAAAAATTCTTTTTTACTTCAGTTTTCGAAGAATAATTAATTAAAAATTAGCCCCAAAACGACGATGCGCCTCTGGTTAAAAAATAGAGGAGCACATGAACGAAATAAATGCCCTCATAAAAGTTTTATGGTAGGCGAAGCATCGATCGTGAACTTGACCTTTAAGTGGAATTTCACGCCAACTCCGTTTTTAGGTCAACGCCTGACGCCATGAAATACGAACTAGAAAATATTTACTTGACAAATGCATGCAAATGCCCGAAGCAGATTATTCCATGCAAAGGATTACAAGGGCCCCACTTTTAACACCTGCTTTGTAAACAAATATGTAAATCACTAAAACGAAAAACAATTTAAATCTCCCTGTTAAGAATTCCTAGCATTTTTCTGTCATTTTAAAGAAATGTATCCTTCATCACCAGAATTTAAAACATTATTATCAGTAAACTCATTCGTTATCTGTATCGATTGTTAATTATTATAATTTCGTTTTGTGTGTGATGAATTATTAACACGAATTGATTAAAAGACGCGTTTGCAACTCCAAATGCTGTGTTTCTAGTTATTCGCATTATTTCGTCAGCTGGTTAAAGCTGTGTACATATATGACAAAGGATGCGCATAATAAAAAAATGTCGTAGAATATAAACGTAAAACATAGTTTATTGTACCACTTTCAATAATTAATTTAAAGAAATTAATTATTATTTATTCCGCAAGAAGAAGTTCGGATAATTTAATATTTAGCTCAGGTTTTTCACAAAACCTTCGCTAAAGTATACTCGTTGGTCTTTACGATGCTCCGGTAAGGTTCCATAGCATAAATCTGATTCTGCATATCGGCGGTTTCATAGGGTGTCGGGTCGTAGGCTCACGCGATCTACTAACTAATTATTATAACTAAATAATTACACTACCGCAATCAGCCGTCATATTAGTGCAAAATATTGGCGGGAAAATTAAATGTCTAATGTTAACAACGTCACACTTGAGCATTTTAACCTTTTATTTGGCAGGTGTTAAGTTTGATTAAACTTGTCGGAATGAAAATCACTAGAAAAGTCGGCCATTTTAGTGCAAAAACGTGGTTTCTTTGTCTTACACATTAAGCATATGAATTGCGGTACTGTATTTATTTAGTGATTGTAATGCGATCACTAACACAGCGCCCTCATTCGTTTATTCTCCGAACTTCTTACTATAACCTACAGTTTCCTTTACACATGATTATTTTAATTATCCTAATATTTACAATTCTAACTTAATTCCTACGTACTTACATCTTAAAAAGAATATTAAGAAATTTGGAAAAACACTTCAATTAAATTACCTATTTTTTAAGCAAATCTGCTAAAATACGTTTAATACACTTTCCTATAATTGATTTCATTATTTTCAAAATTATTTCTTATTAAAATAAATTATTTCTTATTAATAAATTAAAATAAAAAAATGCACTGTTCATAAACACTGCAATACGTACGCTGTGAATTTGGCGTTTTAGTCTAAACATATCTACTTTTTTCGGTAAATTTATAATTAATTAATTACAAACTGTTCCTCAGAATTTTTTATACATTTTAATAATAATAGTAATATGTGATATGCATTCACGTACGCGATTTGATCAAAAATTCTACGCATAATACTAGCGAGTTTAAAACAACTGTATCGTAATAGTTTTATTGTCTCCGTATGATAATGAGACGAAAGACGATCACCAGATTTAAATCCTTGCGTTTTTTTTTTTGACGATGTGGTGACTGGTACAGTCCGTTCTAGTAAATAATCAGCACGAATCAACAAAATCATTTACACAATTATTTGCGAATTTGTTACCCTTATATACGCAATTCCAGTTATTTTAGAAATTATTAATAATTACGTCACGTAAAAGAAACTCAGACTTTCGTTCCCAGCTGTTTAACGTGCAATAAATCGAAACTGAGGTATGTGTCAAGTCAAAGTCGTACTGTTTGCGGACAAGAAGTCAATGAAATGGTAATCATAAAATTTATAGTCCTATTATACTGCTGCGTTTATAAAACGTGGCGTCGTATTTCGTACGCAGTGCGGCAGCTTGATTTTGAGGTAATTTTTTTAATTAATTATAAACTGTTCAAAAGAATTTTTAAACACTTTTCCGTAGTCTGTGACATCGATTCTCTTATGTGTTTTTTTTGTCGGAACAATTGTCATTCACCCTGTATTAGAGGTAAATATATTCTTTTTGGATAAAATACTAAATTATTCTTCTCATGCCAGTAAATATCTTTAGGTGTTTTAGAAGTATACCTATTGCTGCAGAAAAAGAAAAAAAAAATGTAAAACAGAATAGAGCAACAAAAAAATATTGAATATATACAAATTTAGTTGTTAGATGAAAGAAATTTGAGAACTATTACACAGAAGTGAAACAAACAAAACAGAAAGAGTTATGCAACGTTGCAGTGAAATTTTTTGGAAGAGACAATAGAATTATGAATAACAAAAGTGCAAAGGGTGAAACGGTTGGGTCACGTCACGTGTTTGTGATTAAAAATGCGTGGATCGTTAAAGAAAGAAGAGACTGAAAGTAAAACCAAATTAATTAAACACATCAATCTAATTCTAAAATACATCTACGTTCATGACTGGTAATGAATTTGCATTAATTTTGCCGACATAGCACTCTTAATAATCTGTTATTTCCTGTTTTTGATTTATTAAAACTACATTTAATTCTAGATTCAGTCAGAATTGAATTAGTGCAGAAAATTAGTGCAAATCGGTACTGCAGATTGGCCATGTAAATGTGTGACACATGTATTTTGATGTGTCTATTCACAATCAACAGAAGTTTTGCACTAAGTTGATTGTGAATAGATACATCAAAATACATTTGTCAAACAATTGCATGGCCAATCTGCAGTACCGATTTGCACTAATTTTCTGCACTAAGTCAATTCTGAATGATACTTTATACTCCAAATATCAACCTTTTTGTAAGGGTGTAAGAAATATACCCACCTAAGAATTATTAAGAAAAAACAGTAGGGAAATAATTTCCTATGTCTTCTAAGGCACATCAGAATCAGAATTATATGCGCCCAAATTTACGTATTTACATATGTATGTGTAAGCTGTTCGTCTTTCTTTTCCTTCAAAACAGAAAGAGATAGACTGATTTGAATTTATTACCATGAAACACTTATGCATAGGTATGAATGTTCTTTACATTTTCATGAGCCAAATATATTTCTAAACATGATTTGGTCTTCGTAAGATACCGTTTTGACCATCAGTAACTTAAAAAAAATATTTATACCGCATAAGAAATGAAGAACCAGAAAACGAAGAATGGAGCAAGTAATCATCCTAATTTGAAAAGTATTGAGTATATGCCTATTTCTGTAAGCCACGCAAACAATTTGATCAATTGCCAAAATTGAATTAGGTGTGTCTCAATCCGCAAATAACGTTTCATCGTTCAGTGAACGTTCTAACTGTGGGTAGGCAATCAACGTAGCAGTTCTTGACAGTATAACATATTGCTTAAGGGGCAGCCTTGTAATTATGGCTCAATATTAATACTACGTGCAGTGTTGCCAATTCGTAGGAATTTTCTCGATTTGTGAAATTCTCTAAAATAAACGAAATTTTGCGTACCTGTAAATTGTCGAACTTCAAGACGAATTTTTTTTGACAAACGACGTTGATATTTTTGGACTGAGTATACATATTTGAGTTAAAATTATAGTATAGGAACGAAGTTACAAACATTGTCAAATCAAATTGTTAATTGTAAAAAATAATAAATTATTGGTCAGGTTACTATTATTTACTGAATTTAATGATACAAGGGTGCCAAAACCAAGTTCTGGGGCTCTATTTATAAATAATAGTATGAAGAAAAAAATGTAAATATGTACTTTCTTGTGTTCGTTCTGAATGGGAATAATTAATTGCAAATAAACTTACGTTATTCACCTTAGCTGCTGATACTTATACTAAATAGTAATCAAATACGTAAAATAAATATCCAGGAATCGATTAAATGTGGCGAAAACGACCAATAAATTTTTTATAAAAATTTAATATCCAATTTAAAATTATAATTTTGTTGCAAGTTGCATAGCTGTAAATTAATGAATTAAATAAAGGTATCAGAGCGAAACGAATCGTTTTAACATAATGATGTTTCCAGATGCCTTCCATTATAAAAACACGAGCTGTAGTAGTTTTGTAAACCTACTTGTAATGATTAACTATCGAAACAGATTAATCCAATTCGCATAAGAACGCTATTATAATTACAAAGATTGAGGATTTCAAACAGAAAATTGCCGGTTACCGTTAACTATGCATGGTAAAAGCTTCAGTTTTTCTGTTAATAAGAGGAATGAGTGTAAACTATTTTAATTAAGATGTAAATCAAGATGAAATGTAATATTATTTACGCACTAACATACACACAACGTTCTAATGATGGTGCAAGTAATTAATCAATAATCACACAAGAAATACTTCAACTTATTAAGTTTTATGCGATCATTAAAATTCAAGGGAAGGGAACGGGCATTATTGGGCCAAAAAAGATGCCGAAATACATATTTATGAATTAGGAATTAATACATTTTAAATTAAAGTTAAGGAAAGACTACTAGGAACTGTTAACACGGAGATTTGCATTGTTTTCGTGTTGTAGTGATTTATTTGGATACCTGCCGAAGCATGTGTTCAAAGTGCAAGCCGTTGTGATCCTTATCTTACACAATTTGTACTGGATAATTTACTTTGGGTGATTTGCGTACATTTATCAAGCAAATATTTTGGAATTCGTATTTCAGGTGATCACGTAACAATCATAAAATTATAAAACACTTTTATGACTGTATTTATTTCGTTCATCTGATGCTCTTTCTTAACCAGAGACGTGTGGTCGTTTTGGAGCTAATTTTTCATTAATTATTTCTGGGAAACTAAAATATATAACATTTTTCTGACATTGTTCCCATGTTCTGTGATGTCTATTCTTTCATCATTTGTTTATTTGTCGGTCTATTCAAGAATCACCCTGTGTGTATATGTGCTTACATTTGTTAACCTAAACAGTTTATTTTTCTGAATGCTGTCAACAAATGCGTGGACGTTGAGTATAATAATGTAGTAAACGATTTTTGTAATGCAATACTGAGGGGTGATTTTTAATATCTACGCTTATAGAGCCAATAAGGGTTTTAGGACCATTCTCCCCACACGATGACTTCGCATTTTGAAATAGATTCCACTAAAGGGTGATGTACCGCTATCTTTTATCGATCTCTTACATATTTCAACATATTCCTGCTAAATATTATTAAAAAATATCGCAAGTATTTATTGATAATTAATTTTAATTAAAATTCATAGAGTGAGGGTAGAACCTTGTTTACATTGTTTGTGTCTTAGTGAGTTTCATATATTTAATGTTTTCTTATACATATGTAACTTATAATAAATTATAACTGTAGGCTCTGTACAGTATCTCATTTACGAACCAACACACCCAACATCAAATATAGGCCAAACCCGCAAGAGCATTGTGTGGCATAGAATCGATTCAACGTCCAGCCATTTATATACGCACGTGTGCACGAAGTCGCTTATTCAGAGAATTTAACTTCTGTGAAAGATTCCTCTTGACTCTTCTCGGAGTAGACTCTCAAGTATATACAGGGTGATTCTTGAATAGGCGGAGAAAAAAATACTCCCATGGTCTGTCACCTTTTTTATAAGTCGGTCAATTCAAGAATCACCCTGTATATTTAATAATAAATAATTTCGCAAAACTGTAACATCCTAAACATTATTTATGCTTTGATAGTACTTGGCCTGCACAAGACAAAACAGAACAAGTAATTAAATTGAAAAGATCGCTCTTAAACAGTGCAAATAATAAGGGTCCCAGATTAGATCCTTGCGGTATCCCAGAGGTGGTAATAAAGAAACAATTTTATTGCGTAAATTAGAAGAAGATATATATAAAAGGTAAACCTATTGCGAAAGTTTATAGCTACATAAAGAAAACATGCGAAATGGTTACACAGAGGAAACGATAAATTACACAGCGACATTCATCGTCAAATATTTCTGCAAATTAAATGTAACTAATTTAAGTGACTACACAATCTACATAAACCATCGACAAGAAGAACTCCTCCAGATGATTATTTTATTTAAATTTCATTCCATAATCAATAACTGTCTTCCTAATTGTACGGCTTTAATGAAATTACAAATTACTCGACTATAATAACTTCTTCTTTCATGGCATGTTATAAAATTCAATTAATTAATCATTGAAGGTTAAGCCGAGGTGGACGTGGACATCTGGGCAGGCAAAGTTGCAGGTGTGTTAACTCATTGATGGCTTTATTTCCACAAAATGCAGTTCGTTTCAGAACAGGTTTTTTTTATGAGGTACTGAAACAGAAGCCAATCATTAAGTAGTACTACCTACTAATAGCTAAATGATAATATAGAATTAAATAGATAAATTCTAGCTTTTATCGGTCTGTAAGTTACAAATTACTAGTATACATTGATATTTAGTTCGTTGAAGATGTTATTTATTAGATATATGCATTCTTTTAAAAATAATTCTATTCACTCTACGATTTGTTTTTCTTTAACAGAAATTAAATTTCTTTATAAAATTAAATTATAGTTAAGCTGAAGTGAATTTTACTCTCGTTTATTTACAACAGAAAAGTTGTTATTAACTTTATGTTAACCTTTTCCCACAATGAAACTAATTGGCCAACATCTGCACCGATTATTTAGAAAGTAAAAATGGGTTAAAATAGAAATCCACGATTCGTTGTAAGTTGTAATAATAGTAAAAGAAACGTTAATTTATCTAGTGCTCGAATGATCTTTGATGATCTATCGATTACCTCCTTGGTCTCTTTAAATTGCATTTCATTTGCAAGTCAAAGCGCGTTAGTAATTACGGCACGTAATTTTAGAATATAATGTGAAATTTAAATGTGAAGTTGCATTAGAGAGTGTTATGATTGATGCGATTAAACACTTCGTGATATATTACAGAAAATTAATCAAGTGTGAAATACGCATTAAAATAAAAAAAGAACAAGTGGTAGTATGATTTTTATTTTTTGGAAACACTCCTAAGTTGATGTCATAATTTTTTCAAGCGTATTAAAATGTCCATATTACACTACATCGCCTGAATTAGTAATTAATACCGTTTTGAAAGGCTTCAAATAAAAATAGTGTGTGTCACTCGAAGCAGAACGAACTCTTTGTGTTTCGTTCAGTGCGTTCAACTCCTTCACTATTTTACATTTCGACAATTAAAATTTTTTTTCTTAGCATTATATGGGCACCGTTTTCTTTTTAAATTGTTACGTGCAGACATGAAAATCTAGAAAATATGGGTTTGCACTTTATTTTGATTAACTAAAAATGTTAAAACATTGTTTCTCTTCACCTCCCATGAGATCTCTTCATCTTGTGTGTACCTCGCTGATAAAAATTAACTTTGAACTCGAATAGGTATTAAGAAATATCACAAAATATATCACAAAACAATTAATAACAATTCAAGGCATAATTATTACCTATTATTGTTATTTAAAAACAAGTTTTAAATTGTTTATTTACAATTAAATTAACAATCTGTTCAATTTCTTACGATTTTATACACCAAATTAATGTTTGCTGTCACTTCAGCTTGCGTAATTTAAATTGATTCTCGATCATTGCACATTAATATTTAGTGTCGCTACGTACGTTCCCTACATTCTGCATTCGCTCCCCAATTTAACGTTGCTCGTATTTATAATCTGTGTTAAAAAAATTGAAACGCGTCATGATGAATATGAAAACCAATTTGTTGTGAAAATGCGAATTTAAATCTAATGTAAAAAATAACTTTATAATCCTTTGTCTCACACATTCAATGGTTTTCAATGAATCCCCAAGTAATTTTGATATTAGTTGTTAAACAAATAAAACCGTACATGTCATTAAATCGGCCAAATTGGAGTTGCTCCTGGCCTAAGAAGTATGGCTTCGGTGGTGCCTTCAAAGAGCTGCAAAACCTCCACGATGATGTACATCGGAAATGCTTTGAGACTGGTCTGTGTGTATATACTTGAAGATTAAAGAAAATGGGTTTCATATTCTTTGAAATCTTTTAGTATTCTTTAGCATTTTTTCTACCTATGTAGAATAATAACAGTAATATTTTTTTCTGATTTGTTTATTCAGAGAATTCTATCCTGCTAACATCTAGATCTATCTTCGATGTTATACAAAATTTAAAACTAAAAATGTGAATTCAGTGATTTTTTATTTTATTAATTCGTGGTATATGCAGTGATAAAAGAAATAAAGGACCATAACATAATCCGAATAGAATGACCTTTTATTTTATTATTAAGATGTGAGTATTTTAGTTTTGCTTGCACATATACATAGGTATAGAAATAGCTTTTCCTGAAAAAGTAACTTTATCACCTCTACTTTAGCCTGAGTATAAACATATACATATCAGTATAGCACAATACACCGACTTCGTTGGAATTTCATTTGCATTCTAAATAAAGGAACACCTACTGAGTGAGACGCCGGCAATGCAACACCCGGAACAGAGCATATAATAACATGGGGGTAGTTACCCCACAGACGTTACCCTCACACGCGTTACATTAAATTAATTTAGAGCTTACATTAGTATAACATTATGCTGGTTAGTTGATATTTAATAAGTTTTAAATGAAATAAAATATTTCCATGTTTTTATTTAAATTTTTGATGTGTGAATATAAATATAAAAATTAGAATGCGTTTAATATACCTACGTATTTCATGTTAGGTATTCTATATGTGATATCTGAATGTAAAATACCTTTGCATATTTTCATGATGATTTAGTATTTATTTTTAAGTATTCGGTGCGAATTCGGTTTTGAAAACAGCAGTTTGTGACCTACATTAATCATTATATGGGATTCTATGGCAGAAAATTATTTTTGGAAGGTGCTGCTGACCCATTTAACAGCGGACGTAGATGTTCCAGTTTCGTATATACGTATACGTTCCACAAATGTGAGGCTTGTAACACTTTGTAAATGAACACTTTCTTTTGATACTTTTTCTTGCTTGTGGTGATTACTTATGTATTAATGTTTAATATGTTGAAATATTTACATCTTATAGGTATGCATTAAATAGTTTTTTTTATTGTTTAAATTTTATATGTTTTTAGTATGTCGTTTCAGTACTTAGTTTCGGTATTTAAAACTGTTTAATTTACGTAGATTATACAGAATCCCACTTAAATTTCTTCAAAGGGGTTTGTAATAAATGTAGTTAATAATTTTTTTGCCAAAAAATGCAAATCAGCTTTCCTTTAATTTTAAAAATAATAATTAACACAACTTTTCATTTTGTTTTCAATGAATTGCACTATAACTATCAGTTTAAATAATTGCTTAAACGTAAGAAAATTCATTGTAAATGTTATATATAATTTTCTGGAATTTTTAAAAACTTATTCAAAAATCAAATAAAAAATATTTTAATATGTTTATTATGTTAGTTCTTTTTATCTCTTTTATTTAATTTCTAAATTAACTTATGCGTATGTATTTATCTTAAAACAAAAATAAGTTTTATGAACAAGTTATTTCGTTTGTTTAGTTTCCTTATAAAATATTTAATGAATAATAAATGTAATTTCTATTATTTTATTATTCATTAAGTCGCCAGTATAAATATCGTTGTTATTATAACAATGTCTTCATAACCGTTTCACGGACAGTTTAAAAATCGTGTAATTGTTAGACAGCTTCCTGAGGAAACTGCCAAACGATAGCGAAACGTCAAGCGATCGTGTGAATTTTAAACTGTCCGTGAAAAGGTTATGATCACATTGTTATACAAATTTCCATCACAAAGTCTACTTTAATTATTTGTTGGTATTATTGTATCGTTTACTTAAAAAAACGCTCAAGATCAAATTATTAAAAAACAGAAAAAAACAAAAAAGTTTAGTTTAGATATAAAAATTACAAAATGTAGTAAATATACTTTCCTATTAAATGATAAACAGAGCCTAAAAATCCCCCAGTCTGTTTTTGTTTTCTGTATTTGTTTTCTATATGTTTATTATATGTTTTATTTTCATTTGAAAATTCATTTTATATACACATGTACTCAGTTTTAGGCGTGGTTTACCAAGTAAATGAACGCGTACTTAAAATATCGTTTATTTTATAATACATACAACGTGTCGCTAGATTCTGTGGACATCGCTTAACCACAGATACCTGGGCTCAATTTAAGATGATTTAAGTCAACTTATCTACATATATCTATAAAAGTGCTTCGTTAAGTATTCTGCTTCAAAGTTGTTGAAAAAAAAGTTAACTTTTCTTATAACTAAGGAATGCTTGAATTAATTTGGATGATCAATAGTAAGATAAGTCACATTTTCAGATGGTGATTTATATTTGATCGCTAGTGTGACAAACTTTACCACTGTACAATATTGCAAGAACTTTCTTGAGGTTAGGAAGGTAACATTAATTAGTTAATTTTTAGAAAGAAGGATTTATTAGGAAACTTTTTTTCGTGTAGTTGACAGAAAAGTGTTACAATGTTTAATCATAAATCGTGAAGAAAAGTGGGACTTGTCTTATTAGCAACACTTTTCTTCACGTTTCCGTTAGCAACACTTTTTTAAATTCATTTTGACGTATCAGAGGTCGAAGATTGATTGATTGATGTCACAGATTGATGTTTTGTTACTATGTCAACAAATGCTTGACATACCTTGATGTATTATTATTATTATTCGTCGACACTTTCATAATTTTAGCGTTATTTTCGTCAACTACACGAGAAATAGCATGATCTACACGTTAGAAAAGTGAATTTCCATGTTCGTGTAAATTTGATCCACTCGTGAGCTAACGCTCATTCGTGAATTCAAACATTTACACTCACTGGAAAACTGTCACTTTTCTAAACTTGTAAATCAATATACTATTAATCTTTGTAATTTTTGATATTTCTTACGATTTAGTCACAAAATAGAAAAATCTAAAAGGCTGCAGCGTTTCTTATTGAAAACAGCTGCACTGCAATAGGCTGTATAAAAAACAACTACCTATTGCATGCATAATTTTTTTTTTCAGATAGAGGCACTCATTAGTGAACTTTTTCGTCTTTGCAACTTTTGATATGTGTTACAATTTAGGTCATAAAATAGAAAAATCTTTTTTGACAAAAATATAACTTAGTTTAATTATTGTACACGATAATGCTTACTATGGCATATCTAACTTATTTTCAGAAAGAGATGTTCTTTAATAATACTCTTTTTCATATCTTTGCAACTTTTGGTATTTGTTACAGTTTCGTTACAAAATAGAAAAACCTAAGACGCAACAGCGCACTTTTTCAAAAACGGGCTCTTTCCGAAGAAACAAACAGTGATGAAAAGTTAATTTTATTCTTGAAAAGTAGAAACCTTAATAAATTTACAAGAAATGTTCAATCTCTTCAACTATTCTGCATTGTTCGTAATTTATTTAAGCAGTACCTTGTTTCCTGATCCAAAGAACTGCTGCCGTGTTTAAAACACTAGAATACACTTTGCACTTTATATAGTATGCATGTAACAGTATTTGCTTTCCTGGTACAGTCTAGTAAATTGAAATTCTAAATTAAAACTATTTGCAAGAAAGCAAGCTGAACCATAACAAGTATCAAATTTTGCAAAGACACAAAAACGTTCACCAATGAATGACTCTTTCTAAAAATAAATTAGTTATCCATATAAAGGCATTTGTTCTTCGTGTATGGGCTACTTATTTCAATAAGAGGCGCCGCAGCCATTTAGATTTTTCTATTTTGTGACCAAACCGTGAGAAGTATCAAAAATTAAAAAGACACGAAAGAGTTTCTTAATGAATGATTCTTTCTAAAAATGCATTAAATCAAGTTATCCTCTGAAAAGTTATTACGAAATCTGTATTGTGGTAGCCCTGTTTTTCACACTAGCTATCTACTCTAAATTACTAAAACCATCTGGAAATATGACTTACCTTCCTGTGAGCACTCATACTAAATATCATACAACTTGGTTCAGGCGTTCTTTAGTTATAAGAATAATTAACTTTTTTTCAATAAATTTGAAGCAGAATACTGACTTAACGAAGCAATTTTGGATATAGATAAGTTCGGTTAAATCATCTTATTCTGAGCCCAGCAGTCTGCGGTTAAGCCATGTCCACGGAATTTAGCCACACGCTGTATAGGTAGTTAGTCTCCGCCTTTTATCAAGTTTTAAAGAAACAATCGATATGTTGACTTATTAGACGTCTCAATTGATAAGTGATCGATATAAGATTTTTACGGTGCTGATTATGAGATAACAGTAACAACAGAAAAATTCTTTGTTTCTCGATGAGGCAAACCATCACCACACATTTATTCCGACAATGCTACCAATTTTGTGCGAGCAAAAAGGGAATTACAATTATTATATATTTCTTATAAAACCAAGTAACAAGTAATGAAGTGATTATTGGATGTGCAAATGAAGGCATTACGTGGCATTTCATTCCTCCATGTCTTCCTCATTTTGGAGGGTTATGGGATTCTGGCCTGCAATAAAAATTGTTAAACATCATTTGTGGAGAGTTCTTGGAAATTCAGATTAACAAATGAGGAATTTCTTACCACACTTAGGTACACAAGTTAAAGCATTTGTCAATTCGCGTCCTTTGTATTCAATATCAGCTGATCCAAACGATTTCGAACGATTAACTCCTTCACATTTTCTCATTGGTAAACCATTGGTCTCGGTCCTGGATCCAAGTTTTTAAAAGAAGTCTCAACCAACACATTGAATTGATATCAATTTCTTCAACAAATCAACCAACAATTTTGGACACGAGACAAAAATATTAAGATTGGCGATTTGGTCATCTTAAAAAATGCCTGTGCCTGGTCACTGGCAAGAATAGTAGAAGTTCATCCTGACAGTGGAGGAACTATTTGAGTAATTAAAGTGAAGGCGCAAAAGGTTTTTTAAAACGTACCATAACAAAAGTGTGTGCTTCTAGTGCCAGAAGACATTTGAACAATAAACATGTTAGGCCCACTTTTACAGTGCCAGTTTAAATTTAAGCCGAAGCTTAAACCTTTAACGACGATTGTTGAAATAAACGATGCTATGGGTTTAAGCTTCAGTTTCAATTTAAACTGGCATTGTAAAAACTGGGCCTTTGTAACTAGATTAAGCAAATTTGCAAATTTAACTAGTTCATTTCAGTTTTGCTTGAAATTCAATTTACTTTTATTCTTTCGTGTATGCACGAGAACGAGTTCTTGATTAGGTAGTTTTTCATTCTAAAGTCAATACGAAATACTTCAAATGCATTCATTGCATTCCCATCGAAACGAAATGGGTATACATTTACTAATTACCTCTTATGAAGTGAAAGTAATTATTCCACATCCCGTAAAGTTTTGAAGCGAAAAGGCAGACGTTTCACAAAGATGTATATGTGATTGTTAATATTTAAGCATTTTTAGATTTTTTGGCATTTGAAGTAAAGTCATTCTTGTAATACATACACCAATTTCAATTTCTGAAGCTTTTGATTTAATTCCATTCTACAATAATTGTAGACGTGATAGAATAAATCTAAGTTCACATTCGATAAGAACACCTCTAAGTACTCCCTATAGACATCTGACGAATCCAAATAAAAGTGGTAATGTCAATGACATTAAATTTGCAGATCTGTGTTATTAATGAAGCACTTAAAAATAGCACTGCCTTAATAAAGAATATTTTTCCTATACTATATTAATGGAGGCGTTTTCTAATAAACTTTATTATCAAAGGATTGGCGTATTTTATAAGTATCTTTTATTATCCGATGGATTAATTGCACAATACTTGTAAAAAAGTGTTGATTCCAACATGTCCTTACAAGTCGAGACCTGTCTGTGAACCTCGTCTCGCAGGCTCATCCCTTTTTCCTTTGAGAACCAATCACAGATTTAACAAACCATTATATTCACATTTAATTTTAATATTTAATAAAAACCTTGATATTTAAAAAGTATTTATTTATTCTGAACCAGACGTGGTAGAAACAAACTGTTTGCTTTTTGGTTATCAGTTATCAGTAATCATAAACCAATAGAAATGTAGGTACCATTATAAGTTAGGAAAAAAAAACAAAGAAGTGAAATTCGTTCCTAAAGTTGAGTTGCACCAATGTCGTTGTTAATCCCAGATTAAACAAAGGACTTTATTCGCTTTATTTTATTTAATCTAAAGTCCGTGTACCGTTAGGTGTTGGACTGTATTTTACATGATACATATTTACATTAAATCTTATATACTTTTAATTTCTCTTTTCCATGCATTTCTGTCCTGTGCTAATGTTTTTACTTCGTACCAGCAAGGTCATCCGTTATTGTCATGTTTCTTATCTTATCCATTCTAGAAACCCCTTGTATTTTTCTTAAAAATCTCATCTCCGTAGCTTTTACTTTACTTTTATTTACTTTTGATATACTCCAGGATTCTGAGCTATAGATTAAGGAAGGTCTTACCACTTTCTGATATAGTTACCTGGGTTTTGATCTCTTTTGGTATATCTTTTTTTCCAAGGAACGTATTTTTAAGCATCTTAAATAACCTTCCTCCATTTCTCTCTCTTTTTGTGATTTCTTTGCCTACTTTTCCGTTGTATTCTATCAGTGTTCCCAGATAATTGTAGCTCTTAACTTGTTCTAGTGTTTGTCCGTTTATTTCTATTTTATGTTCTTTTTCTTTGTTAGCCATTATAATTGTTTTGGTCTTGCTTGTAATTATTTCCATATTTATTAGTTTATAGTTTTAGTTCTCTTTGGTATTCTTCTACATTCTCGTGAAAAATTTTCCTGGTACGCTCGTTAGGAAGATTCGTCTGCATTCTCTTGCATTACTTTTTTTTATATAATGGTAATATTATATTGGTGTTCCAGTCTTGTGGGATTTCTTTTGTACTAAGGATTTGGTTTAGTAAATCCTTGAACACTTGTGCTCCTTGTCCTATATATTTCAACATTTCTGATGTTATCCCATCTTGCCCTGTTGCGTTTCTTAGTTTTCTTCCATCGTTTTCTAATTGTATTGCTTTCCGTACTTGGTTATCTTTTTTTGTTTCCATCAGTTCTTCAAAGTATTGCTTCCACCTTTCCATAATATCTTTCTCTTCTGTTAGTATATTTCCTTTTTCATCGTTTATGTTGAGTAATCTAGGTGGTTTCTTTTGTTTGAGTTGCTTTAATGTACTGTAAAATAGTTTCTGGTTTTCTTCGTATTGTTCCTTCATTTTGTTACCAAACTCTGTCCATGTTTGTTTTTTTGCTTCCTTAACTAGTTGTTTAACTTCTCTGTTTGTTGATTTGTATAGGTTTTAACCTTCTGCCTGTTGGGATTTTCTTCGCCTTAATTCGAGATTAAAGCTGTGCAACTAGACATAAGGCAACATAACAAGTCTTCAACAAAAATCTACCTCGAGTTAACCTTGGAAACAAAATACCTAACGTAAATTGAACTATACAGGTGGTGTCAAAATATAAAATTTAGGTTATGCCAAGGAACTGAATTCAGATAATTTATAGTTTTTTTTACATTCGCCACTTCCACCAACAAATACGTATGTGTCGTTCCGACAACTACAAGTAACGAGTAAAAGCTAGATCTTGTCCACTTATGAACACTTTGAGGTTAATCGAATCCATTTTTGATATAGGTATAAAAAATGATTGTGCAACCTACGACATATGATTTTTTTCCAAGGCTATCCGAACTCGAGGTACTTTTTTTGTAGAAGACCCGATACTTAAACCTAGAGTTAATTTAGTTTGATTATTACTTAAAAATAACAAAAAAATAATATTTAAACGCGTCACAATTTCCAGTACCAGTTGTTGCTAGCTTTTAAAGATAAAGCAAATTGGACATTAATTTTCGGTATTTTCATTGGCCCAGTGGTCAGGGTTTTTGTTCTATATTTGGTTTACATTCTGTACACTGATAAAAATTTCATGGTAAATTTACAGAAATAATCATGTGGCCACTATTAATTATGGTAAAAATACTGTAAAAATACATGTAAATTTACCATTTCATGGTAAACCTACATGCAAATTTACCATTTCTGGGAAACCTACAAGTATTTTTACCATGATTAATATTGGTCATAGATAACCAATGTAAATTTACTATGAAATTTTTATCACTGTACAGCATTAATTGTTTTGATCGTGGTATTCATTTATTTATTGTTATTAAGTTTTATTTAAAAAAAAATGTTAGATAATTTTATTTTTAGTGGAATTTTATACATATAGGGAGTTCTCGGAATTTGTAGTGCGGAATATTTATACTATTGTGTTCGGAGTGGAGTGACCAATTATGTAATCAGAATCGGTAGTTCTACAGAGTCAAGGTTACTCTTTTGTATTAGTAGCGTTCATTGCCACCAGATGCACCAGTAGGTGGATAGCCGACACAGAGCATCAAGATTAGAGATTCAGCGCAGTAGAGGCGCGGCCTAGGCGTGCCTGAAGGAAATAACTCCTCCCACGAGCCAACAAACTCTAAGCATAATATTGCACTCCAAACATATTTGACGTCAGACGTTTTGTTTCGCGTATAGTCGTGTGTCGTTCGGCTGTTCTCGTATACGATTCTCGTACTAGAATAAGAACATCGACATCGGTGTTTAGTCCGTGAATAAAGAGTGCTATCGATTTTGTTCGTGTTTCGGTGGTGTAATAGCGTTACGAAATCGGTTTTTGGTGGATGTGTCCGGGTACACGTTTGGATGAATTTAAAGCAGCGAGGATGCGCCGCCCGGAGAAAGCTGCTAGTGCACTCCGTGGCGGCCGATGAACCGCATATGCGAGTGACCGGCTGAGGTATGTTGGTGCACGATTGAGTGCCATGAGCTGCGGGCTTCTGCCTCCCGTGCCGGATCTAATTCCCATATCGCAATTCCAAAAGGCACACTCTCTGAACAACAATCGTCAACGGGAGTGCGCCCCCTGCGAAACCCATAGAGAAGAGGTTATGGGAGAGCAGCGCTCGCGGCGAACAGGGAAACAACCTGCCATCGACCTAATCGATACATCGCGGTCACGTGGTTTGAGCGCCGCCTCGCAAGCGCCGTTCCGGAAAACAAGGCCTGAACGTCATCGTAAATCAGATCGTAAGCGCGAGTACAGAAACGGCCGAAAACGTTCTTCGAGTAAACAAAGAACGCGAACCCGAGTGTCCTCTCCGCAGTGGTCGGTGAATCCACGTGTTAATCCGATTTTCGTGTGGGCGCGTCAAGAAAACAACCACATCGTGGAAGTGAAATGCGAAGATTACGACAAGCGCAACCGAATCCTCTTGACGAAAACCGCACAGGGGTGGCGGGCGATTCCGCGTACCGAAACGTTGGTGCCGACTTTAAGGGAGGCGGATGATAAGAGTCGATGCCGTATGCGCAAGCAACGGAAGACGCACAAGATCAAGCGGAAGTCCACCGGTGTTCAAGTGGATGAGGATATGACGGAGACCGAAACTCAGGAGCGGTCTATTTCTCCGATGTGGACTGATCCTGTCAACGTGGAATCTCATCTGCCGTCCCATACGATCCACATACCCCAAAAACGTTCCCCATCGCCGCAAGAATTTGCGCAGCCGGATGAAATTATAAACAGTGCCACGAGTTCTAATATACAGAAACCAGTGATAGGATGTAATATCAATAAAACCAGTGACGTCAGCCCTCTTGACAATTTACTTGCCGTGGCGGAACTGGAATTTAACCATCAACTGCAATCCGGTGAGTGGAACGAAACAGACACTAACACAGAAGACCAAGACAACATTGAAAAACAAAAGCCAAACGACTACATTGATAATATCGAGCAGCTAAACAATTTCATCAACTCATGCACGAACGATGATAACATGAACGACGCGGAACACATCATAGAAAGTTTCAACGACGTTCAATCCAAAACCGACGACTGCGACTATAACGAAGACGATGATAATAACTTAGCCATGGATGACATTCTGAATCGATTAGAGCAGTCGTTGCGAAGCCCGGAGGCGTTAAATTCGGAAATTTTAAACGCATGTGATAATTTAAACTCTGAAGCCACGAACCTTAAAGACGACGAGGTCATTTACGACGAACCAAAAGAAACCAAATTTGAAATCGCCGACGACTACGAAAAGAAAACTGAGGTACCTTACGACCCGAAAATCACCGAGACGATAGTAGAATCATCGTCAGATGACATCGACTCGTCCAGTGATTTAAGAAACAAAACCCAATTCGACGCCGAAGACATCCAGCCAACAGATCTGAGCTTGCCAAAAAGGAAAGAAAATAAACCGTCACCTCCACCACGTCCACCATCACAAAACTCTGAGACGATACAATCACCACAACCGAGTGGCATACCCGCAGTACCTCAATCGCCGGATATTTTCTCGAATCCCGCCGATAGTAAAACCAAGACGTTATTTCTAGAAACGCTTCTTTCAAATTCTTGCCAAAAACCCACAAATAACAACAACAATAACATTCACGTGAACCAACAGAAAGAACCTCTAGATTTGGGCAATTTTAGGAAATCGGCTAGCCCTACGGTGACTTGCTCGGAAGAAGTGAAAAACAAGTCGTGCTTTGATGAAGAACCCTCAATGAAAAAACTGAAAGTCGACGACATCACGTTAAAGAAGCTATTAGACATGAACCCCATGAAAGGTAATATCAATTTCGATAGTAACATAGCATCCAACAACCAAACCCGTAAAGAGGCGTCGAGACTCCTCGAATTACTAACCGCTCCCCATGAATCCGATTCCGTAGCTCAGTTAAGTCAGCTCCTATCGGACAACTCCATAAACATTCCCGATCCTATGTTAGTCCCTAAAGACAGATTAAGCCATATATTATCTTCTCCTGCCCGCGAAATTCCTCGACTGTTAATAGACCGACCAGAACTTCGACTGCCTCAGGCTTTAGCTTATCCCTACTTACTGCAAGATCCTGATATCCTAGTAATAACGTTAGCTCAACTAGAAACCATAATTCAAAAGCAAAGTCAATTTATTCCTTTAAAAGATGCGAAGCAAAACGAGAACAAGCGAGCTGAAATAACGGAGGAAAAGCGATATCAAAAACCCGAAAGTGTGAAAAGGCCCGAACCAAAACAAGAGGCGAAGAACGAAAAAGTGACGATGAAAGAACCGCAGAGAAGAACGGGTTACGCGAATGAATTGGTTAAAGATATAGACGCAGCATCGAACGCGGCGTTTAACCAAATGATGTGGTTGCCGTATTTAAACCAATTGGACTTCAGCAACTTCAATAATAATTCAGATTTATTGAAGTTGTTAACTTTTCTGCCCCCGTATTCAACGCACGCTCCGGACATGTCGCTTTTCATGGGCGTCAATAGATACATGCAACCCCCGGCGTTTCCCATGCAACAACCTTTCAATGACACTTTGGAATTTTCTAC
Source organism: Dorcus parallelipipedus (assembly GCA_958336345.1). Taxonomy (NCBI): domain Eukaryota; kingdom Metazoa; phylum Arthropoda; class Insecta; order Coleoptera; family Lucanidae; genus Dorcus; species Dorcus parallelipipedus. The sequence goes on along the minus strand of OY284480.1, from coordinate 23,593,757 downwards.
CTGGCAGGAAGCTATGATGCAAGCGAACATGTTAAGGCCTAATAATCAATATGACATGTGTAGTGGTAACACGAAGAATTTTTATAATAGATACTGTGGAGAAAAGCACGCCTACCAGAAGCAGAATCTATACGGTTCCAAACAGAATCACAAGGTTAATAAGATGCACAATCTTTGTCCGAACGTACATCAGAATAATCACAATACCATGATGAATTTGCCGTCCAATTACTATTCGGCGAACAAAACCAATTTGCAAGTACCGCAGTATAACCCAGTTTTGCCGCACGCAAATATGAACGACGTAATGAAAAGCAAAAGTGCGCAGCATTCGATGAAAAACGGTGGAGTGTACAATCAACGACACGAAGAGAAAAAGCTGAGCCATACGGCGCAAGCCCCGAGGTTGGACCACCAAGGCGTTAATAATAATTACAAAATGAATAACAAATCGCATTCTACTTTTCCTCCTCATCAGGAGGCTGTAAATAAAGCGTGTTCGGAAAGCACGAAGCATCACTCAGCCATGCAACCTATCGATCTTTCCGGGTCGTCAACTTCGGGAAGCAAACTCAAGGTCAGGCAGCACCTTATTGATCCTAATCATGCGCAGAAACTTTTGAAACACGACGAAATTCCGGAAGTGGGTAGTACGACTGCTAGTATAGAAGAGATGCAGGATGCACAGAAGTTCCTTTGGCACCCATTATTTGGAAAGTAAGTATATATTTATTTTATTTCCTTTAAATTTTTCGAAAAACTACTAAATGGGAAATAATTAGTTACTGAGCTTTCACAGAAAGTAGTTCTAACAAATAGTAATAACATCATTGTATTTACAAAATTGAGTTAATTTGGTCTTTCTCTATTTAACTATTCAATGAAAAACGAGGTAAGTAAATACAAAAAGGGAATTTTAAATTTTAATTATGGAATTAAGAAGGTGTAATAAGTGTCGTAACGTGACGTAAAAATAATTTTTCTGACAACTCAAAATCACTTCAAATTAAAACATTTTCAGTATCTCTGTAAGAACTTTAACAAAACATTATTTCTTGTGTTATTTGTGAACGTAAGTAAACGTAATTTCAGGTGGTTTTGTGAATAATGTTTTAATAACCTACTTGAAAATATTATTTTCGTTTAAAAATATAATAAAACGTGACATTTTTTCTTTGAGGTTCCATACCATAAATGTAGGGTCATCCAAAACTGAAACACTCTTTAGATGCAAAAGTAGTCAAGATGATTCTGGCTTTCTTCTTCAAATTTAACTATTTTTTTAAATACCGAAGATTAATTTCAAATAAAAGTTAAAAGTTGCAACCTTTATTATACTTATATGAATTTAATTGATTATATTATAATAATGATAACTTACTATGTTAACATCTCTGTATAGCTACCTAATGTTTACATCGTTTACTGTTGTTTTGTACATTTCAAATGACGCTGTAACGGAAGAGTTCTTGTAGATATAGTTGTGTCAGTTTTTCCATCAAAATAATTCTAAAAAATAATTTGAAGTTTGTTTTGTTTCGAACTCTTCAATCGATAAAGTATTTGTGCCTCTTGGTTCAAAAGAAAGCATACAATTTACATTTCGTTTCTTTAGATATTATGCGTTCAAAAATTCCCACGTTTGGAGTTGGTGTTGGTTCGATAAAAGTATGTCGATGCTGCAGTGATAATCAACTGATCTTATTACTTTATTTCATGTTTTAATACAAGTAAAGATGTACCATGTTCCTTGCTATCTCAAGTCATGACCAACTTCAAACTTGGGAATTTTTGAACACATGATATTTACGTTGAATAAAAAGCAAAAAAAAAGTTAACAAACAAAATCAACATTTTATCTTTTTTTCAGACAGAAGTACTCTCAAATTTATTTCGTCAACAGAAACCACTTTTTCATTGTGAAATTTACTGTTTCTTCATCATATTAACAAACTAAAGAGGTATGAATAGAGAAAGAAAATAGTGTATTGTAGTACCGCAATTTCAAATGAATTCCTGGTGAAAGTAAGATGTGATTTTTTTTATAAAGTTGGCGGACACGCAATACAAGAGCGAGAGGATAGTTGCCAAAAATTGTCAGTGTCACATTATCTGACCCTGACGTCACATAAAAAAATATGTAAAGTAAACGCAAAATTCATTAATTAATTCACTTGAAAACAGCGTTGCTGAAAATGCTTCAGCTTGAATGCACAAAAGTATCCTGCGCTTCATGTTTTCAAACGCGTTTACCAAGTGTTGGGGGATTATGTTAGCACAAACATCTCCAATACCCGCACAAAGTTCAGCCAGCTGTCAGTGCTACAAACCTTTAGGAGAAGAAAATAGAGAAATCATAGCTCACTTTAATTAGGAATTTAATTGAATGCCCGGTATTTATTATGTATTATTAAATCTTCCTAAGCATTCGCTGTAAAGGATTTACAATTACAATTATAAAACTAAACTAAATAATTACAACTGTCTTGTATTATATGCGTAAAATGCATTTTAGCATACGTATAGAATCTCTTTCATCATTCTGAAATGATTATTTATTTAACTTTACTAATAAGTAAGTTTTATTATTAATTTTATTAAAAACTTTGTATTCCTTTTATATTCCATTTAGAAAAATAATATAGAAAGAGCAGAAAAAAATGAGTATCAACTTTGTTATTTTAAATGGAACACTATGTATATTTTCTCGAATTAAGAAAGACATTTATTTCCTAATTCCAAAAATATGTAGTTTGTCTATATTGGGTTTCATACTTCTTGCGATATTTAAGTTTAAAATTAAAAAAAAAATGCATTTACTTTGATTAATAAGAAGTTTATTAAGTGTGATAAGTGTTAAACTAATTAAAAGTCATTTTGCAAGTAAAAACGCTAACATCTAAAAGATATTAACATATTATAAGAAATAAATTAATAAAAGTATACCAAAACAATAATAATCTCAAACTTAAATATTACAAAAACTATGAAACCAAATATAGACAAACTACATATTTTTGGAATTAGGAGAAAAATATCTTTTTTAATTCTACAAAATATACTGAGTGTTCCATTTAAAATAACAAAGTTGATATTCATTTGTTAGGTTTCCGATTGTCATTTGTTTCTTCTTAAAGCCAATTCTGGCGGTTCAGGTATATTCCTAAAACTTTTGTATTTAACATTTTTTGATATATCTAATAATAAAATGTGTAGGTACCGTTCAAAATATAAACAAAAACCCTGTACATATTATGCTTTGCTAACGAAATCCATTAAAATGAAATGAAACAATTTATTTTGTGTTAATGTAAATTGAGGAAAATTATTTCACTTATTAATCAACTTTTCGTTTCGATGTCAATTAAACATTTGTGAAATTGTTTCACATAAACACATTGGAATAACTTAAGTAGGTACTCAATAATTTCATGGAAGTAAAAATGAAAAAACTAGGTATCGTCAACAGTACTAGATAACTACAGTTGTAAAATGATAAAGCTTGGTGTTGTTTATTTTCTTATTACTGACTATTACGTATCAGTATTAAGAAACTGTCTTTTAAACATTTGTTTATAACTATTTTTAGTACTTGTTTTCATTTCAACTTTTTCAATCTTTTAGCTAAGTCATGATTTATGTTTTATGTTTCCTTTACCTACTTATTTTGCCATTGCGAAGAGGTAATTTACTAATCGAAATGAATTTTGTTTTTCTAAATAAATACATATTAAAGAAAAAGATGTACATAATTTATTTGCTTTTCAAGTACGTATTTTCGACACAACTTAAAAAAATCCAAAAATGGACATTTTCGCTCATAATTTTTATAAATTTTTATACTTACACACTGTAGGTTATTGATTACACTTAATTTAGTGCGATTGGATCAATTATGCAAGAGAAAGTTTAATACTTTTCGAATTACTGCAATTTTTTCCCGCCAAATTTTAAATGACCAGCTAGATATGGTTCAATGGTTGTGTCATTGTGCTGTGAGTTAGTTAATTAAAATGGACGAAGAAGAGTTTAATTTCTCAGAAAAAGTGCTGCTGAAGGCTGTCAAGGCAGAGGGAGGTCCTTATACTCCAAGAAATAAAAAAAACTACGTATTTCAATGCTAACGCGTCTTAAAGTTAAGACATTATTGTGTTACAATTACAATAGTCTAATCGGACATTAATTAAATTTAATAGATCACGGAGTTTTTTTTGAACGAGAACAAATCAACGTCCTGTTTTTCATTTAACATAATATTTTCCATGCAGAAGGTCATGCAAAAGAATTATTGAAATAATTAATGAATCACACTTAAGAAATCGTAGCTCGTGGCGGGTATATAAAGCCATAACCTAAATACTAATTAGCCATGTCACGGTACTAACACTATATGGAAGTAACCGCAAAAATAGTAAAGAGACCGAGACAGCGCGTTACCTACCTACTTTCAAAGTTACGTTACGTGAAAAGTATTCACATTCAGGATTATTGTTCTGTAATTAAACGTAATTATAATGAACAACCTTGTCATTTTTCGTTTGAACTTATTTTTTTTAGACCTTCAAGATTATCAGGAATATTTCTTAATGTCTTCAGAAAAAATTATGAATATAACTTGCGATGAAAGCGGAGTATTCCTTAGATGAGAAGAGTACATTTTATTTTAAATTAAAGTTATTATAAGTACATAGTTGCTGCTACAGATGGTTAGCGTCACTTATGGAATCTAAGTTTATTTCTGCAGTAACAGGTGTACATTTTCTAAATTCCGCTACATGACGTCATGGTAACTGGACACTCAATGAAAAATATTGATAAACCGGAATCAATACTTCTTTCTATCGCACGCCCTAGTTGTTAAGAGAAACAGATACCTTTGCAACTGAGAACAACATATTAAATGAAATACAACATTAGATACGTGTTAGTACATAAAACATTTTTTTTACTTGCAGCCAGAAAAGTTATGGAAACCCATGGAACTGGACGACAGTCACAGCAACTGGTGAATAACATCGGCAAATGCCTCCAAATACATGGAGGTTACCACCAACAACTCAAAATGCACCTATGGACACATTTACAGGGTTAGACTTTGGTTTTCTTACTAAATAATGTGTGCTTAAATTTATCCGGAGTGTGATCTCTTATTTAATCATTGTTTATTAAAATTTATGTAAATTTTTATGACCACGACAAAGTATTTATCTACAATTAATGTTGTGGTGTGATATCCAGAATCGAAACTCTCTAATACTTGTTAAATTTTTTTTTTTTATTTCCGTAGTTGAAAGCGTTGTAAGACGAAATACATATCATAAATTATCTAAACGATAATTCACGTATTTATTAAGACAAATAATTAATTAATACAAAAGAATACGCGTACGAAAGGTAAATATGAAATCGTTATTTAAACCAGTTCATAAATCATCTATTATTTTTCTTTTCATTAAAGAAAATGAAATGTGTAGAAATAATTTATTAACAGTTAATAATTTTCGTTTGTTTATTAGTTTTGGTAACTTGTATGTTAAAGCTTTTTTGTTATGGAAATAAATTTTTGTTTATTCATTTGTCTTATATATATTTTAATAGTGTTAACGTGAGTGCGTGCAATTATTAATTGGCTGCAATCCCACAGATCTTTTTAAAAATATTGTTTATTTGTTAAAATTTTTATTTATTTTTAATTTTTATTTAATCTTCTAATCACTTTTTTGGTTCAAATTAGTACATATTTTGTTTTAGTGATCAACGATCTACTTTAAAATTGTTACTTTCATGTTAACTTTCACGTTGTTTCTTTTTTTATGAAGCTCTTATATGTATAAGTATAATTTTAATCGTCATACACAGAGTATCTTATAAGTACATACGAAGGAGACTAAATGGGTTGGTAGAGGAGATCAAAGTAAAGCTTTTTTCTCAATAAACTTTTAATAAAAGCTCAATAGCTAGAAAGTTACAGCAAGTTAAAGTTAAGTAATAGTAAATCATGTTTTAAAACCTAATTTGGGGTAGCTTTTGCAAGAAATATGTTTGCTTGTTAATTTCAGTGGTAGTCAAGAAGTGGCCGTAAAACTTTCTTGTTATTGGGTTTTGGACAAAAGCGAATTAAGAAAAAAGCTCAACTTTTTCTCTCCCCTAGTAACACATTCAATCTCCTCCATATGTTAAGGGATGCTCTGTATATTATTGTTCTTTTAGTTCATTTGTTATTTCATCTGTAGATACTTTGTTTTTGTTAATGTTAACATCACCTTAAACTATCACCTTTTAAGTACAGATGATACTCGTTTAAATTTGAATGAACTATGTGCTTTTATTCTTTTCTTGATGTGAGGGTATTCAACGCAAATTGTTTCTGATCCACCGGGAAGAGTGCAATAAAAAAATGTGCAATATGTTGCTCAGTTATATAACAGAACTGCGCTTAAATTTTCCACACGATCTTTCACGTAATAATTAAATTTAAATGATTTTCAGATTTATGAGCCGATTCTACTCACATCTGTGAGGACCGCAAGATCTGTAACTCAATTATAAAAATATGAAATTTTGAAGTTCTCTGGAAGATATGATTTCTCCTAAGTCTCTACGATGTTATCTTAGAGACTTACAAGAAATTGTATCATACTGAGAGATTCAGAATTCTACTTTTCAATAATCGAGGTACAGGCTTACAGATTTTACGGAGCCATTAGGCTTTACTAAATACTTTACATAAAAAAATTGATTTGTTGTAATTGACTGATGAACTAATGACGTTTTGAGAAAATAATTTAACGTTTTAAATTAAAAGATAGTGTTACATAGGTCGCGTGAATCCTGTTATTATTTTAATAATTACATGTGCTAATGACAATAATAAAATATTTACAAAAGGTTATAAAAATGTTAAATAAAATACCTAATTTAATTGCAACATTATAAACTGGAAAGCTAGAAATTCTGTGATGTGTGTATACTCGTACTGTACTTGTGTTAAGTGACGGTTCTGGATATCGCACTGTATACATTATTGGAGATAGATACAATAAAAATTATTTATACGGACTTGATGATCAGAGAAAACCTCTCAAAGATTTTATTTAGTTTAAAAATGAAGTCAAAATTACGAGTTTTAAAAATAATTTTAAACGCATTTAAACACAGGCTTTCGTTGATATCCTTAGCTTTCTGTTAATTGAAGATGATTTGTTGAAAATCTTATTATTAAATTAACATTAAAGTAAGTACGACGCTTTTAATAAAAGGTAATTGAGTCTTGTTGGGGAAACGTCTGAAATTCTTCCGGAATAAGACTTGACAGGCTTCTCTTGTTTATTAAAAGTAGAGGATGTTCTACAATTCACTTATAATAAAGTTGAACTGAGAGGTGTTTGGACGAAACGCTGGCAGGCAGAGGACGATGTTTACTTACAAAAAGTCACGTTTTTGGTAATACTAAAACATTTTCCTCGTTGTACTTAAATTTTAAAACTTCTCAATTAACATTTGGTCATTCCTCTTGACATTTATGCAGCATATTACGTAGACTCTTGAGATGAATTTTAGAAAAGTCTTTTTTTTTAATATTTTTGCAGTTATTGTTATTATGTACCCATTAGTTGGATTTTTTCCAAATCATCTTTGAATTTGTTGGAGTTTTGAAAAACCCACACGACAATGTTATTATTTTTGGTCTTAAAAGCGACATAAGATGGTGTCCTTTCCGATGATGTGAAAGAGAGTCTACACTACAATTTATTGTCAAAAAACACGACCGGTTTCGTCTCAATTTTGTTTTCAAAACATTTTCAAGTGTAATTGAGAGACAAATTAAAATAAAACGTTTAAACATGACGACGAGCACGAGCTCATGGTTGCTCATTTAATTTGTCTGTGAATGACACTTGAAAATATCCTGAAAACAAAAATGGGACGAAACCGGTCGTGTTTTTTACGATAAGTTGTAGTGTAATTTAATTTAATTAAAATTTTGTCACTACAAATATCATGGAGTCTTTCATTAATGAAAGGGAGTCATTTGAACGTGACACACTGAGAAAAATTACAAAGAGAAAGGTTCATTTGATCCGATTTTGTTACTGAATAAATTACTGTTACATTGCAACCAGTTTGCACTACATTTCGTACAAAGAAATTTGATAAATCTTTAACTAAGTACAAATACGTTTTCAAGAAATATACTTTAATTAATTGTAACTGGTGACCGTTGAAAGTAGGAATAATTACTTGATGAGAAAGAGATATTTATTTTACAGGAAGTACCTAATTGTAATGTGAAACATTAAAATCTATTGGTGATATGAAAACAACAATATCAGTTTTTTTTTGTAACATTGTCAAACAATTTCTTTAGAATATAATATTACTTTCCAAGTACGTAATGCCAAATAAAGTGGTTCAAAATAAACCATTCGTTTAATGTTAAAAGTAATTGCTTTGCCACATTCATATAAAGACCAGTGAAAAATTTTCTCAGTGCAAAATTGGCACAACAATGATTGCAAAAATTTATTTTATTGTACGTGTACCAAGAAAAATGAAGTCACAGTTCTGACGTCAACAATGATAAAAAGATTCTAATGCCACCATGTATATTCTGTTTCTCTTTACAAAATTTATATCCATTTTACATTTTTCGTTTAATTACAGTTGTGAGATATTTGTAAAGATTTTGTCTTCATTAAAGTATGTCACAAGTTATCACGTTCGAAATTTACAATAAATCCTCGAAATATTTTTTAAATATAAAAACAAATTAAAAAATAACAAATAATAGATAGCTTTACGTCACTATAAGAAAATAAAAAAATTAATGGATGAAAGGAAAACTATAATCATCATCTAAATATGGAAACGACATTGAACTGCTTGATGTTAAATTTAGTTTTATTCAAAGAGCTTTGATTTCTTGCAGTTTTTTGGTAGTTTAAAAACGTCTGCCCTGTACATTAACAAAATTTATGTCCCTCTTTATGATTCACCCCGTGTAGAAATTGAAATACAAAATTCTATTTACTTGATTTGTGTTTAAACAAATTGAAGTCAGTAACATAATTTCAATTTAACGAGTAATTTGGTTTATTCCACAATTGTGGCAAATCCTCAATGAATTGACTTCAATTATTTGAAAAGCGCTGATTAATTATTTAGATAAAATGAGTAACTATTTAAAGAAATTAAAGCTGGTTCTTGTCCTATGAAAATTTGTTTAAATTGTTTAAAAGAGTTTGTGATACAATATTTAAAGAAACTAATTTTCGAATCTATGAGAGATTTTATCCCTGTTTTGTTAAGTCTATCTATAATGAAGTGTAACATTTTTCATTCTTTACTGTTGAGAATTAAAGTAAAACGTTCTGCCTAATTACTTGAGTATTAATTATTCCTGCAAGTTAACTGGAAATCGATGGTGAAAATCGAAAAGTGTTACATGCTACTATGCTACAAATACAGAACGTTTCAGGATACCATTGTCCATTATCTTATGTGCGTTGTAACTTTCGAGGCATAAGTCATTGTAATTTCGAAACCAAAATTATTAAATAAATAAAGAAACGTTTGTTAATGGGCGGATATTCTGAAACAGTTTGTATTTCGTGCACTATGAACATTTCTATATAATACTGTAAATAACTTGCATTTTGAAATGAAGCTAAAAATACGTATCCTTCGCTCTTTGAAATTAGAAATTAATTTTTTGTAATCGTATTAAAATTTGTTTGTGTTTGATAAGTTAAAAATAATGTGGACAGCAACATATCATATTCAGAATAATAAAGGTCGCCCAAAATGCAGCAACGTATTATATAGTAATTTTCATGTTAATTATTATCAACATGCAAAATTTGTTAATGTTATTTCTTAAAAATAATGTAATTCACTGATTCAGCCGGTGTATAAGTTACAAACTTTTGCGTGGTGCATAGTTTTACGCTTTCCAAGAGATTATCACGTGTCAGTGTATACATTCCGCATTAAATATTTTATAATAATGAAATGTTCCTGCGTGTAAAAATAAAATAATCTATTATGTTTGATGTATGTATATAAATGTAACTTATTACAAATTAAACTATTTCCGGTGATAAATGATTTCCCTCTGCGTTTTATTAATGTTAGTACATGTCATTTAAAAATGTTCTTGTACTCCTTTATGTTTTTCTTTTCGTTTTTACTGTGCACCTTGTTATCTGTTGTACTGTTGTTTAACATTTTATTACAAATATTTCGTATAGTACAATAATTGTTGTTTTGAAATTAAAAATAAAAATAATAAAAAATTAGATGCTCTAAATTAGAGTCGGAAGACATTGTCTGTAATTTATTCGTTTTGTACATAACTCAGGATCTATTTAAAAAAAAGACGTGAGTTTCTTCCAATGTCTTGCGGAAATTTCGCTTGAAAATCTTTAATAATTATTTTGGAAGGCATCGGAGAACTCTACTTTTTCTATGAGCTAATGCAATGTATGCTATGTATTAGACTAGAAATTATTAGTTAAATAATAAATTGTAATGCAATCCTCATAGAGAGACATTTAATTTTTTTTTGTTGTAAAACATTTAAACACTGTACCTTTAACAAAACCGGTTATTAATAGATGGATTATCATGCCTAACATAGTCGCTTTTATTTGGAGACGAGTACATCTGACAAGAGTTTGTTTTGCTCCATGTGTAAAAAATAATATTTTATGACATTTTATTTTAGTATTTATTATTTTAATTAACTACCAGGTCCATTCGACAAGATGTAAATAAATACTAAATATTTAACGATTCCTTTAAAGTACAGCTACACATAATAATACACAGTTGTTCATGCTGTATGGTCCACTCGTGGAGTATAAATATGAAATGTACTACTAAAAGACTGTTTTATGTAAAAGCCTCCCATAAAACTAAGTTAATTCAAAATTAATGCGTTCCCTTCTCAGATCATAAAATAACTGTAATAAATGTTTATGTTCACTTGTTAACCAATGTATAGGAAGCAGATATGTAGTAGGACTTTAAATACCACTAGCGAAAATATCTGCCACAACGAATAGGCATCTACATATACATATAAATACCAAAGATTTATGTAAGCGTCTTCTGAGTTTCATATTTGTAAATATATTTTATTTAGATCACTTTTTTTGTCTTTAATTTCCTTCCATTTAATAAAAAAAAATCACTCAGAATTTATTGTTTTGATGAAAATAAGAAAGTGGACTAATTAAAAAAAGTTGTTCAGTTTCTCTAAAATGGAAAGAATTATATAAAAACTTTATTCGATTTGGGTTATTCATATTTGATTAAAATTAAAACTTGCTTTGAATGATAAAAAAGAAACAAATTCTGTAAAGGTAAGTAAAACGTGTAACAATGTGTTCTATATGAATTCTAATTTCCTTTTTAAATTGTTCTTTGTCTTAGTTCGGTGTACAGAAGCCTTTTATGACAATGGCCTAACTCAAATGAATTTGATTTCAATTTAATTTTGTGTAAAACAATCTCTTTAAATTAAATTAAAAATATGTGAAAGCAACTTGGCGACAAACGAAAATGTGAAGGACATCAGGAAATCTTCCAGGTACGTCTTTTCTTGTGCCACAAATACTCGGTGAACTTACGCTCAAAATAATAGCAGTAGAACACCAGGAGAAGAAATAAAATTCCTTTGTTTATTGAAAGTATTATAACTGTTATCTATAGGTATAGGTATATGATAGCGAAGTTCCTAAAGATCCATGTGACATCTAAAACTATTCTATTAGTTAAAGAACCGAGGAATTCTCGAATTTCGCGTCAAAAGATTCCTTTAAGTTTGGCTAAAGTAATTTGATTTGATTTGTTTTATAGCCTCAAGGAAAAGTACCTGTATAAATAAAACTAATAATTCTCTTGTCGTCGAATGGGCTTAGAGCTATTTGCTCAATTGTGAAAACTTTATTATTTTAAAAAACCGTCCTAAGGGCTCAAATAAGAAAGTTAAAAGTTTTCAACGGTGTCGAAAAATCGTGATCGAATCGATCATAAGAAGCGTTTCAGTGACGTCATAAACTAACTATGACGTCATCGAAAAAAAATTCAAATAATTTTCGTATATACCGTTCGATTTCAATTTTTTCTTGCAAGGGCGTTAAAGGACCACTAAGGGATGAGCCTTCGTAATTAAAATCGTGCTAGAATTTGCGAAAGGAGAAAATTCACATAAAGGCTGCGCAGTAGGTAACGGAGGGTCGTAGGGCTGCGCAGTTGATTTTCGACAGTCGATGAGGCCAGTGGGATTAGAAAAATCACCTTTCCAATGGTGCCCTCAAAGCCGCTCTAAGGACTCAAATAAAGAAGTTAAAAATTTTCAGGGCTGCCACAAAAATCGTGATTTTTCTTGACGAATTGAACGTAAGAGGCGTCCCAGTGACATTGGAAACTAGCTTGACGTCATCAAACTAAAAATGCAAATAACTTTTATTGGGTTCGTTAGTGTTAGAAGAAGAGGAATACACTTTGCAATGAAAGCTTTTTTTTTTATTTTATAGCATTTCGGGATCTAAGCTCATATGCCAACATATTGTACATCAGAATTTATCAAAAGTTAGTCTTTGTATATCTATTTTGCTTTGCTTTAAAAAGTTTATTACCGCAAGATAAATGTTCTTATGGTTTCCTCTTATGGTTAATATCAGACACCAATGCTCCGCAATTGCAAGCCGGGGAATTCACAAGGCCCAAGCTATACAAATGAGAAGGAAATTTGCCATGACCAAATTTTAACCTGGCAATAGTGGAATAGAAGTACCGAGATACTTGGAAATGCCTGTGCCAAGGTCTAATATTAATTGTTGGATGTATTAAAGCGTACTGAGTCGTTTTGTTACTATAAGATTCGATCCAGTAATTATTTCAGGAATCATGTAAGATCTCAAATTTTACAACATTATTTAAGCCGCCTCTGTGTAATTTAAAATCCGAATCTGTTCCTTCAGTCAACTTCGCTAACTTATCAACTATTTCATTAGGAATAATATTGGAATGAGCTTTTACCCAGAGAAGAACAACAGATTTGTGTATTTCCTGTAAAATCAGATATTGTTTCCGTATTTTTAAAATTATTGGGTGACATTTGCTAACTTTATGATTGGAAGCTATGGCAAGTAAAACACTTGGAATCACTCATAATACCGATATTAATCTTAGGGATATTTTGGGCATACATCATGGCTTGCATAATACCGATATTAATCTTAGGGATATTTTGGGCATACATCATGGCTTGTAAAACAGCTTCAGCTTCAGTCGTGAATATGGATGATTTGTTATGCAATCTAAAAAGCCTATAGTCCTTATTACTAGGATAATAAATGGCGCATCCACATCCATCACTTGTTTTCGCTGCGACCTTATAAATAAAATTAAAATCTGGTAATTTACTAATTAGGGCCGAAATAATTCTATTATTACCATGTGGTTCCCAAGTATAAACCGGAAAATAGGTGTTAATTTCCTGTAGGTAGTCAAAATAATTAAAACTAGGAGGGAGGGTAGTGTCGATGACATCGTCTATATTAGCTACGCTTCAACTGTGATTAAGGAAGCTTTCTTCTTCCAGTATTCACTAATTAAATCAAGGATTGGTAGTTTGTGAATTTTGTCTATCAGATGTATTTGGGAAATAGTTTTCAGTTTTAAATATATTTGCTTGCAATAAATTGCCGACGAAGTTTTATTGGTGGTTCTTGAGCTTCCACATGCAGAGCATCAATAGGGGTAGATCTCATAGCACCGACCACAATCCTTAATGATTTGTTTTGTATGATATCTAATCTCTTAATTTGTTTTTTTTTGTAGCTACTTCGAAAATAGTTGAACCATAATCTATGTGTGATCTAATACATGCATTATAAAAGTTTTTGGCAATTAACACGTCAGCTCCCCATTGATCATCTTCAGTACTTGGAACGCGATCGTTAAAGACAGGTAGATTTTCAGTAGATGGATGTTCCGCGGCTTCGTGATTTTGGTTGGAAACTATTTTTACCGGTCCTTCCTCATCTAAATCTATGTTTGGGCAATGAGCTACCTCACGATGGCGTTACCAAATTTGATTCAAATGACGAACAATGTCTTTGTTTCCTACTTTTATTTCAGTAATTATGTTACCAACTAGTTTGACGATGATGTCATTGACGCGGGTGCCATCCCACAATTCAATCATAACTTCCTCCCCTACTTCAAAATTGCGTGGACCATGATGATGATCAAATTGAGCCTTCATTTCGACCTGTGCTGGACTCATTTCACAGACTAAAGTTGTAAAGTTGTAAATGTCAAGCGATGTTCGAGTTTGGCGTCCAAAAAAGACTTGAACAGGAGTGCGATATCTAGTTCACTATATGGTGTGTAATTATATGTGGCTACTGCTACATCTAGGCTGTTCACGGAGTTATCCACAGATTTCCTTAAGGTTTGTACGATCCGTTCTGCTAGGCCATTTGATTGAGGTATGCGTGGTGTGACCTAAGACGGACAATGTCAAACTCTGAGCAGAGTTGAGCAAATTCTGTCGCCGTTGTCGGAGAGATGTGGTAAAAAGATATGGAGATATTTGACTGTAGCAGAAGCTGTTGCTGGGGTAAACCAAGTTGCATCAATGTAGCGGGAAAAACTGTTGACCATTACCAGAAAAGATTTTCCTTTTGTTGGCTCACCAAAGTCAATATGGATGCGATCCCAAGGCTTCCTTATATCAGGCCAACAGGGTTGGCTGCGGTAAGACCACACTGAAAGCAGGATTGTACCCTATCTTCAATTTCGTTGGACATTCTGGGCCAATAGAAGTGATGGCGACCCAGATTTTTCATGCGTCGGATTCCTGGGCGACCACCTTGCAAGCGTCTCAGCACAAAATTACGAAGTTTGTTTGGAATTATGTCTCGTTCACCATCAAGCAATATGCCATCACTGTTGGTGATGCTATCTGACTTTTTGTAGTAGGGTACCAGTTCTGGATCACACTTATTTTGACTGCGCCATCCATTTTTGATTCGGTCTATGATTTTGTTGAGAGACAAACCTTGCTTGAAGATTTCACAAAGCATTTTATGAGCTTTGGTTGATCCTATAGCTTCCAAAGTAATGTCATTGAGTTTTTGATCTGTGTGAACGGAAGCAATGACATTTTCAATGTCGTCCTCCTGAGCTTCTTGACGGGTTTGTTGAATTAATCGAGAGAGGGCATCAACATGTCCAAAATCTTCCGTTCGAATGTATTCAATCTTGCTTGGTAATTTCACGAAGCATTTTATGAGCTTTTGTTGACCCCATAGCTTCCAAAGTAGTGTCGTTGAGTTCTTGATCTATGTGAATGGAAGCAATGACATTTTCAATGTCGTCCTCTTGAGCTTCTTGACGGGTTTGTTAAATTAATCGAGAGGGGGCATCAGAATATCCAAAATCTTCCGTTCGAATGTATTCAATGCTGAAATCATAACCAATCAAGCGAAGTGCTCAACGCCGTAGACGAACAGCAGTATGTTCGTTCAAACCTTTGGTGTTGGAAGTCTTGAACAGCGCAAGTAGTGGGCGGTGGTCAGTTTGGAGAATGAAGTGTCGTTCCCCATACAAACTTGTGAAATCGCTCGACAGCGGTGACCAAGGCGAGGGCTTCTGCCTCGATTTGACTGTAGTTTTGCTGCGACTTGGTCAATGCCTTGCTCATACGAAATATTGCTTTTTCATTACCGTCAGCATTTCGTTGGAGTAGAACACCACCAATCCCAGTTTGACATGCATCTGCTGAAATGAGGAGTGCCTGACGTGGATCATAATGTGCAAGTAGGAGAGGCCCTGTGAGTGTGAGAGTGCATTTAATTGCACTGAAGGCTATTTACCGTTCGATTTTGATGCTTTCTCGCAAGGGCGTTAAGATAGTCCTTAAAATCGTGCTAAAACTTGCAAAAGGAAAAAATTGACAAAAGGGCTGCGCAGTAGGTAACCGAAAGTTGTAGGGCTGTGCAGTTGATTTTCGACAGTGGCCAATGCCAGTGAGATAAAAAAAACATCTTACCAATGGTGCCCTCAAAAATGTCCTAAGGGCTCAAATTAAAAAGTTAAAAATTTCCGGGGCTGCTAGAAAAATCGTGATTTTATTGATTAATCGAACGCAAGAAGCTTCCCAGTGGCGTCAACAAGTTCAAAATTGTTTATTCTCGACTTTGTTTGTTTTTGTGTTAGAAATCAGAAACTCTTATATTGTGCTCTTTAGACGAATTCTTAGACGATGTATATTTGGTTCTAAAAGGAACCATTAAAATTTAAAAGCATGTTTTTTGAAGTTGGAAATCCCTTCTACCGGTTGATATTCAACACTTCTTCAGAGGCTCAACATTAATATACCAGAATCACGATAGTGATAGGATAAAGTACCTGCAACAAAATTCATTAGTTTATATGAGACATCATATTAAATTATATCTTAGGTATATTATTTGTAAATGCAATAAAACAATGGTGTTGGTTACTATGGTTACAGAATAATAAAATGCAATGAAACTAAAAAATTATTTCGCAGCCTTCCCTAGACAGTGATTAAACCTTAAGTTAGAAAAAATCTTAGGTATTATTAAATCATGCCTAAGGGTTCGTTTTCTGGATTAATCATGAATCTTGTCGATTTAGTAAATTTTCTGATATAGGTACGTTATATTTAAATTATTTTATTAACTACGTTTTCATGGTTCACAAGAGCAAATGTAAGCGAGTTGTTTTCAATCATTGTATTTTTATTTTGGTTAAAGGACTTTAAACGCCTGGCAGTTTCAGGCGTTTTCAATAGAGACTGGTTTTCCTCACTTGTCGCTATACAAACGTAACGTGTCCCTTCACCATTGTAAAGTGGTGTAAACCCGCAGAGGTCACGGTTACCCCTGGCAACACCGCCACGATGCATACGTTTCTCGTTATGTGTCAAATCCTTTCAGCCATACGTGTGCAGTTTATTAATTTAGTACCAACTCGATTTAATGACCATCTCTATGTATGGACATAACTGGGTTTTTGTTACGACGACATTTCTTTCAAGATTAAAAAAATAATAATAATGTTTGCTTGTTTCTTTGTTGCGAGTAGCAATTGAATCTTGCAACTTTAACTACCATAGTAACAATTATGAATAAAAATGATTTAATAAATGTGGGGAATACCCGAGTTTGGTTTGTTTACTTATTGTTTATTTAGAGCAATTTCCGTCCAATCTAAATGACTATTATATAGTGAAGAACAGGGGTGTCATTTCGTACATTTATTTTGTGTTATTTCAGCCGTCCAACAAGAGACAGAATGGTTCGTGTCCCTCAGGATCTCCGGAGCACTCCTGTAAAAAAAGCGTTGAAACGCCAGAAAATTAAGGAAGAAAGAAATAAACAAAGGAAATCATGAAGTATTCACGATTGAGCAAAGAAACATAGTTCTAAGCCCATTCGATGACAAGAGTTTTATTTACACCGACACCTTTCCTTGGGGCCATAGAACAAATAAAAAATGAAAAACTTTGTCTAAAATAGTCTGACTTTCTAAATTTTTGCGCCTTCTTTTATTCAATGACAATACATTTCCTCCAATTTATTTAAATTGAAAAAAGAAAAATATTTCATTGCGACTTCTTGCTTCATCTCTCTTTTTATTGTACCCAGCCACTTCAGTCTTTTGTTCAATACAGTCCTGCTATCCATCAACGTCGAGGGTGACATTAAATTAACAAGAACAAACGCAATTCTTTTACCTCGACGTCCTCAATAACTTTCATTTCGAATTGTGATAATTAAATTCTTTTTGAGTCGAGAAAATGGTTTATTTTTTTAATTTGATATTTTTGATGTACGTACAAAATTCGAAGCGTTCAAAACACAAGCTAACATTCTAAGTGGTCGTCCTACTTAAACAATCATTGTTGCAATCATCATCGAATATTAAGTACTTCCATAACAAAACTAGGTCACTTGCGCAAAGCATCGGCCGATCTCCTGAAGTACACCTATATACTACAAAATAATTTCCATTCATTTTTAATTCTAATAGCTGCCGATAAATTATTTCCACGTAATATCGATTCATTAATAGTTAATTTTAAAACGGAAATGGAAAAGTAAGTGAATATATTTGCAGGAAAGCGTTTCAGTTATGCTACCTCTCTTGGCAAGGTGCTGAAACTGCAGGAACTTCAGGAGCACTGAAAACGCGATCTATTGAAAGTTTAATACGAAGTGAAAGAGGAGGTAACTGTAAGTTATTATTTTTTCTCTATTATATCACAGGTAATAAAGAATCGTGGCAAAAACACAGGTGGCAGGATAATAATTTTTTTCATTTTATACTAAAAAAAATAATATTTCAAACAGTTTTGAGTTCCTACAAAATTTACTTTTCGTCAAAGAGATTTTTGTTAAACGAAAATAATAAGAACCTGAAGTTCAGGCTTCAGTCTTGACGATCGTGATTTTCCAATTTTCTTTATTAGTTACAGTGACGAAAAACTTGTAACTGATCAATTTGTCCTTCAGAAAAAACAACTTCTATGAAATATAAAGGGAAAACCGAGAGGCTGGTTATTTATTAAGGTCAAAATATTTTAAATATATTATTAAAAAGGAATCATTAAAGCTTCAATTAAAACTATCTCTAAAGCTCAAGTTAAGTTCCACAATTAAAACTCCACAAACATCAAAACCTTCTCCAAAGAAAGCGGCGAGCGGTTCAGAACATTCGTCCTTTGGAGATGAGAAACCAGCTTCTAAAGCTGTCCAGAAACTACCTATCCAAAAAAAGATGATTCCAGTTCGGAGTAACACCTACACCAGCACTTAAACCTTTCGCCCAAGAAGATACGAAGTTTCTTCTTCCGAGCAAGATGTTCTAGAAAAAAAAAACACCAGTCAAAGTGCTACCGACTGCAAGACACCTCAAATTATACAAAAAAACGGAAAGACACATCTGAAAATTAGGAAAGCGTTGAGCGAAAACCAGTTAACAAGCTAGGGATCAAAACAGTCAGCAATCAAACAATCAAAACAGCAGCAGCGAAAAAGAGCAGAAACTCAAACCTGCTGTAGCTAAAAGTAGTTCGGAATATTCGAGCAAAGACGATGCTGCACCGAAAAAGCAGCAGAAGGTGAAGGAACTGTTTTTAATTCCGAAATCTAAGCTTTGTGTCAGTAAAAAAAGAAAAAATATCAAAAGAGGAAGGCTTCGGAATTGGAAAACACCGAAGAAGAAGAAGCAAGTTCACCACGAAATTTTAACTGCTTTTGTTATAGGAAAAAATGTGCCAAACCAAAGTTATGTTTTTTTTTTAGATGGAACATACTGTACATTATAGTTTATATCGATTTGCCTCTAAGAGTACATCAATATACACTGCTGGAAAGAATCTAGGGATATTGGTAGGAATGCAAATTAAAGAAACTCTTTCATTGAAAACTGGTAGTAATGTAATCATTGTGAAATTTCTAACACTAATCTAACACTATGTGTGAAAAACATAAACATTTCTTAAAAATTAAAAAAATAAAATAAATTAACAAAAAATTAAAAATCCAATGTTTGTTCCTTTTTATGTTCCAATACATTGTATGCCCTCCCCTGTTATTTATGACTGCTCTACATCTCCTGTTCATGCTAAAAATCAAATTATCTAAAGCTTCTTGTGGTATTTCCCTCCATGCATGTTCAAGGGCAGCAAACAATTGTCTTCGATTTTGAAACGCACCTCCACCATGTAGAACTCTTCTTTGGAGCATGTCCCAAGCATGCTCGATTGGGTTGAGGTCGGGAGACTGTGAAGGCCATGGCAAGACCTCGATAGCGCTTTCAATAAGAAATTGTTCCACCAATCTGGCTCCATGTGGCCGCGCATTGTCATGTTGTAGAATAAAATTTTCTCCAACTGCAGCTGCATAGGGAATCACAAAAGATTGGAGAATGAGATCCCGGTAGCGAACTGCAGTTAATGATTCATCCAGACAAACGAGATCGGTTCTTCCGCCCACACTTATCCCGACGCAGACCATAATTGTGCCACCCCTAAAGCTATGCACTTTCTGCACGTGTTGGGGTCTGTTGTTTAGACCAAATTGTCTCCAAACACGAAGTCTTCTTGAATCAGGGTGCAGACCAAATCGTGATTCGTCGGTGAAGAGCACATGACCCCATTGCTCATTTTGCCAATCCACATGCTCCTGACTCCAATTAAGTCGCTCACCGCGATTGCCTCTCGTGAGGGGTGGGCATCTTAGAGGTCGTCGAGATCTTAAGTTGACTTCGTGCAACCGATTTATCACAGTTCTGGATGAAACATTAACCCCATGCGCTTGTTGCAGCTCCCCACGCAAAGAGGATGCGGTGGTTATGACATTTCTTCTAGCATTCAGTTGTAAAATAACGATCCTGTGCTGGGGTAGTTGCTCGATGTCGACCAGTATGTCTTTCTGCCACATCCCCTGTTTCACGATATCGTAACCACAACCTTGAAATTACACTTTGCGTCGTCCCAATGACCTCTGCAACATCAATTTGACGCGTACCAGCTTGAAGCATCCCCACGGCTCTCAACATTTCTTCGCGACTTAAATGTTGCCTTTCCATCACTTTAACATGCACTCTTCACTATTCTTCACTACACACATCTGCTGGTTACCACTGCTGATTGATCCATAATATCGATTTTTAAAATGCTAATATTTCCTTCTTGTCGAAATCTGTCATATTCCAATAATTTGAAACAAATGCCTATGGTTATTTATCATTACACACTGCGAAATACACAGATATTCTTTATGAGCTCATTTATTATGAAGATCTTTATGCAACCAGTAATTTATTGTGTATTTTGTTCATATCCCTAGATTTTTTTCCGGCAGTGTATTATAAGGGTATTATATACTACCTAGACCTAATAGCTCTTGCTGTGTAAGTATGATGTGTTACTCAACCCCATATTACTAAATTACTTTATTATTGTATCATTTCTGAAGTGTTAAATGCAAATACTTTACGTCTGCGATTTTAATACTAAGAGGCAAACATGTTTCAGCAAAGTATCGAAGAACTACCATCCAAAGCAACCTCCGTAGAGCGAATCTTCACCCTCAAAAACCAAGTCGGTGCGGCGGAGCCCTCCAAGCATTCCAGAATTTGGGCATAAATGTCCTGCACATCGAGTCCCGCCCATCATTACAAGACGGCGGAGAAACCGACTTCCTGGTCGATGTAGAGACAGACCCGAACAAGTTGGAGCAACGTGGGAGGCTACTGCGCCGAGAAGTTCTGACCACGGTGATCTGGACTTTCGGACAACAGCAGTTCCTACCACCAACCCCTATGTCAGGGACTGCCAGTTTCGGTACGTCAATCAAATTTTAAGCGCGTTTTTGATGCTTTTTTTAGATTTTGATTACATGCCGTGGTTTACCAAGAAAATGTCCGACCTGGACATGGCCCAGAACGTACTTAACTCCATGCCGACCATCCTGGATTTAAAGACCCGCCCGGTGCCAAAATTGCAATCAGCTACAAACAGTAAGATCAAAATTATTTTTTAGATCTCAAACGAATATTTTGATGTCACCTTCTTTGGAATCTCACCTTATGGAGTCTGTCCTCATTTTATGATCGACCTTTCTGAAAATTCTTCATTGGTCATTTAGTCCGTTGAATCCCCCAATTTTATATTTCCTGCTTGTCCTTTCCAAC
This sequence comes from Dorcus parallelipipedus, assembly GCA_958336345.1. NCBI lineage: Eukaryota > Metazoa > Arthropoda > Insecta > Coleoptera > Lucanidae > Dorcus > Dorcus parallelipipedus. Next base: position 23,572,010 of record OY284480.1, on the reverse strand, counting down.
CCCTCACTCTTTACCTTGGAATCACATTCTCTATCGTATCAAAACTATCTTCATCTCTTGATATTTTATGTCCGGCCTTTCTGGACGTTCTTCATTGGTCATTTAGTTTCTTTCGCGATTTTAAATCCTCTGCTTTGTTCTGTAAGCACCGCGAGGACGGGAAAGGATGGTTTATATTTTGATAAAATGGCTTTTCGCATAATGCCAAATTTTATGACCCTTTGTTACCCAAAACTTTTGCAAACCGAAACGAGACGCAAAAGGCGACTCCTTTGTCAGTAGCGTTTCTGGAATTAGCTAAAAAAAAATAGCCAGAAGTCGTTCCGTCTGCTCTCTTCGGACTCGGTATGAATTTTGGCCCATTTTGCCCTCAGACTTACTATTTTGGAACAGTCGAATCTTTCTCCTCTCCTTGTTCGATTTACCAATTATTAAAACGTTCTCTAAATTTTACTTTGAGTATCAAATAAAATTCGAAAGGTTTAACAATTAGAATTATATTGAAGAAAATAGAATTTACATAAGCGAAAATTTAACAAATTTCAATATCATAAAACAAAAATAATTTGTACGACCAAACACATGAAACTAATTAGAAAACCAAATATCCAGCAAACTACAGAGTTAACAAGGTGACTTCTGAACAAAGCAAAAATTTGACTTTGCTATAAAGAACTTGATAAGAAAATTGATAATAAAGAAGATAAAACGTAGACAATGCACAATATCCTTAAAAATATAACAAAACAAAATTACTTCGACAAGAAGGGAGGAATGGTGTAATACACTTAGAAAAATGCTCTGTATTAATTATTTAACTTTACGCAACAATGACATTGAGCTTACCGATGACGAATCTTAAATGATCTCGTATCCGTATTTTAGAGAAACCAACATTCCGTTAGCGAGCGAATTTATAACTGATACAAAACTACCCGGAAAAAGCTTGTGCCTTTTTCATCCCGAAACCGATAACAAACTTTAGAAGATTTTAATATTAAATTAAAAATAAAACCGAACTTAGAACAAAAAAAAAGAAATTAAATTAAACCAAAATTTTGACGAGAATTAGGGCGGACAAAGCTTAAGAAACCCGGAATTGTCTGTTTTTCGCTCCCGGCGGCTATTTAAGCCTTCGCCATCACTCCTCGAGACAAAGGAGGGATTTTTTTCAAAGTCAGCAATATTCCCGCAAAACGCGTAGTTAATTCGGGCTTCTCGCAACGAGTCGCTTCTCACGAGATGGCCTACTCATGCGGTCAAGGCCTAGTCAAGGCCAGAGATGCTGGCCAAACGGCGTTTTCCTCTACGAATGCTAACTCAATGAGAATGAAAACTTTATCTTCGCAACTTAATATCGCCTTTGTTTTGAAAGCACGTTAGACTCTAATGAAAGTGATACGTGTTTCCTACTCTCTGGTTTCGTCCTGAGATCAAGTAGAGCTTAAAAAATAAATAATTTCGAAATTTCTTTACGCATTCTTCGGGTTCTTACTGCTCTTCCAGCCCTCACGTATTTTTCTTGGTTTCAGTTTCTCTGTGTCATCATCATAAGCATCATTGATTCTTTGATATCTCTTCCCCCACTTTAGAACTTTTTGCATACACTTCCTCTTTTGCGTACAGTCCTTTCGACATTTCGGTGCCTCATTGTCTACGCCTTTTTATATGCGCTAATCCTTGATAAGGTCACCATTTTATTATTGGTCTTACTCAATTTCCTTCATTCGTTTCATTCCTTTCCTCTTCCTGCCTCTTTTGCCTTTTCCTTGTATATATTTCCTTTAATGATTTCTTCTGTATTCTTCGTTTACGATTGCCTTTTTGGTTCATTTTCTTTATTTGTTGGGTCTTAGCCATCTCATCTTATCTCTTCTTTCTTTTCATTTATCCCTCATTTCATTGCCAGTCTTTTCCTTTGCCTCACTTTCGATTATTTTTGGTGAGCTTTTCCATAAGTCCTGACCATCTTATCCCCCCTCTTTTGCTTGATACATTCACTATTGTGTCGTCGGGCTCAAACGAAATGCAGTCAGCAACGTCGCATCGTCGAGTCAGGGACATTGGCTGACAATATAATCAGAAAAAGTAGACTGCTATCTGGAGCATACAAGAAGAAAGACACATCAGTGTAGGCATCTGCGGTAATTGTAATCCCCTTCTGCATATACTCAATCCAAATAATGCCCTCATCATTCCAAAAAATTGTCGCCATCAGTTTCACTACAAATGCTTGCGCTTTTGTTTGTTTGTTTTTTTTTTGTGGTGGATATCGTTTGTTGGGGGATGCCAGTGGAACTCCCACGTTTCATCATTCGTTACGATTTTGGAAAAAAGTCATCCCCAAATTTTCATGCAAAATTGTCAAAACGGATGCTTCGCACATTCCTATTTCATTTATAATAACCTAAACTTTGATTCGTCGATTCATTAAATAACACCATTTCTTCAACTTTCTTGATTACTTCTTGCCTTCACTGCTCGTCCACGTTTGGGGCCATCTCGAAAGGATTCTCTGTCCCATTTTAACTGCTTTGAGCAGAATTTTATTTGAAAATATGATGGAGAATTTTCACCAGATATACCAGTCATACGTTCGTGTACAATTTTAATTTTAATTTAACTTTAATTTTAAATCACTCATTTTCGCGCATTTACAGCTTCGCAAAAACCACAACTTGACAGATGCTCGTCTAAAAGTTGCAGCCTAGGTATATTTAGGCCCAGTTGTACAATTCCAGCTTAACCTTAATGCAAAGCTTAAACCCTTAACAACGATTACTTTATCAATCGTTGTTATGGGTTTAAGCTTCAGCTTAAGTTTAAACTGGTATTGTACAACTGGGCTTTAAAATGAAGTCTACCTCTCGTAGATGATTGTTATAATCTCGAGAAGGTTTTTGATAAAATAAACAAATGAATTTATAATAACAGCCTATACAAGGACACGGAAAACTATGTAAAGATAAGGCATGACTTCGAAAAAGTTTGAAGCAACCTAAGGTGTTAGGCAGCGGTGCATACTAAGTTTGATGTTATTCGCACTGGTGCTAGCGGTAAAGGAAGCCTAAAGAGATGAAATATATCGAACGAGTTTGGTTCTTATTACTTACTAAAGGTGGTAAAACATTAAACAAAAATCTGGAAATATACAGAAAACCGTTGGAAAAAAGAACTTATGGATTAAACAACAAAATTAATGATCGTGGGAAGGACAAAGAAACAGCACAAAATAGAAATAGGAAGAGAAAGTACGGAACTGCAGTGCGACAAGTACAGAAATGTAAGTACTTGAAAATGACTGTAATACGTGATGAAAAGCTGGACGAAAAATAAGAGAAAGAATATTGTTTAGTTTGATAAAGTGGAAGAAAAAAAAAACAGAAAGGAAAAATAAAAGTGATGGAAGTGAGATATCTAAGACAGATGGAGAATAAAACTCCAAAATAAGAAATGATAATTTTAGGAAGGAATTGGTTACTAAGCAAGTAGTGGAAGAAAGTGGCTTGGAAATGAAAGAATGAAGGGGACGAGGATAACAAGAAGAAGACATGAGGCAAGACGGGGAAAATAATGAAAAGAAGCTTTGACGGTAGTCCCGGATAGGAAGAGTTGGAACGACTTTTAGAAGAAGAGAAACAGAACGACAAACCCAACTTCACATTCCGTAAGGGTAAAGAATAGGCAATTATTCTTTTTGAAACCAGAACTTCCGATTCTTTTCTCTTCAATGTGAAGTTAACAGAAGTCCATTGAAATTATTTGCATAAATTAATCTATTGCTGCTTTTCGATAATAAAATAGCACTTTGCTGATTAATAAATAATAAATATGTAGTTTTCGTGCTTCACATTTCATTCACATATTGCGTTAAGAAATGCGATCGCGTTGAAAGCAGCTGCATATTTAAAATGACGAAAGCACGAAAACAAACACGTGTTATTTCTCTTAATTAGTAATCCTCACGGCGAATTTAATTCGTTGCAATTACTTTCCAGTTTGGGAATGCATGTCCGTGAAATGGTTGGCTATTTTGAATAAATAGTCGCAGAAGTGTAATTACTCCCAACAATCCGACCAATTAAATACCTGCGTTAAAAACCGTACGTTTCTGAAATAAGCTGCTACATCATTGTGTGAATTAATGGGTCGATATGCAAATTTTTATTAAGCTGAATTTCTCCCCTTTCTCAACTTGCACAAACAATAGATTCCGTTTAGATCGAAGCTTTTGTTGGTGCAAATTGGTTTTTGATAACTATGAACATATCCCATATTATTTGAAAAATAAAATGTTTTTAAATACTTACACTTGACGTTTCGCGAATTGGTTTGTTGAACAATCCAGTTCACGAAACGTCAACTACTTAATTTTAACGACATATATATTCTCTTCGCACTTTTTTGAATATATTATGTACAACACAGAGCAATTCTAAATCAGACTTCCCTTCGTCTTATGTATTGAAATTTCCTTTGTAAGTTCTCCCCGAACACTTTCGACTTGTATCCCCCCATACAAACTGCCTTCATTACAATCTGAATTTGCATTATAGATTAAGTGAGCATATTTCACTTCACATTAGAGGAATATACACTTTCTTAACTTTTACGTTTGATGCATGGCGGCGTATTTAATCTGACGCCAGAGCGAGCCCCTTGCGAAACCCTAGCCCTCGACTTAGTGAAATACGTGGTGTACGAATTAATTTCGTTAATGCATTATTGGCAGCATATTTTGATAGTGATAAATGGAACTATATCATGACAGGGTAGTTATAAGCCGCTTTTAGAGCGGAGCACAGCTTTTCATAAAGTTATTGGATTTGAGGAACGTAATTAACAACACACCCTCCTTCATTACTTGCACTTCTTATCGGTTATTATTATTATTGGAAATTGTGTTTGCCGGTCAAGGTCATTTTATTTAACAAATTACATCGACGAAAACTTTACATGTTTCACTTTTGAACGTCAATGAAAGAGACACCTCTCATTTGAAGTGTTAAAAGTAGTTAATATAAAATTTGTTGCTGAAGTAAGTGAAATTTGAATTAATTTAAATTAAATTTACATTTAGATATCCGTAGCGCAAACGTTCCGTTCAATTTAACTAAGAAAAAAAAAAAACTGGAGCGCCATTCGTAAGAATATGTAATTACCATATGCAAAAGCTGTGTTTTTGTTGCAAGAGGGCGCTGAACTCGGTCTTCCGCTTCCAAGCTTTGCGAGCTAAGTGCTCAGGAAAACGGAAGCGAGGATGTTTCTGAGTTATAAGTCTTCATTTTGCATGCACGTACTTAAAATTCGTGTACTAAGTAACTGGGGGATGTTCTCTATATTTTTTTCACGTTGACAACATGCTTTTCCTTACGAAATAATAATTGTTGGACAATGCATTTTTCTAGCATGAATAAACAATAATACTCTAGCAGTTCTAACTACTATATGTGCCTGTTCAGAACAATTTGATTTTTAAGTACAAAATCAATAAATTTTAGATTTATTAACACTGTATATGTCTAGATAATTTTAGATTGTGCATCTAACCGATATGGTTCTTATTGCGTACATAGGTACTTTCATTTAAATAAGACTCGTGTCAATAATTCTAAAATTTATTGATTTTTCACTTAAAAATCAAATTGTTCTGAAGAATCTCATATACATGAAAGCTCTCATAAGCGGATACCGACGGTTCCAACTTTTTTGTCCGCTTATGGAAGCTGTCCGCTTATAAGAGAGCTTTAAGCGAGATACATTTAATTTTGGTTCCAGAAAAATTGTCCGGTCAAGAGAGATGCCCGCTTAAGACAGCTGTCCATAAGGAGAGCTTTCACTGTACATAGTAGTGTTGTATGTAAATTTGTGAATACAAGAGAAACCATGCGTGGTTATTTATTTTATTAGTTTGCACAATGAAACGCTATTATTTCCGTTTGATTCATTACAAGAAATGAAAGCAACAAGTGAATTGTATTAAGTAAAATTAACAAACAATACATATTTTTTATAGATATTATCAAGTTCTAAAACGATTCTCTGGCACTCGTTCCTCTCGTTATACATTTCTATGCAGTAAACGTGTTACAATTTCATTGATGTTTGTACAATATGAAAAGAAGTGGTCCCAAAGTTATACTTTGTGGAACACCAAACTCAACGCTTCTTATAATTTCATTGTAAGTCACGCGTGCGTTCCTTTAGTAAAATAATCAGAGTGCGAGAGATAAATAGCGTAAAATGTTGTGTTATTATTAAGAAAATTGCACATTAATGACATAGCGGAAGTAAATACGAACGAAATTGCTATTCCGTTCACAGCTTTTCAAGGTCAGTCCAGGCATTCTTTTGTATTACTTTTAGTTTGCACCCCCGCGACGTGTGCTGGTCGCGTGTGTGTGTTGCAAGCAAGGGGAGGCGTCAGAATCACAAGTAGGCCGCACTGTAGCTTAGCCGCTTTCTTGGAGCAGTCGTTTCGCCATAACGCGGCGCTAGCGTCGCATTTCGGCGCCCCCAAGTGAATACAAGACGTCCGTGTCGCTGAAACGTTGCATTTCGGCACTTAATTTTGGCGTGTGTGCACAAGTATTTTTTTTATGAACGTGGTGAAGTTCGGACTTGAGCTTTTGCTTCGAAAAAAATTTTTCCTCTGTACGTTATTTGACGTACCGTCATTCTTCTTTATTGTTGTTATTGTGCGCCGACCTATAACATGACTATTGTTGATGCACAAATTTTTTTGCTGAACTTCGTATAGAAGTCAAAAGAAGGTGAGTTAATAATAATAATTATGCACAATTTGCTTATAAAAAAAATTCCAAATAAACCTGCAAATCTCGTATTTAATTAAAAATATTTTATATAATAAAATCGAACGATTTTTCACAAGTATATAAAGTACGCACGTTGTAAATTATTATTCCATTTCACTTCATAAAACAATGCAATAAACTTTGGTAAATTGTTGTAAAGTTATACACCTTCTTAGTATGTACGAAAAAAATTAGTTTTGAATGCAGGCCTTAATTTATTTACATTTTATGAAAACCAATTTAAAAATGAAATACTGCATCCAAAAATGAACTTCTGTTTAAAACGAACTTTTTAAATCACTACTTCTCTTTATTTAATAAAACAATGATCTTGAACAAGCTTTTCCATATTGAAAGGTTCACCCTAATAAAATGCAAGAGTCCAAAATCACACTTTAGTTCGTATTATGAGATCTGTTCGATAGCTCTGCACTTTTCTACACTTTTTGCACCAATCGCTGATGATAGATTGCGATGTATATAAAATAACATAAGTAGGAGTGAGAAAATTATAGTAAAGGTGTTAAAAGTTTAGAAAGTGCAGAGCTATAGAACAGACCTATAGTGTGATCCGGTGTGCATACCGATCGTTTCACTGAAACTTGAAAAACGACACAGATACATAGGACAGGATATATTAGGTTTGTTCCAGCAACAGTCTCTGACTAGTTCTAAACCGTCACAAGCATGCATCCATCAAAGTTGTACATTTGATGGCGCTCTTAAAATCGATCATTACTTCGCTGAGCAACTGATTCTGATGGTTCCGATTCCGAACCAGTCAGAAACTGCTGCTACAACAAAGCTATTATAAAACAAACCGTTCACTTGATTTACTTCGTTGTATATTCTGAATACAAGGTTCATATAAAAATGAAAGGATGTAAGACAAGAGCACGCAAAACACGCTCATAGGTTTTCAACTTAAAATGAAACGCATGGTATGTATTACGTATCACGTTCTCGCATGGAGCTGCCTAGTGGCGTACTGTGAGAGAAAATATGTTTTGGGATCAATTTAAGCAGAAAATATGTATAACTAGATATGGGCATACAAACCAAGAATTCACTTACAAATGTGACATGATATACAATGTCATTCAGAAAGTTCGTAATGTATGGAAGACCTAAAGTTTGCTTACACCTATTATACTTATCGTACCATTCTTAGAAAGGTCTTTGTGATTCTACCGGGAAGAACATATCAGAATTAAATAAGTTTTTGATATTAATTACATTTTCATTTCAAGACACCTTCACGTGCTTTGCTTCTAATTGTATCCTGCATGAAGTAATAAACACACAGTGACAACAAATTCAAGGAGAATTTTCAATTAAGGAATGTATGTGTGTGTGTAATATATTATACTAATTTCAATATAAAGAAAGTTCAGCTGCGGACGTTCTCTTGAAACGTTTATTTCTGCCACGAATCTATGTTCAGTTGTGTAAATAATGTGCACATTTATGTTAGTGGTGGAACTATTTCATTTTATGCATGTTTTGTTTGTTTGTTATTTTTTCATTATAATAATAAATGACAGGGGCGAAAACGCATTTTTTTCCTTGAACATTCGTCTTGTGTACCGTGGTGCTCACTTAAAGCGATACTCCTGCATGCAAACCTCGCCCTTAAATGAGGGAGCAGCAAGCATTTAAAACTACCTACGTCGGATCTGGGTTCGTTGTACTTTTAATGTTGTAGAAATAGATATTGATAATATTAGCAAATGAAACAAACAATTTATAAACAAGTTGATAAATATTTTTAAATAATCGAACGATGTAAAACTATAAAATATATTTTTTTTTATTTGAAAAACGTGTACGTTTATTCAGTTTTTAATTTAAGAAATAGAAACACGATTTATTTTTGGTGAAATGTTTAGTCTTCATTGATTTAACTCATGATGGAAAAAATTAGGAAAAACTGTAACTAAACACCATTAACCAGTGTTTGTCAATCGACAAAAGTCTGAACGTTTAGCTGAAATAATCATTTTAAAATAGCTCTGGCTAGAAGCAGACAATAATTCACTAAAATCAAATGCCGAGAAATCAAACTATTAGGTTTGGCAACACTGGTTTCAGTATCAAAAGACTGTTAAAATAAAAGAAAACTACAGTGTTGCGCAGAGATGGTTGGGTCCCCGATACTTTGTACCGTTGACTCATCCCTCTCTGATGGGTTGGTTTGAGTGTCCGTGGTTCTCCTTCTCTTTAGGTTCTTGCTTATGATTGGTACCCAAATGTCCTTAATTTCAAGGCTTGCTTGGCTAATGGGGTAGGTTGCAGTTCCGATATATGCTGCTTCTTTCAATTTTCTGCGTATGGTTTTCTCTTCTTTTGATATCATCATAGCTTCATCCCATTTTATATTGTAATCTTCGCTCCAAACATGTTCAGCAATTTTAGACTTCGTGTGACTTCGTTGTTTCTCCATTACGTGTGAGGGTTTGATGTTCTTTCACCCTGATTCTTAAAGGTCTTTTTGTTTCCCCAATGTACCTATTCCCTACCGCATTCACAAGGTAATGCGTATATGCAGTTTTTCGTTCTTTGGTCCTTATTATGTCTGAAGATTTGAATGCGGTTCTTATATTGAGTTTGTTTTCTTTCAGAGATACATTTTATAGCGTTTTCCACTAGTGCAGACTCGTTATATTTTCATCTCATTTTAACCTCACAAGTAATAAGAGATGAAGATACACTGAGTGTGCACTGGTGCAGCCAGTGGAAAACGCTGTTACATATATGGAATTACCGTTGTACATAAGACTTCTGTATTGGTTGAATTGGGTTGGTTTTCATTTAACTCATATCCTGTGTTTCTTGGGTTAGTAGGGTTTGGTTGGTTTTCATTTGAACCATGTCCCAAGTTGCTTGTTTTGTTTCTGGCTTTTTGTAATGTGTTATTGGGATAGCCATTTTTCTTCAGAGTTTCTGTGATGTTCTTTAACTCTTTTTCTTTCTCATTGGAATTTGAACATATGGCACGTGCTCTGGTGTAAAGACACTTTGCTACACCTAATTTGACTTGGTAATTGTGGTTTGTGTCGAAGTGGAGGTATCGTCCTGTGTGTGTGGGTTTTCTATACGTTTTGGTTCGGAGTGTCTCTCCGTTTCTTTGAACCAATACATCCAGGAAGGGGATTCTTCCTTCTCCTTTGACTTCCATTGTGAACTTGATAGATTCTTCTCGGTTGTTTAAGTATGCAAGGAATCTATCTAGGTTTTCTCTTCCATGTGGCCATATTACGACGAAAGTATCGTCCACATATCTTAGCCACAGTGTCGGTTTATAGTCAAATTGGTCTATTGTATTTTGTTTAAATTCTTCCATGAATATGTTGCTTAGGATCGGGGATAATGGTGAACCCACTGCCACACCAAATTCTTGTTTGTAGAATTTTTCTTCTACATGGAAGTAAGCGGTGTTCATGCAGATGTCAACTAGTTCCACTAGGGTATCTGTAGATGCGTTCGTTTGTTCAACTCCCTTCAATCTATTTACTCTTTTCGCACTCTAAAGAGTGAGAGCGAATAAGTTAAGACAAGTAAGAGTGAGACAAGAGTGAGAAAAGAGTAAATAGAGTGAACGGAGTTGAATAAACTAGGAACTCTAGAATAAACGAACGCAGCTTTTGTTTAATGTTGTTCTGTCAGATAGGGATTCATCATCAACAGTGTCAAATAACTGTCAGTGTCAGAGAACGGTGAAAACTTTACGCACCTTTTATGAACCAGAACCCAGAAGACGGTAACCGACAAGTTGTTACCGAAACGTCAGATAAGAACAATCCACGAAATGGTAGTAATAGCCCGACAAACAATATTACTAAAATTGTTTGAAATTTCAACAAAAATTCACCAGATCTAGAGACAAGATCACTAAATTGGCTTCAGTGCTATTAATAAGTGCCACGAAAAGTCATATAATATACTAGTGGGTAATGGCACAGTGGCAATGAAAATCCCGGGTTTTGCGAAATATACTAAGGTCGAGTTTTGCTTGTAATTGAACATTCCCCTCACCCCAATCAACCTGTTATATTGTCTGTGTAGTGTATGGTCTAAGGTTTTACCCCTTGACCCCTTTCCAATTGCTTCTAGCCTTCCACAAATCTGGGTCGTCATTTACAACCCGTGTGTGGACGGCCTTAATTGTAGTAGGTTGAAAACACACCGGCGATTTTTTTTTGTTAATTTGCATTTTGTTCAATTGAACTGCTACAAGGACCACGTGATTTTGGATGAGCGTCACAGTACAAACAACTCCGGGGACATTTTAAATCGCTTAATAATCTACAGTATCAGTATGATTCGACTGATTTTTCAAGATTCAAAATCTTGAAGAGACAAAAGGCGTTTGATAGAAATATGTAGGTATGCAAAAATGAAATGTTTCTCTTGGGAATTGTGTTTTTGTTAAAAAAATATTGTAAAAGCTGCGAAACGTCGCGTCGATTAGAGAGCGTTTTAAAAAGTTAAAGTTAATATTAAAAAGCATAAGCGAAATTAAAATTAAAATTAGTGGAAAGTTTCGCATACTTAATACGAGTCGGTGCGCTGAACTCACTGCAGTATTCCCAGGTTATTAATTGTTTAAATAATATTGTCTAAATTGTAACTTTCCTTTTCGTAATAAAATGAATTTTTTTTTAGAGAAATGAAAAATTCTGCTCCGCATTATTCAAAAGGACTAAATATAAAATAAAAGACTAAACGCCTATCCATATCTAGAAATCAATTTGCCGGTTGTCCAGTTCAAGGATTAACATAATCCTTGGTTTCATTATGAACGTTTTCTCCAATAAAAATCAAGGACTCTGTAACAGCGTGCTATATATATTGCGTACGCCACAAATAAATTCGCTGTAAAACAGCGTTTACACGATTTGCTTTTGGAGGTTTTCTCAAATAATATAAAACTGTCAGGAGGAAATGTGTTGTTTGCGAAGGAAAAAATGTATCATAAATTTTTTTAATTAATTAATTTTTAATCCAATTGAACTATGTTAATGCCAATTTAAAATCGTAACAGATGTGTTTGATTTTACGTGTACAGGATGGTTCAATCCAGTTGACAGTTGTCAAAAATTGCTAACTCGCAAAAGTATGGCAAGACCAAGCAAATTAGTGTAGCTAAGTTTAATTATTAATTGATACCTACTCTACTAAAAAGTAACCCTCCTAATAAAAATAATTTTATTTCGGTTACTTTTAAGATGAAGAAAAAAAGGGTAATTGACGAATCTGAACTTAATAACATAGGAGTAATGCGAAACCTCAGACTACTCGTACGGAAAACATTAAATGAACACTTAAATAGGACGAAACCATTTCACTGAATGAAGCCGGAACACGGCGCGCATAAATTAACCGGAAAATCGATCCTTTTTAAAAACGAATCGCAAACTATAAAAACAAAGCTGAAAACTTTTCAGCGCGAAAATATTGTTATAATAAAAACGGCTTATCAGTGGCTTAATTACGCACATATTTCTCCTGAATTATACGTGCATGCTCAAGAATTATATCATGTATAAAGTGACCGAGGTCAAGAGCGTTAAAATCTCTATCCTTCAACAAATCCTTTGCGTTACTCTTACATAAAAATAACCGATTGCTAAACGTCAAATGGAAGAATTCAAATAAATTTCACATAATCGCCAGCGAGTGAAATAAAAACAACTATAAATTTATTGTGATATTGTTAAAGGCATTTTAATTTGCTTGATTACGTTTTTTAATTATTAATAATCTTGAGAGTAATATGTGTGTTGCTTTAGACACAAGAACCCATTCTATAAAAAGAAGTTAAGTGCGCAGATAACACCAAGTGAACTAATTAAATTACACGCCATTAAGCATGCCTTTCATTTACAAGAGGAAGTTCCAAAATATATCTGTCACGGAATTATCAAGACGTGTAGTTAGAAGACGTCTTCGTTAGGCTGTAACGGCGTCTGCGTATTTATCACATTGCACTTGGTTATTTTAAGATGTCGAAAATCCAGAGAAATTTTTATTTTTAAACGGCTTTGTGCCGTTGCCTCAAATCGTTAACCTTTTCAGCATTTCGGAGACGACTACCGTCCACGTGTTTATAAACATCAAGCTTAAACTTAGAATTGAAAATAGAGCAAGAACGCGATTTTGAATCCTCTCCAAATTACAGTTCAACAATCTTGTCTAGAAGCTGTAACAATATCAAGTCCTTCTGCTTGATCTTGGCATCATTACAAATTATTTAAGTCTGACTGTCATATTAATAGTGAAAATATTTCTACTGGTTTTCTATTTCCTAAGAAGTTCACTCAAGCTTACAAAAAAGCGGACAGCGAAGTTTGTACATAAATACAAGTTGCAATAAGTGATCATCAGAATCTACGAGCGTGCAGAGAACTGCCCCATGTACATTTTTTTAAATAACTGGGTCGTAACGCCAGTTATTCTGCAATTTAGAAACTGTTAGTGCTAGCTCAATTTAATTGGACACGCTTAATGAGAACTGATGTAAACACCATGTTTAAAACATGGATTATCGCAATCCTCTTGAATATAAGGAGAAATGTTTCATCGTGACTTGGTCTTCTAAGGTTCAAAAGTTCCTCCTACTTAAATAAGATTCTAGGTCTTTTGCATGCCACTTAACGCCTTTTGGCAAGAATCCAGATTTACTTTGCCAACAAAAAATGGTGCTGTTCTTTCTTTCAAATTTTGAACAAAACCTCAGCATTCACGTGGAATATAAGTAGCACGAAAATTGTACTAGAGAGAAGATCTTGGGATTCAGATTCGAATTGAAAGTTTCCAAAATATTCTTGTTCAAAATATAAGAAAATACTTCTGGTAACTGGATGGTCTCTGCAACAACCAGATTCTTTTTTATTTTCCTTTCTAAATGGTACGTTTTCCTTCCGTTCCTTGGACGTCACGTTTTTATTCTCCTACCCCCCCCCCCCGACTTTCTAATAGATACGAAAACTTTCTGCTCGTACATAAAAATATGTAAGTACTAATGGGGAGTTAATTTATAAAATAGGTCTCGGATCAATAATTGGCGCGATTTACTAACGTTTATTTCCATTAATTTGCATTTAACTTAAAAACAAATAAATTACCGAAGTTATACTACTCTACCATCCGCATTAAAAAGAAAAAGTGAAACTCACTACCTAAACGTCTATTATTAAGGAGGAAAAAAGTGCCTTCACTTTCTTCTTAAGTTTCGAAATTTATTTGGTAAACACATTTAATATTTAAATCACTTAAAAGTCTGAAGTTTTTTTTTAATTATGCAGGAAACTCTCAACACATAAACAAGACGAATGGCACTTGTTTACAGAACAGCGTAAAATATAGAATTTTAATAGCCGGGCTTTAGCATAAAAGCGCGTTAAAAATAACAAAATATACGAGTGTCGAAATTAATTACCAAAACAAAACTGAATGAATGCTTTTTGGAAGCCAAATGTTTATAGACGAAAAAATTTACGGCTCAATTACGTGTGAACTAACTATGTACTTTTATTTTGCAGGAAATATGGTGAAGTTTTAAGTTGGAAAATGAACGAATCGGAAACCAGATGAAGCATGAAGTGAGCTTAAAATTCAACATGTGACACTTCGCTGAAGAATATTAGGATGAGGTCTCCAGGTGGGCGTGCGAGTCAAAGGGCGGGCAGAAATTTTGAAGAGGAATTATCTCTTAAGTACTTATCTCCTGGGGCGTTTACGGTGTTAAATCCGCAAGAGTATGGAGCACCACCTGATCCACCCTCAGCACCCACCCAATACAGGTAAAATTCTACATTTTCAATTTGCATGCACAAATCAAAATTAGCAACCCCCTATCTTTAAGTAAACTGCAAGAAAAAATTGTCGACTTCACGTAAGCAGATGGTTATTGTAGAGGATTTAAATGGATTACTTTCGCTTCCAGTTCGAAACTATGCCAAACACGAATTAAATTGCAAAAGTTTCCAACGAAACATTTCAAGCAAGTGAAATCTGCTTTATTAAGTTTTATTGCAGTTAAAGTGTTTTGAGACAATGGACGCTTGTCCGACTTCATCGCGTGTTCCACAACTGGAAGGCATGACTGTATGTTATTAGCACATCGATAGAATCGTTTCCTCCATACAACACCGAAATTCTTGTATAGGTACATTCGATTTACCATAAATCCAGAAAAGTACTTAATATGCTCACATATACGACGATGTACACCTACAACTAAAGATAATGTCTTGTATATGTATATAAAGTGTTAAAAAATGTAAATGATTTGTAGGTTGACGCCAAATTCAAGGAGACGGAGTGGACAAGCGTTCTCAATCATAGCAGAAGCTTCAAGTAATCCCGGTTCAAGAAGTCCCTCACCTTCAGGAAGAGTCAGTCCATTTAGAGGTAGAGGTTTCAACCCTACGGGATCACGTCATGCATCCCCTAATCCGTCACCTCCGCCCGACGATGTCCGCGTTACGCGCTATAAAGCCAACGAATCACCAAGAAAATCCCAAATACCGCAGCCTTACCGAAGAGGTAGCGGCGGAGGTGTGTTTGGCGATAAACTCAACCAAGACGCTTCGCCGAAATTCAGACGAAAAAACGGCTCCAAATTAAGCCCGCACTTGAGCAAGAGCCTAACGAATTTATCGCCGAAAAGCGTCGTCGGAAAACCACCCCCGAGTCCGGGGAAAAACAGCAGGAAATTTTCGAAGAGGCCCGCTTTCGAACAGCTATCGCCCATAACGGGCAGTTCTCCCGAATCGGGGCCTAAAGAAAACAAAACTCAGTCTTCCGTATCGAAAATACCGCGTTCCAGTAGAAGTCAACCGGTCAGTAGAAGAACTTCACCTTCCAGGGCCGTGTCCAATTCGAAAAATAACAGTAGAGACCCCAGCCCGACTAAACCCCACACGAAGATTCCCGTTAATAAAAATACGTACAGGGAAGTCTCGGCGAAAGTGAACAGTTTCAGTAAGCCTAAACCAAAAGTGCCTCCTAAACCGCAAGACGTTCAAAGTGACAAAAACACTAAACCGAAATTAAGTAGAAAAGAGAGTATCGGAAAATTTACTACAAGTAACAACTCAAAGGAAGAAGGAAGAAAAAGTGCAAGCAGAAGGGAGACCAAGCGTCGCGACAATAATAATTTAATCGACATGGATAAAATCGAAGAAGTTAAAAGTATTAGCAGCATGAACGAAACTGATTCGCCAAAGGGTGAGATGAAGCACGTCGAAAGCGCGGGAAAATTGAGTGATATAACAACTGCGAGCACAGTTGTTTCGTCAACGACGAGCACGGCAGCGCAGCCCTTAAAGATCGACGCGAATTTGGAGAATATTTTAAAAGATGAGTTCAGTAAGCCCAAAGAACGTTCTTTGTACTCGGCGGCCGGAAGGGTGTTAAGTGCAACCAGTGTGTCAAGCGCGATCAATAGGATGAACGACACGGTTCTAAACTCGCAGACTTTAATGAAGGACCACAACTTCACCAAATTATCACCTGCTGCCAGTGCTATCATTTCCCTGTCCAACGAATCCAGCCGAGGAAATAAAGCTCTGGATACAAAAGCTGCGATCACGGCCTTGCCAACCATCGAAACGGTCACCCAGAAAAAGGATGGTATTGGGCAAAACGGGGATTCGAACAATGTGTTCAGTATTGAAACGATTGAGGGGACGGTAAAGAATTACAACAGTATCATCACCCCCGAACGTAAGTTGGGGGTGGGCGGTACTGTGGTACAGAAAAGTGCAAATGAAAGGATTAGGGAAGCGAGGACTATGGTTGCGGCTGATGTGAAACCCATTAAAATTTTAGTGAAGGAGAAACCCTCGGACGTTGAAGTGCAAAGTGGGAATGTCAGACTTCCTGTTAGTGCCACTAACGGATTAAATGCTACACCTGGGTAAGAATTTATATTTCCTTTATTCATATTCTATTCACTGTTTAATTAATTAAGAACAAAGTCTTAAATACTTCCGAAATACCAAGCGATTATAAATGATTGAGATTTATTTTATTATATTGGCAGCTGTAGGGATGAATTAATCGATTCTTTCACGAAAAACCGGACTTGAAGAAGATTCACGACGAAATCCCGCAGTCAAAAATAAAAATGTCAGAACTCATGGCGAACTGGCCTTTTTTCCTCGAAGCGGTAATATTTAAAACATTTCTTATCAAGTTTTGTAAGAGGTGGCTACCGTCACGTCAGCTAATTAAATTTGAATATTTTTGTCCTGCGCGATGCTTCTAAACGAAGAGTAGCTACCGACAGATGGGAGATGTAATTTTCACCATTTTTCCCAGTCCATACACGCAAGCTGAACTAAACTCGCCTCCATTTATCATCATCATTTAATAATGATTGGGCCAGATGAATAAAACGAAGCTTATGCTTTTACTTCAAAATTTTCAATGAAAACTGCAAATATTTGAAGAAAAATGAAATTCTAAATAATTCTGCCTGTAACGTAGTAAAAATTTTAATAAGTAGAATCGTATAATGATTTGTATTCGAAAATTTTCCACGTATTTAAGCTTTAAAAAAAAATTATAAGAGAAGTAAAAGCATTTGCTTCGTTTTATTCATTTGGTTCATTATTTCAACAATTGTTGTTAAGGGTGTAAGCTTTGGCTTAAAGTTAAGCTGGAATTGTAAACCGGCCGACAAAAGTAAAGCCCAAGTTAGTGGCGCTGGTAACTGTTTTGCATCAGTATTGGACAACCCTTAAAATTCTACACTGATATGGGGGTTTACGGTTTACCTGCTTTCGCAGGTAACTGACCCTAAGTAATAAAATTTACTTCGAGAATGAATGAATTTATCTACAATGTTTTGTCTTGTTGCGGGCATTACTTTTGACGGCGAGCTTACAACTGGGCCTAATTGTTCAACTAATCGGTTTCAGGATTTGAATTTATCAAGTAACATAATACTGTGCGATCCAATATTTTTTAGATAAGGGGATGCTATGAAAAATGAAATCAAAACTTTTAGTCTAACTCCTGTCAAATCTGTTAGTTGTTTAAACGCTCTCGAACATTCCCGCGATATTTGAAATTGGTCGTTATCATATTAAAGAGTTTTAACAAATCCTTGTGTATTCAATTAAAAGATTTAGTGACAGCTGTAGTTCTTGCCAAATGAAATTGTAATTAAATTGATTTGTTTAATTGGCAGTATTAGAGAAATAGAATATCTTATAAATCACGTGAATTATTTCAGCCTGATTGGGCCTCATCAGAGATATGTACTAAAAAATTACTTTTTTGAAAGGATAATAATTAAATTATACACTTACATATTTTTTGAATTTCCAATAACCCAAAAACAAACCTTGAAAGAAAACTTTTTGAAAAACCGTCTAATATTTTGCAAAATTGAAAGGAACAGTTATGTTTCATCATTCAAAAGGCAAAATGTGACAGTAAAATAAATAACGTAAATAACTATGGAAACATTGAGTGAAATTAATGACAGCTGTAGTTCTTGCCAAATGAAATTGTAATTAAATTGATTTGTTTAATTGGCAGTATTAGAGAAATAGAATATCTTATAAATCACGTTAATTATTTCAACCTGATTGGACCTCATCAGAGATATGTACTAAAAAATTACTTTTTTGAAAGGATAATAATTAAATTATACACTTACATATTTTTGAATTTCCAATAACCCAAAAACAAACCTTGAAAGAAAACTTTTTGAAAAACCGTCTAATATTTTGCAAAAATTGAAAGGAACAGTTATGTTTCATCATTCAAAGGGCAAAATGTGACAGTAAAATAAATAACGTAAGTAACTATGGAAACATTGAGTGAAATTAATGACAGCTGTAGTTCTTGCCAAATGAAATTGTAATTAAATTGATTTGTTTAATTGGCAGTATTAGAGAAATAAAATATCTTATAAATCACGTGAATTATTTCAGCCTGATTGGGCCCCATCAGAGATATGTACTAAAAAATTACATTTTGCCTTTTGAATGATGAAACATAACTGTTCCTTTCAATTTTTGCAAAATATTAGACGGTTTTTCAAAAAGATTTCTTTCAAGGTTTGTTTTTGGGTTATTGGAAATTCAAAAATATGTAAGTGTATAATTTAATTATTATCCTTTCAAAAAAGTAATTTTTTAGTACATATCTCTGATGAGGCCCAATCAGGCTGAAATAATTCACGTGATTTATAAGATATTCTATTTCTCTAATACTGCCAATTAAACAAATCAATTTTATTAAAAGATTTAGGAGATGTATCTTGACGCATCAGTTTTGACAGATGATCAATAGGTTAATTGTATCAGTTAAGCTAAGACTCTAATTTTATTTTTCATAGCCTTCTATTATCTAAAAAATATTGGATCGCACAGTATTTCCGTTTCGTTTTAAATGGAAAAATTTGCTAAGTTACAGTCTCCTTCCTTTGTTTGGACTGCGTTTCAATCCTCCTTATTTTCTAATTAAAAAAAAATTAATTTTTTATATAGATTACGGTTTCTTACAGATGACTAAAGTGTAGTAATACCCTGTATACAGAAAAAAATTAAGTGAAGTGATGCTATTTTATAACGGTTTATAATTTATATTAATATTAGAAATGTAAAAGCATTAATAACTAAATTCTTATAAAACAGATAAATACTATTATCAACGATCAATTAAAATATGATTCGAGTTATAAACAGGAATGAATGACTTAGAAAAAATAAAAAAGAATTTAAAATAGCTTTTACCCAAAAAATATATGTAATTAAAAATATAGAAGCAATTAAATTTCTTAAAAAAAGACAATCGTTTAAAATATAATTCGAGGGATAAATAAGAATAAAAGATAAATATGCAATTATGAAAATAAAATAATTATAATTAAAAATATAGAAATAATTAATTTTCTCGTAAAAAGAAAACTATTTTAAGTTAAATGATAAAGTAGAGGTGTAGAATAAAATAAAAGCTAACGACCCTCTACAATATTATTTGAATATTAAATAAAATATTCCGACATTAAAATAACATAATGTTACGACTTCGGAGTTCACACTTGGTAATCGTTGTTTATTTTAAAAACAATTTAATGTCTACGATCATTTAATACAATGAAAGCACAATAATATCGAGCTGTACACTTGTCTAACAAAATAAGACTTAATCGTTATATTAATTCGCTTGCTACACACATCGCTTTCTAAATAAAACTGATTTAAATATTCCGCTGCCTCAGGGTTATTTAGCAAGTCACGCTATTCTAGAATAGCGGCGAACAAAGATAGAACATTCCAGCAAATTCTACTATCATTCGGTGCGAGTCTGGAATACACTAGAATCTTGTCTGCATCATAGGTGGCGCGACCAGTCTAAAAATAGCATGACTTCGCGGATTGTAACACTGCCCCCTCCTTAATTCTGTTCGTCCCGAGCAGAATATGGAGCCAAACGGTCTATGTGGATCACTTTCATCTTCCCACGAGATAGCTTCAGTATTCTGTACACCACGTCATTAATTCTCTTAATTACTTCGTAAGGTTCGTCTCAAGGCGCCTGCGATTTGGGACACGCGTCTTTCTGAGGTTGTACAGCCATACCTGTTTCCCTGGTTGGAATCCCATTTGATTGACTCGTCTATCGTATAGGGTCTTCATTTTATCGGAGACCAAATTGATGTTCCGACGCACATATTGGTGAGTGCTTGCCAATCGATTCTCGAGGTTCTGCTGATACTCGTGCACTTCAAACCTCCTAGCTTCTGAACGTCCAAACTTCAAATCACATGGCAAACGCATTTCTCCTCCAAACAAAACTCGATACGGCGATTGCTTAGTAGTGTCATGTATTACGGAACCATATGCCATTAGAAGAAAGGGCAAATGTTGATCCCAATCGCGTTGGTTCGTGGAGACTATTTTGACTGCGTGTGTAATGGAGTAATATGTGTTTTTAAAAATGCCAAGCATGCGGCTGAATTTTTGAAAGACGCCTCCGAAATTTCTACCTTGATCGGAATGTAGCTCCATTGGCGCCCCAAATCTTATTATTCAATTCTCTATGAGGGCAGTGGCGGCAGCTGTTGCTTCCTGATTAGGCAACGCATAACCTTCTGGCCATTTAGTGAAGTAATCGGTTACCACCATGATGTACTTATTTCCGCGATCGGTTTCTGGAAACGGGCCGGCTACGTCAACGGCAGTTCTCTCGAAGGGTGCACCGACGTTATACAGATGTAGTCTTCCTCGAGCCTTCTTCGCAGGTCCAGGCACTGCCTTGCAGGCAATACATCTGACACACCAATTCTCTACATCGGTTCTACATTTCACCCAATAAAACCTTTCTCGAACCTTCCTTGCCTATGTCTTGTTGGACATCGGGGTTGCAATGGAGTTCTCGAGCTACTGTTCTGCTGATGAGGCCCCAAATAGGGCCGAAGTAGCTATACAGAATATGCACGGGGGCCTCATTGCAATCCAGCCGACTTGCAGCAAAAACAAAAAAAATTCTTTTCAAGTTTGCGATGACACGCATTTGTTCGCACTGGCCGCCATCTCGTGCGTGATAGCTCATGGGGCAGCAGTATTCGTTGCTATTTGCTATCCACGGCACAACTCAGAAAAAAGTCTTGCTGTGTCACGATCATGTGACTTTCTCGGACTTTTGCTAATGTCTTATTAATGCCCAAGTGCTCACCTGACGTACCTCCATGAATTTCTTCCAAAACTTGGGCAATCCTGACTTTAGGAAGGACTAACCATTCTTTAATTTCACTGCCATCAGGTAACTCCCATTCTCTTTTAAGAATTCCGTTATCTAACTTTAAAGAATCCCATTGTGCCAGTAGCTTTTGAAAATTGGGCTGTTGGAATTATTCCTTCTTTGTCCTCCAATTTCAAGCAGTGCCGACAATTTTCAGGACATGGTCTTCTGGAGAGTGAATCTGCATTATTATGGACACGACCTGGGCGATGTTCGATTGTAAAATCATACTCCTGCAGTCTTTCTGTCCATCTGGCAAGCTGGCCTTCTATATTTTTGAACAACCACTTCAGTGCTGCATAGTCTGATCGAAGATGAAACTGTTGACCGTAAAGATACTTGTGAAAATGGTCCATTGTTTTCACCATAGCAAAGAGCTCCTTCCTGGTCATACAGTAATTTCTTCCAGCTTTGGATAAAAGTTTACTGAAGTAACCGATAACAAGTTCTTTTCCGTCCTGCACTTGTGATAGCACGCCCCCAATTCCGTGATAGCTAGCATCAGTGTCAACGATGAGCAGGCCCTTTAGTCGTAGATAGGACAGTATTGGTGCAGACATTAGAAGATCCTTCAGGTTGTCAAAAGTTTCTTGACAGTCTTCACTCTAAAAAAATGTTGTCCAGCTGTCCTTCGGTCAGCGAATGCTGTCTTTGCAAAGTCTTTCACAAATCGTCTATAATGCAGGGTGTTCTTGTGCTATATGCAAATATTTAAACCTGTAATACATCACCATAAATGGCAACGATTGAACTCATATGTCCTTAACAAAAGTTTTACACATTTCGAGAAAATCGCAGTTGAAAGTGTAAGAATTAATCGCACTTGTATGCCTTTGAAGTAGGTCAAGAAAATAAAATTTTATTGCGACCGCAGAAAGCATCTGTTGGAACAAGAAACAGAACTGCAATCGAGCAGTGACCCAGTAACCTTTGCCGAAGTCGGGTGGCCAACAAAAGTATTTTTTTCACGTCGCAGTAAGTCGTATCGTAGCCAAGGAATTTGCTTCATTTCTTTATAATCATGACACACAATTTATTGCTCCGTATCCTTTGGGATCAATAGTTTAGTTTGTGAAAAGTGGTTGAGCGAGTTAAAGTTAAATACGATTACTATCTTTTGTGCTTAGTATTACTTAGTATTAAAATGCCGCAATTCACGAACGGCGAGAGAACAGATGCTCCTCATGTACGGCGAAACTCGAGAAACTAAAGAAGCACGGCAGATTTATGGAAACACATTTCCAAATCAATGCAAGAACATTTACAGCTAATGTCCCAGCACTTACGCGATTATGGAACGTTTCGTGTGTGTGTGTCGCTAATGATGGATGCCACTTTGAACAGTTGTTATAAACATTCCTAAATTACTGTAGTGAACGTTTGAATGTGTTCTTCCACACAGATATTATTCGGTGAGTGAGTGCGCCTTTGCATATTAGTCACCCCTGCGATGTTTACTGCCTACGATCAGCGAGGCAGGTTCCGTAAGCTTTTTGTTGTTTCATGACCGTCGTATAAGGGGCGGATAAAATAGTTTTCCCCCGGTTATGAAAAATTAAAAAAAAAATTCCGTGTTCTATGTACTCTCACGGTAATGTGGTTAAAATTTTTGCACTTATTTTACAAACATGTGCATAATCCCAGGAAACTTCGAAATTCATGCACATTTTTTGGTGGTAGCCAGTTCTTAACGGTTGAAACGATCGTCTTGTATTTTCGTTCATCAGTCGGCGACAGTTAATAAAGAAATTAATTTATGCATTAATTTGCAAAAATAATGCATAATTACATAATTTATGCATTAATTTTTTAAAATTTTTTATTTAACTGATCGTGAGAACGTGAGATGAACGAAAGAAAATGACAACCGCTTAAAATTTTAAGTTTTAAACCCACGTTAAAGTAAAATGTACCAAATAGGCGAGCAAAGTTAAATGATAAAATGATTCTGGCCCATAATTTCCGATGAAAAAAAATTTAAATTTTTTTCAAAATTAAACTTCTGTCTAAGGCCCGTGTGACACCATGCAAGATTTGATAACATTTTTGTTACAAAGTGAGGGAGATGAGCTACCACAGTGAATTCTGATTGGTTGAATTGGCACTTCTCGCTCACTTCGTAACAAATCTTGCACAAGAAATATCATAG
Source organism: Dorcus parallelipipedus (assembly GCA_958336345.1). Classification (NCBI taxonomy): domain Eukaryota; kingdom Metazoa; phylum Arthropoda; class Insecta; order Coleoptera; family Lucanidae; genus Dorcus; species Dorcus parallelipipedus. Next base: position 23,548,277 of record OY284480.1, on the reverse strand, counting down.
TCTCACACGGGCCTAAGAAAAAGTTAAACAAATGACGATCGTTTAAAATATGTTTATCTGAAGTTTTCATCGTTATTTTTACGATGTCGATTAGTGCTGTAACTACTGCCAACTTTAGATTGGCTTCAAACATTTATAGTCACTTGGTATTTGGGGTATGGGTTTAATTAATTACACGCGAAGTGTGTAGAACAATATAGTTTTACCTATTCTCATGTTAAAAAGTATTCATTTTTAATTTTATATTTAGTGGCATAAATGTACATAATAATTACCTCATACAGGGCAATTTATTGCCGGATTGCATCTTACAAAACATAAAACAAACTATTTCTGCACAAAAATGGAACTGCGTGTGTATATGGCGAATACGATATGGCAAAAATGTAAACAGACCACCAAATAACACGTTACCACCACATCACCCCCATACTGACACATGCAGCAACATGCGAGCGCAATTCCGCTTTACATGCAAAGTTTTAAATGCGAAAAGTATTTGTCACCCGGCAATATTTTCAATTGAAATAATTCATAGCACCGAAGCGACGTGTGAAAAAAAAATGTATTAACATATCCATGAATTTTAAACGACTCAAACTACTTATACTTTGATTTGCTATTTATGTTTCCTTGATGCAGCGTTTCGTTCTGGTTAACTAACCCATTTTCTCCTTCTAAAAATAAGCGCTGTTTCTTCGACGACCAATTTGTCGCGTTTTCGGCGCAAAAACAATGATTCGGTTATTTCTGAATAAATAAATACACATAAAAATCTATGAGTCCAAAACCTCTAGACTTCGTGGAGGTCACGTGAGTGGTCAGTGATTGTTGTGATACTGCCAAGGGTCACGCAACCCCCCCGTAGGGGTGGCCAGCATCCTATAGAATAAAGCTATCGACGGACATGGGAATGGGAACGGTGAGAAATTTGCATGATAAATTACACCGCGAAAAGAATACACTATTTTCTATATCGCACGATAATGCAATCTTCGTTTAATATTCCCCTACTATCAGACGGTTCATTTATCGTAGGCCAAAAGGAACGGTTTTAATCTGAAAAATTTGCATGATATATTGCATCTACGAATTGAATATACAATTTTATGTAATACACGCCAATGTAGAGTTAGGCGATTTTTATTTAGATAGTTTTTCTGCTATGGCGTGTCGACCTTTTATTCATAATAATCAATTCGATTCAATTTAACGATTAAAACAATGTCTTAATTTGAACTATAATTAAAACATAATATGTCACATATTGTTAGGTAAGCGTCTATTCTATGTACGAACTTTAATGTTATCAAAAACTTTGATATATAAAAAATTAAAAATAGAAAGCTAATGCATAAGTGTTATCATCACGTAACGTACAGAAGTCGTAATTTTTTTTTATTGCCTTTGTTGAACCTTGCATAATTAGGTACATTCTAATTTATTCTTTTGTCGTAGCCCTAATTATTTCCTTATCAAATTTACTACTATTTTAGCAACTATTAGCAACTACATAAATTAAATTGTCGACTACAAATTTGTATGTATGTATAAATAAAAACCAAGAAAAATAAACAAACTCATTTACTATTTATTATAAATTAGAAGCTCTCAAAACAAACTCGTTTTTATTGATACTAAAAGATAGTTTTGATAAAGTTGCAACGTAAAAATAAAACATTATTAAAAACTAGCAAAAGAACATAAGTAAAAATTGTTTGTGTTTTAAATTAAATTAAACAAACATATACAAATAATTATAAATAGCTGGATGTAATGACATAGTATAACAAAAAGTAAATAGTAAACACCATCAGTTAAATAAGTTCATAGTAATACCTTACTAATAAATAAATAAAATTGCGTAGTTTTTCGTATACATAGATTTATGTAAGATAGTGAGCGACAGCAAAGTTCCGATACGAAAGCAAAAATACATAATGATTCGTATTCTTAGTCGATATTTCTGTGCAAACGTATTTAACAAACAGCTATAATGTAGTAGTCGCCATTTAGGGGTGTACAAAGTTCGCCACACCGCCCGGCATGAAAAGCATTAACATAAAGGAAAAGGAAAAATTAAGAGAATGCATAAACGGTATTGATTAGCACTCACTTAACTATTCTGATTATCAAATGAGTATTTTTTTAATAATGAACGACTTCTTTCAAAATACGCAAATTATTATAATTGCGACAAAGCAATGACTTATACGTTATAGGAATAATTAATTCAGACCTTTTTGTATTTGTTCAATATTCAGATGTCATAAAAAAAATTGTGTATTAAAATTTTCCTCGAGAATATTTGCGTGAGGAGACCAAAACGATTGTAAAATTAAAATGTTATACAATAAAATTGTCTCTAAAAAGGTTATCCAAAAGCGTTTGGTGTGCCAAAGTTAATGAAACGATTTCTTCATTAACATTCACGTTGCTTTTAATTTACTTGATGAATAAATTAACATACGTCAAGGAAGCAATTGGAAAGGATTAGGGTGGCATCCGACTAAGGGGAGCTTTCTTTCTGTGGGGGCTACCGCAGTAGGACTAATACGTAGAAATATGCGTCGCACGAAATTTGGAATTAATGATACTGAGGACAGGTGACCTGAATAATTGTTAATTTCAATTAATTTCCGAGCACACATCAAAGGGAAATAAACGCAATTAGCAGAATTAGAGTATTAGACATTCGATGCACAACAAAAATTGACGTTCATTCAGAGAATAATTCCATGTACTATGGTGGTCACTTAAAACGCTACTTCCTGCATGCAAACCTCATCCTTACAACATTCAGTAAAGAAGCGGCAAGCATTTAAAACTGTACTCTCAATCTAAGTTTTATGACAAGCGTTTGCTCTGACCACTTTAAAGTGACAGAAGTGGTACCAATATACAAAGCAGGGGCTACATACAATCCTAGTAATTATTTATACAGTATGTCCCCGGATTGAGTTTACAATACGTATAATGGACCAAAAATTTTTGAATTAAGATTTCATGTTCTGCAGTTCAGGCCTGCTTGGCGTGAAATGAATTTGTGTCAAATTTGACGCCGGAAGTCTTCAAGCTGGCGGAATTAACACAAGAAGAAGTAAAATCTGTGTAGGTAAAGTGGTCTTCCTTTTGAATTTAGGAGAAAAATTTAATAAGATAAAATGATTCCCATTTCAAATTAGGGAGGCATACCAAATTTCAACATCCTAGAAAAAAAATTTGAATTATCAAATTCAAATTTGACACAAATTCATTTCACGCCAAGCAGACCTGAACTGCAGAACATGAAATCTTAATTCAAAAATTTTTGGTCCATTATACGTATTGTAAACTCAATCCGGGGACATACTGTAGATCAATATAGTTCATTTCAAATTTTGCAAAAATTTTTGAAAAGATATTGCATAAGTTTTTTTGGATAGTTGTGGGTTCTGTGTTATTTACCCATTTCTTCCATCTTTTACGGTCTTGTGTCATTTTCTTCATTTCTTCTAGTGTTTTCCCCTATTTTTCCCCCGTGCTTCTATGTATTTCATCGTAAGTCTCGGTCTTCCTATCCCACCGTGGTTTGCAATAGCTCCGTTCTTTGGTCTTGTATTTTTTAGAAGTCTATCCATTAGCACTATGAACAGGTATGGGCTTAGACCATCTCCCTGTTTTATTCCATTTTTAATATTGAAATGTTCTGATCTATTATCATTTATTTGTACTTTTGCTCATGTATCTTCTTGGATTGAGTTTATAATTTGTATTAATTTCTTCGGTGTACCTATTTGCTCCAGACAGTTTTCTATTACTTGTCTTTGAATGGAATCAAAAGCTGCCTTCACGTCAATGAATGCAACGATTAATTCTTCTTTTCTTTCGATTCTTCTTTCTGTTAGTTGTCTTATTATGTATACATTGTCTGTTGTCTGCCTTTTCTCTCTAAATGCTGTTTGTTCATCCTCCAGTTTGTCTTCTATTTGCAGCTTTAATTTGTTTTGTATTATTTTTGTTTATATTTTGTCACTGGTGATAGACATATTGGTCTGTAATTGTCACATAGAGTCTGGTCACCTTTTTTGTATATAGGCATTATCAGGGTGTTTTTTCATTCCTTAGGTATCGAGTTACTGTCCCTCGCTTCAGTCATTAATTTATGTAACCATGTTATTCCTTTCTTGATCATTTCTGGGCCCACGTCATCTTCTCTGCTTGCTTTTCCTATTTTCATGTTCTCGATTACCTCTTCTATATCAATTTTATTGTTCCATAATTCACTTAGACCCTTGATTGTTTTCCAAAATCTTCGACTGTTATTTCTATAGCCTTCATTTGGTTCGTTTCCAAAGCCTGTTTTTTGCTTAGCGTTTTTCACTACTTCTTTTGCTTCCCTTCGCTTTTGATCATAGATTTCCTTTTCTTTTGGGTTCTTCGTTTGTATATATTTCTTCCATGCTTGTTTTTTGTCTTGTATTGCTTCTTTAACTTCCTTTGTCCACCATTTAGTTCTTTTCCTTCCCTTGTTAATCTTTCTGTACCCACAGACTTCCTTTGCCGAGCTGATTAGTATTTCTTTTAATACTTGCCATCTGTTTTCCAAAGTCCAATTTTTGTTTTCTAATTCCATCTTTCTATTATCTTCCTATATTTATTTTTGTTTTCTTCTTTTGTTAAATTGTTTATATTTATTCTAGTATATTGTTTTGTTTTTTCTATAGTTGGTTTGGTATTTTTCAGTTTTCCTATTACCAAGCTGTGTTATGTACCCAATTCTGCTTCTATTTAGATAACAGAAAACAATTAGTCAATTAGTCATTTGCGACAAACGTCCCAAATGTTTAGGCTATTGTCGGCCACAGGTGCAGGCCCATTGCGTATATGATATATGAACAAATTAAAATCATCCTCTCTTTGAATTACTATAAGGATCATGAAATACTCAAGTCGTACCGTTTTGGGTAAGCACCATAATACATATACGAGGGAGTATTGATATCTACAATAGTTAGCATGGAAAATTGAATACGAATTGCTATGGTTACAACTACAATGTTTTATAAATAATTTGTTAAAGTTTGACATCGAAAAGTGCTACCACAAAATCTTTAGAATTACTCCAGATTTTAGTCACATTTACACTAGGTGGCAACATTGCGTTGCTTTTCATCAGCTGTCGCCTCAGGTAGCCTAATGAAGATGGACGTGATTTAAAGATGTTAAAAAGCGCCAGGGTGAACAATTACCCAGCTGAAGATGATAATTCGAGATAGTGATCCCAATGGATCTCGAATTCGCAATAGTTTTACGGAAAAAATCCAGAAAGTTTTAATTTAAACTCACTTGTACATTGAAGATAGTGGCACAAATATATAAACAGTTAATCACTACGACTAAATCGATTCAAAAATGTTGCTCTGAATATACCTACTTACTTGTGACGCTTTTCAAACCTGTATTCTTCCCACAGAAAGAGTTGTTTCGAAATAAAAGTTACTATAAAAATGTACACTTATGTATTTATTTATTTACTCGATAAATCATATTAATCCGCATTATTGTAGGATTTAGGCTATTCGGTTTTAGATTATGTTGATTTTTCAGGAAAATACAACTTCAACAACCTTTTAAAATTGACAACTGCTCAACACTTTTTCAGTCTTGACGGAAATGGTTTTTTTTTCACTACAACTACGATACATAATTATTTCAAATCCCACATTCGGCCATTCCTGAATGGTTGTCAGTCCCTGAAAACTCTCGATATTTCTTCATAATATAATCTGCTGATGTTGACGTGGTCTGGGGACCTTCACTATCGCTTATTTTAACATCATGTCGATCATTTTTTTTTAATTAGAAACTTGATAGGGTCCTATTTATTTTGGATATCTACGCTTCGTTGATACGTACTATTCAGACTACGTTGTACTCGGTCAACATACTTATACCATTTATTAAGATCTGTCATTGTTAGCTTGGTCAATAGATGATAATTCCATTAATTCTTTCGACTTGTCCATTAACCCGTGGCAGTCCAGTAGTAACCTTGATGTGTTCTATCTTTTCTTGATTACAATACTCTTCGAATTTTCTGATGTGAATGTGCTTCCTCTATTCGATATTATGCGACTGGGGTTACCAAAAGTTTTCTTCTGTAGATTCAAACGATCAGTCACCTCCATGGCATTTGTAGTTTTCGTTGGGTAAATCCTTATAAATTTCGTAAATCCATCTACTACCACGAGCAAATATTTGTAGAGCTTGCTCGTAGTCGCCAGAGGTCCTAAATGGTCAACATGGTAAGTCTGTAACGGTATGTCACCTTTTGGTATGGATCTTAAAAATCCTTCCTTCCTGCCTTGCTTCTTTTCTGCTAAAATACAAGTTACACAACAACTAACAAATGCTTCCAATTTTTATTTTAGGTTTGGGAGGTAGAATTCTTCTTTAATATGCTCAGCCATCTTTTGCACGCCGAAATGTACGCTATCAGTTTGCATAAGAGTTGGCAATACTATTGCAGTTCGATTTCCTATCCATTTCTTCAGAATATTACTTTCTAAAATATGTATAATCTTCATACGCTCCCGTTTGAAGTAGCTGCTTGATGATTTTTAACGTTTCTTCTTCGTCTTGTTTCTTTCTTATGGTCACAATGAGCTTATCTTCTATCGTCATCTCTGGAAAACGACTGAGTGCATCAACTTGTCTGCCGGGACGATGCTCCTTCTCATATTCGAATTCTTCCATTGCAAGTGCCCAACGAGCAACTTTTGGTGGTAGGTCTTTCTTATTTAGAGTTCTCCGAAGAGCAGCGAAGAGCTTCTTCTTTTCTGCATCTGATGTTTTATGATTCATGAAATGAACTGGATGAAAATTCTTTTCATCTGTAAACATCTAGAGTAAGACGGCACCATACCCTTCCTTACTAGCGTCTGTGTGCAACTCAGTGATTGTATCTGGGTTATAAATCCTCAGAACAGGTTCATTTATTAAAGCTCTCTTCAATTCATTAAAAGCATGATGTTCTTCATCACCAAAATAAAAAGTTGTACTTTCTTTTGTTACATCGTCTAATGGACGAGCTAACAATGCATAATTCTTAACAAATTTTCTAAAAAATCCTGTCAGATCGAGAAAACTCTGTACCTACATGTTTTTTTAGTTGCGGAACAGGAAAAACTCTTACAGCTATTATCGTCCCTGGAGATAGAGATACTTATCCATTTTCAATAACGTGGCCCAAGAATTCTATTTTCCTCTGCAGAAAGCAACATTTTTTCCAGTTAATTTCTAGTCCATGCTCCGCTACAATTTTCAATGTCTTGGTTAACTTTTGATTGATTCCTGGCAAAATCACATAATCCAATAAGTAGAAACAATTTTTTCTTTGATTAGTTCTTTGAAAATTTCATTGATAAATCTAAGAAAACTTGCTGGACTGTTACACAATCCGAATGGTGTTTTCAAAAACTCATGTTGTCCATCTGTCCATTGTCCATCATAGTCTAGCATTACTCAACGCGTCAATACAATCTTCTATTAGTAAAGGCATTGAGAATCGTATGCTCTTTTGTTCAATTGTCTATAATCCACACACATCAGATAAGAACTGTCTTTCTCTGGAACCATAACTGTGCTGGAAAAATCTCTGTTGCTTGGTTGAATTATGGCAGCTTCAAACCATTCACCAATTTGTTGACCTAAAACTCTCTTTACCTTCGGTGATAATCTTCGTGGTCGTTGACTGATTGGTATATTACACTGGAGGGTAACTTTAGTTTCTATTGCTGTTTTGACTTCTTTATTTGGCTTATATGTACAACACAGCATCAGCAAAGTTAAACGAAACGTTAGATTAAGCTAAATCGAGTGATGTGAGATGCATGCGACCAATCAAAATCATTGTTATCGAGAATGCCCATAAAAGGACACGTCACGTGGCGATCGGTAATCGCATGCCTGCTCCCTCGGGTATCAGGGTTGCCACAATAAATTCTAAGCTGACTAAAATCTGCGAATATTGCCAACGTAATCATTGCGCGGTTTTGAATTGCAACAAAGGATTATCGGGCAAAGAAATTTTTGCTGATATGATAGAAACCTTAGGCGATCAGTGTCCTTCTTACGCCACTATTAAAAACTAGGTTGCGGAATTTAAAAGAGGGAGATCAGATGTCTAAGATGAGCACCGCTCTGGAAGACTACTTTCTCCGGAAAACATTGATTCTGTCCATGATATGATTTTAGAAGATTGACGAATTGGGCTCAAACGTGCGTTTCACATCGTGTATTGGGTATGAGAAAGCTTTCGGCCAAATGGATTCCGAGATGCTTGAATGCTGATCACGATTGAAACGTCGTTTTGAAGAAGACTTTTTGGATCAGCTTGTTACTGTAGACTCCATCACTATGACCCAGAGACTAAAGAGCAATCCAAAGTGTGGACGCATTCTGGTTCTCCACAACCCAAAAAATTTCGTGTTCAAAAATTGGCTGCTTTAGTTTTCTGAAACAAAGATGGGATAATGCTGATAGATTATTTGGAACAGGGTAGAAGTATCATCCGATCATATTATACTGGGTTGTTAACTAAATTACGTAAGAAACTTGTGGAAAAACGCCGCCGAAAACTTGCTAAAGGTGTGCTTTTTTTGCAAGGTGTTTCCACCCTCAGGACAATAATAACTAAGCCACCCTCATATAGCCCGAAAAATAAGAGAAAAAAAAGCGTGAAATTAATTCGATCGTGAATGTAAACGGAAGAATTTGCATATGCATGAACGCTGACACACATATTTCTGCGTAACACCCCTGAGATGCGTAAACGTTTCTAAGAATTTATGATATGAATGAATTCCCTACATTTTCTAAATTGTATTTTGAAAACGTTTTGAAATTACTTTCATTTCGTAAATAATGTCCATAACTTACAGCCAATCGATATCTAAAGACTTCGTTGCGTTTCCATAAAAATGAGAAAAAAAAGACGTAATTCTCCAAATCTTATTTCGTGTTTATGACCTTGCAATAAAAATTACTGAGCTTTGAAGGGGGTTGTTATAGATTATTCGTCATTTAACCAAACTCACTGCAGTACAGTCTTAAATGCGCTTGATATTTTAATGTGGTTTTTGCATATCAAGATATTTAGAAGTAAGGATAGGGGATGAAAAGAAATTGATTGGGTATGTATTTGATTCCTTCGAAAGGGGATGTTTTTATCTTATTTTCATAACAACAATTTTATTGAACAAATTACATTCTCGAATAGATTAAAAGTGTTCAACTTGATTATTCCGCAGTCTTATCGCATGGTGAACGGTAATCAGCAGCTCCACTCAAAACAGATTATGCCAGAGTAATTATTTTGGAACGAGAAAAGAAAATGTTAAACACCTCCTAAGTGGGCGGAACAAATTAATTACGCATTCGACGTGATCGCCGCAAGGTGTAGAGATCTAATTCGAATAACCCTGACACACATCAAGTGGAAGGCAGTATTTTAAGGTAGGTTAAGAAAAGGGCCAACGCGTCGAGCAAGGGTAGCAAGTGAGAGCTGAGGATATTAGCGTGGGGGGTTGGGGGTATTCCAGGGGGTGGCTTGCGTGATTCATAAACCGGACTGGTCAGCGAATAAGGAGTGGCGTGCTTTCAGAACACATAGGCGCAGAATAGCCACTCAAAGATTGTATTAAAATACTTATCGTAAAGATGGTTAATCCAAGGTTTTAAGGGCGGGGGTGGATTTAGAAAAATTCTGGAGAATGTTGCAAATTGAAAAGGAAGCTTTTTTGGGGAAAGCAAATGATGAAAAATTGATTTTGCTGAAACGCACGCCTTTGGTGGACCGTGTGGTATGGGGGGGTCCTGAAACGCAACCACTTCAGCGCAATATGTGTGAGTTACCCCCGCGTGTTCGAGGACTCAGCAGGAATGAGCTACAAAACAGTAACTCCTGTGATATTGAATCATTAACATGTGTGCGGCAATAAGTTTTAAGTCATGGTGATAATCACACCCTTAATTTGATGGCAATCGCAAATTTAAATTGAACTTTATTTCTTTTAATCGTAAAAAGATGTGCCGCGATTATTTTTATTCAAAAGACGTTATGTGTTGGCGGGATGAGCATTAATTATCAGGGTTTCGATTTAAATGTTGCTTCTAAAAATGACCTACATCTACGTAATGCCACTGCACGAAACTTACAACGGATATGGTTTCTTAGAAAACGAGGGGTAAATAAACTTCTTTCAACTTTTCTTCCAGATAAAATCAAATTCGTGCTTTTATTGCGCAGTTATTAAATAAAATATTTTTCTTTGTGGCGTAACCTACGAGATACAAGATAATATTCAATTTAAATTGTTTGCTTATGAAAATTAACTTATAGTAATTTTCGCTTCCTAGGTTACCACCCACACAACCCCCTGAAAACGAACAACCTCCACCACAAGAAGAAGAGGAAGAAGAAGAAACGACCAAACCCAACTGTTGCACTAAAGTCTTCCGATGTTGCAAGTGCAAATCCAAATCGTTCAAGTGTTGTAAGAAAAGACCAGCGCAGAAGAAGCAAGCCGGGGAAAAAACCGGTTGCTTCGGGTGCAGAAAGAAGGCAGCGGAAGTAGACCAATTAGCAACCAACGAGAAGAAGCGAAAATTTCTGGACAGAATTAAATGCTGTCGGTCCAAAAAGATCTGCTATAAGGGTTGCTGCTCGAGGAGTAAAAAGAAAAAGGAATGGGCGGAGCGAAGGGTTAGCATCGGAAGTGATGTGGCGAAAAGGTTTCTATCATTCAAAAGTAACCATCACCATCTATTTGTATTAATTTTCGTCTTTATAGTTCCATTGTAAACGAGAACAAGTGCAAACGGATTTTCAAAATAATGTTTTGTTCAACTTGCTGCAAAAAGAAAGTAGTTGAAGATCCTATCAGCAGAAGGGAATCGGTGTTGAGCAAGAAGAAAAGCTTAACGCCAACTCTGCCGATAGAGGTTACTCGATTTGCCTATGCAAGATGGTTTATTAATGAACGAATTATTTTAGGAACCGAAGCCCAAAATTGATGCAAGTTTGGTGGAGCACACGTCACATATGAGAGGTGCTATACCAATTTTGCCCGTACCCTTGGCGTGGTTCTGCCTTGTTTGTAACGTTTTATTGCCAGGCGTTGGTAAGTACTTTTCATTTTGCTTCTGTGATTTCAAAAATTCATGAGATATTATTCAGGAATTCTGAGATTTTAGTGAATGCACTGGTGTGTTTCATAAAAAGTCTAGAAAACAGTGAGCTGTAATTTTCTTGGTTCTTCCTTAGTGGAAAGAAACCGTCTCGATATCTTACTTCATTTCATAAAACCCGACGGAACGAAGGCAACGGCGAAGAGGGCAGATTAAAACCAAATCATATTACAGATATTTAATTTCTTTGTGTAGGAAACTCAAGTTTATTTCGTCATCAACTTTGTCTTTCGATGAGGCCAATCGAACTGTAAAAGTTGCACCGTTTTATCTTGTTCCTTTCCCGAGATATTTCTTCTTATGCAATTTGGTGGAGGCGCCGGTAAGGTTTTTTTTTCTTCAATATCTTGAGAATATTAAGAGATAGAAAGGTGCAGTTTTTTTACATTCCATTCGGTGAATTATATTGGGCGAATGAATAAACGGAACGATAGCTATTTTCTTTCTGCTTTTTTTCTGCCGAATCGTTAATGGTATGAAAGGTTTTTCTCTCTGAATCGCGATTTGAATCGTTAATGGCTCGGTATTTTTTTTCTTGTGAATAAATATTAGCGCGGTTACCTTTTTCCCTCTCAACCGTTAATAGTGCGATGACTTTTTCTCTCTGAATAGTTAATGGCGTGGCAGCTTGTCCTCTCTGAGAAACGCCGCTAGTGTTCTCTCTCTTAATAGTGAACGGCACAGTTATTTTTTCCCTGTGAATTGTTAATGGAGCAGTTGCTCTTTTCTGTTTGAATCGTTAATAGCGCAATAACTTTTTTTCTGAATAAGGCCCAGTTTTTTCCTCTCTGAATTATTATCTTTTTTTCTCTGAATTGTGAGTGACATTAGAGTGACAGCTTTGATTGTATCGTTGTATGAAGCAGTGTTGTTTTCAATAAATAAAAAAAATACTTTCACAGGAGATGGACACTCTATGTTAGTTAAGCTACATTTATAATACATAAAAGAAAAGCGAACTCGTTTTGTTTTATTTTCACAAAACCAGAATGTGTAGTTGTGCAAAATGTAACGTTGTAATCGATAATAGTAGTTTATGTATCAAGTACGCAAAATAAGATTTTAGGGGACGAATCAAGGAGCCGAGTCCTTAATGAGATGAGTATTTTCAGAACGAAAAACGTATCTTTAGCAACCTCAATCGTCATAGCAACACTTTGAGTCCTTTAAAAATTTTTAACGACCTAGTACTTAAAGCTGCTATGGCAACACTTTAGCGGATTATTTTTAAGCAAGTTTCAATGAAATAAATCAAGTAACTAAGTATAAAATTCAACTCGTTGCTATGATTACCGATCATTGCCGTGTCTGATGACAGGGACAATTTAGACTTTCTAATTCGAAATTCAAGCAATTTAACATTAATGTTGGTGATTTGGCGAGCGTGTACCAAAAAATATTGTATGTACCACGTACGCAAAATGGTTTTAGGGGACTCATCTCATTAAGGACTCGGCTCCTTCGTCGCCTCGTCCTTAATAACGATTCGTTATTCGAACCTTATTTTACATACTTGATACATTAACTACTATTAAGTTTTTTTTTGACAACTGATTTTTTTTTCAAAGACAGTTAAACATAATAAAAATCATTAATTTTGTCAATATAAAAATAAAAATTTCAATAGTACTAAACATGGTAATCCCTGGCGTTTTGTGTTCCTTAAGCCGGCTTCCCACGGTGCGTGTTTTCGCGGATAGTACTACGGATGGCGCACGATCGTGCACCTTTTCGGACCGCATCCTGGGTTCTTCTCATGGTGCGTACAGGTCCGTGCTGGTGCACGGTTTTTGCCTAACGATACAAGCCGCATCGCTGCTGCTGCTGCTGCTTATCTCCCATAGGTAGACATTAAATTGTCTCCCTTTCTTTTCAATTATTTTACAGGTACATTATCGCCTCTTAATTGAGTCTTAATTCTATGCATCGTGTGTGTCATTTTTATTGTGGTGTTCCGCTGTGGAGAATTTCAATAACGATGGTTCATTTTGATAAGATTCAAAAATTCGAAAATTAAGTTGTTTGCCCACTCCATACTGAAAACTACGCACATGTACAATCATAGACGGCGATGGCAAAATGAACAAGATACAAAGATACACCGCACCTTTGAAGTTACCGACTCGCAGCGGATCGAACGCACCGCCACACACAGCCCCGCACGATCACAGACGACACCCTTCCCATGGTGCGACGACGGTGCGGGCTCGTCCGCGAAAACACGCACTGTGGGAAGCCGGCTTTAAATAACTCTCCCTTATTAGAGATAAAGTAAAAAGTCTTCAAGAAAATCTCTTGACATCTAATTTCTTTTTTCAAAATCACTGCGCCTTTTCGTTTATATTTTAATGAATTTTATATTTTTTATGACGAATTTTAATAGATGTGCGTTTAAAAACCTTGTTTTATATAATAAAAATTTCTACAAAAATAAACATGACAAGGTTTACAGGTTTCTTTAGAGTTTCAAATTCAAAACTTATTAAATGACGGGGTTGCGTTCACGATCTGGAAGCGGTTTGGGCATGTAATCGCGTCTTTCTCACTCACGATTTTTAACATATTTTGCGTCTCACTTATCCGTTTCAAAACGACTTGCGTTACATTATTTTCATGGCAACGGGCGCACTCTAAGCATCCTATTTAAAAGTGGGATGTGAAAAGTGCGCCCGTTGTCATGGAAATAACGTAAACAAAAGACATTTTGAAACGGATGAGCGAGACGCAAAATATGTTAAAAATCGTGAGTGAGAAAGATGCTATTACACGACCAAGATGCTCTCGGAGCTATGATTGTGTACGATTGTGTTATCGATATTTATACAGAAATTTTAAGTCAGAAAGGTACCGCAAGGCGTCGCGACCTAAACTGTCAGGTCTTTTAAAATTAAGTTTTTTGAGCCCGCGCAAACTACAGATTTACTATCGGCCGATAGTTACTTCTAATCAAGTTACGAAAAGTGTGATTACGTGGCCTATAATAATTTAATTTACAGCCACGTATCACATTTCTCGTAGCTTGATGCAGAATAAACTATCGGCCGACAGTAAGTCTGCAGTCTGCGCGGGCTCTTATTCATTGCTTATTCAGACGAAGATTTTTTTTGTCTAGAATTCGTTTAACTATGTTGTAATAGCCAGAGAGTGGATATTCTAACTGCGCGTAATTTGTTTGACAGATCGCCGCTGGTTTGAACTGTGGGCTTTTTACAAGTTTTCGTAAATTTCGTAGTTTTTGAGTATGAACTTGGTAATTGTTTTCAAAACATATCTCTTCTAACTTCGTATTTTGCGGTCGAAAATGAACGTTTTTTTGCGTCATGAAAATATCCGCTCTCTGGTAATAATTGGGTTGCATTCATAAACTATACCTTCGGGTACATCTTGGGCGTGTAATCGCATCTTTCTCACTAGTGATTTTTAACATATCTTGAGTCTCGCTCATCTGTTTCAAACAAAGGTTTCAAGAAGTTTTGCATTTCCATGACAAGAGACGAACCGTATTTATAAACTGCGATGTGAAAAGTTTGTACGTTGTCATGGACGTAGGTCTTTTGAAACTGCAGGCAAATTTCACCGGTTCAAGTTTTTTTGCTGCACCTTGTTGTACCCCTGTTGCACCCTTATCCACCATCTTTTTTTAACTTTTACACTGGTCAAATAGCTGAGAAAAATAAAATAAAATAGAAACTTAACTACTCCCCAGTGAATTTTTTCGTCGAGAGAAAATAAAATAGAGACTTGGTTAACCTTCCCGTGCAAGTTCTTTCGAGAGTTCTTGATTCTATGTTGTTGCATCCTTTATGTACCCTTATGGGGGAAGGTTAACCAAGTCTCTATTTTATTTTCTCTCGATAAAAAAAGTCACTGGGAAGTAATTAAGTTTCTATTTTATTTTTATTTTTCACAGAAGTTTGACCAGTGCAAGAGTTAAAAAGAAGGGGCGCAACAAGGTGCAGCAAAAAAACCGAAAATTTTCACTGAGAGGGGACAACTTAACTTTCTATTTTATTTTTTTTTCTCAGTTAGTTGAGCGGTGCAAAAGTTCAAAAACAAAAAAGGGTGCAACAAGGTGTCAAGATACACTAAAGAAACTTTTCACGTGAAAACTTTTCCCAGTGAAATTTGCGTGCAGTTTCTCTCCTGAAGGGGTGCAAAAATTTATTTGGGTGGTGCATAAGGGTGTAAACATTTGGTGCAAGAAAACCATAGAAGAAAACTTTGAAAAACGTTACGGGAGGGAGGCAAGTTAACTGACCCTGTTGGTTACAAATCTGGAGGTCCCGGGTTCTCAGAGTGTTATTAATTTTCCATAATCGATAAACGAACTGATTATCAAAAAAGACTAGAAATTTTTCCACAATTTTATTGCCAATGACGTCATACCTCTCATACAAACTTCCAACCGAAGAAAGTATAAAGCAAAGTGATTCGCAAGGGTCGGTGGGCGGGGGAGGTTGGTTGGTCCACAAATAATTTCGATCATCGTTTCAAATTCAAAAAAGATGAAGTTTTAGGTTGACATTCTTTAATAAATGTATGAAGGGGGAGGGAAGTACCCCGGGGGAAAGATATCCCTTTGGAAGAATAAACTTTGATTTTGAAATCGTATTTTTACGCGGGTGCAACTGTTACAGATTTCTATAAAATTTTACAGGAAGCTGTAGGAAGTTTTGGCTACTGGCTAATAGATGTCGCCAGCAGGTATTTTAAATTTTTTTATTTAAATTTCTAAGCTGTTTGTTGGCGTACGAAACTGTTTCAAAAACGACTGGTGTTGTTTCAAAACTATTTTATTTTTGTCGTCATTACAAGTAGCACTTAACTGGTTACTTTTAACCCCCATTCCACCTTTAAATAATTTCAAAAAATGATTTCACAACGTTTTGAAATGTCAAAACATGACGTCATTGTTTCATCGTTAAAAAATGCACATTTCGAAATATACGAAATCATTTCAAAGTAGTGCACCGCTAAAAACGGCTCTAACATCAATCCCACGAACAATCTCGATCATTGTTTCAAATTTAAAAAGATGGAGTTTATAGCTTGACATTCTTTAATAAATAAAGTGTGAAAGGGGAGGGAAGTGCCCCCGGGGAAAGATATCCCTTTGAGAGAATAAATTTCTTTGATTTTGAAATCGTATTTTTACGCAAGTGCAACCAGTTACAGACTTCTGTAAAATTTCACAGAGATCTGTAGGTAGTTTTGGCTATCGGTTAATAGATGTCGCCAGTAGGTATTTTAATTTTGTAAAATTAAAGGTACATTTTCGCATAGAATGGTTTCAACCGTATTATCTTCTGACGTCACCATTTGAAAGGGTCGCGAAAACGCGATGTTTTGAACATTCAATCTATCAATGTCAGCTGTTATTTGCAATGTATGAAACATAATATAAAACAGTTCACTTTTCTTCAAATAAAATTGCAAACGTTGCATTCTTAATAAGATAGTTTTCCGTGCACTGAAAAAAATAGATGTTGAGGTGTTAATAAAAAAAATATATCAGAGATGTCAAACCCCCACCACCAATACGTTTTAAAAATATCACCACATAACGTTTCAAAACATTCGTCATTTGACGTTACCGTTTCAACGCGAAAATGTAAATGTTTTAAAACAGTCGAAACTGCTTCAAACCGCTACATAACGAAAATATGGCATTTCTAAAAAATGTTCTTTACAAAATTAAAGTTCAATAAAGTTTTATAGAGACCTAGGGTAGCACCCTTAAATCCTTTTCATATTTTTGGTATTCTTCTCAAGATTAAACGACGGACAACAGTTCTTTTAATTTCACTTTTTTAATATGTAATTAATAAAATTATTTAACTAAAACTGACATGTTTAAAAAAATATTCTTTGTATTTTATTTTTACAATTATTACTGACGTAAAAATAAAATATATTTAAATTTCTTTAGAAAATTGCTAATTTGCAATGAAATAAAATATTGTCAAATTGTTCAATTAAGAAATAGGTTGAAGGTTGTCCCCTTTTCTTTAATTTTGTTTATTTTTCAAGCTGTTTTGAAAACAATTCTTTGCAAATATATAAAAGCAATTAATATGTTAAAAAATTGGAAAAAAACAACGAATTATACAGCGTGTAATCGAATAAGTTTCACATATTGTAACCACAACTAATACAAAAGAAAAGAAGCGTAGTTACGACATACGTTTGAAAAAATGTCAATAATAACTCCGGAAAAATATATGTTTAGTTTTTGCATAAAACGTTTGAGAACCGCTGGCTTTGATTTAAAGCCCTGGACGGCTGAGCAAAATTTACTATTATAAATTATTATTATTATAAATTTAAATGAGCAGTAAACCCGCAGATGCGATACAATAAACGTTGAGGCAGGTCATTTAATACTTTCGTACGAAAGAATACGGAGATTCCCAGCTGATTTTTAAATTAATAATTAAGTAATAGATATGCAGATTTTTCACAAAATAATGTTTACATAATAATTTTATTTCCTTAATTAAAAATAAAACAGTAATCATGAATCCTATCTAACAATAAGTAAAAAATAGGTAACAATTAATTCAATAAAGGTTACATTAAAAGTAGTTATTATTGGAGCAAAAAGCGCCGAACTTATCATCCCTTAATTTATGATTCTTTATTACGTTGACTAAGAAAAAAAAATTCCGAAAGATCGCGGACGTACTCTGTGTACGCCTGTTGTGTTGAAATTTGCCTTTTTAATTATTAGGCGTTCTTTATCATTTAATATTCTGAAAGCAAAGAGTAATTTACACGTGAATTAAACAATAAACGATCGTACTGTTAAACTCGAGCGATAAAATCGCATCTAATTACTTTATTACAGTTATATTGATTTAAGAATGTTCTCAAAGCTAAGGGAAAGCGTTAAACTAAACATTTGTATTTAGTGCAGTCAATGCATTTATTTATTTGACGGAACCGAAAAAAATGTTCGCATCCGCAAAATTCTCCTGTCACCAATTTGTTTCTAATCAATGTACTTATAACTTACATTCATTATTTTAACATAAGAAATTAACAAATTATATCACATAGTGTGTTATTTGTTTACAAAGTGTGAAATACGACGATGTAATTATTGTGATTGTGATTATTTAATGAAAGAGATGTTCGAAGATTCCGTTTCAAATTGTATTGCGGGCGACACTAACCCAGTGACCGTGACATTTGCGGAATTTATCTTTTTACGATGCGTCTATAAAAATCGCAGACGCACTGACGAACGAGCAGAGGTTTCCAAACAAAAGGCGATGCGTTCTTGTGGTAGGTCAGTTTTTTATTTTCGAGCAAGAACATTGATATTTGCAGAATCAATTCCTTATGTGATGAAGAACTTACAGTATTAATATGTGAAATTTATTCGATTACACGCTGTATTTTGAATATGTGTATTTTCAACCAGAACTTGAAGCTAAACGAAAGTGAAAAGAATCTCATCTACTATAATTTACAACAATAAATAAGAATACTTTTATTGTCTAAATTGTTTCACCTTTTTGACCCTTAGGAATCTTTCAATGCCCCTTACAGATTTTTCTAAACTACTCTTTTAAATAATAAAATTCTGTTTACCACCTGTATGAATAGTCGAGTAATAAATATTCACACTTGAAACAGTCAGACATGTATACAGGGTGCTTAAAAAATGAGTTGTTAATGATGCGGTAACTCTTTGTCTTTGAGTCGTTAATGACGGAATAGCTCATTTTCTCCGACACGCCCTTACCTATTTCTCTCTGAATGGCGAATGTCGGAGTAGCTCTTTTCTCTCCGAGTCGTTAATTAATTAATATTGTTGCGAATTTACTTAAAAGCAAAGAAAATAGCAATATTTTGAACGTGCCATTCATTTTCTTGTGGCTCGTGCTACAGACTGCATGCTGAATGAATGAGGGTAGAGTATCAGGATGTGAGATGACGAAATGATGCAGTGCAGAGAAAACACTTTTCTTCTATTCGTTTTCTTCTTTAAGTGTCCCATTCAGCTCCTGAATTGTTCCTGGAAATTTGGAATTATTTTGTTACGCCACTGATTCGCGATTCCTAAACACATAGTTAATTTGGAAATTTGGATAATATTAATAATAATATTGAACATTGTAGGTACGATACTAAGCGGTATGTTCTGCTTGTGCCTTGGAAAACCGAGATTTTCCCAAAACGATGGTCCAAGACCAAGAATCGGTGCCTTCCTTATTAATTTAATTATTGGCTGTGGACAACTTTTTACCGTTTTATTTTGCCTTGTCGGATGGGGATGGTCGATATGGTGGGGTGTTATAATGCTGAAAGTGGCAAGTAAGTGACCCAACGTGTCTTGTTAATTTCCAATAAATTACGATTACCTTTGGTTTTCAGGGAAACATAAAAGAATTCGTTTGGCAGAGGAACGCGCTGCTCAAGACGAACGACCCCCCGTGCCCGTAATAAATCAGAACCATCACGCAAGAGACCTGGAAAGAGGATCTTGAGTTTTGGACGGCGAACGGCAAATATCGCTTGTCGTGGAGGATTATTCCTCGTAGTTCAAATAGACTACGAAACCGAGACCACAGTTTTTTTACGATCGTTATAAAAATTCCTTGAAATTTTGTTAAGAACTATTCGCTTCCACGTTTAGATTTTTACGAACCATACATACTATTTTTGATAGGAAAACTAACGTAAGTAATAACGTTTCTATTACTTGCCCTGCGTAGGTTTCTCTCTTTCTCTTTCTCTCCCTGGGGAAAGGTCATTTTCATTCTCGGGCTCCTAGTTAGTGTGAAATCACAGATTTTTAGACAACGCAAAAATTGTATAACTAGTTACGTAATTATAGAGTCATTTTTGCTGGACAAAAATGATGACATTTTTGCACTTTTTGTAAAATATAATAATAAAAATAGATTACTTGATAACGCTATTAAAAAAAAAATTATAAAAGTGATTATGAGCTTTTTCGTTGATAAAATTAAGGCACGAGACTAACAAATAACTGTGTATGAAAGCGGTGGAGATTTCTATAAATAATTAATATTTAATAAATTATTTTTATGTATATAAAAGTTAGAATAAATTTGATAATTATTAACAAATTGAATGAACGAATCAATAATTTTGTGAAAGATAAAGAAACGCACAATTTATGCATAACAAATTTGAATAAATTATAGCAAATCTCCATTTCATTCATAATTTTTTTTTACTTACAAAGAGTTGGAAAAAGTTTTAAAGTAAATTAATTTAACTATACTTATTAATTTGATTCTATAAAATTATGTATTAGGTTTTATAAAAAGATTCAGTGTTCAATTACCAAAGAAATAAAAAACAGTTAAAATAAACTGAAAATACGTCGAAGTAATAAAGGCCTTGAGAAAATGCACTGCTCGAGTGATTTCAATGATGGAGTAAACGACGAAATTTTCTTGTAATTCACGAAAAATTAAATAAAATTTTGTTTTTTACAATTTAAAAATTATTTAAACAAAATATGTAAATATTTTAATCAATATGAAACTACACTCCCTGCCTTGATATAATGAACTCGGTTTCTTTTTAACAGAGTTTTTATGAGTTAGTATTACTTTATATTTTAATTATTGACTTCCGTTAAATTAGAATTCCTGGCCATAATTTCTGGGTATGGGCTCTAGTTCCATGAAATGAATTTGAATATGTTTTATAATTTTCTGGGTTTCTAGTTTCATGAAAATTCTTCAAATCGTCTCTTTAGATACTTACCTAAAAAAATATTATTTCGCAGCAAATTTACTTTGAACATTGTATTTTTTCAAGCCGTCACTTATGTTGTTTCTTAACGTTTGTACAGTAAAAGTGTGTATCTGTTGAAAAATAAAAAAAAATGTATTTTATTAAGACGAACCAAAAAAATATACGTTACATTATTACCAGAAATCGTTACTATTACAATCGCCTACAGAGTAAGAACTAAACCCAAAACCTTAAAAGAAATCCTAATCTAAAAAAAAAGAAAAACATAAACGAAAGACGACATTCCGAGGTAAGTGTATTTCCCTAGTGTGTTAAGTGTTTGTAGTAGTGTTGTGGTGGGTGGGTGGGTGGGTAATGACATGGCCGATGTGATCTGGAAATAAATAGAAACAAAATAAAAGCGACTGTTAGAATTATTACAATCTGCTGTAAATATCTTTATTCTCTTGGATGGGAGGTATATTTTTATAAGAAATCTACTCGCGGATTTCTTATAAATAATAATCTGGTAAGGTCGGATCTCACAGTTCAAAAACACATATCAATATAATAATTTACTTAATCAGCAATGAAATATAACTTATATACATTATTGAAAAAACGAATTGACTTTTAGTAATAATACTGTCCTAGTAATTCTACTTCCGTAACTATGGCTTTCCGTTTTGCAGAGAAGAGAAGAGAGAAAGAATGCGGTAGTTACGAAAGGACAACACTAGTATATTTGGCATACAATTTACGTGTATATCATGTTGTTCTCCTTTTTTTTTAATAATTAAAATATATACACATAGCTCAGAAAATACATACATTTACTTATGTAATTTGTGTTATCATGTTATTTGGTATGTATGTACTTATGTTTATATGTATTTTTGAACGTGTAAGCATTGTAGGTGTAGATTTTGTTCGTCTCTGCAATACAACGACAACAACAACAAAGTCACAATTTTTTATAACAAAGAAAATTAACTAGTTACTATCAAGACAGACACTAATTTTGATTTCATTTTATATTTACAAATAAAGAAACCGTGATTTTTCGGATTATGTAAAAATTGAAAAGAATATTCGAAACCACATTAATTGTTATAATATAGAAATTTGTAATAAAAAGGTTCGTTTTAATACGCAGAGACGAACAAAGCTTGAAATTTGGAGTGAAGGTGTGATAGACACAGAAAGACTACCACTGGCTATAGGCACAGATAATTGACTCAACTAATTTTTGTTACGACAAGTATATTATAGAACGCACACTCTGCAAAACACTACAAAAAATAACACATAGGAGGAACATTGACTCGTAACAGTTTAAATCATGAGCTGGTTATTTTGTTTCGTAATCGTTCAATATGTCTTCGGTTTTGTGAACCCTTCAGACATCAAGTACATACATATTCTAATGGGAAAGTTGTATCATTTAGCATGCGTTAAGATTAACAAATTAATTACAAGGCAAATTAAAGTGGCTTTTTTTAAATGTAGGATGTTTTTATATTACATTTTGCAAAGCACAAACATGTTTATACAGTGCAATTTCTTTCACACGACGATGATTAACTTGTGCTTTTGTGTATTGCCAAAATACAATTTATTTTATCACAACGACGCAATAATTTGTCAACAATAACACTATAAATCGTAAGGTGAACTCACGTCTTTAATTTCTTCGTGCTTTTGTGGATGAGTTAGAAATTAAACCCAGCTTGAACTTGTGAAATACTTTCATCCCTTATATGAAATGAAATGGTTGAAATAATACTAAGCAAGAGCAAATAGAAATTGAAGTTGCCCCGAAAGAGAATAAATTATAGGAATATTTGGGAATTAGAAGAAAAGATTTCAAGGTCACAATATGTTTTGAAAACGAAAATTAAAAGACTGGAAGACTTGCAGGAGCAAAAGTTTACAAACTTGTCTCCATTTCTTCTTTGCGGAATCAGAAACGTTGAAGGATTTATGTTATGTTGTAAATTACATTTAGGACAAAAAAAATAGTTTGTTTCCATGCAGAAGAGATAACGATTATTTCACCAATTGTTGTTCAGGGTTTAAGCTTTGGCTTAACGTTAAGCTGGAATTGTAGTTACAACTAAGCCTAAATGATATGGAAAGAAATAAATATTAAAAAAATATTATAATGAAAATAATTGGAGAAATAGGTATAGTGGGACAATTTAGACAATCGCTCCTCAACTTCCGATCAATTGAAAATTTTTTAAAAGATGAAGGGCCAGTTTACAGAAAATTTAATTGCAATCAAATTTTAATGACGTTGTTAATTTGACAGTTCGCAATGTAATTCTTAAGGCAACTTAATCGTGATTAGTTTAATTCGAAATTAAATATTTGCTTTCTATAAACCCATCCGAAATATACAGGATGATGCAAAAATGGCGCCTAAACTCTTCAGTACGTTATTCTAGACAAACAATAAACTTTAAGTAGACGTTCATTATTCAAGCTTTTCTGTGAATTCTAAGATGTTAAAATAAAACTTTGACTTCTTATATTTTGTAAAATTTTGAGATAAAAAGCATATTTTAAATAATCTCTTAAGGGAGTATTCGATATTGACGCTCGGAGCGCACAGAGGTTTCTTTTTCACTTTCTCTTACATGCACTGAAACGTAATCGCTCTCCCTCGCACACACCGAGCGGTATGTCGAATATGCTCTAAGTGTCTAGAATAACGTATCCTGGCGAGTTTAGAATCACCATGTATATGATTGAATCACCATGTATATGAGAGAAAAATAATGAAAAAAGAAATTAATATTAAAAATATTTCTTCGTACGCCCAATGATTGTAAATGAAAAGGAAAATGCAGGATTCAAGTTAGTCCCGCCCCAAAAGTTGCAGAAAATTTGATAACGAAAAAAAAAAAAAACTAATTTCACGTTGAATACTAGAAGGGGGAGGGATGTCGGGGAGAGTCGTACGGGAGAAAAGAACTACCTATGTAAATGAGGCAGAAAGTATCAAATACCCTCTGGTCGTAAACCAATGATTCCAAATGAAAAGGGAAATGCAGCATTCAAATCAGCCCTATCTCAAAGGTTGCAGAAAATTTGATAAGGAAAAAAATAACAAATTTTAATTGAAGACTAGAAATGGAGGCGATACCGAGAGGCATACGGGAAAAAAGGCCCACGCCAATGAGGCCCCCTGGTCGTAAACCAATGGTTCCAAATGAAAAGGGAAATTCAGGATTCAAATCAGCCCCGCCTCGAAAGTTGCAGAGAAAATTTGATAACGAAAAAAATAACTAACTGGTGCAGCGGGGCGAATACCAGAGAAAGGCGTACGAGGAGAAACATCATGAGAATGAGGCAGAAAGTATCAAATGGTACAAATATATCCAATTCAAAATTGGACTTACGAGAATTGGTTTCTGACAGGTTTAGTAAAATTGACTGGTGACAAATATGATTGAATAAAGCGCAGAAATTAGGGAATGGTTAGTGCAAGGCAGGGGCGTTAAATAGGATCAGAATTTATAGAATAGGAATCCGAATTCAAAGTACTACGAAATATCTTTGGAGGAGTAAGATTTGAGCAGGAATAATGAAGGAAAAGAACAAACTACGAAGTAAGAGGATTATATGACCATCCAGCTGTAATCCAACATGTTAAGGTGTAAAGAGTAGGATGATAGAAAAAGGGTATGGATAAAAAAGGATGTGTAGAAGAAACTTAAGGTCAAAAGGTTGGGTTAAGGTTAAGACAAAGAGAACGAGTTGAAAGGAATAACCTAAAAAGGCAAGAGCAAGGGCCGAATTTTTGCATCAAATGATGAGAGCTTGATTTATTCACTTATTCTTCTGTTGATTTACAAGTAACCCATCTACAAAGAACACATTTTGATTTCTTTTAAAATGTTTAACGATTGAAGTGTAATAAATATAATTAAAAAAAAGATGTACTAAATATTTTTTTAAAATAATTAATTCACTGTGCAACAAAGAATATTTTTCCTATATCAAAGAGTAGATAACTTATTATACAAGAGGGGATCCTTGAAGAAGGAAGTGCAAATTAAAAAAGAGAAAAGCTTTACGCCAATTTAAATATCCCTTCGTGTATTATCGAGTGTTTCCCGGCAATGCAATGGGCAGACAATCTAATTGGTGAAAACTGTAGGCCACGCCTTGCGCTAGTCAACGCCATTGTGTGATTAGTTAACCGCGTATTTCGCTACGCCAATTCAAAGGGACAACTGGTTTGCGGTCATCGGAACTACTCGGCAAAGATGATCGGAGTGTCTTCTCTTGAATAACTTACCTACTCTTTGCCTGTATCCTAAAGAGGTGCACTTTCTTGTCTAAAAGCGTTATTAATACTTTTTCATCACGTCACAATTTTGAGAAATTTTTAATGAACTTTGTTATCAAATATTCAACAATGCTCTTACAAGTCGAGACCTGTCTGTGAATCGCGGCTCGTTGGCTTCTGCCCATTTTCTTTGAGATCCAATTAGATTTAACAAATCATCAAAGGGCTCTCTGTACAGGTGTATAACAAGCTGAATTAAGTAAAATAAATTATGTATAACAGAATAAGTTATAAACCTTATCAAAATGTTTCGAGTCTATGTAAATAACCCAAACAGTATCTGTTATGTGTTAAAATTTACAATACGTCAAACACTGGAAAAAAATTATGTCATTTATAGAAAAGCTTATTTTAGTTCCAAAATTGATCAGGTCAAATCTTGGACTCCCCATATATTTTTATATACAAATTTAATTTTAATATTTAATAAAAACTTTGATATTTAAAAAGTACTTATTTATTCTGAACCAGACCTAATCGAGACAAACTGTTTCCTTTGTGGTTATCAGTAATCATGGGCCAATAGAAATATACTATGTATTATATTATAAGTAGGGAAAAAGACAAGAAGTTAAAATTTGTTGCACAGTGTTTGCTTTAAATGTAAATTCACTTTGTTTTCTAAAAATAAAAAACTTCATTTCTATTATTGACTATCAACTACATAATATACTGCACAATTTGGATATGTAAAGCAGTACTTTCTGTTTGGAGCAAAATCTTACAACATGATTTAAGTTTAAAACACTTACTTTACGTCTCAAACATGAATAAGCAATATATAAAAATATACAAACAAATTATTTGATAGGATGGCCATTTCTTTATATACTATAAATTTTTAAATCCATTCGTTAACTAATATTTATTTACATTTGAAATTAAATTTCCTTTACGCGCGTGTGTGTTGTGTTTTACTACTACAACATAGCATATTTGTACCATTAATTATTGCACATTACGCGAGAACTAAATATTTCAAAGAAAATATCCAGCTCATTATTATCAACCAGTCATGTCAAGTATCATCTAAAATCACGATACCCTACAACATATTTATGAAAATTGTCCTAAAACAGTGAGTGACTAACAACTACGGGGGCGCAAGTAATTCAACATCCCGATTTTTAAACTTTAACTTATAGCCTCGTGTTTGGTCCTCGCATTCTTTATGGAATAAACACAACGACGTGCCTCTTACAAGTCGGAAAATTAAAAAAAAATATGATTAAATCGATTAACCTGCCGATGGTGAATTACTGCGCGCGGATAGACAAAAATAATTTTCTAAGACTATATAGTACGAACATTGTAGTAATACTATGCGATATGATATAATCTATGTCTTTTATGAATTAAGATGGCGGATCTTGCCATTACAAAAATTTAACAACAACTCCTTAAAGCAATAACGTAACACACAAAGAAACACCGACTCTTCACAACATTTACTTTAACTTCTTTTTTGTACAAAAACAAAAACGTTTTTTTTTGCTCGAAAAGCCATCGATTCGTTTCATTCGATGGCGATTAGAATTCTTCATAATTTATGCAACAGCGATTTATTGCATGAACTTTATGGCATACACAGATACTACAGTATTATTGACATCAAATGTTAGTGCTTGCGACTCAACCTAACGCAATTTAATAAACAGCTTTAGGTCGATCATCAATTAGGTCAAGACGCAAGCAGTAAAGGAAGACGGGCATTCAACTAAAAAAAAAGAGAGGTCGCCTATTACGATTTTTGGACGAAACTGTTTTGCTCTCTTATGTTACGAAAGGAATCGACCAAAAAAAGCATCTCTTCCGCAAAAATTCGTTAAAATCTCACAAATTACGCGGTAACGATATTTTAGAATATACAGCAAGGAAAATAGATCTTCTTCAAAGAGTGTACTTATAACAGTACTTAGAGTGTGATATGTGTTAGAA
This sequence comes from Dorcus parallelipipedus, assembly GCA_958336345.1. Classification (NCBI taxonomy): domain Eukaryota; kingdom Metazoa; phylum Arthropoda; class Insecta; order Coleoptera; family Lucanidae; genus Dorcus; species Dorcus parallelipipedus. The sequence continues at coordinate 23,521,027 of OY284480.1, read as the reverse complement.
TATGTATTCAATTTCAGTTGTAATTGCTTCTTATATGTTCCAAAAACAAAAAAAAAGTTTCTTTAAATTATCGTATATTATCATATGACAGTTCTTTCACACGGAAAGAAGTAACGTATTTAAAATTAACATGATAATACTCAGTCTTTGAAGTGATACCATAAATAGTTCATTCACTTTATATACCGATAATTACTTTCAAATTAAAAGAAATAACGCAAAAGAATCTAATGATTAAATTATATTATTTACAACTGCATAACTTTTGAGCAGATGATTCAAAAAAATACTTTAGATAGATACAAAATTATAAATTTTATTTTCACTCAGGCTCTTCCACGGAGAATTCTCTTTTAAAAGCATTTACAAAGTTGTCTACTTAATGTCAACAATGGCAAAAAATATTGAATTACTTGAATGAGTTTACTCCCTATCGTTCAAACTTCTTTAAGCACGATTCTCTTAGCAGGGGCAAAATTTGAAATATATATACCTAACCAAAGACTTCTTGAATATCTGCACTTCGTTATACAGTAAAAAAAAAAAAACATAGAACAAATGAGATCAATAATAATCCTAAATGGTTTTCTGTTTGAAAAACTGACGATTTAATCGTAAGTAAATAAATAAAATGATTTAATGAAACTGTCGATGATGAATTTTCAGTTGTGCTGAAACTGCATAATGACGTAACAATTAATAAATAAATTTGTGAACAGATTGATGCCGATAAAAAAAAATCAAAAACACTTTGATAAATAAATTAAAAAGAAAAACTAACCTGTGACTGCATGATGAAATAGTTTTTTGAGTGTCAAGGGAGGATGTGTGTAAGGAACGCATACTAAAAAGTCCTAAAATCTAGAAAATAAATAGCCTACTTAAAAATTATCCTAAGTCGTTGCAATTAATTAATTAATTAATAAAATGTCTTAGAATTGCGCTACATTAATTTTACTGTCTTAGACGAAAATCTGTTTCAAAAATTTTATTGATTACGTTTATATGTATGTTTATTATGCTCGATATGTAATTTCTAAAGTCAGCGTCGATTTTAAAGAAAGTTGTGCGCAGAAAAAATTTGCTAAGCGGTTTAAAATTGCTCGTCCAAAAATTTATATAAAAATACACCAGCAACTTTCTTTAAAACGTACATTTCACAACAACATTCAAACCGAAAAGTTTCTCGACTTTCAACTGTGTTCAAATCAGCCGACCTGAACTTCAAATAAATTACCTTTTGAGATTCAAGCGTACCTTATTCGAAAACGTAACAAACCTAACTACTTAAACTATTTTACTCAAATATAATAATGATAAATCACCGCGTCAACTAAACATAAGGGACACGTACGGTGTCCGAACGTTAATTATTATTATACATGTACAGTGATGTAAAGTTACATATATATGGATAGGATATGTTTTGAAGGGGAATTGGTGTGGAAAGGTTTTACTGGTCCTGATCCATGCGTCGATCCCCAGCTCCATTGGAATTATTATCTCCGTTGCGTATAGACATACTGCGCGATGAAGAAAAACACAACTTCATTATGAAGGGAAACTTTGTACCTGTAATAATAAAAAAAAAGATATGCCGACAAAAAACACAAAATATCCTTAATCTTATAAGCACAGCTTTATATGACAAAAGCGTATCAAACTATTTATCTAAGAAAAGTTAAATCTCATATACAAACCCATTTGCAGGTTGTTATTCGGTGAGTGAGTAATATACGGCATAAAAGACGTGCGAGTGTATTATAGTCATATGCTTTTGATGTTTACAATCAAGTCAAGAATGAAATTAACTTTGGGCTACCAATCTCAGCAACCGACAGTGAATAGAATAAAAAATTATTACTTTACATGAGGTTTAAACGCGTTGTGTGTGTAATTCACATGGTGAGCCAACAACAATTTAATGTATTTTTATTTACACGAATATATTTACATAAAATTTCAATTTATTAGCACGTCGGTTAAATGAAGTTACAATTAGCAAATTGCATCATTAATCGTCGGCGCAGGCTTTTGGGCATGACATAGATTTTATCAAATGTAAGTATACCTGTTTTGAATTGTTCAAATTGTTTTATTTTTGGACTACGACGTAATTTTCCAAGGTCTAAAAAATCTTGCAGTTTATACTATAATACCAAATGGGTGCTTGCTTTTAAGATGAAAGTATAATAGGAAAAATAAGATGTACATTCTATTCCTTTAATTTCATATTTGAATTTGAAACAGATAATGTTATTTGTATTAATAATAATACTCCCTATTGTACAAATTTCTTTAAAAGCCTGATTCTCATAGCAGGGACAAAATAAAACCCGATTCTCTTAGCAGTGGCAAAATAATGACGCGACGTGAGTAAGTCTGTTGGTGTATAGGCGGCGCTGTGGTACCTGAAGTTCGGGAGTTCTACATGCAAGGGTTAGAGTCTAAGCTTAAGGCAAATTTAACATAACACATTTTAATTCGTTAATTATTCCTTAATTAATGCAACAATTTAAAATTTACCCGGATGTGCTGTCCTTGTACTCTATTTTATATTAAAAAAAAAATATTTTAAAGACCTCTGCGAAGCGAATTGTCTAAACATTTCTGATGGGACATACATTTTAATCAAATGAAATTCTGAATAGCAATTAATCGACTGATGTATTGTTTTCCAAAAGATTAAAGTGAAATTTGCTTCATTTGCAAGAAATATTATTTATAATAATAATAATATTATCAATGATTTCGTCAAAGTTCATTCACTTTCATGAATTAAGAAGTAAGTTCACATACCTGGGCTTTCAATAGCTGCGTGATTGCAGGCCATGACGGCCGCAACAGCCTCTGTGGTCGTTTCGAATTCCAAAAGACCGGAACTGGACCTTTCTGACTTCATCGGGAATAATTTGACTGCCTTCGGCGGAACAACGTCATAATCCTTGAATACTTGAATTAGTTCTTCTTCCGTGACTTGTGGTGGTGTATTGAAGAAATGGAGAATCTGCATGCAACGAGTGAATAATAAGGAATAACTAAAATTAAAAAAAAAATACCTTGCTTGGAGGTTGAATACGATTTTTACTAGCCATAGCTGGATTCATAAATCTGTTGTTCTTATTTGTAATATATTCTTTGTACGATGGCGACTTGTCCGGTAGCGGATAAGGATTTGTGACTTCGCTGAGGTACGGCTGTTTGCTAAAAGCAAGTTGTAACTTATGTTCTGATGTGCTATTATTTCTATCTTCGTTGGAACTATTGTGGGTAAGAGGGGCTGCCCCCGTTAATCCCACGCTGACGTTGTTCAGGTTCTGAACACAACGCTCCACAGCAACGCCGTCGCCCATTTGTACCATCGCGGTTCCTTCTTTGGACTTTAGGAATTTTATCTGCGAGGAAAGAAAAACGCGCTTGAATTTTGGGGCGAAGAAAAGCGAAAGTGTTCGTGAATCTTTGATGTGCCAGCTTGATAAATGAGTACAACGGAATAATTTGTCAGGTTTAATGTGCAAGCTGCGACAACTTTATGACAATTTTATTTCATCAAATAATAAATGGTGTTTTGATGTATGCGTGTAAGTTATAAGGTGGTCGGTCGGTCCATGAGGTGTTATGAAAATAGAACGGGTTTTCCAGAGTAGCAAATATTCGTGAAAACTCGCAGATTAAATTTTTTCCTTCGCGAAGTGTGTACGTAAAGTCTTAAACGTGTGAGCGGATAATTTATTTATAGAGTGATTTCATTTTCCGCACTCACCCGAGCTACATTTCCATAGAGACACATAAGGTTGAATAGTTTATCAGCGTTGGTACGAAGAGGGTCCAGTCCGTACACCATGAGGACCGCACCCGGTTGCTGAAAATGTGTGTTTCTTTGTTCTCTATATTCTGCTGTAACTGAAGGTGCGCTTTTACGATAACTTTCCGTTCCGAATGGTTCTCCGTATCCAGGTCCGGCACAAATTTCTTCGTAACGTTGTTGTTCACTTGGGTACGGATCTTAAATACAAAATTACAAATTTTAAGAAAATTGAAAATTTTTTTTTTGACTTGTGATGAACAGAAGAAATAGTACATTATGTTACAAGGAGTTGAAAGTAATCCTTTTGTGTTTAGCCCTAAAGCTAATTGAGGCGCTCTAGCATTTTAATGCCCTTTGGCGGGATTGTATAAAAAAATTTAACCCCAAGTTATAATGTGTGCTACATTGTAACTTTTAATTTAATCTTAAATTAAAAAATCTTACAACATTGAATCATTTTAAACTGTTTATAAACGTAATTGTCACTTAACAGTGATAAATGAGCCTACTGAAAAAAAAAATTTTTTTTGGCAATACGTTCGCTTAGTCACCAAAATAATTGGCGGTGTTGTTACCTGTCTGCTTTCTTGCATTGGGAAATTCTTGAACACTAAGTAGCTTGAATCTATGCCAATAATCACAAAAAAATTAAGTCTGGGAAACAATCTACATCATCATTGATTGAGAAACATTAAACTCGATGTTCTGAGGCAGAATTTTTCATAAGCAGAACAACAGGCTTCATTAAAAATAAACAAACAAACCCTTTCCGAAGTTTATTCCCAGTACATGACAACAGATTGTAACCCCGAGCTTGGAGACCTTATCGAACACGTCACCCAATTACACCCTCGCAGAGAATTTTACATGCAAAAAATCTTTAACTAACAAAATATAAATAATTTATAACGTCGTTTTAGTGTTACTTTTTAAGATGTGTAAAAAGCTAAAAAAAATACATAAAATTCTTTTACTTGTTTTACGAAAACAAAAATTAATTTACTCAAACAGGAAATTTCACAAATAAAAGTCGAGTTCCTGCAGCGTTGCAAGTACAAAAAAAAAGTGAAATATGCAAATAAACTTTCCTCGCTTCATTTAAAACCGCCAAGGTAACGAAACCACAACGAGCTCGACGTAACGTTACATAATACAACGTAATTTCGTTTGTTTGGATTCACAAAAGAAGTTGACTGAGTCGAGTCCAATTTTATTTTCCAATTAACGTTAACGAATTAGGCAGCTGCAAATTTCTCCAACTTTTATCAACTAATTTACATTCATATTTATATTTTCATTACTGCAATATTAAACTTTTCCCAACGACCACTAGGCAGGCATCTATAAAGTTCTGTTTGCCTGGTGAACGTCGCCGTATAATTAATTTCGCAGCGTGTCAAAAGACAAAATCAACAACGGAAATAAGTATTCGCTACACTGAATAAATATCAAGGAAATTCTAATTAATATCCAGGCAATAAACTAATATTTTTAAACAAGGAGGTACACTACGTTTTTATTTTAAACATACATAAATTGGGTGCGACAGTAAAAAATACTGTAACGATGATTAAATTTTCTGCTAGAAAAATGAGGCCACAGAATAATTAAAGAAGGTCGTTCATAACAAACTTCTGCATGAAACTCGGCTGAAAAACAAGAAAAACTAACCGGACTATAATTACATTATAATACTTCCGGAACTTGGCGGCGTAAGAATAATTCCCCTGGAAATTTATGATAACCCTTACTTTCCCATTATTTTCCAAACATTTTAGGTCGCTGCTGAATAATTTGTGACCTGCGAAAATATATGTAAATCATCGGGAGGACGCAAAATAAGCGCGTTGCGTTGCCGAGCATCGAAATAAGGAATTTGCATGTAATACCGCCGGAATAATTAAATTATCTAGTTTCCAAAGAAGAGCGCGCCCGTTCATGTAAAATGTAATCATTCTCACTAACATTTTACAACGAATTTATTGAAGTTCAAGCTCAAGGCCCCAGAAGAAACGTAGGAATCTATTGTTCACTCAAGTTTTTAACGTAATCCTGAAATAATCCAGGGTAGCATACAGGGTGACTGACAATTGTTCTGACAGTAATAAACCACGATAAGAAGCGATCTCCAAGAGTATGGGAAAAATGTTAAAAAAATTCTCTCTACTTTAGTTTTCGAGAAATAATTAATCAAAAATTAGCCTCAAAACGACGCTTCATGGTAGGCACGGCGACATAGCATCGAATATGAACTTGACGCTGTGAAATACGAACTACAAATTATTTACTTGACAAATGCATGCAAATCACCTGAAGCAAGTTATTCCATGCAAAGGGCCACAACGGTCCCACTTTGACAGTAAACAAATAAATCACTAAAACGAGAAATAATTTAAATCTCCGTGTTAAGAATTCCTAGTATTTTTCTTTCATTTTAATCTAAACTATATTGTAAATAAAGTTTATTTTCACAAGAAACGTGTCCTGCATCACCAGAATTTATAATCAGTAAACTCATTCGTTATCTGTTTCGATTGTTAATTATTATAATTTCGTTTTGTGTGTGACGAATTATTAACAAAAATCTATTAATAGTTTAACAAATTCAAGACTTCATACCATGTGTTTTTATCGCACTTATTCGTATTATTTAGTCAGCCGGTTAAAGCTGTGTACAGACTTTAGAAAGGACCCGAATTGTCTCGTTGCGCTCTCGCAAAAATTCCACACGAGGACGTACGAGAGTGGTCGTCGTTGATCTAGTTGTTCGAAGTTGTCAGTAAACAAATTTGGATATAAATATTACGTCTACACTGAGCACCGACAGCAATCGGATCAACCCGAGGTCATACGCCGCGCATCCCAAGGCATGCTGTTTATATGCAGTTTAACACCTATGCTACGGAAGGTCAAGTTTTACAAGCTTTATTCTGAGTAAATATCATAAAACGTTTGAGTTATGACCAGGCTTACGATTTCGGCCCACTTCAAACATATTGGACATACTGGATTGTAAATTCCCCGGCTTCGCACAACACGGCAGGTAGTAAATATTGTCTTACATACTTTTTTGATTTATTTTAAACTTTATTTAACTATTTAGTGCCATCGCGTGGCCCATAGCAAATTTTCAATAAGTATGTTTAAATGCGACGTGTGCCGAAATCGTAACTTATGACATACGTACGCTGTGAATTTGGCATTTTAGTCTAAACACTACTTTTTTGGGTAAATTTATAATTAATTAATCAAAAACTGTTTCACAGAATTTTTTATACATTTTCTTGTAGGGTCAATTAGGATAAATGTAAACGATATTTTAAATTCTGAAATAGGTGTTTATTTTTATAGCTTGAAATACATTATTTTGATATTAAAATTTAAACATAAATAATTGAAGACTATCTTCTTTATGGAACGTATACAGTTTTGCATAATGAGAGAATACTTTCTCCCTTCATTTGAATTCCAGGATCTGGGAGCATGCCTAAAATTTGGTCCATCGAAACGTAACTCACTTTATTTCTTTTGGACTGTCAATTTCATCAACCTTACAAATGTATTTAAAAATTGTTGCCTTTCTTTTACCTCCTTTGAATAGAACTAATATAAATTTTTCTTTTGATAATTCTGTAATATCGTTTAATTTCTTGAATCTATGGTATCATTTTCCATCTCATCCCAAGAATCTTCGTCATTTTTATTAAGACTTATTTCGCTTTTACTTTCGGAGCTTTCAGTTTCTTTTTTCTTCGATTTTTTAGGTTTTAGCTCTAATTTTGCTGTATTATTTTTTTTATCTGTTTTTCTGTGTTTTGGTTTTGTCTTTCTTTCTTCCTCTGCTGCTTTCAGTCGAGTTAGCATATTGCTTGTACTCAATACTTCTCCGTATGTTTGCTGTTTTAATCTAGGCATATTGGCGTCGATAGAAGATTTGCTTTCGTTTGGTATAAACAAACTGGTAAAAGTGATATCAGTTGCGGACGATGTCGAAGGCTGTAGGTCATTCGCTATCTGGGATGTTGTTGAATTTTCATTTTCATTTAAAGAAGTTAATAAAAGTGTAGCAGATGGAACACTTTTTCAGGTTGCTTTTCTTTTAAGTGATTTAAAGTTCTAAATTTGTTCAAATCTTCTGGCTTAAATTCTTCCTCAGGAAACATTGAAGAATTCACTGGATATACGCCAGTATGTACTTGTAAAACTTGATCTTATATTTTTAGGAAGCATTGATTCCTGCCATGTGATGTCAAGTAATTTGGAAAATTTTTCTTTTGAAAGTCTTCCACAACCACGACCCATCTGTTTTTTGCCATATTTTATCAGCTGTCTATTCCAACTGATATTTAGTGGACCAAACACACATTTATCCAGTGGCTGAAGTTTATCTGTGAGGTGACTTGGAAATTTTATTAGAATTATGTTGTTTTATTGCCTTTTCAAATAACAAGAGCGCTGTTGTTTGCAAATTTTCATGTATTCGCACCTCTTTCACATTGGGTATGAATCCAGTTATAAACCAATGATAAAATTGTGGTTCCTCCATCCAACCATTACCACAGGCCGCATATAATGTTCCTGGATAAGCATTTGTCGACGTCCAGTGTGCCTGAACACCAGCACCTTTGAAAATAATTAGTGGAGGCAGAGCTTTACCATCTGCAGATATGCATGCAAGCACTGTTGTATTTTCTCTACCAGATCCACCAGATACACGAGATAGAATAATTGAAATTTATCTCCGCCCACAATATTTTTATATCCGTAGATACGTATTTCGGCAGCTAAGCCGCCATCTTCAGTACAATTTAAAAAACACTACATGAAATCTACCAGCTACCTACCTACCTGATCATACTACCTATGCTACTAATAGTTTCTAAATCTATGAAGATGGCAGCTTAGCTGCCGAAATACGTATCTACGGATATAAAATTATTGTGGGCGGAAATAAATTTCAATTATTTCTTAAACCATAGTCTCCTTTACAATTTTTTATTTTTTACATGAGATAGAGACTCTTCTTTGATATTAATTGCTCTAATTCGACTTGGATCAGTATTAAAGCCCGACTCATCAGCATTAAACACAACGCTGCCTTTATTTTCCGCTAAATCATGTTCATTTACTATTTCTTTAAGATTTTCTAGCGTCTTTCCTTAGGTTCTGGAGATGTTCCGGTTTCTTCAGGAAAATATTGGGATGTCTTCTCATGAAAGAATAGTACCAGTCTTCCCCCGGTACCCCGTCTTTAAATGGAGTTTCTTAGAGGTGCGTTTATAATTACCCCAGTTTACATTTACCCCAATTGACCCTAATTTGTGACATGCATTCACGAACGCGATTTCAACTGTATTCTAATAGTTTTATTGTCTCCGTGCGATAACGAGACGAAAGATTTTACTATCAGCTGCCTGTTGGGCTGTGCATTGATCCCTTCGATCACCAGTAATCTTCGCGATTATTTTTATGGACGAAGGTAGCTGGTACATTGCGCTCTCGTAAATAATCTGCACGAAATAACAAATAATTATTTACACAATTATTATTTGCGAATTTGTTGTACTTATTTCATACGCAAATCCAGTTCTTTTAAAAATTACTAATAATTACGTCGCCTAAAAGAAATAACTCAGACTTCCGTTCTCAGCTGTTAAACGTGCAATAAACGAAACTGAGATATGTGTGCAAGTAAGTAGTCAATAAAAAAAACTTTATAGTCCTATTATACTGCCGCATTTATAAAACGTGGCGTCGTATTTCGTACGCAGTGCCACAGTTTCATATTTTTTAAAACTTTTAAAACTTTTTTCACGTCGATTCTCTTATACTTTTTTTTTGTTGGAACAACTGTCATTCACCCTGTATCTGATGTAATAATTACACTGAAAAAATAAAAAAAATAGTGTGTTATCATGGAATAATCCCATTGAAGAAGATAAATACAGATCACATTAGAGTATGCTTGGTGGGAAGAGGTTAACGGATGATTCCATTTCAAAAGCTTCTAGCCTATTTTGATCCTTGAGGCAAGAACCTTGTTAATTGTTGCTTTGTTGTCATTAATTGCAACGGTTTAAAGTTCAGGACCTTAAAAATTAAACTGCTGCCATTGTTTATTAATTTATTTATTTTCTATTTTATCCACATGGCATTTTCTTGCAATGTTCATAAGTCGTAAAACTTACAACTAATATTCCTTGGTGGAACTTTTTTTCGATTCAAATACTTACAAATAAACTAGTTTTCGGTTAAGGCAAAAAGTGGTATCGAAGAGGTTTACTTTTAATTACAACAATTAGTGTGATTAGAAGGTAGATGATTAAGGTAATTGATAGGAGGATGGCAGGGAAGTTTAACTACTGCAAACAACCCCAAAAGTGAGAAAACCGTAACTCACTGTGCTTACAACGCCGATCTTTGTCCAAGCGATTTACGCTTACCCAATTACACCATCAATCTGGATACTTTTTGATCGTACCTCGTACTTGCATGTCTAAACGAATCCGATTTTTTTATAAGAGTTATAAGATATTTGAGACGTAATATCATTTGTTGTTGTAACACAACACATGTTGCAACTTCTTGTTTTAAAAATGACACATGAGGTGACGAGAGAAATGATAAAAATAACAATCGAATTTTACCGTAAGTGAAAAGAGAAAAGTAGGTTGAAAGTAATATTTATAGATACTATCTTGGGAATTGTAACATGTGACGTTCGCTCGTCTACTCCGGGCTCGTATTTATAACACCTTTGACGTTGGAGTTTGACGTTATAAATTATAAACTCCGAACCTGGACAGATCGATTCGTCAAAACGTCAAATAAAAAATAAACGCCGCTTTCGCTTAAATACGGGACGGACGCCGGACACATTAGCAAAATTATTATAATTAATCATTATCTAATTTAAATTTATATACGCGACTTGACCTTATGTTGTTTATACGCCTTTCCTTGGGCGATTTCGTTTCGCTCCAGCACACAGCAAACTAGTTTTCGTTGTTTTTAGTGTCCTGATTTAACAAAAGAGTTATTTTTAAACGCAAGGTGTGCTGGTGTACTTTACAACCACACAATTTACTTCTACAAATTTATTTGCCATTAACAAAATGTTTACTACATTTTACGCATATCTTGACAGAAACCAACATAAATTTGAATTAAAATATAATTCTAAACGAAATTCACATTCTAAATCTTTCATATCTGCAAAAGTAGAAAAAGTACTTTATTCAAACAGCATTTTTTTGAGGATCAATTTTCTGTGTTCTGAATTGATTCGAGGATTTCAGAGCATTACGTATGACTAGTTCCCAAAATTTGTAAAGGACTAAATATATAACGTGGGTAAATAATTCCGACAATCAAGGTCGTGTCCACATGTACAAGCAAGCGAGAAGACCTCTGATAAAATTGTTATCAGATCAGCAAAAACAAACTGCCCTTTAGGGTAGAATTGAAGGCGAGTGTGTTCATGGTCACAACGGAAGGCGCTTCGTAATCAGCGGAATGCATCCCCAGGTACTTCCTCTTATCTTGATTTAGTACTTCCAAAATAACCCGCTCATTTCAGGCCAACAAAAAACTTGTACTTGCGCGCAAGCAATAACAAATTAATTAAAAAAACAGAAGTAGTTCGACATTTATAAAATATTAAAAATAGAAGTTCCTTTTGAGTAACGCAAAGAAGTACGTCAAGGTTTAATTACGAGAAAATTTCAGTTCTTGAATGCGCTCGACTCGTGTAATTTGCAACGAAAGCTTAATGTGGAGTTTATAATCAAATCCTGAAAATACTCGACCTTTTTAATCCGGAAAGCTCCGGGACCTTGCCTTTCCGGTTACGGGTAATTACTGTGGCCGGGCAGTGCGCTAGATTAGAACGAATTTGATGCACAAAACGTCGGCTAGGAGCTTTACCCTAGATAGATGAGTTAGCTGTAAATAAAGATTGTTATTTATTTATGAGTAGAAGGAATAAAGTTTGAATAATTTAATATTATTATTAATGTGCAAAGTTAGTTAGAACTATTAAATGCAAATTGGGAAACCGGATTCATGTAGCTACACATTTCGATCATGCACAAACGCAGCAAAATTGATTGCAAATGAGATCAAAAAAATCAGTAACTGTTTCATGTACTACATTTCTTAAATTCAATTTAGAGCAGTGACTATATTTTTATAAACGTCAAAGCCTATACGAAATTAAATTATACGCGTGGAAGATAAAGCCAGTAAAACACCAACGCAAATGCGAGGTAATTACATCTATATGTAAAGTAGGTTAATTTTAAACTCGTCGTTCTCTCTCGCTCCAGTATCATTTCAATAACAAAACAACAAACATTGCACTGATTCTGCAACGAATAAAATGAGATGTGTACGTATTTGACAGACCTCGGAGTTTCGTAATTCCACTGACAGATTTGTATTTTCATCCGTCGAAGAATTATTACGGTCTGGTTGGCGCAACGGTATACCTTACAGCTTGCAACAATGGCGAGCAATAAAGCACATGCGAAATTTCACATGAAAGCACGTGAAACAACAAAATGCAAATCCCTTAAATCGATTTAGCACATCTCGAAATAATTTCAATTTTAAAGCTGTATTCATCCCTCGGTGGAAAATTAAATGAATTTATGTATTATGAGGGGGGTGGGGGTGGATGCAATGGACGCGGTGCAACTAAATTCCCATTTAACGATTCACTATTATCTTTTGTTTGAATCTGCATATTGAAATCTGAACATGCAATTTCTGTCTGGTGAAATATCGTAGAGCGTTGTACTAAATTTTGAACATGTTTATGCAATGTATAAGAATGCAGATATTATATTTCAAATATTTTTGGATGAAAGTAGGTCAAGTTTGGTTGATGAGTTTCATTTTGTAATCGCAAAAGATTTTAAATAAGCATTTTTATTAATATTTTCAAGAATATAGTTAACATCTGAAGACTGTTTCATTATAGTTTTGAAAAATTTTTCAAACCTCGCACTTATTTCTATTTTATATTCTAATTCATTCGTTTGGAATCTTCGAGAGCCGACGAGAACATGCGCGAAGTTTGCTAGAATGTGACAGACGATTCATGTTCTGGTTTGCCAACTTTCAAGACTTTTCAAGTAAAACAGAATCAATTCGATATTTGTGAAAAATTGAATAATAAGCTTTTCGTATAAAAAGCGCATCGTAAATCGAAGTCGTGTTAAAAATACCATGTGTTCGATTGATTCATTTCATATAGACTTGTTATGCTAATTGAATTAAATGACCTCTGAATATGCGACCCTATAACTTATGCCCTCTAAGAAATGTCATAAATTTTGGCCATAATGTTAACGACGATAAGGTAAAGCAAAACATATTAATGTGGCAGCAGGCGTAACGATAAATCTTCATTACCCGGCAATTTCACGCTATAATGCGGATTACACGCTGCGACGTTAATTTATTGATAGAATGCACTGTAATTGGTGCTTGAAGGTGCATTATTATGATGGTTCTTTGGGGCACATATGCCAACGCCAACGTTTATGACGATGGTATATGGAGCTTTTCAAACTACTACCCAAATATCTGATATCTTAATTAGAAATAGGTCATTTTAGGGTTTTTACATAAAATTTCATTCTGTAATATTAACTAATACGCCACCTAATGTATTTTAATGTCTTCACAAATAGAAGCATAATTAAAATATATTTTTTAAATTGTTCACGAACCTTTTACTAAATTTTTCTCTTTAGTAAAGTCATTATTCCATCGGAGTCCTGGGCAAAAACTGGGACAAGTAATTTTCGTAGTTTACTCCCTTAAGGGGGTTTTTCAAGAATCAAAATAAATGGTACAAGGTGAGGTCTGTATGGGGGATATCTACATCCATTTTTTTCTCAGTTCGTCAAACATGTGTGTGATCTGGGGTTGTCATGTTAGGAAACAATGCCCTTTTTATTGGTCGCTTTTCCTGAATCAATCGTAATGATTTTAATCTTTATTGTCAACAACTATGTTGACAATAAAGATTAAAATCATTGGAAAGGGCAGCTCATAGCGGACGATTGATTACCTTCCAAATTCACCTGACACAGCATTACATTCTTAGGTGTCAATTTAGGCTTTGCAATTTTCACCTCGCCTCGGCCAATATCCTTTTCGAACATTATGGTATGTTATTCAAGTTTCCTCACCTGTTATCAATCCTTTCAGAAAATATCGAGTTTCTTTGTGTATCAAGCAGCTTCATTTTTTGGAAGATTTCATCGATATTTCTCACATTATGCCCGACTAGGACGACTATTACGTCACCAAATAGCATTGTCAACTTTGTCAAAAATCGAGCGAATAATAAATCCACTGGTTATTTGTAAAAAGACTTTTCCCTCATCAAATACATACTGCTCTTTAGGAGTTACAATTGAAGAAAAAGAACAGAAGAGCCGGAAATATAGGCCAGGATAACAAAAGGTAATCAAAAATATGGAAACACTGATATGAAGTCCAACCTACAACAACCTATGCTTGCGAAACTTGGACGCTAAAACGAACGGAGCAAGAAAAATTGGAGAAGGAGGGAAAGGAAAATGCTACGCGCTACATATGGAGGAAAAAGAACCGAGGAAGGATTGGGTAGAAAGAAAAGGAAGCACAGACCCAGAAAAAGATGAGTAAATGATGTGCAAGAAGATTTAAGTGCTATAAAGATATAGCAATGGAAAGAAACAGCAGCTAACAAAAAAGAATGGAGAAGGACGGTCCAGGCCGTATTACAGAGAAATTGGTGAAGATGGATTTAAATGGGGGGAACCATTCATTCGATGCCACAATTTAGTAATATGTAAAATATGATAAATGTAAGTATTATGCCCTAGGCCTCCATGGCCTGTAGAGTTATTAAACAAATAAATTATTTTTCTCATGTATACCTTCAAATGAATACCTTTTGAAGTTCTTCCATACTAATGTTTTAAATTTTTGTCTATTTTTTGTAAACACTATTCTTCAGTCTGCCAAAAAGGTATAAATTTAGTGGGGGGAAGGTCTAGTGATCAAGAGGACCATAATGCTCTACAAATTATGTTACGTTTGAATTTCCGTTACGAAAACATGGCAACAAAGCTTCGTTTGCCGCGGCTTGAGTTCACTTGACAACCCTGCGCTTTCCTTGATCCTATCGATTCTCATTTGTTGAAAGCGCCGCGTGATCATTGCCTTGAAAGTCATTGGCTTATGGCGTACATGCATCTTCGGAAACTATCGAAGCCCTTGCTTAAAAGATTAAGAAGTGCTTATCTACGGCTTTGCCGGAATTTCCCTAGTGCACCACCGATCGAGTTTTGGGGTATTTTAGCCCTACACCAAGCTTGAGAAAACTTGAAAAATCTCAGGCAAAAATTGTGCGAATTGTTTGACGCCATTTTGGTTGCTAACGACCCTGTTCTTTCTTTTATATTCAGGCTTCTTGTTCAAGTTCTATTTCTAGTTCTAGTATCAGCTTTGGTTTTACCGTGCTGTTTTGGGTTCGACTCAAGACGAGTCGAATCCACCTTCGCTCCCGAGCGTATTTTCGCTACGCCTTTTCCAAGTCTACGGGAAACGTGGCCCGCCATATTTGCTGCCTCTGTCCACCGGTTTAATCCAGTTCACCGGCGTTGGATGAAATCAGCAGGTGGGTTGCGACCGCCAACTTCACGTCGTAGACCAATAAATTGACGTTACCGACTGTGCTTTTTAATTTCGTATCGTTAAGCAAATTTGCCTTTTGGAGAGCGAATTTCGGCTGAATGTAGAGATTGCATATATAGTTTTATTTTATTGAATAAATAAGTCGATAACTTTAGATTATTCGTAATTTATCTTTGATTGAACTTTGCTTGTTGTAAACAAGCACCTGTCTAACCTTGTGTAATTTGTATCCTGCATTTACTCGAACTTTTGTTTATAAATAAAGTTTAAATTTGTTAATTTTAAGTGCGTGTTTACGTTACCCTTCCTTCACGTACCAGTGAGTCAATTGTAACTTCGAGTTGTAATTTTTTCCTTCTGCACGACCAAATCGGTACGGAGACGCAGCGCCGACGAGGTCTTTTGTCAATCAGTTGTTGGGTACAGTCCGTCCTGGCGCCCTTAATGGTTTAACATCGTATTAGACCCACCCCTACCTCACTGTTGCTAGCCGAGGGGAAAAGCTGGTGAAAGATACAGCGCAGATTTGTCACCTGGTCAAGGTAAGATTGAGGGTGTCAAGTTTAAAGTAAATTTGGTGACAATGGGCATATAGTGAAAACTGGTCTAGAATACTTGTGTGGGAACTTCCAACAGTGATAGTGTGGTCCTATAATTCGTTTTCTTAATTTGATCAGCCACAAAAGTCACATGACTCTCTGTTGTTTCTGAAGGTACTGTGTAATATGAAATACATATTAAATTTAATGCCAAGTTTTGCTGGAATAGAATAAAGAAAACCACACTTTAAACTAAAAAGCAACGTCATAGATAACTAACTGAGAAATATTAAATTAAATTAATTAAATTAATAGTTTAAATTTTGATATAACTGTAGAAGAAAAAGTTTATTTAAAATTTTCATCAGTAATTTTGAAACAAGGACTTACACAGATGGCTGTATTGGAGGTAAAAAAAAGCCCCCAAACAAAACTTGTCTCGTACATTGAGTTAGAAACACGGGCCAGGTATTTACCTCAAATAAATGGCAGCAATAAACAACTCCGACGGTCTATCGCAGTTAGAGTACACATGGAAAACTCTCTCTCTTGAATTTTATTTGGTTTCATGCAGAAGCAACAGTACACTGAATACTGAACAGAAATAATAGAAACCATGTAAGACTCTCTTAAGCTCGCCAAATTAATTTCAAGCGGTGCTCACGGTAAATAATAACGTGCGCATTACGGTGTAACTACCTCCCTCATTTATCACCTGAGCATTCATGTAACTTATTATTAAACGTCTTACCTGATTATATTTATATCACTTCTAATAGCATATGTAATGCGTGCGGTTTATATCTGCAGCAGGAACACCTGACAAGATTAAAGGTATTATCACTGCATTACACAAAATTAGAGCAGACTAGAGCGGAAGAGAGGATTGTTGTATATGTAGATAATGAGAACTTGACAGATTACAGCAGGGTTATACATATAGACCGAGCTGTGAATACGAATACCTCATTAACAGCGCGCTAGGAAGATTTCAGGATAAGAGTAATATCCTGCGAGACGAGTTTTAAGAATGGCACGTACGAGTTGAATTTATAAAGCGATATAAATTTCAGATACACGAGAAATTGTTATAAACGAGGATTTCCTTCATTATAAACTCTGTTGAAGTAATCATCAGCATTCTAGGTGAAAAATTTTATTAGAGTACGTGAGTTCAGAGGTCTGACCTAAATAAGAACGAATACGTGGAAAACGCCACTATCAATTTAGTTACCGGATGCTGAAGAATAAATTTCAACGGGAAGTTTCTTTTAAAGGTATCGAAAAGCGTTCGGTCGGTCGCTTTTTGGGTTCACCCCCGGATTCGTTTCGCAGTTGACGTGTTTATAAGATACACGACTTTTCCCTTTCTGTCTGATTTTGTAACAAACGTATTTTTTATGGAAATAAAACAAGTAGCTACTATAGGCTCGACATTTCGGGTTTGTGTTAAAAAATGAATCAATTTATACGACGGTCAAAGAAAGAGAATTCTTGACAAGTGATTGAATATAGAAGCTCAATTGTGACTGACATTTTTTATCAATTGATTTCTTTCTTTAAATATTTTTTTCGATTACACTGCATTCTAAGAAAATTCTAAGAGAATGAAAAAGAAAGAAAGCATTAGTGTACTTGTATACTCTGAATAATAGATTTGAATTAAAAAATTAAGGAAATGTGAGGAGAATCGATCGGGGGATCAGAAATACACGACATTTTTCTCGTTTCTTATTCCAGAGGGTTCATCTGCATAATGGATTCGAGTAAAATAAATGATTTACAATTTAGCCAAAAAAGAAGTCGAGATAAACAGCCATTTTGTACGTGCCCAAGCATTTCATGTTCGTGTAAGTGACAGAACGTGAATTTACGGCATATCAGATTTCCTGCTCTTGTCATTTTTATGCGTGTTAATAAAATATGACCCAAAACGATATGAAAATGTTGGATCAGGAGCAGGATATTACAGTCTCTGACAAATTATTATGTTTTAATTAAATAAAAAGCTGAAAAGAAATTTACAATAGAATTTACAGTGGAACATTTGCGGCTAATAGTTCCTTTATTATTTTATTAAGCAAGCGTACGATAAACAGCTTTATTAAATAGCCTCTGTCTAAGCTCTTTATCAAAAGCTTGGCAAGCTGACATCGTGTCAGGCCTCACATTTTTAGTAAATTACAAATGGACGGAAAATATTACGTGAGTGTTGGTGTCGGGTAATGAGTACGTGAATCAGGCGGATTGACTATGAGCCAAAGGAACACAGACTGTGTGTGACCTAAAACATCAGTCATGTTTTGCTGCATTTACAGTGGTCAGCCTAATAAACACGTGAGCAAACGCGTAACACGCTCCAGACTTGCCAAAAATTTTATTTGTTTAATGTGGTTACTTAAAAATCTTCTTAAATTAGCCAATAGTTATCGGTTGAACGGAAAAAAAAATCTACATGTTTACGTCTTCGTATATTTTCGTTAACTAGAAACAATAATGTTTACTTTGTAATTTCAATGACATTTTACTTAACTAATCTATTGCATGTTTTACATAATTTTGACGATTGATTGACTATCAATAACTTTATAATCAGAAGGTGAATAGGAAAATGATACTATAATTTTCTGAAAGCTTTCTAACGTAGAATTGCATGGTGTGAATATTTGCCGGAGGTTGTACTACACCCTGTATGATATTGACACAAATTGTGAAGGTGTAAAGTAAAATAATTATAAAGAAATTATTATACTTAGCTCAAAAACGTAAAAAATGCATATAGCCTTCGGGAAGAGAATTAACTTCAAAGAACTCCTCCAGAGCAGTAAGTATAATTTCATCAGAACGTTCTGTGCTTTTCCTTTCAGCAACCTTTGAACGCAATTCGGGATGTTCCTTGGAAATTCTCGAGATTTCCTGTCACAGCAATAAAGCACAGTCGTAGCATTGTTTTAAGCGGAACTGAACCATTTATTAAGCGTTTTCTTTTCACTTTGATCCTAGTTCACTCCCCCAAAAAAAGAGGAGCCCGGCAAACTGATCCGCCCCGTCGTTTATTTATTTGCTTTTATGACGTACACCTTTGCTGCGTAGCATCCATGTTAATAAACAATAAAGCTCCGAAATGTTGAAATAATTCTGAGCCCGGAGGGAAATAGACAATGGCGAATGTTGCGTGACCTACGTCATAAAAGAAACGGTTTCTGTATTGACTGAAACTATAATTTTCTATTAATATACACGTTATGTCTTATTATTGAACAAATATGTCATTAATATTTCAAAGATTATGAAAAGTTTCTTTGAAATAATTTAACTATCACGTAGAGCACCTCAGAATATAACATGAGGTTAAAATAAGAAGAGTGCTCAAGAGCCTGTGACTATTTTTTGTATTTGTGACTTTATGTTGTAATTATTAGTTTAATTTGTGATGTGCACGTTGAGGGTGGTGCACTTAAAATTCGTTCAAGCGTGTATACGCGCGCAAACGTGAATTTTATTCCCTCTCATCATTATATTTTAAGCACAAATGCGTTTAAATTATTTGGGAAGTTATTGCAGCGCGAAATTCTTTCTTCAAATTCATTACTAACGTTAAACGAGAAACCGAGGCCGGGCATATTTTAACTTTAGTTCCCTCATAAAGCGCCACGTTATAAATTTGCACTTCACTCCACTGCCTTCGTTTAAAATATTCCATTCCATTCGGTTACCCTCTTTTCCTGCAGCAGCATATTCTTTAACATTATAGCTTGTCTTCAGATTGGTCCTTCTACAAATGGGGCGGTAGATACAGTTTCATACTGAAATAACTGACATTTATCTGAAAATTTTAAAGGTAACACATACTCCTCGCGGTTTTCATATCGATTTCACACTCGCTTCTTTTAACATAAAGCAAACGTGTATCTATAGAACGTGGAAGAGGAATTACACTGTAACTTTATTTTACAATTCAAACTTAATTAACTCTATCGATGCTTACTGGAGTACATTCAATCACTTTTAACAATGCAATTCTGTACATGCTGTAATATATCATAACACTGACAGAATAGATGAGCGTCATACAAATGTAACAATGGCCGACCGACCGAGGACGTAATGAACTATATTATTCGAATTAACGTAACGAGTTCCTCTATAACTTTGATTTATTATGATTTAACATGAAGCACTCTTACCGAACTTTCTTTTAAACTGGAATAGCTGTTTGTAAAATCGTAAGACCTCCTCCTTAATTAAAAAGGAACAAAATAGTATTTTCAGTTCGAAGCTACCACGACCGAACGCAAAAGTTTTCGGGTTTAAATTCTATTGTTAATGTTTTCATTAGCTGAAAGTACTTTTGGTGCAAACAATGAGGTGCGAAAAAATATTGGACGACGTGAAGCGCTTACACAAAAGTTCAAGTTATTTAAACTTGTGGAAAAATTAGAAGAATTCGACTGCATTTACGTTGGTCGCAAATTTAATAAGCTTAATATAAAAAAGGCCAGATAGTGTTATACGGTATTCTGTAGAGGTACAATTTGTTTTACTTATTCTTTATATTTTGCTTAAAAACTTTTTCTATTTGCTACTATTAAAGTCTTTCTTAATGTTACTTCCTTGTGTAGTCTTGTTATTATTCGTAATAGTTTGACAAGAGAAGGTTTTCACTAAAGAGTTACAAAATTCTGTTCTCTTTCTGTTATATTTGAAAATTCTCAATTAATTAAGGCCCAATTTTACAATCGTCACACCTACGTCACGTTATTCTAAGAATAATGCTTATCCGACGATTGTAAAATCCGGCCTAAATCCCATAAAAAATGTTTGGTTAACAATGCTTATCCGACGATTGTAAAATCCGGCCTAAATCCCATAAAAAATGTTTGGTTAACAAGTTTAAATTCTGAATTTATTTGAGGGCTATCAGAAAGCAAATTAAAAATGATAAGTGAGTTAAAATGAAATTTAAATTTAGTAAGGAGCTCCCCCACATAAAATTAGAGAATATAAGTCGGCAAAGTGTGCGCAAAATTGAGCGCTAAGTCCGGAGCTCGGCATCATCTCTGGAAAGAAAATTCGAAGGCACGTACCATCATCATTTTCAATCAATGCCGCCTTATAGAAAGGCCTTCCGGTGCACTTTATTTTCAAGCAGGAAGGATCACCGAATCTTGTACTTTTCTCTTAGATTATACGAGCCAAAGTTTGAGGATAATTCAGAAGAAAAAAAAAAGAGGAGAAGGCCAAATTTCACATTTTAAAAATAAAAATTACATTCTGTTATACAAACTTAAACAAAGAATGAAAATAATATCAACAAGATTGTGTTTGCGCAACTAAATTATAGTTCGCCTGAATAATTGTGATGGCGTCTGGCGGTGCAGTACATCGTCTACAAGATTGATGTTGTTTAAGTTTACTGCCAATTTACAAATATTTGAGCACTTATTCATTTCTCTGGCAAGTTTGCCAAGCTATTGTTGTTATTAACGTGCGCGCTAAAAGAAACCGGGTGACCAGAAAACACGGTAATAATGGACTGACGCAGTCTAGTTCGTGCGGAACTTTATCTGATCGAGGAGCAAACATTGAATTACCGTATAAAACACTGATTTAATCTTGGAAGCATTAAGAAAACTTTCACGCTTGTCAAACAATCTACACCCTAATGAAATTACCGTAACAATATGTACGAAAATAAGTTAGGTGCGAGCCTTACGAAATCAAAAAGAATTAATTTACAATTGGACAATTGAATAATTAACTTTAGGATTGCTGTATGTAGATAGTTCATCACATTGCTAGTCGCAATTGGGTGCTGTAGTATTAAAAATTTAATTTCAATTTACTCCAGTGTAAACACAAACTATATTGCTAGATATCTCTTGTCTAACGTGTGAGATATAAATATTTAACAATTTAATCTTCTCTTCTGGGGGAAAACTACTTTGCATGAACAATTTAGTTTGCAATAAACTTTTGAAGGGCCGAAGCTAATAAAAATTCGCTCGTCAAATTGAGTAAGCAAATTCGTGACTTATGGCAACAATTAATATTAGTTAAAAGGAAACTTTCTTAATGTAAGTTCGGGAGCAGAGGTGAGTACATAAGTCGAGATCGTTTAGCTCGAGTTTAACCTTGTTACGTACGAATCTAAATTAAAGTGGCAGCAACAAATGTAGGGGTGAGCTTAGCTTAGTCTAGTTAATATACTCTATACATAACGTTTCCATAGCCTGAACTCGTCGTCATCGTTCCCAACTTAATCCGAAGAAAATTTGAGAGCACCTGATGGTAATAAATCTTATGGGTGAATTATGAATAATCTGAGACATGCATGAATATTAATAATGGCCGTAAGAGCAATTTATATTTGCAGAAAGTAAGAAAATGATGGAATGTGATTTCAAGTTGCAAAATATATTAATAACCCACTAATAATATCAAGAAACGAAAAGCAAATTATTTTAATTCCAACTTCAAGATAAAATGAAAAAGAAATTTGTTTCTTTTCTTCAAATCTTATATGGATTTCGCATATTTCTATTGAAAATTTAACAGAACTGTCCTTTTCTTTTGGCTTGCGTAATATAATTTATTGTTCCGGGTACAATGGGCGATTTGAAAGACGCAGTGGGACCTTAATTCAACATTTTGTTTTGTTGTCAATTAACTTTTACGAAGTTAAGTGAGACGAATGGAACGCCTCACAAAAATATTCGGCCGTTTCGCCGTTAATTACATTTTGATTATTAAAGTTTGGCAGCCAATCGATTTATTTTGTTTTTCAATAATTTCCTAAGTGAATTCTATTTTCTTTAAAAGAGAACAGCCAAATTAATTTAAATTATAATTGAAAATAATTGTATAGGCAATTACAAACTGCATTTGTGGTTTTCGCTATAGTACAAAAAATATATTGGAAACGTTTACCAAATTATACGCGTGTATGGTTGAAATAACATGGAATGCATAGGGGTTCTGCCACACAATAATTAATGTTGTAAATGAATTTATTCGACTGTAAGAACACAATGGCTTCCAAAATGAAACTACACAAATTACATCAACGTTAAATTGCAAGGTAAACAACCAATTTATAGCGGCTTGCATGGCTCAACTCCATAAATTATTAAAAACGACGTCTCTGCTTTCCATTAATTGCATTGTTGGGGGGAAATTTATTAGTGTCGGTTTCTCATAAAATTGAAAGGAGTCGAAAATAGCGACACACAAAACATTTTTAAGCCGGTGAAAGAGGGAGTCTCTAATTGTTTTAAAAACACAAAATAAACTGGCTGCAAACTGATTAAAGTTTACGAATAAAAGCAGTTAAGTTTCCTGGAACTTTTAATTAGAAATGCTTCATTAAAGCAAACTACTATTAACGGTGGCTTAACCGAGCAAAACTAATTTCAAGAAATAATCGCGAGTTCAGTGTGAAAATTCTAGGTATTTATTTTCTTTTTACAATTAAAAAATCAAACGCTTTGTTAATATGGGAACGTCTCGTATTTGGATTAAATAAATTTAATCGTATTATTCGTGGAATATTTAGCAAGCACCTAGCTGTTCTGTTCTCAAAGGAACTTTAAAAATTTGATGAAACACACCCATGAAATATTGGAGCATTGGAGGAATACATTCGATACCAATTCGATAAAAAAACTTGAAATCTATCTCCGCATAGAACGTGGGTATCTCGTGTCAATGCACATTCTGATAAAATTCAATTTCAATGAACTCAATCTCGAAGTTTTCCATAACTGACAAGAAAATGTACATACTAGTTTTAAATCTATTTCGAGGAGTCACTTTCAATATATTCTGGTGCTGTATAGTTAATTCTAATAAGAATTTATATTGTTAGTTGAAGTATTGTATTCGAAGCGACTACTTTTAGCAGAAAAATAAAAGAAAGAAAATAATATTAATAATCATACAGCCAAACGCATGGAGGAGATGAATTAACAGAAAGAAATATCTGCAGAGTTTTAGCAGAAAGTATTCACAAAAGCCGATGTAGGAAGAAAGTTTGGTAAGCAATAACTGAAAAGAATAAATTAAAAAAATAGTAATAATTATTAATCTTAATTTTGTTATTTATCTGTTCGAGGCTATCGGTTTTCTAAGATTTTTACCTAATCGAAATATGAGCAGAAAAACTTGGACGACAAAGACATAAAGAAGTAAAGGAAAAGGAAGGCAAAAGAAGCAGGTTTTGAAATAAGAGAAAATTGCTGCAAGTGAGTTGTTTCGGCTGACGAGGTCCCAATTAGGGCTGCAACAGCCGTCCAGAGAATGCTGGAGGAATCCATTGCTACCAAAACCGATTTTCAACAAATTTTTAAATTCTCAAAATTGTTGCAATAGCGAATGCCAAATGATATCTGGCCTCCTTGTGTGACTTATTAGGTTGCTATTTGTCATTCTCACACAATTTTAAATCAAATATAGGCCGCAAGATGTCGTGGCCTTAACGGTTGAATAATTTTAATGAACTTCCAAGTCTTATGAAACTGTAATGTTGATTAAGATAATAACTTTTTGTATGACTCGAGTAACTTTCTTCCCTCTCAATTTTTTCTTTCGAAGGATATAATTTTATGCAAAACATCAGAACAATGATTAAGAAAGCAAGAATATTTAATGATGACGAAGCATTGTTGGCGAATTAGGGATTAACAGTTCCTGGTGAAAAGCAAATATCGACTTGAACTTGGCCTGGCTTTAATCCCTCAGGTGCCGTTATTAAACGTCGTGCCGTTTATCCAAAGCACATTTTCTGGCGAAAGCAATCAAGTTAGCACGTCATCGAACGAATCAGAAGGCTTCAGAACTTGATAACGAAGTTATCGCACTGGCAATCAGAAATATACCAAAACCTTATTAAGTGCCGCTCCGAAACACGTCTAATTCGAAGGGGATATTCCGCGCGGACGTATTTTGCTAAGGGAGAAAACTCAATTTGCCTTTGTCTTCGGCGAGGAGCTAAATTCGTAGTTTCGCATAGTTTTCCGGTCTTGCATAGCAACAGTTTGCTACGCGGTACGTAGTTGAAATACTTGCTGTGGGGGCAGCAAACACGAGGAAAGGTGATGAATAAACGTAACGTTTTAAAAGAATAATTTGAATATTGCAGCAGATAAATTGCTTCAAAAAGATTCAGTTTTATTTTTCCTCGACTTTGCCCCGACTCTTATTCGTAAAATGTTATAATCAAACGTCAAAACTCGCCAGTTTGCATTGACGATACGGTTCGGGCTCTACGAATCGGATAGGTCGGACGGCAGAGGGTGAGACACCCACTCAAGGACGGTACACACGAGACACCCATGTCAGGTTGAGATACCCACTCAAGGATGGTATACACGAGACGCCTGTGACAGTTTGGTATGAGTGAAATACCCACTCAAGGACGGTATTCACGAGACACCCGTGTCAGGTAGTTGTGAGTGAGGCTCACTCAAGGACTTCATCAACGAAAACAAAGTTGTTAAGGTTAACAAAGTACTTACTATACGGTTGCGGTCTTGACCCATAATGTGGCTCTTGTAAAAGAGGTTGTGGACGACCATTTGTGTTTTCTTTCACTGGAAAAAAGGAGAAATGTACATTAGAGTCATCAATATTAAATAGTTAATGGGAAATATTTTCCATTTTAATTCCATATATTATTTTTCAATTTTCTATTTAAATATAATGAAGGAAAACGGTAGTTAAATTGCTAAAGACAAAATGAAATTTAAACTCCTTAAACGATCTATGAATTCGAAATTTTAACACGAAATTAGTCCTGCGAGATCCATTCTAAAGTAAATGCTTTTTGCATATCGTGTTACAAACTCGATGAAGGAAGGAACAAGTCATTCGCGCATTACGCAAGAAGAGGTGCGCGAAACGGAAATTAATTCTGTAAAATTTCAGCATTTTATAACCCCATTAAATTTTACACCCTTGCTAATGCTAGTGTAATTATTTCAATAAACGACCTTAATAACGGCCAATTAAATACTGAACTGAATGGAATATCAAAGTACTGTGACGTAATTGCTTTGAAGTTTAATTACTTGGCATGTTCTGATGTGATTATTAGTGACGGGCAAGGTATAAGGGCTATGGAAATAAATGTGACCAAAGCACTGATGATTATTAGGAATACATACATCGGGGAAAATAAAACAGCTGAAACAATATTCAACATATTTGAGCATCAGTGCTTTTAATTTTCTAACATAAAAATTATTACAATTATTCAAAACCTTATCAAACATTCATCAAAACCAATCGACCTTTTCTCTTGTAGGAGTTACCGTTCACAGGTCAGTGTTTTGCTGATAGTAGATATTTGCGTTTCCTCGGTCACCTTTCTAGATATAGGCAGAATTCATGCTAAGCTCTTTCATTACTTCGTTCAGCCATAGTATCTCATCGTCTCCTATAAGGATCTTTACCATTGCTTCTTGGGTTGACACGAAGAAACACATTAATTTGTTTCCTTTTTAGATTGGATATCACAGCAAAATGTCACCCGTATAAGATATCAAACTGAGGAGTTCCAAGCATTCTCAAGTAATGCAAAATGAATGAGAGATCTGGGCAGTATAATGCATACCGAAGTACATTTAAAATTTTCATGCGAAGCGCAGAGATTTACGGTGGTCAGTAAACGGGGGCGTAAATTAAACATTTACACATTAAACCGAATTAATTTCGTATAAGCGCAGGAGTGTAATACAATTAAAACGAATTGCTTTTCATCAAAGAGAAACGGCGCACCAACACCCACCGCTTGCATTGATTCTGATTTATTGCCGGCGATAAAAACTGTAGACTGTTAATTTCAGTATTTGTAAACGCGCGCTAAACTCCGGGGCGATATTTCACAGGGAGTAGGTAATGTTAATGGTACTTTGACTTGAAAATGTTTACTCATTCCGTATGCAAATGATGCAGCATGCAAGTGGAATAGAGAAACAATAACAATGATTCTAAACGATGTGTCATTTAGAAATTAACCTAATTACTATTTCCGTAGGATCGTTACTATTTAGTGTATGGCATCATGAAAAAAATAGGAACATTTAATATCCCGAGAAAAATTTAGTTGATTCTGCGTCGGGTGTAAAACTATCAAAGCAAAATTTATTTATTTATAAACAATAACCCTAACATACCCTATTTTTTTTTACGAAACTTGGTTCCATTTATTAATCAATTTAATTTGTGCAGTAAATTATATCACAATTTGAGTTAAATCAAAAAGTATCTGTTCTATCTTCAAACCGTATCTACAGCCCAAAAATTTATTGTCGAAACTGAACCAAATCTTGTCCAAGAAATAGGGTAGTATAAGAAAGGAGTAAACAATAATAGTGCTTTCTAATATTAATTAATTAAGTATAATGATTACTCAATTAACACGTAACTATTAGAGCATAAAGGCTTAATTCCATTTCTTAATTACTTGACACAAGCGATACGTAAAATGAAGAGAAAACTAAACCAATCAATCTTTGACGCAAATTTCTTGCACCGCCCCTGTTGCCGCTGGCAAGTAGTCTGTAACTAAATAATAATCCATTATTTATACACAGCAGTTATTGACATCCGCGTTATATATTGGTAGCACGATCACAGATGTTTAAATTACGTATCAGTTATGCTCTTCACTTGACAGGCCGTTGTAGTTGACATAGGTTTACAATTTGCAGTCAATAAATTAATAAAAGGGACAGATTTGAAATTTCGGAAAAGGAAAAAACATTACATAATTTTTTTATCCACATCAATTTTCTTTCGCTCAAGATCCACTGACAAATAATATGCAATTAAGTATTGTATGGTAGCTTTCGATTTATTTAAAGTCGAATTTGAGACAAAAACGATTAAAAACAATAGCAGCACATAAAATAAATTGTTTCTCGATTCCATATCTCAGTGACCTGCACTCTATATCCAGAAAGATTTTAGCCCGAAGCAAAAAGATATTATTCCAATATCAAATGTATGGTGGGAACAGTTTGTCATGGAATCGTTTTCGCATTTCCATATTTATTCGCGCTAGTTTTCCCCGGAAGAACGTGTTCATAAGCACGCCGGATCATAAATCTAAATTTTTCAAGTTTGAAGTTTAATCTATCTCTATCTGAGCTTTGCATGGACGGACGAAGGAAGGGTAAAGCTTGAGTAAGTGCTATATATAGCATTATGCCCATGCACTTTGTGCAACACTCAGCGTCATAAATCACCAAGTTCCTCTGTCTAGGTGGAGCCATAAAATCAGTATACATCATAGAGTTAGCGCAGACTGCTTAAAGTCATATTTATGACCACAAGCATATATTTTGATAGAAAAAAGCAATAAAATTAATTAAAAAATACTAAAGTAATATATTCGTGTTTCTATAAACAGTAAGCGACTGGGAAATTTAATTTCCTCATGCGACTGCGATCCTACTTCTGAAGGAACGCATCTCGTCGCAATTTCAAGTATTCAAAGAAATTGGTTTCGTCCGGGGAAAATGTATGTAAATAACAATATTTGATTCCGAGATTCGCATCCCTGCTGTGTATAGTTGTTAACGTCAATATCAAGTTTGGTAAACCTTCAGCGAGCGCCCAAGTAAATTTAAAAGCATTAAAATTCCTTCAATGATTTGAATTTTTTGGTTTGCATTCTGTATATCTTGCGCATTTCAAAGCACAAACTTAAGTAAAAAAAAAACGTGTCTAATACGTTTTTGAAATCAATGAAAATTTGAAACGTTTTTAAGAAGTGAAAGCTGTAGTTCTTGCCAAATGAAAATTGTAAATTAAATTGATTTGTTTAATTCTCTAATACTGCCAATTAAACAAATCAATTTAATTTACGTTTTTAAGAAGAGTATATTTTTAATAATACTTTCATTATTAAAAAAAAAAACAAGTTTTCCTATTTTGGTTTTTAAATGTAAAAAAAGTTTCAAAATCTGAGATATTTTGTAATTTAAATGAAGGAAAATTCTGTTTTGTCACATGGCGGTTGGTGACATTGGTTGACGCTTAAAATAAATTGAAACAATCGTCAATTTGGAGGTTATGTTTATAATATGAGATGCCAACATTGTCAAACAAATGTCAATTTGGAGGTTAGTGTCAACAAATATCGCTGTATAACCACAGTATAAGAATCACACAGTAGCGTCACTCGAGCATAACTGTCATATTTGCTCTTTTGTTTGATACCTACCCAGCTGTAAATTACATTGCATTTCCATAAGGGTATCAAACAGAATGGCCCCTTTTTTTGACACTGACGTTTAAGTGACGCTACTGGGTATTTACTTATACTGTGGTATAACTATGATGTTGTCAACCTAATAAAATAAAATTTCAGTTGCTTAAATGACTCGCTTTATGAAACCCAAAGGACTTTCTTAATGTAGTCATTAAAGTACCAAAATAGAAAAAAATACATACAGTAAAATCTCCCTTTGTCAAACAGTTTTTAATTCCCCATTTATCTAATTTACATGCATTTTTACATCTATTAGACGGACAGTTTACTGGTCACGGTCGGTGTGCGCCTAAGAGAGGTTTCACTGTATTTAAATAGCCAGCCACTTATTCGGATATCCTTTTAAGATCTGAAAGAGTACAAAGGAAAATACAAGAAAGAAAAGAATATAATTTATAGCCACTAGAGGTTTCTAAAATGGTACATACAAGACGAGGTAAAAAACTAAATCAATTCCGTGTCTTCAGGAACGTGAGAAAAAAAATCCGAAAGCAAATATTTGTTTACATCATTAGAATTTGGTTCTCTTTTTTAATTGCCTAATGCAAATTCTTGTTTAGCTATTACGCAAGAAGGAAAATCAAAGTATGCCTAACAATCCGAAAAGGCAGTCTGAAAATTCTTGTTTCTTAAATATGTAGATGGAAAAAAAAACAAGACAGACTTAGGCCCAGTTGTACAATGCCAGTTTAAACTTAAGCTGAAGCTTAAACCCATACCAACTAAATATTATTTTAACAATTGTTGTTAAGGGTTTAAGCGTTGGCTTATAGTTAAGCTGGAAATGTACAACTGGGCCTTACAGAGGCCTAAGGGTATTGGAGAAACTTAAAAAAATAATCATTAAATAAATACGCCATCCAGAGTTCGAAAAGGATTATTTGCAAGAAAATAAAATAAATAGAAATAATTCTTTTGGTTTACGAAGTATGTATTTCCGAAATTTACATCATCGAAAAGTCATCAGCATGAAACTTCTTTGCAAAAAATTACACCATGCAGAATTTGAAAAGGATTCATCGCAATAAGATGTACAAATCAAATAAAGCAATGACGGCTTGTGACATTTTCAAAAACTTAGGTACCCCTAAAGCTCTTTGTATAAAATAACATTAAAAGTAAAAAAAAAATAAGGATTAGTGTCATTATTTACAACAAAAAGATAGAAACCTCCTTGCAGTTTTTTGTACCAATATTTCTAGCCCTACTAACAATTATAGCTCATTATACTCGTTTCCAGTTTCAGGAATGCCCCAGATTAAATTAAGATTGGATTAAAGTAACCCAGTTCAAACAAGCATAATATTATGCTGCCATTTACGTTTCCGCCTTGCTCTTTTTAATCCGGGATTAATTTAATCCCGCATCAACGACCCCTCTGCTTTAGCCTTGGTTCCGTTTGCAAAACTGTGATGAGTGACGTTCCGTTTGTATTGAGTTACATGCCATAAAACATCATTATTCAACAATGTAAGTACACAGGAGAAGTTGTAAAGATGAAATTGCAACTTCGTGCTTGCAATAATTTACAGATAATTAAAACTGATTAGAATAAATAGCAGAAGAGTTTAAACACGCACGTCAAAATAAAGACAACGGCAAGCTTCTTTTTTAAGACTTAATTCTAAAATAGGTTTGTGACATTTCACAAGAGAACTAACTGTACATTTTAATTTCACAGTTGGGCTCGGGTAATTTGTGTTTTTGTAAATGTCACTTTGTGCAAGAACAATCTTGCTACTACTACAAAGGCAAAGGAATTATTTTACTTTTACTGCTAAGCGTTTCATTTAAACTTCATATTTTAATCTTCTAGCTAATTACTCAACGCAAAGGTTAGGAAACAGACTTCTAGAACGTATTCACAAATAATATTAAATTATCAAACAAAGTACAATTTAATTTCACAGGAAATTGAGAAGGTGGTAAGTATTAGAATCACGAGGGGTTGCACGTGATCAAGAAGCTTTTCTGCATAAGCTTTGATTTATCTATAAAATTCAACCGAGCTGCACGATCTTGACAGCTACAGAGTTTTATAACTCTAGGACTTTTTAAAATTAAATTGAAACAGAAGCACCATTTGATTTATCTATGAGTAAAATTGCACCGAATTCGAACTTGAAAGCCGCAGTTGTGTTTCACAATTTTCATATCTTTGAAATAATTTAATAGTAGCATTGCATACATTCTCGTAAGAAGTTATAATATTAGGTTGTTCGGAAAAAAATGTCGTTTTCTTTTAATTCAGAATGCTTATATACATAAGTATATAAATTTTTATTGAACTGTATCAACACTATTTGCATCAGTGACCATTTGCCATCTTCCTGCTAGCAGTTGTATTCCACGATGATATCACCCAACTTTTCTGGAATCAAAAAATTCTAAACAGAATACGACATTTTTTTTCCGAACAACCTAATATTTTAAGCGTGACTTATACCGGGTGTTTCAGATCATTTGTCAAATAGTTTATTTATTTTTTTCTGTAACTTTACCAGTGGTTTCAATCACTCGGTACATAAGTACTGTTTGTTATTTTTATTATTATTATTACTTTCTGTGTGATATATTAATGGTACATTATACAAATTTGTGACGCACCAACGTATTATTAATTTGAGCGAATTTGCATTAGAGTGACAGCATTGAATTAATTGTAACCAATACAGGTCATTAATTGTATGCATTTCAATACACTATTCATTTTATTGCAAAGGTATGTCTATAGAACACGTGATGAATACATGACATACAATACAAAACTTTATTATGTTTTCTTTCCTCTTCTTGAATTCAATCGTAAATTTGTTTTCCTTTTTTATTATAAAATCTTTCTTTTACATCCAATATATTTACTTTTAATTTTAATTAAAAAAATACATTGTTAACTGCAATCATTTTAAAATTTGATGCCATTTCAGTACAGCTTTGTGCTTGTTAAATGCGTAATAAATTCCATAAGTATTCGAAACGAATCGAAAACGTCCTGTTTTCTGCTATATTTTTAAAATTTCATTTCCTGCAACGTGCATACTTGGCAGGTGGAAATACAATTTTGCATTAATAAGAAATATGAGAAGAACCATGATTGGTGGACATTTAAATAATACTGAACTAAACTAAAACTGCAATAACATGCGGAACCAAAAACAACTTATATTATTTTAGTTTCTATTTTATATATCAGTTTAGTAACTTTAAATAAGGTTAATGTCATTCTGCTCTTTAATTTAATTAATGAAACTTTGTCATTAACTTACTTTCTGTGAACTTCTGATCAAATTATTTTCTTTTTCTTTTTATATTTATTGAATAAATGAATTGAATGAAGATATAATATTAATGAAATGCTCATTATTGTTAAAAAAAAATTATGAAAAACTTCCGTGCACGAAATTCATTTATACCTGTAGTTACACAGTAATCCCAACTTTCCAAGACTTAAAGCGATACTATAATTACAGAAATCGATAAAAAGTAAAATTTGTGTGGAATTGTGGTAAACAAGCTTGCGTGTTAAAATCTCACTCCATAACAAACACATTTCATATCTACTGAGTACTAATTTTAACTCACAGTAGTTAATAAAATTTGATAATAAATAATAAATGGGAAGAAACATGAAAAAAAAAACAACAAACGGGGAATTAAAATCGAATTATTCTTGCAGCACAACAAATAAAATATTTCGCTTCTACGCTTTTAATAAAATACAGTTCATTTACTAAAAATATAAAAACCGAGCAGTACAAAGTAAGTTAAGACCTGACCTTTGCCTTCAAAAAAGAACTAAAGCCCTGCAATTAATTGTATCCTTTTTAAATTACTGCAAAGGATCAAAAATCGGACTCATTCGCCAAACGAGTTATAGCACCATGACTTTTGGCAACTATTTGCACTATTTGTAAATCAAGTGTAATGTCAATCGGTTAAAAGAGGGTGAGCTTCCCAGGATAAATTGAGGCGATTATATGACACCGTTCAGAATCGTTACATAACGAGATTGCTTTAATCCCGACTCGACCGCCCTCTTTTTGGTCGATGAATAGACGAAGGGTGGTAACGTTACTACAAACGGATTCGAGTCTAGACTCGGCTATTAACTTTGTACAGAAGCCGAGCACTTAGCTTCGAACGGCCTAAATGTTCGAGAGTGTGAATTTTTAAAGAACCCGGACACAGTTTAACGCCCGAACAAGTTTCAGAGTAGGTACACGAAAGAAGAAAATTCGCACTATTTGTTTTTAAGATTCTTAAATACATAAATAACGGCGGGGGTGGGGGGAGGTTCTGAAACTGTTAAAGAAGATTACGTCGCCGGTTAATTAAAAACTGACACCGAATAGGGGCTATAAATTTTTCATCTAAATTGCTGAGAGCACGAAAGTTTCTTCGGCGCGCAAGTTAAAGGAGTTAGCAAACATTAAGAAACAAAAGATTATATTGATTGATGATATAATCTCAAGGATTCTAGTTTAATTATAGTTACTTTCGAAGCACAAGCGTTTACTGCAAATGAAAAGTCAGTATGTTTTCATCGAAGTAAGTGATCAAATGAGAAATGAATTAGGGCTGGCGATGCAACTAAACACGCATGTGTGCAATCGAACGTTTCTTCAGTCACTTTGACGTTTCTACAAAGCAAGAAAACCGTTTTATTTAAAAAAATAAATAAATAAAGCAGATGCGTAAAATGACCACTACCTGCTGCATCAAGACACATTTGAACTTTATAAATAACTGCTTGAGTAACGTTAAAGAACATTTATGGCGTGTTATTTTTTGTTATAATTTACTGACAATTAGTATTAACATGACGTTATCCAAGACATGCATTTAAATTCCAACGCCTACCCTAATTCATTTTTATATTGATCGCTTGTTACTAACTTATACAATATACTTACAACTTTTGCCTTAGCGATTAACAGGTAAGACGATAATCATAACGAAGCGTGGGGGATTAGTATCCAAGAGACGAAACATTTCCATTTGTGTCCTTCTAACAATGTCACGTCTTCGGTTAAGGGCCAGAATACAAATCGCCGAAAGACAATTAGACAAACACCTCATTCTTTCCGTAAGTAAAGGTTGTTCTGTTTCTACATCTCTGCACAGCTTAATTAAGACAGGATTACATGTGATAATGTATTTTCGACTATGGCAATAATTAATTAATTAATATAAGGTCTACATTTCAAGAAAATGATTGTAGATACGTATTTCTTAAACAAGGTAATAGAAATTGAAAGTTGAGGTAAAAAAGATATCATTTAGACATAATATGTATAGAAATACTTGGAATATGTGCAAAAGAATAATCAAACAACAAAGAGTAGTAGAAATTGCAGACATCTCTGTTCACATAGTATAATAAATTTTAATAAATTCTGGAAAACAAAAGCCAAAAGACTAGACTACCCCCGTTATTGATTAAAACAATAGAGAAACTTTTCTCAAATACACTCAGGTGCAACATGTTGTAGCGCAACTTCCCCACTTATTTTTGATCAATAATATCCTAACGCCTCGTGGTAATGGCATATTGTCTGCTACCGCTTGTTATTATATTATATGGTCCACATAGTGCTACAAATATGTCGAAAGTATACCAGAGATGTTGTAATCTTTATTGGGTTGTAAATTAAAACTTGATGTAAGTTATTATTACAGAAACTCAAACCCGACACCACGATAGATTAATAGTTTTCATTAAATTAGTGCCGACAGCTTTATTCATCTTCCAGTTTCGAATTTAATTTCATCATTAATTTATGCTGACCTTTTAAATAATATCGGAGCTTTTATTTCCAAACATTGCAACATACGTGTGTACGCCCCGTTTTCATTTCAGGAATGTAATATTAATGCGACCGGAGATTCGTCCTGATGATACAGCATCGCTGAAAAACGGGCTTTCATGAAAGCTCGCGCCCGTTGATTTTACTTCTGCACATAGCAAAACGTAAACACGCCGGAATTGAAGCACAACATAAATACAAAAGCTTGGGAATAACTAAAATTTTAAAAACACAACGATATGAAATTTAATCCGTGCACAGACGGGCGTTTGAACTCGTAAAAGCGTTTCAATTTACGACGAGCAGATTGTTCGTTATAACTTTACTGCTTCAAGTATAAAGCACTGAAATCATAGGGACTTGCTGTACTTAGAAAATGAACATGTGATTCTGTACTACTTCAATGTCGGCCAAAATACTTAATACAAGTGAAAAGTGTAATTAATTTAGAATGATACATTCGATCCTTTTTCTATTAAGATACTAATTTTCAAAGTAGAAAAGAATGAAACGAAGGAATATGAATTTTTTTTTTGATGACGCAGCGTAAACCATAAAAATACATACGACCCTTCGGGATATTGCAAGTTATAAAGGACCTTCGTTTTAACGAAATTCTGTGCAGTAAAACCCCGTATGAAGCTGATCGTGGCTCGCGCTTTATAAAATATTAGCCGAAAGTTTTACATTACGACGGTCAAACGATTACGTGTAGCCGTCGCAAAATTAATTAAAACTTTTCGTAGAGGTACGTCGTTGAAATTTATCGTAACGTTTATGATATCGTTGGCAAATATTTTATTTCGAAGGTAAATGTAATTAGTAAAATTAAACGCTGCGAGTGAGCGGGGCCTCGCCCGAAATTGTATATTAATTAATTTGTTAAATTTAGAGGAAACTTACAGTGTGATTTACATAACGTACCCTCCTAATTTTTTACGCAACAGTGTTCCTGGGACCAAAATCTGAAACACCGCTCATATTCAACTTACATTTAAACTGAAAAGTTTGATATTAATTTAATATACTGACCACAAACTTGATTATGTGAGTAAATATAAAAGCATTTCTCAATTTCAAATAACGACAAACGTCAAGTTTGGGTGCGAGTTGAATATGAGTGATGTTTCAGAATTTGGCCCTTAATCCCGAATAGTTTTGATATTTACTTAAGTACATACTTAACAAAATCAGCAAGCAGATTATAATTAAAAAATGTTTTAAAACAGAAGATTACTTTTTAAGGTGTATGTTTCTGGGTATTTAAAATTTTAGGTCCAAAACCTACCTGTTTATAAAAAACAATTTTTATCAAATACAAAATCCTAATTAAGCTTTGTTTTGAACTTACGCTTCTTGTTGACTTTTAAATTGCAAAAAAAACATTTTAGCATCTACCCCCGTTACAAAAAATTTAGCATCAACTCGTTTTAATATTTAACAACATACGAAAGAGCACAGGGAATGGCTGAGCTTGATTTAATTACGTGCTTTACCGACTGCGTTTATAAATGAATTTGTAAATTGCTTACTTCTCATCAGTTAGCTCGGAAATTTCCAGGCGTTCAAACCATAAATGTCTCTTTCCATCAAGACCAATGTAACGTTAGACAGTAATACCTACAAATATAACGACACGCCGTTATTACTTCAGCAACCCCCAGTAATAAATATTTATTCGCAGACGTGTTCTCTAATAATTATCCTTGTGAAAAGGATCAGAAGACAATTCCTTTTGTAAATCGATAGGAAAGTAGAATTGGCCGACTTTGAAATTCAACGCAGAGTTGAACATATATCTAGTCTCGATATCGATTGGTGAAAGAAGACAACTCGACTGTGAAACGTTTCTCGAGTTGTTAATTTCTGATCTAAAACGAAGAGGA
This sequence comes from Dorcus parallelipipedus, assembly GCA_958336345.1. Lineage (NCBI taxonomy): Eukaryota > Metazoa > Arthropoda > Insecta > Coleoptera > Lucanidae > Dorcus > Dorcus parallelipipedus. The sequence continues at coordinate 23,484,014 of OY284480.1, read as the reverse complement.
ACTCGTCGCGTCGGCGGCCTACCGCTTGGGTAAACAAATTCTAGAAAGTGTGCGTGATGATATTTATTCTCTGAGGTAACACGAATAATAGAGGAGGATCTAAATTTGTTTACCTTGCCTATTGATTTTTCTTTCTTTCTGTGTTACTTCCAGAGTAAATTGCGTTTTCATTTCAAATAATGTCTCCGCGAAGACAAACGAAACAGTTTGGAAGAACAACAATTACTTATAACTAATTTGAATTCAAAATTGCAGACAGAACGTTTTATTTGCTGTTGGAAGTTAAATAAAATTTATTAAAATAATTGAGACCTTTCAGAGTTCCATCGAAAACATTTACTTTTGATATGACAACCCAATGGCATCTTTCATCTTATGCCACACTTCAGTTCTGGTGCAAGATTAAACATAATCTTCTGTAGATTTGGTAGACACCATCCAGTTGAAAAACGAATTTTTAAAAATTTCTTGATATTTAGAAGCATTCATTGAGCCATTAATAAATATCCTAAACTATAACACTTTTTGGAAACTATTCGTTTCACACAATTATTTTTTCCAATGGTCACTGACGATTATGATTTTGATGGCAAACAAACCCCATTCATTATTAAAAATATTAATCTATCAGATACGCAAATGCAAGTCTATTTATTTGGTTCGCTTCCACTCTCTAAGTTTCCAATGAAAAAGCATTCTTCTGCTGCCAACTACAAAAATAAAATAATTTCTTAACTACGTCTACGAAAGTCTATTATTTTTAGTTAGTAACAATAAATAAATGATACCTATGTCAAAACTGGTAAATTATTCCTGATAATATACAGTCGACTTAGAAACTCCCAAGGTAATAAAACCATTGATTTTTACGTTCTTGTTTACCTCTGCGCGTAACAAAAACAGAAAATCGTAAACCTGTGAAATTGGAGCACGATATAGAGACAACAGACGTTTCGAATAACTTGAACTCAAAAACACAACGAAATGAAATATAAACCCTGGACATACGAAGCTTGAAATCATAAAGCATCTCGGTTTTCAACGAGCAAATTGTTCATTAAAGCTTTACTGCTTCAAATAAAGATCACGTGAATTTCCTCTTGCGTTTTAAAACTGGGACGAATATTGTCTGCCTCAAAAACCTTAATTCTTTTTCGTTAAATATGATTTATTAAGTTCTGATTTATATCAGATGCAGATATGTGCAGTTGTAATCTAATTGAATCTCTGTTCTTTGCCCTCGCAAAAAAATACCATTACCGTATCATATAACAACGTACTCTTCATTTAAATTACATGAAATAAGAGAAAAATATGTTAAAATACTGAAATAGGTCATCTGCATTTGATTAAAACTTTTTCGATAAAAATCTTTCAGTTTATCAGAAAGCTGCAATGTATAGAATTATAAAGACTTCCCTATAGATGCTTCGAAACATTTTTTTTTGTCTGCTGCCATCTACACCTTTCGTGTCCCTCGGACTCTTACTAGTGCGTTCATTTTCTTTTAACCTTGCTTTCCTCCAATTTTCCTCACTCTATTCTACCAAGTCTTCCTTGCCCCCGTCCTATCCAACCAAGTCTTCCTTGCCTTCTTCTGTTTGTGTAGAAAACTTCTTCACAATTCTGCTTGGTTCCATTCAAGCATTTTCCGTCCGCCTTTTGACGGCCATTATAGAGGGTATAAACTAATTGTAACTCCAATGACATTTACTTCGATTTCATACTGGTATCAAGTCTTCCTAGATCATCCTTAGCCTCATTAGTTAATTTTCCTGATGTTAGAAACTTATTCACCATTCCGCTTGGTTCCATTCAGACTCTTCTCTTCCGTCTCTAAGCCCTTTGACGGTCATTATAGAGGGTTTTTAATTGTAACTCTAATTTCTTTGAATAACATTTACTTCAGTCTCTTACTGGTACCGTACATATCTTTTTAAACTTTCGTTCCTCTAATTTTTTTCAATCTATTCAACCAAGTCTTCCTAGATCATTCTTATTCTCGTCCGTGACTTTTTCTCAAGTTGGAAATTTCTTCACCATTCTGCTTTGTTCCATTCAGGCTTTCTTCTTTCGTCTCTAAGCTCTTTGATCGTCATTACAGAGGGTATAAGTAAAGATTGAAGTTACTATCTGTTACGTTCAAATCTCGCGCCAACGAAAACGCGAAGGCAGAGTGATATATGAACCGCGTTTGGAAACAGGTGGCTACCCTGCATCCCTCCTCTTTACCACTCGAATTTCATTCGTGTGGCACACCACGTGACAGCCTTCTGTTAACGCCCTTGGTTACCGCCCGTATTTAGCGGCCATCACCATCTTCGAGCCGTTTCTATCGTTCTTTTGTGTTCAGACTTTGGTTGAGTGATGACGTCTTTTATGTGTTTTGTGAAATTATCGGAGTACTTGCTCTTTGTGGAGGAGTAACTCAATTGCGGCTGTGCCGGAAGATCTCGTGATACCATCGAACACATTTGGAGGTCATTTTAATTCCAATTCCAAGCCCGGGAACGTATTAGCCCCAGGTAATGTAAAAAATGCAATGGCGGGTGTATCAAAATCGCTGCTAACGAAACCTTTTCCCTTTACATTCAGGCTTTTCTATTTGGGCGCAGTTTTCTGGCGCAGGCCTAGTTTTCTGGTGGCGTTTCTGTCCTGTGAATGTACCGTGACCCGATCAAGGAAACCTGACCATCTTAACGACTTCAGATGATCCAGTTTGATCTAGATTGTCTACGCTACCCGCGGACAACAGAGGGCGTCGTAACTACCCACCAGCCATCGCTTCGGTTGCTGACGTTGACCCTGACACACGACTGGACGCGCTGTCAAAAGGTTAGGTACTTCAACTTGAATCTTACGGAACGATCGGTTTATATTTTAGTCATTTCTCGCAAATAGACGAATCGCAAGGAAGAATTTCGAATTACGAGTTGCGCTGCGTGTACCGCAGGTAATTTCAGTATAAGTTAAGTTACACAACTTATTGTGTAACGTGTTGTTTGTTTGAATTGTTCAACAAAACTTCTGTCGTGTTAACATTAACTTTCGAGTTTAATTTCTGCATTCACGCACACCAGTGAGTGAAGTCTCGCCTCTGTTTATTATTGGTTCATTTTCTGCGCGATCTGGTCGATTGGAGACGTCGACTGATCGATTACGTTTAGCTGAAGAATTGTCTTCTGGCGCCCTTAATAATTTTACCACCTTAAATAACCCGCCCCTTTCTTCACTGTTGCTAGCTGGGGCACAGCTGATACGTCACATCAACAGAAGCTTGTCATGTTGTCAGTGGTAAGTAAGAGGCAAGTAAATTAAATTTAAAATTTGGTGACAAATCTTTCCTGATTGGTGTCACTTTATCATTGTATTCTAGCAAGTCTTCCTAGATCATCTTTGCCCTGGTCCTTTACTTTTTCTCATGTTGTCGAAAATTTCTTTACCAGTTTGTTTGGTACTTTTTTCTGTCTTTAAGCTCCTTAACGGTAATTACCGAGGGCGTAGAATAAGTGCAATTCCAATCTTTACGAATGACAAGGTATTTCGAGTTGGGTGACCTTTTCTTCTGCAAGGGAAACATTGTGGCTGCCTTTTCTCCAACTGTTTTTTTATTTTTTCTAATACCTCCAAACCCTATTTCTTTCTCTTTCTGTTATTTTTCTCGAATGTATTGGTTACATTTTAGCTTTGTTTATATAATTCTCGTGTTACAACAGTTGTAAAATTGTGTGAAACTGACGTAGATTAATTGAATTTGTACCATTAATAATAACAACCGTCATAACCAAATACGCACGCAAATTGAAATTATTACATTTCACATTAAAACAACGTCCGCAATAACGGCATTTAACAGAAAGATACTTCAAAGCATTGATGAATTAACTCAATAACGGGCCGGGCCTGTGGCTGCTTTGTTTTAATTAACTTAGAAGAGGAGTGACCCAAATCTACGTTTCCTAGCCCCAACTGCAATTTATGTAAAATGGGTGTTCCACATTAACTTTGAAGTTTATGTTGGATTCTCCAACGGAAATAGTTATTTTAACTGGAAGTAGTAATTTAATAAAAATCATGAGGCCGCTTTCCTTGAGATGATGCATGGATTCAATGAGATTGGCAGGTTACCTAAGCGCCTACATGGGTTGTGGTCAATTACCTGTCACGTTAACGTCAACTTCATATAAGTTCAGCTGATAAAGCTGTTGTAACTAGTGACCGGCTTACCTGGTGCACGTCAACGAAAGAACAACTCTTACCACAAGCTAAATAATTTACAACGTTTTACGTTTAACAGGCAGAAAATTAACGTGCGCAGCAAATTGCAACTGCGAACCTCGCTGAATAATTTAAAAGTGCTTGTTCTCTATTTCCGTTTCGCAGGGAAACGTTAAAACCTTAATTCTAACGGAATATTCAATTGCTAGAAATACGAACGGGCGCACGCTCGTAAAATGAAACTGTAGTTAAAATGCAAACACCCTTCGCTCAAACGTATTATGAAATATTACGGTTGCACGTATGCATTTTCAATTCTATGCTTTTAAATTTATAAAATTGCCAGTGAAGGTAAAACTAATATTTGCATATTTCTGACATGAAATAACATGCAAAGTATAACATAAGCGTAGTTGGAGATGTAACTCAAGGTACTATACTTGGGCCGTTATAGTTTGTAAATTGTAAAGTATGCTTACATATTTAATAGTATTTCCAGAATTCTTTGTACAAAAATTTGCTATTGTAAGCAAACATGTAACCTTAGTAAATTTGTTCTTACGCATAGTAATCCAATTTTATGTTCTCCTGTTTCAGTTAAACTTGGAAATTATTGTTATTTTTACGGTTATTGAGGTTGGAACGATAAGTACCAACATTAAACCTCCACCAAGAAGACGCTGGAATGAATTGCAAGGTATTGATTCACACTAGAGACAGCCAAGCCTGCGAGGGTACTTCCACTTTCAATATTGTCAATAATTTAGATTCAAATTTCCTTCTGATCCCATTCGCAAACTTTGCCCAGATCGAGAAACACATTTAGATATTGAAATGGTAGAAGTAATATTATGTAAGTATGAAATAATTTCGACGTACTTTGCGTCGGCAGTTTATTTCTGGCACTTACAATGTTATGTAAACAATGTTTGACTTTCCACAAACATAAACTGTGCAAATGATAAATATGAGCAGTAATTGATGATTGTCATAACAACTTAATTCGCGGTTTGTGGAATGACGTTTATTTTTCTTTTTTGTTACTACATACATGAGAAACTTAAGTAAGTGCTAAATAAGTAAGTACTGAAGTTATAATGTCAAACGATGATCGAAATAAAAATTATATTTTAGGTAATTTATAGAAGGTGAGGAATATTATTCTATTTTATTCAATGAATATAACAGTAATAGTTAGAATTTATAGCACCAACTTTTCAAGCGTTCGTTCACCTATCAAATCGTAAAAATCTACAATTCGATTCCTCATGACATCAAGTATGGCTCTTACTCTGTATTTAAGCATAAGTTTAAGAATGAACTGCTCTCTGAACAGAACACTATATCTTAGTTCTTTAGTTCTTTATTTTTATATGTCCTGTATACTTAAAAATATACTCGTCTGTTTATAAGATTAGTATGACAATATTTTATGGTGCATTTACTCATAGAATTGTAAATTTATTTATCAGAATTTATTTATTACATTATATATTTCATTTGATGTATCCAGCTTATTTAGTTATATTACTGCATTTATCTACATTACTTATTCTCTTCCTTTTTTCTTTCTATCTCAGCCAAAGATGAAAAACAGGGACCCGCTATTCTGTATGAATAGCTGGTTATCTGATCTTTGACTTTTTCCCCAAGTTTCTTTTCTCTAAACTCTTATAATATAATATGAACATACTGTAAAAAAAAATGTTGTTACTTGCGGGAAATAAACGTATTATTATTATTATTATTATTATATGTACCACGTAGGGGTAGGCAATCTTCCCTTGGTTTGCTCTCAGGAGACACAAACACGCAAGTATATAAATTAAATTTAATTCATGCTTTTATGTTCTCAGAGCTCGACACCAAACCTAAATTATTAAATAAACCCAGACGTTACCTTATACATCACGTTAATGGACACATTTTTCAGGACTTGAATGCATAATTCATTTTCAATTTATTTTTATGTTCCAGGCGAAACGCAGATAAACATCTAGGGCTTAGCCCAGTAATCCCGAATTTAACTTAAAGTCGTTCGGTACTCATGTGTGTTCCTGGGGTTACATTATGTACAGGCAATCTTGCCGCCTAAATATTACAAGAGAGACTAGTGGTGCCCATTACAAAGAGATGTACAATACCAGAACAATAACTTCCTCGCAATTTCATCGTAATACGGCCTTCTGAGTGGTAGGGACTTGCTTTATATTTGAGGCCTACATTCGAATCTATTCTACATAATGCTAATACAAGAGCCATTCTGAATAAAGTATCAAATTGTAACAGGGTAATGTTGCAGACACATTAAACTCAATTTGTGAGCAACGTTATTAACCAAAAGCGCATTATCTAATTAGCTTAGATAACTTAATTTATTAAGGAACGGTCTGGCGTTAAATTTGTGTTTGATTTTAGATATAAAGTTTTACTTTCTTTATCTATTCGAGATCACTGACGTACTTTTAGAGGTAGAGAGGATATTGAGCGACGAGGAGTTTATCAAATTCGCGTAAAGTGTTAAAAACGAAGCCAAAAAAAACTACGTAGCCCTGGAACATGCGGAGATAAAGCAGTAAAAACCAAATCGATTTAAGGAGGGTTCAAGAAAATGCGGGAGCAGATGAGAATATCGGTTTTATGAAGTAGATATTTCGAGAACATATGGAATGAAAATCACCTGTTTTATTATGCAACTATACAAAATCAAAAAATGTAATAATAATTTAAAAGCTAGAGATAAGAAAGGGTGCAATTTTCTTAAGAGGCTTGTGCAAAGTAAACACTTAATAAAAGGTAAATTATCTCAGTTTCGTGAGATTATCATTCAAACTTCGCAGTAAGCAGCATTTAGAAACTTTAGTTTCAGTTTACTGCTATTGTTTAATAATATATCAGCACGTAATAAACACATAAAGAGTCCATAATCCTCGTTACAAGTTTTCGGTAGATGTTTGATAAGCTTCTCGTAACAATCTGCAGCCAAATTGAGATATAAGCAACCCCAATATTGTGGTGGTGGCGGCTGTCGCATCCGACGAGATAAATGAAAGCGTGGTACAACGAAAGTAAGACTGGGAAACAAGGATTTGCTTTGGTCCATCGAGATGAACTTTACTTCCGCGTATCTGCGTTAATTTAAACCGTGTCACTCCTGGGAATGCCTGAAAGTGATTTCGCAAAATTACAGTACGACGGAATGCACGTAGAAAACATCTTGATTATTAAAATACAACACTCCAGTTAATGGAAGGAATTTAATTAAATAACAACTAATGTGTATGCAGCGGTGCAGAAGCGAAAGCTACCTATTTATGCCTTCTAAGTCGAGAGAATTAAGTTTTCTAAAGGAAGACATGTTTACATAATTTTATTCCATGGTCTTTTCTATTTTTTAAAGTCTTATGGATACACTTATTTTCTTAGCCATACTTTACACCACTTGTAACAATTCCGATCCTTTCTAGAATTCGGTGTAAAGTTAAAACGGAGTAAAGCTTCTACGTTTCGTTTTTCACGTATTCTTCCTCTTATTTAAGTTTTCTTCTTTCTGTTATAGTTATTCCTTCACACATCCGTTTCGACCATCTTCCTTTATGCTTTCCCACCAGTCGTGGAAGCCTCATTTCGCAATTCGTTTTCTTCAATTTTTAAAACGAAATTATGAGCTATTAAGTTTTGTTGAAGTCATTTATCAACCAAAAGGTGGCCAGTACGGAAAAGGAAATGATAAAATAAGACTTGCTTAGGTTGTAATAGACAGACATAGAAGTATGTTAGGCGTAAGTGAAATAAAACTTCTTAGGAATAGTTTACGCGTTACGAACTAAAGAATATTAAGAAGGCACTGAGGTAAAAAACTGAAAAGACAGTTAGGATGGTGTGGCACATTATGAGGAAGCTAAAAGCAAGGCTTGTTACAAATAAGAGAAGAGGAAGTTAAGAAAAAGGGGACGAGGGCGGCCAAAGAAATCAAATAGGATGAAGCATCGATTAACAAAAAAAAAGGTGAGCAGTTCAAGTCCTCTGCATTATGATGTAACAGAGGGACTGGATAAAGTCACTGTAATCTGAGTTACCTTTATTAATTAGGGATTATTATTAGGGGAAGTCTTAGAGGACTCGCCGAAATTACAACTAACAGATACTTATCAGTCTGATGCACCGTACATAAATGGCTTAATTTAATTTTGTGATTGAATCAAATGAGATGGGAATAGTCTATGCGCTATTAATAGTTACGTAGGGAAAACCACTGAACTATAATAGTAGTAATGCGGTGGCGAACAATCCCGCTTAATTAAGGCGATGTCCAATTCTGGATGTGGCTAACTATTGACGGCCAATTACCTGCTGATGTTGCTAATTTAGTGATAACCAAATTAGAAGAACGAACATAAACTGTACGAAACACAGAATAATTTTCTGAATAAATAAAGAGAGAAAAATTATTAGCTAAAAAGAAATAAAGCCACCCCCAACAGCGATCGATTACAAAACAATATATACGAACATTACCAACGGGAAAACGAATATTAGCTTAGCAGTAATGTCGAAAACGAATGGAGCAATAATTTGGAACAAATTGAGTCCAACAAACTCGCAGCATAAAACAACAGTAACGCCGACGGAAATTGATATATCGTGGTATTTTCCGTTTAATGGAAGCAATTGAAATTCAATGCATTGTAAAAAAAAATCACTGAAATGTGTTTTTCTAACGTGCTCATTTCGTCCAAGTTTAATACCGTTTTTAAAAGAATAGTTTCTCGAACCTTAAATTAAATCCAATAAAGTTCCATTGCGGCGCCGAAGATTACATCGTAGAAACGATTTCTCATCATAAAATTCTCATTACGTTTCAGGAAGAGTGTAAAATGCAGTTGCAGACTCATAAAAGGGGCATTGGAAACGAGTTGAAAAATAATAACAAATTTACCGTCACCCATAATATTTTATTTATTAATTCCGGGGGAAATTTCGTGTTAAATTGAAAAAGCTTTCCCGGAGCAAAAAGAGACTTCACGTACCAAAAGTCATTACGCGAACTTACTTCGGCTAAAATCTCAGGCTAAAGAGAAAAAGCTTCGTCCCCTCAGACGTATAAACCTTTTATTAAATCCCGCACCTGGATGAGGGATGAGGAAAGTGCCTAAGTGAAAAAGCCTAATAAGTTGCTCGCCGCCTTTAAAATTTTTTCTTGTTTCATACTTACAACTCGAGGCAAATTTTATTTCGTCATATCATCCAAAACGAAGAATAAAATTATTTACGTAATTAATTAATGCCATAAATAATTTACGCACGCGGTGTAGAAATTATGATATTGCGACTTCTTGCGTATATTGTTCTCAATGCCTATTCAACCTTTCAACACAAAGACCTCTCTCTAGGCATTGTTACCTGGATATTACTTAATCAATAAACTAGTCTGATTCGTTTCGGCAGTAAATAATGCATAAGCTTGGTGTAACAAGCGTGAACTAGACTTTATAAATAGTTGAGATGTAATTTGAAGCACTGTAATGGAATTTAATAATTAAAGTATTTATGTTAGTTTACAATAATTTTAATAACGAAACGAATTTCGAATGATAAAAAAATAATATTTCAAACAATATAATATAGGCTGGATTATATTAGGTGTTACAAAGCAATATCTCGAAATCTCATATATATTATGCGATTGTTGGGGATTGCCTATTTGGTGGAAATTTAGAGATAACGATGATATCAAGTGGGTTTATTTTCTTTGGATGATCCAGAAGGTTTTCTTATCGCATCAAAATCCCCTTGATACCTGACTTATTTACATTTACTTACGGCATTATGTTATAGTAATTCTTAAAGATGTATGATGGATTATGATTACATTCATCTACGGTTTACTAACGTAATATAAAATTGAAAAGGATTTTTTCCAGACAACTGATGCGTAGTACGTATTAGCAGCTTTTTTATAAGAGACTATTTTCCTTAGATTTGTATCCGATAACTTTCAGCGCAAATTTCAAATATCTACTAGACCTTCTAAAGTTTACGTAATGAATCGTTCGCAGTAATGCCTTGCCAGCTTAATTTGTTAAACGTTGTTTTGTGTCACATTTTATTAAGATTATCCTAGAATTATGCGGATGAAACTAATGAGGGGGCCGAAATAAATGCGGATTAAGCTCGCAGCAAAAAGCTTCGGGTCTGCATTGAAGACCGTTCAAAAGCAGCAGATGTGACGCGAAATTGCGTAACGCTGTAGTAGGTAATAAACGGTGCATTATATAATTTCAAAATGTAATGAAATTAACTTCGCGTGGGTATACATTGTGAAATTAATCTTTCTTCAGTTTCTCACTCTAGCTAATGCTTCGTTAAAACAGGCAAACAGGATTATGGTAACGTATTTCTTCATTAACACCACATAGGCATTATTAAAAAAAAAACAATTTGGGGAGATATTTTAACTACCAAACTAAGGAAAAAGAATGTCTATATTGTTTTTTTAATGGTTTCATTTTTTACTTGCAATTTCTTTATTGGTTTTCATTTAAATAGTAACTTTTTCGGGTCATAACTAGCATTAATGTCACTGTAGAAAAATAAAGTTTGCAAGCCGCCTCGTATATGCAAAGGCATAGGGAGACGGTTATACGTAGTGTGGCCCATAGATCTGGTTCAATAATAATATAAAATTGATACTTCATTATCATTTGCCATTTCTAACGTTCCAAGTGTGTCGCAGTCTGCTGTAGGAAAGGAAGTTCTCGCAATTCCCAGTTTCTGAATGCGATTTAGAGATCCCGTTTTTCAATAAATCTAAGTAATGTATATACATTAAAGTCCACCACTATTTAAGTTATGCTCATTGTAATTATAACATCTTCTCTGTTCATGCTGCACTGTAAATACTTTCCCATGTAAAAATCAAATGCTCAAGTTTAAATTACTTCCTAGTGTATGTGTATGTGTGGTATTTCTCCGGAATCCAAACAAAAGACGGTTTTTATTTGTGGAATTTATAATTAGTTGAGGTCTTTTTGCTTTGTTCAACAGAAATTTGACTGTAAATACAATTTTTTTCCTCGACCATTCGCAGATTTAATTTAAAAGTCACATCCGGATAATATATTTTCGTTTGCAAAAGCGCACACGCAAACATGAAAGTAATACGTTTTTAATTACGTGCTCCTACATTCCATATCAAACCATCTGCTGTTTACTTTACGAAAACAGAATCGATATAATCTCGCCAACTTTTCTTTCGATTATTAACAACGACGTCCGGCCGAAAAGTTTCGAGCTTCAGGCTTCAACGCGAGCGCCCTTAACAATCTCGAGATAATCTGCACGAACATCTACAGAAACACAAACTGCGTTGCGTAATCTTATCCTTTTTGCATAATAAGCAAAAGTAAAACGGAAGTTTTCCGCTTAAAATTATATCTTTTGCAGAGTATGTTTTCGAAAGTTTCGAGCAGGCAGAAACTCATTTATCGTATAAACGCTTCGGCTTAATTAAAACCGTTCGACATGCATTTAATTATGAAGCATTAAGCACCTTAAAAATGTTGCTGCAAAAAAATGGAGCTTTGTATCTGCACCAACAAAAAAAAATGCGCATAACTTATCAGAGAAACAATGTTTGCAAATTTATATTGATTATAATTTACACTAATTATAATATGAAATTCGTTTTAATTCGCTTCTATTTCGGTAATAACACTCAAGGTTTTTTTCTAAAATAAGGAGCGAGCGTGTTTTTGAATATTCAATCTTTTAATCTGTAAACAATCCAGTCTCCCTTAAATTTATATGAGGTTTACACAGAAAATATTTGCATTACTAAGTCAAATTAATTTATGTAAGACTATAATGATAACTATAATAGCGTTGAATCCCGGAGATTACAGAAAAAAAGTCGCATTTTTCTATTGTATGTTTCTAACGGGTAAAATTTTAAATACGAGGGACGTTTAATAAGTTCATTCAAAGATATGGAGAACGATGATTCTATTTTTCTACATAATTTCTTTTAAAGCCAGTACATTTAGTCCAACGATTTTTTTAATACATATACAATTTAATTGTTCCAAAAAAAGTCTAGTTTAATGCATATACTTTTGAAAAGATATGGACCTTATTATCACTATTTTTGTTTAATTTTTCCTAACAAAATGGGGTTTTATTTCGAAATCCTGCACAAAGCAAAACGCGTGTGGCGAAACACAGCAAAACTACGCGGAGGTAAACGCGATAATTTAGAGTGTTTCTTAAATAAATAATGTCGTTTTATTACACCGTTTCAGCTTGCAGATGTGCCTGGACCACCTAATGCTTCAAGTATATTAAGCCCTCCCTCTGCTTACATTTTGTTTGATTTAAAATTTTACGCCCGGCATTCTCTTGACTCATTAAAATTACGCGCACGGCGTTATTTAGACTAATTAACAGCCCTACCGTTGACGACTTTCTAATTTCTACTGAGAATGTTTTTTTTTTTTTTAATGAATCGCTTAAATAATAAATCTGAAAACGAGTTCTCGAGAAAATATATATGGTGGATATACCTTTCATAATAGCGAACAGTTCGTCAAAGAAAGCACCCTTTTGGGAATGCATATTTTTTATGCATGGATATTACTCAAACATCCCCTTTTAACGTCGAACAGAAAGATTCTGCGCAAAGACCCTCAGCAGCGACGTCGGCAAGTTGATGTTCTTATAAATTTTTCATAAATTCCCCTGAACACACATACTTGTCACATATTTTTATGCTCGTTTGACGCTTGCAAGCGACCTCGGTTGTTAAGATTCAGGATAGGTTTTTACTTCAAGTTACTTTCGTTAGATTCGACTTAAATAAAACAAAACTTATAGATTTGAAAGTACAAATTAAAAATATTCACGCCCATAAAGTAAGATTGCATTGAGATGGGAAGCTTAAAGTGTTAATTAGCACCTTCGTGAAATACAAAAGCCAATTTACGTTATATTGCTTTTATTGGTTTTCTCAGATTAATAAACCTACTGGTTTGGAAATACGAAGAATTTCTATTATTTGTATCTCACTCCACGATGGAGCTTTTGGAAACCCGTAACTAATTCTATCTCAGAATATCAAAACTTTAAAGCGGCCCATAGTATAAGAGGTATGAATTGTCGTTGTGAAAGTACTTGAAACGCTTTCCACTTCATAACTCCTTTTAGAAGTTAATTTGTTCTAAAAGCAAACGTCCATTCTCATTTCCGTCACCCCGTCGATCTGCGGCCATCGTTCAATTTAACTTTGGAAGATATCTGGTGGCATTCTTTTCTGAAACCTTCGGAAAGAAAAGGGCTCGTCTGAAGCTGATATTGCGTTTCACGTTACAGAAAGGATGACATTAAAAGAAACAAATATATTGCGCCGGCAATTGAAAATAGTTTGAAGTTATTGACGTCAAATGTGTCCTACTTTTTAAAGTTATACGAAGGTATGTTCAATTTCATACCAGATACTATTTTAACGTAAATGTAACTGCTAGAAAATAAAAGAACTTCATTTAAAAATAAAAAGCGTCCTTATTGTACAGATTGGAGAAATATACTCGAGATGCCATGAGCACCATTGTAAATGAAACCTATTGATTGTTTATTCTGTGAAAAAAAAGTAAAGAAACTGATAAATTTGTAATGTTAGTGCTTTTTTGACCATTCTTCGTATATAATTGAAATCACGTAGCTTTTAAATTAAATTATTATTGATGAAATTTGTGGTTTCTTTTGCAGAAATAGAACGTTAAATGTGTTGAGTTCATTAAGCAAAAAGCTCTTCGCCTTCCGTGAAGTATCAGGTAAATTACTATTGCAGTCAAGCAACACGTCTACGACCGTCTTATCTAGTGGTTAGACGTAATGTAATGAAATTGTGTTAAAGTGCCTTCAGAGATTGGCTAGATTCCTGCGAAACTATTTGCAAGGAGTCTCAAAAAATTCTCTACATCAATTGAATTTGAGGGCCAAAAAATACTATCCTTAAATAATATATACAGGCTGTCCCAGCGAGACTTTTCATTAGAAGTTTATGGGGTTCTGGCCAAAATAGAAACTTGAACGTTTAGAATTAGATACAAGTGATTGCGTTCTCTTCAGCTAAAATATTTTCAGATGTCTAGCACTTCCGGTTATACCGGAAGTCGCCATCTACTGTGTTATTTTAAATGGAATAAATATTAGACTAAGCTTATTTTTAATTTAAAGAATCTTTTAAGGTGATACAACTGATTCTTTTTTGACAAACGAATATTTCTGAAAATGAATGTGAACATAACGTATGTATCTAAATTTTTACTATGTCCTCGTGTTGACCTTTATTCTTACGTATTTGTAGCAAAGCAAAAATCATTTGTCACTGTTAATTTAACATAAATATTTTGTACCTTACCTTTACATTTGGCTGTCACCTTATGCAATCCCACGTTCGATGAGGTAGGTAAAGCCAGGGTTCAGGATCCTGAGGGTCATCAAACCGGCATCGGAAGAACGTGGAACTACCTCTGCGGCGACCTGCACACAGACAGAACAACCATACGTGAACCTCTTGAACCTGGTGAACTCTTGTAAAGTCTTTGTTGGTGATGTGCATGTTGTTTGTCTGTATGCAGGTCGGGCAGTGGCCAAACATAGCATTGTCTGTGTTCTGTGGGGTTTTACCTTCGGTGTCGTGTTCCGCTTCTGTCTGTGTAAGGCTCTATACTCTATGTTAGCGCATGCATCGCGTTACCCATACTCTACGTATTTTTAGTATGTGTCAATGCATTGTGTGATTTGTATTAGTACTGTGTGTGGGGGGTTTGATTAATGCAGCTTAAATATATAAAAAAAATAAAACGAAAGGGAAAACAAAGCAAAGCGCGAAACACACAGTTAAGCAGTAGAATAATATCGAAGCCAGCCAAATAAAATATACAACGCAAACACAGCTTTTAATAAGTTATTTATTAATAGACGAATTGTAAAAAAAAGATTCTCTAGTTTTAAAATCTACACTTAAATATTTATGTGGGATTTAAAATAGAATAAAGTAAACTATCGACGCAATTGTATCCGACGTTAACAAAAAAAAGTTCTATTTTGTTAAAAACTGTAATCAAAAGAGTGATGCTTCTATGCACATTGCAGTTTTCAACGCAGCATAAAGACAGTTTTCATATTTTGATGTAACAGCTGTGGTAAGTGAAAGCAAAACGACGATATCGCCACTGAAGCAAAAGCAACATTCTTCAAAGCTGTGGTTTTACGTATCAGCATAAAAATTGATGTGCAATTCCGACTCAATTTATTACAGCGAGTAATTTTAATAACCATTTTGTTATTTATGCGAAGGACATTCTTAACATAACAATCTGTATATTAAAATAGTTTTTCTTTCTATTTTTAATACTTTCATGTATTCACATACTTCAATAAAATTATATAAAAATATATAAAAAGAAAACTCGTCTTTTGAGAAAATAATTGATAATATTTTTACTCTGACGCACAAGTACACTGTCTTTCCAAAAGTATGATGCAAATGGGATTTCTTTTATTATCGATTTTTATAAAAAATTATTGACTCAGAACACTTCTACATTCCTTAAAGTCAAATTGGGAAATATTAGATGAAACTTATCTTGGATGGTATAAAACGTGGACACTGAGAAATGAAGATGGTTTAAAAGTAAAGTGCCCTTATTTTACAAAATACAAGAAAATGTCATAAGAAAAAGTCGTTCAGAATTAAAACTTATAAAATAAATATGAGCCTTAATAGCCTCTTATTTCAAAAACAAAAATCACATTTTATTGTCAATCACTCTTTATACACACTACATTAGGAAATACTGGTGGGAGTAGTGTCCGCCAAAATATTAAGAATAAGAAAACACGAAATATGTTTTTATTTCTCGATTATTTCATTTGGTTCTGAGTGATTATTTCAATACGTCCCGGAACTTTGTGCTTCCTTGTAGCACACTTTTTGAAAGGCACTGTATACAGCGTAAATTATTAAGCGCCCTTTCTTCCGTAGCTCATTTATATTACGAGATAGAATTTCTTTTCTTTTACAAGGACATTCTACCTATTGAATACTATAACCTAAAATTATTTTGATGCATACAGAATGTTACGTAAAATAATGGCAGCATGTAGCAGGATTTTCTTAAATGGAACACCCTGTGTATTTTCCTATAGAAAGATATAACACTCGAACCTCTAAACAGCAGCATATAAAATATTTATATTTATTTAACCAATAAGAGTAAATTATTATTTTATTGAAAACGGTCCGATTTTCAACTTCTCTTAAAATACTGACTGTAAACGAATCGTTTGTCGTGCAGCAATAAAAATAGGTAGTGTTATAAATTAAAGTATAGGGTATAACCCAGATATAAATTCATTTAGTTTCATTTGTTTTTTCAAGAGTTCAAGCCTGTGTAATTGTCAGATTTTCAAACTACCGTTATTCAATTTTTTTAATTGCAACCCCCGTTATCTCTTTTCACGAGTAGATAGTGTTCATGTTCCTCTTCAATTCTGTTAAAGATTTTCTGCATCTAATCCTTACAGTTTTTTTGCTATAATAAATTTTTTCATTTTTACTCTAAAATCCAATATTAAAAAGTTATTTAACGTACCGTATTTTAATTTTTTTAAGACAGCGCCCTCTATTTCATAAAACAGATGGAAAATATGAAGTTTACAATTGATTACAGACTCTAATTACATTATAATTATCATATTTTTATTGTAATACAGTTCTTTCACTTTGTTGTAATTAACAATGTCTTAAAATTGATTCGATGTGGTTTACAATAAAAGAAAACATCAGTGTTTGTAAATAATTACCTTAATGTAAAAATTGTTGTACTTAAAAAAAAGTAATAAATTAATAATCTAACAAATAAATGAAAATTGGTGAATTTCTTTTGTTCAAGTATTCCGATTTTATTAAATCAAGTGTTAATTAAGACAACTGAAGCTTAGGAACTACATAGAATCAATTTTAAAGCATTCTTAATTAAAACAAAGTAAAAGAACTGTATTATAACAAAAATATGATGATTATAATGTAATAAGGGTCTGTAATCAATTGTAAACTTGATATTATCCTTCTGTTTTATGATGTTGTCTTAAAGAAATTAAAATACGGTACATTAAATAACTTTTTAATATTCATTTCAGAGTGAAAATGTAAAATGTTTATTATAGCAAAAAAAAACTGTAAGGATTAGATGCAGAAAACCCATAACAAAATTGAAGATGACCATGAACACTTCTATTCGTGAAAAGAGATAGGGTGGGTTGCATTTTAAAAAAATTGAATAACGGCAGTTTGAAAATTTGACAATTACACAGGCTTGAACATTTGACAAAACAAACGAAACTAAATGAATTTATATCTAGGTTATTCCTTATAATTTAATTTATAACACTACCGATTGTTATTGCCGTACGATAAACAATACGTTTACAGTTAGTATTTCAAGCGAAGTTGAAAATCAGACCGTTTTCAATAAAATATTAATTTACTCTTAGTTGGTTAAATAAATATAAATATTTTATGCGCTACTGTTTAGAGGATCGATTGTTATGTCTTTCTATAAGAAAATATCCAGGGTGTTCCATTAAAAAAAATCTACATGCTGCCACTACTTTACGTAACACTCCGTATGTACCAAAATAATTTTAGGTTGCAGTGCTCAATAGGTAGAATGTCCTTGTGGAAGAAAAAAATTCTATCTCGTTCTATAAATGAGCTATGGAAGAAAGGGCGCTTAATAACTCACTCTGTATACCGATTGTTTCATTGGTACTTGAAAAACAACGATATAGAGATAGGACAGGCTGTATTATACAATAAAAGGTACAAAACAAAACCGTTCGCTTGATGACTATACCACGTCTACATCACAGTGTGGATGTACTATACACGAGGTTCATATAAAATGCAAAGGATTTAAGACTGTGAAGTGAATTATAATTGAAGGCATTCAAAAAGAAAAATTAAATAGTAAAAGCAAAATAAAAATTTTGATGGCAACAAAAAATTAACGATTGGGTTTTAGAATAAGAATATAACTCGAAATTAAATTTCTTCTAAATTTTAATATCACCAAGAGCTTCATAAAAATTCTAATATTAATTGAAACGATTTCAATAAGACCTCATAAATTTAAAACAATGTTGCTATTAAAAAAATATTGCTTTAGTTAATGTCATGTCAGTTTTATATACCGAGTCATCGACGCGACGCGACATCGCATTTCTTCTTTTATTTAAGAATCCATTTCTATGAAATTTGGAGCTTCTAATGTTGCCCAAAAATTGGATGGTTTTTCGAAAATAAAAATAATTTTAATCAGAGTCAGTCAAAAGTTTGTACTTCAACAATTATGTCAGCTGTCATCAGTCTAGGGAACGAGTACTTACTTTTATGTTTAATAATAAAGCATGAAGGCCATCTATGAACGACCAACAAAACGAACTTTTTACACTTACATTGCAAAAGGCGCAATGTTTATTTTTTGTCGTCCAAATAAAAAAAAAATTCATGGGTTAAGTCCACTCATTTATTACCAGTACTATCATAATTTTCTTTAAATTATTATTAGCACTGTGAGCGCCATCTGTGAAGGGTTGAAGCAAAATTCATATCAGTCTAGACAATGAGTCATCAATTTAGTTTTATGGAGCTAATTAAGCTCCTTAGCATGAATGCCATCTGTTAACGACTAATAAGACGAATTTTAATACACTTACACTGCAAATAGCTTAAAATTTAGCACTGAGAGCGCCATCTGTGAAGGGCTAGAGCAAAATTGAATCTAAAACTTCAAAGATTAATAAACTACTCTTTTTTTGTGTTTCCTTTTTTAATTTTAAGGTTTACACTTACACCACCAATGGCGTAAAATGTATTCCTTGTCGTCGAAATAAAAAAAAATTCTGAGTCGAATCCATTCATTCATTGCTAATACAATTATTATTAAACTGTGAGCGCCATTTATGAAGGGTAAAAGGAAAATTAGATCTAAATAAATTGGGATTTGTTGAGAAACAAACGACTTTCTCTTTTATTAAAAAAAATAATAATAATAATCACAAGATTTAGATCAATCTGTTCTCAAACGATTACGTTGGATTATATCAGTATAAGGCCAATATTACACTATAAAAGATGTTTGACAATGATCTTTTATAAAAGGTATTTTATAAGAAATATAGGCAATCTTTTATAAAATATTTCTATTTTTATAAAATATTTCTATTTTTATAAAATATTAACATTAATAATTAACAATAGTGTTACATTCGTGACGCAAATTCTCTTTTAAGACTGCCACACCACCTATGAGCTAGCCAAAGATTCTAGTGCTTTCCTGACTCGCCCTAGACGGTGGTAGAATTTGCTGAAACGTTTGGTATTTGTTCGCCGTTATTCTCGAATGAATGAATTACTATATAAGTGAGAAGCGGCGCGCTCTTTAAATCAGTTTTATTTCGAAAGCGATATAGGTATATCTGTCGAATTAATAGAACGGTGAAGTTACGGAAGTGTTGAAGACACGCGTTGCAGCTCGATATTATTGCGCTTTCATCGTGTCAATCAATCGTAGACACTAATGTCTTTTTTTTAAATAAATGGCGATTATAATTTGTGAACCCCGAAGTCGTAACAATAGTATGAGCGCCATGTACGAACGGCCAACAAAACGAATTTTGTTACATTCAAGCCGGGTTTTTCAATATCAAGTTAAATTGTAACTTTCGGTTTATTTCAATAGCAACAATTGTGTTCTTATGGGAATAAACTGAAGGTTAAAGTTACCTTACGATTGAAAAACCGGGCCTTACACCACAAATGGAGTAAAATTTATTCTTGGTCATCGAAATTTAAAAGAAAATTACTACTATTATTATTATTGTCATTAGAAGCTTTGTGAGCCCCATCTGTGAAGACCGAATCTTAATACTTAATAATAAAGATTATATTTCTGTCACCGAAGGACAATATAATGATCTTTGTCATCTAATGTGTGTTAAATAAAATAGCAAGTACGATTATAATAATGAGCATAATAAATTCAACAATTTTATGTTCAAAGATGAAATAAATAGCGGCACATTTGTTTCCATCTAATTTGAAGTCACTTAGAGTCTCGTAATTACATAATAAGAGAACAATAGTACATGATAAATCTTGCATAATAATGAGATCGGTATCTCTTGAAAGTAAAATGTGAATTAATTTATGTCACCTTCCTTTCAACAGAAAAATATCCGAGAAACAGTGGATAATGTAGGTGGAATTATTTATTTGAGTTCAACAAAAATATAATGGCGTCGATGCTTGATTTCTTTTTTCACTTCGCAGTCCACACGAAGGCCGCTTTTACACTATACTATTTCTTGTACAAGATTTCTTCAACAATTTAAATTTTATAATTAAATTAAATTGAATCAAAAACTATCTGAAAAAATAGAATGTGTTCTATCTCCAGCCAAAAAAAAAATTATTGTAGAAATTGTACAAGAAACAGGGTAGTCTAAAACGTCCTCAATAAATAAAATTAATTTTCAAGTGAAGCACATGAGGGATGAGAAAATTAATTGATTTACACCAAAGTGCATGTAGGTGAAATACGTAAATGAATTACATAGGTAGTGATTAAAACGAGAGGGTTCCATCGACGTTCACTCGCCTGCGCAATTTCTGCGGTTAATTTACAAATATGGCGGACCAGGAAACTATCTGCAACGCCAGCAAATGCAAGGCAATTAGTACTTGCAGAAATTAATGTTTAATTAAAGCAGCCGTAATTTTAAGCGGAATTAGTAAATTGAAAATATTAAATTTTTCTGAATTTTGTCGCAATAATTAAATCTTCTTATTAGTACTCGACGCACGTGTTAATCTCCCTTCAACAAATTAAGAGAAGAAATTTAAGAGAAGCTGGTTATTTACTAATTAATTCCCGTTTTAATTTAAAGTCTTGCATTGTAAGGAATTACGTTGGTAGTAGTAACTAAGCTCACAAGAATTTTGTAATGAAATGAAATGACAAACAGGAACTGCTTGCAAAGACAACTACTGTGAAATTTTCTAGATCCCTGCATAATAACGAAATGTAAGCATTCACAGGGGAAAATGATGTACCGTCTTCTTTCGAAAGTATCAGTTTTATTTATGTGATGAAATGTTTCTTTTTTGAAAAATAATTAACACAAAGCTGAAGAAAATTTCCTTAAAATTCTGGAGTATATACAGTTCTTTCGCTCGATCTTTGCAGTCACGTCATCACAACGAAATCAACATATTCTTTTATCCTTATCTAATACGTATGTTAAAACAATGATGGAATTTATAAATTTGTGATTTTGAGTCGATAATTTTCTGACGTAACTGCAAAGTTCGAGCGGAAGAACTGTAGGTACAATTAATGTTAATGCAGGAAATAAATTGAAACATTTTGTAAACTGTAATCTGTGAAAATAAGAAGTCTCCAAAATTATAGGTTGTCTTACAAAGTTACATTAAACACAAGCTAAAAAAAAATGCTGCCCACTGCAAGAACTTTCCACATATGCGAAAATAATTTTGTATTATAATAGGTTTTAGAAATTTTTTATTCGCCGTGCATGGCGCAAATCAGTTGCAAGATTTATAACTTTCCTTCCACGCTCCAATTATTACGTACTTTTACAAGAGATTGCCTGCTAATGCTTGTGATTTAACGGCGATTTCAACGAGAATAATTTACATAGTTCTTTGATTGAAGCAAAATTATACACTCAGATACTCTTTGAAGCTCCCAATTTAACTATACGCCGTTTCAGTTTCATAATTAATAACTACTTGGAAGAGAAAGGTCGTTTTAACAAAAAAAAACCAAATGAATTATGTAACTCCCAATACATAGATTAATTTATTTCTCTCAGTGAAGACTTGCAGGTATAATTTCTTTCAAAATAATCAAATAAAAGAAAAAAAGAGGCGAAAATAATTTTGTTTGGTAACGTTTGCCCGGAAGTCCTGGCCAATAACTCAGGACTAAACAGGATTATATCATTAAAGATTACGTAAGCACATCATCAATCAAAACGTCTTTGGTATTCTCATTTTCTTAGGGGTTTTCTATATTGGTCGTTTATGATTAATTCTGTTTAAATTTATTTGTAATTTTGAAAAAAGATATTATTAATCGAATTAAATGATTAACGACGTTTAACTGAAAACAGGTTAGGGCCGAACATGAATAGGTAAATTGGAATCTGAAATGATTTATTACGAATAGCCAAAAATAGTATTTTGCCACGCTTATTTCCACCGGTCGATCAATAATTAAAAATCCCAGAGTTATTTATATGCCATCCCCATTATTTATTCAAGAGGACTACACGGACAGCGTGATGCTAAACTAGAATTTCAAATTAGATCAATTAATGCAGTATAATCGAATTTCATGTGGAAATGGACAGGTAAGCTATGCAGATACACAGCTCGGAAACTTAATACAGAAATGGATTATCCGGCGTCCGGAATTTAATTCTGAAAGTAAGTACGCCTGGTTAATGAAAAAGTAAAACGGATAACTTCCTCCTAAATACTGTTCCAGAAACAAGTATGGATATTAACTTCATTATCCGGAACAATTTGGAATACACAAACCCAGAACTGAAATTTTTAATAAACTCCTAAACAACTTCAGAAGAAATTTGTTTCTTTTTTTTACAAATTGTTTCAGTTAACTTGGATCCAGAGAAATAAAAAAACATGAATGAGCTCTTGCAGGTACAATGTATACTGAGTTTTCCAGTTAAAATAAAAAAATAAGTAAATAAAACAACTCTAAAATGCGGTTTAAAAATGAAGATATTTAAATTGTAATTATGGAAATAACAGTGACATTCAAAACGTTTTAAACTTTTATCTTTATGATAACGCGACAATATTAAAGGTAAAATGGAGGGATCCCTGGCCAACATTGTTGAGGCATTCGTAGGCGTGCATGTCGTTTCCAATTCAATTGAAATGGAAACACAGTCCCCAGATTAAATGAAATATGTAATCTAATGGGCTAACGCAACCGGATATCTGCCGTAAATTAATAATTCTCGTTTCCGGCAAGCGTTTTTAAGGCAATAGGTATTGACAATTCAACGCGAACAAATATGGTACCGTTCATCGCACATTTAAATTAACAAAATAAATGACGAAGTGGAATCTATCTTTGGTAAAAAAAACAAATTATTAATTGTTGATAATATACC
Organism: Dorcus parallelipipedus; assembly: GCA_958336345.1. Classification (NCBI taxonomy): domain Eukaryota; kingdom Metazoa; phylum Arthropoda; class Insecta; order Coleoptera; family Lucanidae; genus Dorcus; species Dorcus parallelipipedus. The sequence goes on along the minus strand of OY284480.1, from coordinate 23,460,503 downwards.
GTGATTTTATTTTAATATGAAACATTACTGTTCATATTACTATGGAAACTAATTCCAATTTTTAAAGAAGTCGTTGCATGATCGTCGTCGTTAGGGTTTCTAATGTCATATCAAATAAAATTTGTCCATTTTAATTTGGAACATTCAATTCAACTTATTTTAAACAAGAATAAACTTATCTAATGTAAGAAAGAGTGTATGTAAGAGAGAATGTATGAAAGAGTCGCTATTATTTTGTAGAATCACTAATAACAGAAGATTCATGACAGCTGTCATCGCATGTTCTATTTTAAAAAAGACAGTTTAATTTACAAATTGTAAATGTTGCTAGGGATTCTTAGGTTCGTACGTAACAGCAATGTTTCATGTTAAAATAAATTCACGGTAGATATAATATCGCTGCTTTGCTTTGATAGTGGCACAACTAATAAAATATCAACGGTACAATTACACAACTTTATGACTGTTATGATTTTAATAAAATGATGTCAATGCAAGCATGGGCAAATGAAGAATTGATTTAATTAAACCAAAAAAGAATTATAGAATTTTTATTTTCGTTACATTTTTGAAAAGCGTCTCCTGTAAAATTATCATATTTCGAATTATGCCAGTATCAAATCAAAGCAGCGATATATGTACTATTGTAAGTGAATTTGTTTTCTTTTCTTTTTAATTATATTTTTTTAAATTCTTACTTTCAGTATTAAAACGCAAGTTTTAGCTCTAGTTTATACGTTTATGTATGTATTTGAAATATCCATAATTTAAAATGTTGAACGTATTTTTTAATAATTTATTGTGATACTTTTTGTAGTGAGATATTTAATTTAAAAAATGCGTGTAAGAGAGAGTAGACGGAGTTAATTTGTTTGCAGTACAGTTAAATACAAGAGAAACCGTTTGTTTCTAACAATACAATTCACTCGAGTAGCTTTCGGCAAGTGTTATATGCAGACTTCGGATATTTCGGAGCGTTGTCATAGCTACACAATATATGGACATCGTATTACGTAATCATGTCAACGCTCCGAAATGTCCGAAGTCTGATTATACGTAATTACGTTAGAAACTAAATTATTTATAAGCTTTCATTTTTAATCGAATACACATATCAATGATCAGATTTTTAAATATAAATAAAATGAATTATGTAAACGTCCATGTATTGAATATATTTTCTCATCAAGTAAACTTGTTTACTTTCTGGTTTCTTACATAAAAAAACGTCCTCACCATTTTAAAATTAATGTTTAAATTTATTACATTATTTAATCATCGATCCACACTCCGCTTTTGAATAATTACCCACAGCAAAATTTAATATGCGGCGAATAATAGAATGATGCAAATGGCAATGAATATTTAGGTTTAATTAATAGCTAAATTAAAATAAATTTCATATTTTAATCATACGACATTTTATTAAACTATCAATTGATTACTTTCGCAGACTACAATGCGTTTTAAAAACTGAAATATTTCAAACATATTTTTTAAAGTTACAATAAAATTATCTAATAGCAGTATTATTTTAGAAAATATCATAGGCTCTTAACTCAAAGTTACATTCATAACCACACTTAAGACAGTTTTATACTAAAAGATATTAAAAATGTAGTATTTGTAGCTTTCATGTAAAGGATTTAGCGCGACCTCTAAGGTAAACGTAATTTTTTTACTTGTGCCCACCTCTTCATAGGAAATTTATAGGACTGGTGTCCTTTAATAAGAAGTTTTCCCTTATGGTATGAATTTTTAAATTGGTCTACTTGTCTTATGGGGTTGGCAGAAATAACACGCATTATATTTATACAGTCCTTTTCCTACTAATAATTAATAGTATTGTTAAGTACAAGTAGTATCCTTCCGAAATACCAACTTGCATTTTCTTTTAATAGACTGATTCAACTGAGTAGATAACATTCAAAAACCGACATGTCTCTTTTGATAGAAAATTAGTTAGCCTTGAAAATCAATCAAAAACCATCACCTCCGACGATTGATGCAATCAGCTTCAGTCAAAACCCGAAATATAAAAAGGTTATAGCCGTGTAAAAGTGAGGGGTTCAAAATATAAAAACCACAACTAATACAACAGAAAAGTAGCGAAGTACGTTTGAAAAAAAATTCAATAATAACTCCGGAAAAATATATGTTTAGTTTTTACATAAAACGTTTGAGAACCGCTGGCTTTGATTTAAAGCCCCGGACATCCCGAACGGCTGAGCGAAATTTACTATTACACGCAATACATGATAGAGCAGTAAACCCGCAGATGCGATACAATAAACGTTGAGGCAAGTCATTTATTACTTTCGTACGAAAGAATACGGAGATTCCCAGCTGTTTTTTAAATTAATATTTAAGTAGTAGATATGCAGATTTTTCACAAAATAATTTTTGCATAAAAATTTTATTTCCTTAATTAAAAATAAAACTGTAATTATGAATCCTATCTAACGATAAGTAAAAAAAATAGGTAACAATTAATTCAATAAAGGTAACATTCTAAAAGTATTATTGATATTTGCAGAATCAATTCCTTATGTGATGAAGAACTTACAGTATTAATATGTGAAACTTATTCGATTACACGCTGTATAATGTTACCTCCTCAAGTGTAAGTATACAAGTGAAGCCAAACGTTTTTCCTAAAATTGTATATAAAGAAGTTGAACAAGTTCGGTGTTACTATAAATAATTTGTTGGCAAAATGAGGCAAATAACAGATGGAATTTCCAAACAGAAGTTATTTCATACGAAAAAAGGGTAATGTTAGTGTTAAACCATGCAGAGAGAGTAATTGGATTGATAGCACTGTTATACTGCGATCATGATGTGGTGTGCACCCGACCGTACATATTTCTCTGGAGATATAAGTTTTGTACAATTTCGGATGTAACAACCCTCGCAGAAGAAGGCCGTAATTTCTTAATTCTGCACTTTCAAAACAAGTCGATTTTCAATTAGTCACATGTAAAATTTTTATATTAATTATGACTGGAGTATTTTTTTAAGGAGGAATAAATTTAAAAGAAACTTAAATACCGTCTGAAACCCTACTTGATTACGTAAATGTTTCTGTTAGTTTACGTGCCACAACTACGAATTTAGAACACCTCAGACGGAAGACAATTAATCTAATTTTGTTTGTAGTACTCGAAATAGTTTACGCCGAGTTGTTTACAATGAGCGTTTATCTCAATGTTGTACCTCTCTTCAAATTATAACAATTATCTTTGCTTGCGCAGTACTTAACAAAGTATTAATACAGTCCAGTTAAGTTCCGTCCAAGTTAAATGAGAAACTTCGAAAGGGATTGTTAAGGAAGTTTCGTTACGGAACACGTACATATGTCCAGAGTATCGTGCAATGCTGGAAAGTGCTTGCGTGTGAAATACAAATGTGAAAAATTGAAAATTGAATTAGGTAATATGGAGCAGTTTGTGTAGTTCAAAGTTGCCAACGTTGCAGAAATAGAAATCTAGGTGCATCATACATATTAAAGTATAATCTGATAGAGGATTGCAGTTTCATTGATTGCAAACTGAAATATTCATTTCCGTTGTGACCATTTCGCTTTTTAATCACTGGGTCACATCAAATCAATTATGTGAACCAACACGACAAATGCGATTAGTGTGTACATACACGTATATTTTTAATTAATTCGTGGAAATTTAGAATATACAGAATGTCCATTTTAAATCGTGACCCCTTAAATATTTTAGAATAGGCAACCCATCAATCAAAGCACGGAAGTAGAATGTGTTGCCTGCTTTCTAATTTCAATTATTTGATTTTTTCAATGACTTTCAATGATTTAAAATGAACATATAATTATTGCAGATACTTTAAAATCTCATAAAAAGTTTTTAAGACTCATCAAATATATTTAAAATTGTCATAATCAATAAATTATAAATAAAAAATTAATTAAATTTGTGATACAGCCTAAATATCCAATTTATTATTAAAGTTCTCATACTACAAATGGGTACAAATCAAATTCGAACGAGCTCGTAAAAGCAGGTGCTCTAATTTTAGTTTTACTGAATAGTAAACACACGAATAAACACAGAATGGATTTTCCATAAACATGCCTACACACGGAATATGTAGTGCATGTAAACCATTGCAGCATTTCTTTACGTTTTATACTCTGTTACACACACGCGCGAATCTAAAGCAAAACGTTATTAAACATTTCGTCCGAAAGCTCCAATGTAAACTCTTCGAAGCAAAATAAATATAACACATTAAACTAGAAGCTCGAATTTCTGTTTTAATGAATAATAATTACATGAATAAACTCGGAGCGAATACTAAAAGAAATAGAATGTCAAAACCGTCGTAGCTACAGAAATACAGTGGTACAGAAATACACCAGTTGAACCAAATTCTGTAAAATTGTTACTCCAAGTACAAATGTTACACTTTTTTAATTTCTTAATACACCCAGGGGGAAGGTTTGGCAAAATGAATTTATTTTTCAACAAACTATAAAGATTAGAGCTTTTACAACTAGCATGGAATTAATTGCCGAACAACTGGCTTAATTGCGCCTGAAAGTTTGAAGTCAACAGATAGTCTCGGTATCATTTAATAACTCGAAACTGTGATGAACGTATTATGGCAAAGAGTCAAGTTGCTGCGATTGTGTAAGTGGTAATTTCTGAACCTAATTTATAGCGAAGTCAGGTGCGCTCATTTCCGTCGTATTGTGCCGACTTTATTGAAATAATATCGAGCCTTTCACGCGCTCGGAGCTCCCTCATCCCCTAAAGAGACGACCCAGTTTCGTCCTGACATTTGCCATTTTAATAGCCGCCGCGCTTTTCAGATATTCGGTTTAAACGTCGGAAAATAGCTTTTAAAAACGACCCTAATGCGTAGACATTTTTGAATAATACATGTCAATTTTATAAATATAAAACAAACTTAAATAAATGACAAATATAATAAGAAAAGTAATTATGAAATTTTCATTGTATTATTAAAGCCATTGTAATTTTAATAATTCAGCTCTACAAATTTTAAAATATTCCACTGCAAAATGGGTAAACTAAATTGCAATCCACTCGTTATATTGCGTTTGCGATCGTACTTGATTAAATTGTCCATCTGTATTGCACTTGATTATTAAATGCAAGGTTCGTTGGATACTGAAAATTACAATACTTTTGTGAATTGAGTACAAAACCATACATATTTATAAAATTGGCACCGAATAAGCACGCAATTTCGTTTGTTCATTTTATTCTTTTAATCTCTGCAATTGAAACTCATATTAATTCCTGAATAAAATTATTCCTTCTTCTTAGTTCGATAAAGCTAAAAATACTGAAACATATTAAACGATGTCAATTTAATAGGTTCCTTCCAAAACCTCCTGGATAAGTGAAATAAAAAAAAAACTATGAATCTTTGTGCTACGTCTGAACGAGAGTACCTTCTCATTTGATTCTTATTAGAAAAATGTAATGGTCTTTTTTATATTTAAATGAAAAAATATGCAACAGGTCATTTTTCTCCTTTATAAAAGTGTTTCATTATCTCAGAAGCCCGAACAAATGTGGAAAGAAGTCCATAAGGACAAAAGGACAAAAGGCTTTCTCCAGTAAAAAGAAGATTTAGTGACCTCTGGCGTAAGCGCGAGCAAACCATGCAGCAAAGAAAGGCTGCTTCATTATTATTCCTGCGCGAATATAATGTATTCGGGGAATTATTTATTTGCAGAAACGCACGAACATGTTGGAGGTTTCGTTTCTAAACAGCTTTGTTTTAAAGTTCCCTCAACTAAGTACGAACACCGAAATCATAAACAATGGATTCAATGATGTTTAATGTAACAAGAACGCCAACTAAAAGGTATTACATTACACGAAATATTTCAAAGGGTGTTCGTTTTGAACAAGACAAAATTCGTTGTCGTTAATAAATACTGACGTTACTTTCATTTAATAGGAATTTACAGATAAACCATCCGGCGTGAAGTATCTCCTAAAAACGTTGTCAAAAAATATTACGTCGCCAAGAAAAACAAAAACCAAAAGTAAGCTGAAAAGCGAAGCGAACGAAGAGATAACAGCTTTAGATGGCGGTGGAAAAACTAAGGTTTGTATGTAGCGAAACGTGAAAGTTTGCGACACGAGAAGGGCGGAGGAAGAGCAATAATAACGACCCTTATCATCCTGCGCGCTGACTGATAAGCGACGGAAATGATTCCGCCTGGCAAGGCATCTCGTGCTTCTGCCTTCCGAGCAATTACAATAACGTTTAAAGTTGAACGTATAAGCTGCCTTAACGCAAAAATATTGCTGTATGATGAACTCGTATATTTCGACACGAAAAAAATCTAAATAATTTTAAAAGAAACACACTGTACACGAAGTTTCGTAGATTTCAATTTGTTAATTCTGAACAGTTTGGGTTTCTTCTAGACGTTAGCTTCAGATCATTAAAACGCAGCAACGAATTCCGACTTGGAAAACACAAGTTTCCGAAAGGAAAAAGGATGATTGATTTACCCCTTCGTGATGAAATAGCGCCTTTTTAATTTCCGGATACACAATTCTTTGTTTCCAACCGTAAAGCAATCTTCAATAAATCACGTGAAACACCGAAGGCTCCATCACCAATACATCTTATACATATATGAAATTCCGTATCATTGTGAGTCTTTGGTGTAGGGAGGCGCAGACAGATATTGAATATAATTGATGTTTCGACAGATTATTTTCATAAATCAAAAATACCAACAGACTCTTTAAAAATAACTTACTTATGACACGCGTCTGGAAAAAGTTAATTCACGTAAAGCCTCAATTTGTTTAAAAAAAAAATCGAACGCATCTCTAATTTAAAAATTTTAAAAATTCATGAGACGTGATTTACTTTTAAGAAACCTAGTTATTAAGGCTCGAATTCATAAACAAAACTTACGCTATGCGCTCGATAATAATTCGCTAATAATTCATGAAATGTACACACTTCACGTGTAATGGACGCACAACCAACAAGGATTTAACAGTTTATGAATTACATTCCGTAAAAGACATCTTAGCAGCGCATAAACACATATTCGCAATGTTTTGGTGAACGCATAGTGTAAGTTTTGTTTATGAATACGGACCTAATTCTTTTAAGATTCTTTATTTAAATTTGTAAATATTTCACCTACTTAATTGTTGTAGTGTTTATTTCATTAATGAAAAATGTGAATTTCTTTTTGAAAATCAAACCAATCCAACTGGAAGCTAATTCAAACATGGTCGACGGCCGCAGAAGCCTTCAAGTTCCGACGTGTTATTTGTGTTACAATTGATTGATGAATTAAGTGTTAATATGACGTTATCCAAGACATGCATTTAAATTCCGACGCCTACCCTAATTCATTTTTATATTGATCGCTTGTTACTACGATATTCAAAATATTCGTGTTTGTGGCTTAATAATGTAATTGCGGTCTCAAATTTTTACAACATTAAAAGTACATGGGGCCAGATCAGACGTAAGTACAGTTTAAAATGCTTACTGCTTCTTCATTGAATGTTCTAAGGGCGAAGTTTGCATGCAGGAGAGTACCATACCTTATTTTCTAAAATCGTGTAATACATACTTGAACAAATTCAGTCTGCATTAAAAAGGTAATAAAAAAAAGTACCAGTTGCGACTTAATACAAGAGGGATCGTATAAAAGTTTCTCAGAAGTTGGCTTGAAAAATTGAAGGAGATTTTCAGGCAAGTTTTACGTGACGTTAAAGTAAGCACCTTGTAACTTCCGCTTACATGACTTTTATAAACTAGTAAGTCTATGTATATGTGAAAACGTACCGTACTTTCGAACTTAAACAATATCCTCCATTTAAATGTCAGACGTATTAATAATAACTTCCTTCTGAACATTAATGGGTTAACCTTTCGTTGCGGTTATGCTATAGATCTACGTCAGATAGGTAATAAATTAATTCTTAATGGTCAAATGGCATGAGGAGCGTAAAAATGTTCCTTTCTTTTTCAGGTTTAAATAAAATTTATGTAAGAGTAAGATTCGGTGGTTTCTATTTTCGTTTATTCATAATTAAAAAAAAAGAAAATAACTTAATGGCACATTACGCTTGACACCGTTGTTGGTGATGTGATGAAAAACCTTCCGAGAGGTATTTTGCTGTACACACCCTTTCCACTCAGACGGCAAAGTTCAACTAAATCAGATTTGCACGATTTACTTAGCAACTAGTTCAGTGTTGCGACATGAATCATAATATAATTCTTTCTTTTAACATTTTTTTCCCTTTTAGATGAGTGCTTATGATTTAACTTAACTAACAGACAAAGACAAATGGGCATGCTTATAATGTTTCACTAAACTTTAGTAGCACCAATAATCATTTGAATGCAATGGCTAATAGCGCTACTAAAATTTAGTGTAACTTTATAAGCATGGTCCAAATTGTTTAATTCAGAAAGACAATAAACACCCTTCATAATGTATATCCGGTTCTTTTGAATATGAAACGCATAAAAGATATTCATTTCAATGAATGCGCGCCTGAAAAAAGTGAACGCGCCGCCATGAATAAATTTTAAACCGCTCCTGTACATTATTTTGCAGGCACGCTCTGAATACGTATGTGAAATAAGGCCATATTATTATTTTTTTTTTTGAATGTGTTTTCTACGAACCTCGCCGCATTACACGAGAACATCAAGAATGAGATTCAATCTTTCTCGACGCTGAAGTATCTGAGTTTGAGATCGCTTCAGATACTTAAACGTTACCATCAATTTCTTCCAGTATATTCAGGATCAAAGTGTGATATGTCACGCACTAACATCATGTATTGTATGCATACATCTCCAGACTTACCAAAATCAATCATATAACGCTCGCATTTTTCTAGTTACGTAAATTCACTATGTGAATCGACTTTTTGTTCGAGAAATAGTAGTTTGTGAACATTGTGGAGACTTATTTGGAAGTAAATACAAGTATACAAGCCCCCGTTACTATACAAATGGGTATCAAATGTCTACAGGCAGTAAAATCAAATTAAAGCATTAGAGCTTTTGAAACAATGCCCCCGCCCGGTTCGAATGGATTCACTGTGCTATAGACAGGATTAATCGGAAACACGTCAGCCCAACGTCCCGGATAATTACAAAACGCAGGCGAACGATGTTCGGTGTCACGCAATTATACAAACAAATATAAGCAGGAAACTTTGAATGTAGTTAAATAATAAATTTGATGACGCGTGCACCGAAATTAGTGACATTTAGCTTTATTCATAACTAATGACGAAACAGCTGCCGGCATAAATTGAAGAGAAACTGTAGTGGTGGCGGTAATTTTAGTGACGGGCCAGAATATAATAAAAGGTGCGTGATAGAGCATCGGCATGTTTGTGCATTAATAAATCCCAGGCTTTGAATGTTTTAAGCCATAGCCACGCCGTTACTTTTCATCGTTACATTTATTTACACGATGCTATTTTGCGTCGAATAACGCCAGAACTTCATGGGCAAAAATGGGACTGCTAAAATTAGTTGAATTACTCAGCACAGAACGAAATGCATGTTATTGTACGTGATCGTTAGCAAATCCGTCAAAATATTATAGTCATGATTACATCCGCTGCAAGTGTCACTGGTTTCCACTAATTAAATTTATAATACGTGCAAACATGGCATGTGTATTTTTGGTTTCATGTTTTACGAGGGTAGACATCAATAATTTCAACTTGCTCACAGGATCAAGATCATTAAATCCAATGCCTCATTATTCTTTAGTTGAATAGCCCTAATATGATTGGGGTAACTGCTACAATTATTACTTGAGTGGCCTATAATAAAAATGAATTTGACGATACTGATTCTGTTTCCATTCGAGTTACTGTTATCATTCCAAAAATAATCTAATTGTCACTGATCATAGGTACAGATATGGACATTCAATTGTTCAACTCAATAATAGCATGAAACTTTCACAACGATACAGTCAAAGTTACTATACAAGATACAAACAAATCACAAGTACAGTTGAACAACACAAAAAATATAATAATTAAAAAAAAAAAATCTCAGGGAGACTAGAATTTAGAAAATAAGAGTCAGCCAACCTAAGTGCATCAAACATCAGTAATCTAGCATTAGAAAATTCTGGAATTATTAGCCTGTAAGTTCATTAATATGACAGAAATTTTTCTCAAGCAAGTAAGTTTTCAGCGAAGTTTTAAATTTGGTAAAGTTTAATTGCTTAATACATTTTGGTAAGGCATTGAAGGAAGACCTTAATGGCTTAATGAACTCCTTGAGTAAAAAATGTGGATTTGTGTTTAGGTATGCCGAAATCATTACAAGTTCGAGTATTCATATTTGAGTAAAAATGATAATTTTGAGTGTTCATTTTGTTTCAAGAAAATAGCCAGCTCATACATATATGTACAGACTTGCCAACGGCAATATACTTATTTATTAAAGGTCTACTTGGTATTTTCATAGGCACTCAGCAAATTACTCTAACAAGTCTTTTTTTTGTAAAAGAAATATATTCCTAAAGCTAGGAGACGATCCCCAAAACATTAGCCCATACCGCAAAATAAGAAGTTTTTAACGAGTTCTTTCCAAGTAAGATTGGCATCCACCAACGGACCAAGAAAGTCGACACTGTCAGATGTCGGTAAAGATTTGTTGTTATGCTTAATATAAACACTATTATCTGGTAATCTTTTGTTGAATGTGACAATCAAATAATGTTTGTTTAGAAGAAGTTCGTTATTCCTGCACCATTCAGCCATCTGTTGAACAACTGTGGTAACCATAATCGAAATAGAAGCAGCTGATTCATTAGAAATTCAATGAATTCAATTCAATGACAGTGGTGTCATCGGCATATTGTGAAAGTGCACAAGAATTTAATGATAAGGACAAGTCATTTACGTAAATTAAGAATAGCGTAGGTCCCAAAATGGACCCCTGCGGAACGCCGCGGTGTACTGGAACTTCTGAAGATGGATAATCTTTAACCAAGCTATTACATTCTGAAGTTAATGAAACAATTTGATTCCGGTGGCGGAGATAAGATTTGAAAATATTCAAAGATGTGCCCCTAATACCGTATGCTTCCATTTTACTTAAGAGGATTTGGTAATCTAAAAGGTCGAATGCCTTGGATAGATCAAAGAAAATCCCGGATACATTAAGACTTTTATCCAGATTGTGATAGATACATGTTAAGGTGTTATAAATGGCATTCTTGGTGGAGGAATTGGCTATGAAGTCAAACTGTTCCTCATTTAATATTCCAAATTTAGCTAAGTAGGAAGTTAATCTTTTTATTTAAAACTTTCTCGAAGATTTTTCCGATGGAGGGTAGTAATGAAATTGGACGATAGTTATTGATGTTACAACGGCTCTCTTTTTTATGAATGGGTATTACCGTAGCGCATTTCAATTGTATGTATGTATGTAGCGTATTTCCTTATTATTGCTAAGGATACAAATAGATATTATGTTCAAAATTGAACTTTAAGGAACACTCATGATGCGAATATTATATTACTGAAGTGATGACTAAATGATTCAATTAAATAATTTGGATCGGTAATTTTCTGTCCAGTTTCAGAAAATATTTCAAGTTCGGATTCCTTATGTGAATTTAACAATGGCCTAAGTAGTCTTGGATTTATTGGATGATAGTTAAATCTTGTTATCGAAATACTACATTTTGGCCTCCCTAATAGCGGCACTATAACATTTTTTTTGAGCTTTATAAAATGTTTTTCAAGTTAACGTATTTGTTTTTTAATGAGTATGTTCATATTTTTAAGGTTACAAGCAAGGTGACGTAGTGTGTTATTATACCACGTTAGATTAGATTCATTCCTGATGTTCATTTTCTGCTTAGATAAAGGTAGACAAGCATTAAATAACTCAATCAAATGAATACTATTTCATAAACAGTAAAACCAGCTGAGTATAAAAACCTTTGATTTAAAAGCCAGCGCTGATTCAATTTTTTCCTCAATACGGAAATAATGAAATTTACTTGGAAGAAATCGTCCATGAATGAGGTAAATAATAGTGGCCTTAAAATGCTACCCTGTCGGACTCCTTTTTGTAATCTCCAGTTCATAAAAATGAGTTGTTTCTTTTTCAATTTTATTTCAGGCTCCAAATAATTAAATCAATATCAATCAATCATTCGAATGAGAATGACCTCGGAATTTTTTTAAATTAAAATAGTTTTTGTTTTACATCTCGAATGAATACTTCAGTTGGAAATTGAGACAGGAAAAAATCACAAAATGCTGTGTGTGTGGTTATTTCAACATTCGATAATTTCACATTAATAGCCTACTCACTATTATAAAGCTTTTATGTTACATTTTGACAAGCATTTATATTACATTAACCAACCCACATTTTGTACGCCCACGTTGGATACGTGGCCACCTCATAAAAACCAGATCATCCCATCTTCATGCGCAGTCGATAATAAAATATTGATCAAAATGCCTGTTATATTTAACAAAGGAGAAGTGTGCGTACTTAATTGCATTGAATTACTTGTGCAGGAATAAAAAAAATATATATTTTAGAATTAGCTTTTTATTTAGAACCACACTTTTTCGTATTACATAAAATACGTTCAATTCTTAAAAAGTGGCAAGAGTGGCAACAAGAAATCAGGAACATTGCCGGATAAAAAAGTAATGAATCTGAATTGACTATTTAAATTCAAAGAATTAAAATTTGAATGAGAATTAAATTTTGAATTTGATTAGTGGCACTAATTTCAAATAGTAATAACACAACTAAAACTAAATTGAAATACCATTAACTATTGCCAAGGCGGAGATTAATCTAAAATCGATGTCGGTTGCATGCACTATTGTTTGCATGGATAAAGCAACTTGCGCACAACATCGACAATATAATAAATGGAGCAAAGACAAAGTAATTTGTTTTCCACAATGAAGAAATTTGTACTTGTTGCAGCAGCATGCCTAACCAATTAATTTCGGAATAAAGCTCAATTTTTTAGAAAGCAAACCTAATTTTGACTCATATATTTAAAGGAAAAACCGTGTTAATCTCAACGGTTCTCAAGCGGTGGTATGATTATTACTTGCACTCAATCACTTGAACTTGGGTCTTTGGAGAATTTCATGAGTTTTGACAACGCGAAAGGATATGATCTACAAAAGGGGTTAAAAATAATACACGCTTAAATTTACATTTAACCAAAATAAATTTACTCCGTTAAATAACAAAGCCTTTCTCGCGTAAACAACGTCCATTATTCCGGAAACCACAGAAAATAAGGGAGTCATTAAAAAATCCATAAATATCAAGTTCGCACAACGAAACAGGAGAGTTATCTTTTCACATATTTTAACGAGATTTCTGGCCGAGGTCGATATCCATGTGCGACGTTATTAAGCCTTAATTGGCCTATTAATTACACGTTAGATTAAAATACGATTGGCTTCGATATTGTGACTGCGTTTAGTTGCAACCGCACGAGTGACGTATTAATACGGTTGAGCGGGTCGACAGTTACTGGGTTGATAAATAACGACCAATGAAACTTGTAAAATTTGTTGCATTTATGTCTGGGCGATGAAAAATAACGGCAGCCGCGACATAAATAATAAAGCAGCTTGTAAATGATGGGCTTCAATTTTGTTAGTGACTGTGCTTGGTTTGGTCGTAACGGGGCGAGAGACAAATAGTTTAGTTCAAATTTTCCTACTACAATATTCCATTTCTAAAATGGTTTTTATGGCTGGACAATAATGATTACTTCTACTATTAGGATACTCAGTCGAATACTGAACTGCCCTGTTGTAAATCAGTTTATTACTGTCAGAAAGCTATGCTCTTCACGAGATCCGGTTGTAAAATTTTAAAATTGTACTCAAGAAAATGAAATAGTTACAGTTTTGTGCAAAATGTGACGTGGATTCATTTAGAAATATTTTGAATTCTTTACAGGTTCAAACGCTGCAGTGGAACGCAAATAGAAAGCGATTGGTTTCAATTCTGTTAGTGTGTTTGGTCATAACTGTTCGGGAGACAAATAACGCGGTTCAAGCGGGTCGACAGTTACAGTTTCAGGGAAGGGTTTGTAAATAATTGGAAATAAAACTCACTAAATCGCATCCCTGTGTAACAGTGAAAATGAATCCAATCCAAAAAAAGAAAAACATCAAGATTTATGTGTCTGTTAAAACCCTTTAAAAATATTGTTACCTGTTTAAAGTTCAATGAAATATTGGAATGTATACAATCAAAAGATTTAACTTTTTTCTTTATAATTAATCATAAATCAACCTGATACAAGCTTCCAAGTTTCACTTCTAATTTATTGTAGATTTTCTATATAGCAACAATGACCTGAAACATTAAAATCTACTATAAAGTGAAACTGATCCCTCAGAGGTAGTTCTGCTAAAACTACAAAAGTTTTATATTTACTATCAAATGCAAATTTTCATCTGAAAATAGATTACGTGCAATTATTTTAAACATGCAAACCTAGTTAGGGGAATTAAATAACTACAACTGCAGTGAAATCGTCGGGGTGAAACCACCGACTCTGTCCCCGATTTGCAGTTTTGTTGCAAAAATAATTGTCAATCTACTTTAATGGCAACTTACTGAAACTTTCCCAAAACGAGACACGAGCGAATTATACAGAGCAACATGCGACTACGTGTATTTAAATACTACATGGAATAAAGTTTGAACTTTATTAAAATGCAAACAAATTCGTTGGAATTAAGTAGATACTTTCACTATCTACAAGTTTACGTTTAAAACAGTATCACTTTTAGCACCAGCAGCTTTATTCTCTATTGTAACAGTTAAGCTAAGCAGCTTTATTTGTAGCTTCCCTTCGCCCGTCGTATTTTGATATTTCTCGGCGGTCGTAAATATTAGAACCGAAATTCATAAGGTGTCTCAAACGTATAAATTATTCAACGGCGTGTTGAATATACGTACTAGTTAAGATTTATGGCCAAAAAAGTTATAGCATAAAATGGCAAGTAGCAAAAAACATCGAACAGATGTAGTGGAAACGTAAAATTACGTTTTAAAAGAATTTGACACTGCCGTCTCCCACGCAAAAATTACGCAGCTCGTCGGATAACAAATGGCCTGACTCTGATAAAGTGTCATTCCACCATTAAGCTGAATACAAATTAATTTTTCACACAGACGAATTCCACCAGGCTATCGCTGAATAAAAATTCCGCCGCATTTTAAAATGAAAGTCATGTTCCATTAAAGAGAGGGATACTTGATACAGATACCCACCTTGCTATGTGTTATCTTATTGCTCAAATTTCATTAAAATTGATTATAAATGTTATTTATATTAATTAAAGTAATGAAGTTAATGTTAATGTTAAGTTAATGAAGTTTGCTGTATAAACCACAGGACAAAGCATGGAAAATCATAGGAAGAACTGCAAACTAATGTCAAAATTTTTGAACAAGAGGCTTAAGAAAAAAGAAGAAAAATACCTTGATTGAGAATACAGGCCCATGCAATGGAAGAGCAAAATATAGGGATGGGAATGGGGAAATTTATAACAAGTAATTCAAGTACGAGCAAGAAAAAGATTCTGAAAGAAGTTGAAGCAGATATCTTGCGAGTAATGCAAAGGCAGAAATCAGACTAATAAAGAATGTTTCTTGCAAAAAGAAAAGAGTGACCAAGAAAGGATAAAATAAAAAATGAAATTTTCCGGAAAAATTGAGTCAGGAACATAGGCAACTTTGGTAGTTTAAATAACATGAGAACGGTTGATACTAAACCGGTGAATTTTAAGAAATGGGGAAGAGACTCACAAAAACATGGAAAAAGCAAAAACTAAGTAAGAAGTAATGAGGAATGAAATAGGAAGAGACAAAGTGAATAAGGAGATTGGAAATAAAAGGAGACTCCCAGTAGGGAAACATATTTCAAATCAACTCTACAACGAAAGGAAGGAAAGGAAATAAAGAAAAGACTGAGAAACAAAAATGTACGTAATTTTGTTTGTACGATTAAGGTCCAGTTGTACAATGTCAGTTTAAATTTAAGCTGAAGCTTAAACCCATAACAAGGATTACTTCAACAATGCTGAATTGTACAATTGGACCTAAAAGGAATAAGTAAGTGACCGGTCTAAATCGATGACATAAACAAAACTTTATAAAATTGAAAGTCTGAAATGAAAAGATTAAAAGATTTAAAACCTTTTCCTGAATTACAGCCTAATCAATTTTTCCAATGAAAGGAAGAATACTAATGGGTTTTCACTGATCATAACTTTTACTTGGCGTCATCGATAGAACTTGAGGTATTAGATCAAAAACCGAGTTCTGATTCTTCATTCTTCTGCAACTCTTATTTATATGGACCATTTTCGAAAAGATCCATTCTGATTCCTTATTTTTTTTTCTAGAACGGATAAATTAAGAATTGGTATGGAGAGCACATGAAGCAAGAAAATTGGGAAGGGAAAGGAGCAAGCCCAGAAAAACGAGGAAAGGAAGAAACGATAACGGTAGCAAGTAAACAGAAAGCGAAGTGGGGAGGGGTAAGAAAAAAGGGGAAGAAAATATGGAGGAAACTCAATTCCAAAGTAAATTTACCCTGAAAGGTAAAAGAGGACTACTATAGGTAATGAAATACAAGGAAGCAAATAAAGAGTCTTTGTTTGATTAAAGTAAATAAAAGCACTTTTTGAAAGCATCAATCCTGTGCTTCTTCCTTCTTCTGAATTAATCCTAAGAAAGGTCTACTTTTCTGACTGAGAAGATGGGTTTTCACTGACCACAATATAATGAGTTCTAAAACTTTTTTTAATGTTTTATTCATACGGATGATTTTTTAAATGAGCCACACATAAGATGCCCTTTCTTACTTTTAGAGAGTATTCTTACTTACTATTTCAAACTCACTTGGATTTCGTTTAAAACATAATTTCCTACATTATTTTGCAGAATTTATAATTAATAATTAACGAATTCAGGACAATAATCTGCTGCAGTCTTTGCAAAGCCAAGAAACGGGCTGAAAATATATTCTAATAATTGCACTTTAAGTGAAACAGATGTGGAGTAACATAAATATTCTAATTTGCCAAAAGTCATTAAGTTTGTACGTAAATGCGTCCGCACTGTGAATTTAAGTCATTAAATCTCTATTGAAAAGGCAGATATTGTAACTGTATGTCATATTTATTTATTTTTAATTTCAGAATCTTTTATTTTCGTAGTTTTGCTTTAATTTCTGAATACATCACAAATAAGTTAGAAGCTATGTTCAAGAATATGTTATTAAACGTTTATTAAGGAGTTAAAGTAGTACAAAACTGAAAGTAATGCATATTTATCTAAATTATTATGTATGCGAAATGTTTTTTCAAAGAAAAAAAAATGACTCGTACATTACAAATAATGGGTCTATAAATGGAAATTAGAAAATTTTGGCACTGAAAAACAACCAAAATGTTTTGCATCAACGGCTAAAAACCTCATTGTGCATTACACAAAAACATAAAAGCTCCAGTGATTTCATCAACACAATGCATTTTGCCAGGTTTTATGGCCGCTACAAAAAAAGGCTTCGAAATTTATTATGTTTTCTCCGCCAAATGAATTTTCACTGTATCCGAATTTAAAGTCATTTCTAAGCCTACAAACAGATTTTATCTAAAAAATAACGAACAAGAAACCTCAAATTACAGAGAGAGTAGGATTTGAGTAGGCTCGTAACGTTGAAAAAATACGGTGAACGTCTGGATTAAAAAAAAAAAAAACAGTTTAACTGAAACGCGAGCACCATAAACAAAGTTATTTTAGTTGTAAATGTTTAGTGCACAGGATGATCTTTGACTACACGCCAAAATCGAATTAGTCAAATCTAAATCGTGCGGCCTTCAATTATTGCCGACGATGAAAACCGCTGAAATATTTTCAAGCCGTCCTCCTACACGATAGTAAGTAGAACATTTATATTTTTAATATTGTTTCAAATTATCGTAACATCCTGTTTATTTCAATGATGTCAAATTTTCATTATTTACTAATAGTACAAGGTTATTCTGGATGCAACAGCCGCTTGTCAAATGATTCTGCGATTATTTACGTAAATCAATGGCTCATACATAATTCACCACCTCCTTCAATATTAATACGTATTTAAATAATAAATGCAACGATTGTGAATGGAAGGATAAGCAAGCTATTTTGTATAACATCCTCGGGCAATAAACGGTTAAAAATCAAAATTTATTTTTCTCTACAAAAGCGATGGCTGGCACTGCGTGGAAAATCTCATATTTCAGCTTTCGGGACGTTTAATTCTCAGTGTGCACATTCGTTTTCCTGTGATAACATTTTGGATATTTTTAACCACAATATTAAACGTCTGTCAGCGATGAAATATTGATGGACCAACGTACCGGTGAATTTATGCAATGCAATGCATGCCTACAGGTTATTTGTTCGAAAATAACATACGAAACCAAAGTAACTTTTGATTCAATAGCGGAAAAAAATTCAAAAATTCTAGATCTGTACGTCAATAAATGATGTTTGTTCTAAGCTCAAATCTCTTTTATCACAGGTGCCTGAAATCTAGTCACATGTTATATTGTCATGAATTTGAATTACTTACAATTTAGTTAAAATATTATATTATCATTATCAAATTATTATTTTGGAAACAAGAAAACGCAACTATAAAGAGTGTAATCGAATTCACTTAACTGCAATCACTATTATATTGATACACAAGAATAGAAGCCAAGTTATGATATATGTATGTATGGGGCAAAGACCAATAAACTCCGTAAAAAATAATCTACGTTGACTTTTTACAAAAAACGTTTGAGAAGTACTAGTGTGATTTAAATGATCGAACTGAACGAATTTTACTATTATGTGCAATAAATAATAGAGCAGTAAACCCGCAGGTATAATAATAATAAGTGATCAAATGAAAAATGAATTAGAGTTGGCGTTGTAACTAAACACACATGTTTGCATTTAGTTCATCGAAGGTTACGTCAGTCATTTTGACGTTTCTACAAAGCAAAAATTAAAGCAGATGCGTAAAATGACCACTGTCTGCACCAAGATATTTTGAACAACTGCGTGACTAACATTAAACAACATTTGCGGCGTGTTATTTATGCCACAATTGATTGACAATTGGTATTTATATAACGTTATTCAAGGCATGCATTTAAATTCCAACGCTTACTCTAATTCATTTTTACATTGATCACTTGTTATAATAAACGTTGAGGCAAGTCATTGATGATTTTCGTACAAATTAATACGGAGATTAGCAGTTAGTGACACATAAGCAATAAATGAAACACTTACATTATATTTTTTTGAAATTTTGAAGTCTTGACTGGTAGTTAAATGAGTGAGATATTAGGTCTGTTTGTTATCCTGAAGTGGTGTACACCAATGCATACTTTTTCATAAAATACTCTTTAATGCAACCTTAAATGTTTGTGTGGTATGTCAGTATGGATGTGTATGACTTGTATTGATACATTATCAAAGAATTTAGGCTTCATTAAGGCAAATTTGTAAAAAAAAGTGTGCACTAGTGTACACCAGTGCAGGATAACAAACAGATCTATTATTGGGGATGCAGTCAGTAAAGGTTTAATAAAACTTCTTTAATTTATGTCGAGCTTTCAAGAATGATTATTCTCTTCATCAGGACGAAATATGAAGTTACAAGTAAGACACGTGCATTTCAGGCAAATGGAAGAACAATTCCAAACAACTTTTGTCACATGTGACAAACAAGTTGTAAACGGGACTTAACACGATTAGTTATTGTAGAACACATTAAAATAAACATTAAATTGAGTAAATACGTAATTAATTTACATTGATGACATAGATTTGACTCAAAAATAAATAAAAACACCACAAGTGGTGAGATGTACAATTAGCACGACATTTTAACTTGAATTACATTTTTTTAATAGTATTGAGGGGGACATCCGAACTATCGTCAAAATTGAAACAGGTAAGAAGGTCATTAAGGAGGTTGTTTTTCGCGACTGAACTGTGGTCAGGCCGTGAATCCCGTGACGGGGGTCTAGTGCCCGATTGCACCAACTTTTTAAGCAGAGCTTAAATTTAAGTGGTGTTTAGGCTATGACATTTACTTATGATCAGTTTAATGTCAAATACATTCTGATTGACATTTAAACTTCAACAACTTATGTATCAATCAGAACGTGACTAACATTTTGTTAAATCTATAAATAATGTCATAGTCCAAACATCACTTAAATTTAAGTTCTGCTTAAAAAGTTGGTGCAACCGGGCATTAATCCCTTAATATTTTTGTCGTCAAAATTATATTTTAATGGATCCCAAATATAAAATTATATTAAACTACCTAAATTTTATTGATCCTTAATGTTGCCCACGTTGAAATTCTGACCGCAGTTCGGACAAGGATTACATTCTGCCACGTACATAGAAATGTTTTGACAGCAATTCGGTCACTTTAGAACAACGGACCGCAGTTCGGTTGCACCAGTATTGAGCAGAGCATGGCGAAGGTGGTGGCACTTGACACGGGCGCGAGCGAAAGAGCGATGCCTAAAGAATTGGGTTGTGTTGAAGTAAAAACAAAAAAAAAACACATATAAATTAAACGACAAATTGTTTACAATCAAACAAAGTAATTTTACTGGATAAAATTGAAATTTTTAAAAATAAGAACAAAGAACGTAATGCAAAATCCAAAACTCCAGAGGAATGAGAGATACAAAAGAGACTCTGAGAAAAAGCAGTCGTTGAAAAGAGCAAAGGAAAAAAATGGTGAAAATTGGATACGCTATAATGTGAAGGTGTAAAATGGAAATGGAATAAAATAAAGGTGAAACTGGAAGTAGGGGAGACCAGTGGAATATAACAATGAGGAACATGGAAGAATAGATCTGGTAAAGAAAAAGCACACGAATTAGGACAATAAATTCAAACTTACAGGGTTGACCAAACATGGAAACAAAGAAATGAGGAAAAAAGCACACACATGGAATGTGGGAACTCAAAATCAAGAAGAAAATCTATAACAAACCACCAGAGAAGTGGAAAGTGGAAGTATAGAATAAAAATATTATGAATAAATGGACCGGATATTGTAGAGGTACAAGATGATAGCAATGTTAAATTTTAAAATTTAGAAATTTGTTTTGATTGCAGTAGAATATTTGGCAATCCTTTGAACAGCTGTATGGCTCTTTTCAGGGCCTCTTCAAAAGAAGAATAGTTCAAGTACGTAATACGTACGTAATACAGTATCAAAAAAAAAAAAGATATTTTTACGGGAGATCTCAATACTAAAGTTGATTAGCCTGTGGATTTGTGAGAATAATGGGGAAAATGGCTTAGGAGAAGGAAACTAAAACGGGGAGATGTAATAGTGTTGTGCAGATTGTTTCAGCTTAAAATAAGAACCCTATTCCTTAACAAGAACTGTTATATTACCAAATAAGAAAGCAAAATTAAATAGACCACATTTATATAAGCGAAACTTGGAGCAAGATTTAATGGGCACATAAAGTGAAGAATTATAGAATCGGATCACTATGTTGTAGGTAAATAGATAGATAGATAGACTAAAGACGATCAAAGCAAATATAATAGGAAGACCCAAAAAGGTTCAACATAAAAAAATTGGATAACGCAAGTATTAGAAAGAAGTATAAAAGTTTTATATTGAAAATCACAGTTCCTTTTCTTTTTAGGTATATCGGGTATTTTAGATGCTAGAGAAGAAAACTACATTCGTTTATGTACTGATGTGATTTTGTGAAATGTGAACTTTGAATTTTAACAAATTTGTGTATTTTTTAGAAGAGGATGGGGCGCTAGTTAGAGTTTTGTCACAGGTGCTGGCTTGTCTAGTTACGGCCCTGATATTGAATAATAGAGATTTAGATGTTTCACAAAATAATTCTTATACAGGTAATTCCAAAATATACTGACGGCTTTTGAGATGGAGTAACTTTTTAAAGTTGAACTTAAAAATTATAAACACAACATCTTAATCGACAACTCCAGGAGTTTCTTTACTTAAAAATTGAATGGCCTAGATGGCTTCCTTCTTCTGCTATACATTATTCTAGCCGTCGTACAAAATCATTCATTATTCTGCCCAGCAACTGCAGTGGAATTGGTTCAATATCGTTTGAGCTTTTGAAGATTCTGGGGTCTATTACTGTATGCACGACTTTTAAAAAATCCCCACAAAAAAGAGTCCGAGACTGTTAAGTCAGGGGACCGGGTTGGGAAACATATTACGCAGCATAGTAATGTACAGAAAAGGGCCAATAATTCCTGTGGCTGATACTGATAACACACAGAAGGAAGTCACCTATGCCGTTCAATTTTAAGTAAAGAAACTCCCAGAGTTGTAGATTAAGATGTTATGTTTGTAATTTTTTTAAATTTAACTATTAAAAAGTTATTCCATCCCAAAAACCATCAGTACATTTTGGAATTCCCTGTATAACAAAATTAATTTATCTCGTTAATTCATTGACTTAGGGCCATATGCAACAAACACTTTAATCGAGTTTAAATTTGAGTGACGTTTATGTTGTGATATTTGAAGTTTATAACATTGTGTAAGTCACATTCTAAGTGACGCTTAAAGTTAAGCTGAGTTAATTCGTTCGGTGCATACGGCCATTAAGGAATTAAATTATTAAATCAGTAGTCATGATCCACAATTTGGTTCTTAGTTATTGTAAGGAAAGTTCAGCTTCGCGATGGATTTGTTGTGTCATCTATTTTGCAAACAAATTATAAAGCACAGTGTAGATAAGGTGGGTGAAGTAATTGATAAATACGAGAAAGATTGTTCGCTTAGTGGTACACCAGACAAAGACTTGATATTTATGTGACAGAGTTCTGAAAATAGTGAAAGAGATCTGGAATTCGTGTGGCCTAAACTGCCTAATAGCTATAAAAGGGATACATTTTTACAAAGCCATAGAGTATGTCACATTCTAAAAGTATTATTACGGTGCATTCGTGTGATAGGTCTGTTTTTATTTTTTTAGCTAAACCATGCATATCCGCAAAATTAATTCTCTTGTGTGATGAAGAACTTACAGTATTAATAAGTGAAACTAAATTATTTAATTAAATTAATACATTTTATTACAAATCTGAATTTGAAATACTTTTATATTTTGAAATATCTATCCACAGAGTATAGTAAAAAAAAATGTCTTTGCTTATTTAATATTCAGAAATTAATTTACAAAAGCTCTATTTCTATTAAAGTAAACGCTATTTCAATGATCTATCTTCTTATCGCCTATACATACGTGAACCTCTGCTGAGTTCGTTTCCATCTCATACAATAAGAATATTTTTCTTTTAACGAAAAATAATTTGTTTTAAGTAAGACCTAACGTCATAAAGACATGGTTTACGTACTAACTTTTCGTAATTAAAATTTTAGTTTCAAATTAACTTTACCTATATGAAGTAAAGAGAACGAATTGCTCGAGGAAAACTGTAAAACGAATTTAATTTGTGCAGAACAATCGCAAGAGCGTAAAATGTTAGTAAGGCAACACTCGCTGCAGCGCAAAACAATTTGATTAATGCGTTTTGCTTTATACCCCGACGTTCTTGCTTTTACATAATTACCGCAATTGTTAATTTAGTATTACATAATTTATTAACGGACTCGAAATTAACGCCAACATGAGAAAAAAGAGACCGAAATGTAATGGAAATTAACACCGCCCGCGCACCATTAATATTAAAACAGGCGCAATCCGGTCGGAATTAGCGGCATAAACAATTAGGGATTTATTTGCTTAAAACGTAGAAATTAATCGCAACCGCAAACCGATACTGCGGATGTTAATTAACGGCAAGTTTCTAGCAGCTTACCATTTAAAAATCGATTACAGCGAACGGAATGACGATACTTTTCAGCGTTGTCAAAACAAATCGATGATTTTATGTGATGTAACTGATGTAAGATGATATTCAGCATTAGTGCACGCAAAAATCGTTAGAGCAATGTCTAATAAACTTAATGGAACATCAAAAGTGCATGAAATTCAATTAGTAAAATATGTCAGATTTCAAATTGCACAACATCTATCAAATGTCGAAGGAATACTTTGGCTGTCGCTGAAGTTTGTTATTACAACTGCCGCAATTACGACGTATTACAAGAATAACATGGCTAGTGTTTACATAAACTGAAAAGTAAAGAATGCAAACTTCTACAGTTCTTGTCTCCACCATACATATTTAATAATAATAACATTTTCGATTTTACATAATGCGCCAGCCTCTAAATCTAACCAACGACCTATTTTTAGAATCTAAACTGAAACTATTTATTATGATGTTTGTTCCTATAAATTTCAAAATTATTAATTAACACAATTGAAACTTGCAATTCTTAAGGGAAAACAAAATCGTAAAATAAAATAAAAACCACAACATAAAGAAGATTTACTTCTTACTGAAAGCTCCGAAAAGCATTGCAAATGAACCTTCGTACGGTCTTGCAAATACACGTCTGAAAAGAAGCTTAGTTTGACCTCTAACCTTGCTAACACCCGTAAAAGATGAGCTGCGCAAAGTTAATAAATATTTATAATTTCAAAATCAATTCATATTTTATGGACGAATACGTCATATATCTTCGTTACGAAGGAAACGAGAAAAATGAAACAAACTAAATAGTACCAAGTAGTACAGTGGATATCCCCATCATACTTGTTACAAAGACGTGTTGCTCCAATAAATATGCATCTCTACGAAATAAGAGCACGGAAATCATGCTTTATATTCACCGCATTCGTGTAGGAAGAATAACGAATTACACATCAGAGGAATGTGGGCTGTAGCCATTCTACGTGGGAAAAATAAAACATGCTATTTCTACTCGATAACGCTGGGGGAATATTGAAAAGTTTCATAGCCCCTTTTAAATGCACTCTATAGTTGAAGAGCGACCGTTGTTTCGTACAAATACACGCAGATAAATAGCGGTGGAAAAAGCAAGCGATTCTTGCAGCTTCATTCTGTTTTATGTTACGTTTTATATTCCTACAAACAACTGCATACATTGTATCAAATAACTTTACAGAGCAGCACTAAATGAAAAGAGGTTTACAAAAGAAAACACAATTTTCATTTTTCAATAAATGAAGTTTTGTTTATTCACAACTGAAAATGTGTTCCATTGCAACAATTCAATTTATTAATATAATAAATAATTCCTTGACATAATAACTAACTCTGTGCGTTATAATGAAAATACTAAGGCATTAAGCAAATAAGTGTTGGAAGAAAAACTCGTCCTTTTTGTTTCTCTGGCATAAACCATACAGTAGTAGCATAAATATTTGGAAGGAAGCCTTGTATATGTGTATGCGTACCTATTTTCATACGCTCTCTTTGAAACGGTATAGTTTTTCAAAAATAACATTAGAGAGTAAAATCTTGTCAAATGTAATTCTTAAGAAAACGGATTAGCTTTAGAAACAGACGGCCCGTCTAAAAATAAAAGTGTGAGATATGGCGCCTACATTTTTCTTGGATAAAGCGGATACCAATAATTTTAGCGAAGACGTCTGCAGAAGTCGTTATATTTAGCAACAGGAAGTACGAGAAATATCGTGTATAGAATGCATTTAAATTATCGAAGAAATTGAACCAAATCTTGTATGTAAAAAAAAGGATAGTCTAAGACTTTCCGAATCCGCTCTCTGGTTATAATTATAGGTACGTCCTATACATGATTTTAAGAGTTACATTTGCTGGTGTAATCTGTCTGTAATTAAAAATCAACAAACGCGTCAAGTAATAGTGTGAAGAGAGCATGCTTCCTTCCACATTAACGCTTTACGTTGAGCGGTACTTCACATGATCAAAGGCTTTCATAACCAGGATTAATTAAGTTTCTAATTCCGTTAGTACACAAACTCATTATATTGATATAATGAATGTGTGTTGTCAATGCAAGTCGAACGTCATCTTCATCTTAAAGAAACCACGCGAAAGATAAACATTTAAACACGTTTCAAAAGAAAGTTAATTTGGGAAAATTAAAATAGCAAAAGTTTAAAAAAACTATAAGTATCAGATTTATCTTTACCGAATTTTATTTTAAGAAAATCCCTATATAAAGTATTAAAAAGTTACCAAAGAGGAGACGCATACAAACCAACACAATCTTTGGGCGCGAATACACGGATCACTTTCAATAGTCGAGGTTGATCGTTAAAAGAGGTTCGATGAGGATCGATCAATTTTGTTAAATTGTCCCAAAAGTAAATATTCATTATACAATGCGTTGAATATATTTTTTAAATTAGAGAAGTCTATGAAAAGTAAACTAAGTCGTAGCTTAAATGAAATTAACTTATGTCAAAATTGAAATGTCAAGATACATTTGACGATAGTAGAAAAAATCTTCCCTTGAATACATAAGGCTCTGTTAAAACTCTTTTAACATGATAACGACTAATTTCAAATGCCCTTGGATTGCTTGCTGACCCATGACTATAGTGTTCAAGAGCGTTTAAACAACTAACAGATTTGACAGGGGTCAGAAAGCAAATGTCAGAATAAAAGTTTCGAATCAAGCTAAGACTCTGATTTTGATTTTCATAGCCTCTCCTTATCTAAAAAATATATTAACGCATAGTACATGGTAAGGAAAACAATACGAATACAAATACTTATAATTAGTGAAAGTGGAAACATATCCAGTGGCTCAGAAAACAGCAAATGAAAATTTACAGGAATGTAAAAAATCAAGATTTATTTCTAAAAAAAATATACCTCACGTTATTAGCGCATGCATTTCCTGCATACCTACGTGAAATAAATCAAAACTGAAGATTTATTGCTTCAAAAAAATGCTAAATTATTTAGGTGGTATATTTTAAGACTACCGGATAATAAACAGGTGCGTAGACAGATTAAATGGTATATAAATTCCACCACAGTTTATACATTATCACAGTTATTTATTACAAATATTTTTCAATGCCGGTTATTAGGTGAAATGCAGCGCGATAAATTTTCAGAGAAACATCGATCAATTTCGAAAATATATGAAGTCGAGGGAAGTTGGGTAAAGAAAATTAATAAGAAAAGGATACATTTCGTGGCAATCTTTCAAGGTCAATCAGAAGTAGGCGCAATAGAGACCAACTTTAAATGGTAATATTTATGTCGAGTTGGTTATCATTGCACAAGATTTTCAAAAAGAAACATATTTTACTTAAGCAAATGGACAATTATCATTAGTAAAAAAAAATATCAATTTTACCATGCGCCAAATTCAAACATGTGAAAATATTTATTTGATGTTTCGCCTTAACAAAGCGACTAATTTTTCATGTTACCTTTTTACGAACAAGCATATTCCAGGGGGTTTATTCTCGAAATGGAGAGAAGTGATCGCTTCTGAAAATGACGTCAAAATGACGCATTTTTCGAGAGATTTGTATAGTTTTATACGAGAGTCTACGTCATTTTGACGTTACTCCCGCACAACGAACCCACTTTCGAGAATAAAGCCCCGGAAGTTAAAAGTCAAGTAACAAACTTATGAGGTAAATCTGCCCATCTCTTTTAAATCGATCACTAATCAACGCTTCTCTGTAAAATTGGACAGATTTTCAAGAAATAATAAACCACAACCTCAAGGACACTAGATAGGAAAGTAATTTGATTTCTTTTTAAATTGTATTACCAAATTACCATTACTCTAAGTTGATTTTTAAAAATTTTAATATTGAATTAGCATTACTGATTTTTAAAATTTTATTTTTAAATTGTCTTTCCTACTAAATTCTCTCGGCCCCTTGTGTACTATTTATTTTTGAAAAAGCAGTCAAATCCATTTGGCGAAACTTTTAACGATTTTGTCGATGGAATTAATTTACAAATTAATTGAGTAAATTTTTAACCAACAATAAACTACATTAATTACAATTAAAAATTATATTACTGGCAATATAATTGCTGCACAGTTAATTCATTTTCTTATATGCTGTTTTTTTTTTTTTTGAAATTTTAATTTAAAATTTTGTGGGGTTGTGGGGGCTCGCACATTGCCCAGCGACAAACGAAAGACGTCATGATGACAAGATAACAAAACGTTAAAATGACAGTTGCCGAAAACGTCAAATTGACAGACATCGAGGAACGTCAGATAAACCAAATTCGGGCGTAGCGTCACGTAGACATTTAATAATAATAATAATAATCTTTATTGTCCAATAGGAAACCCAGAAGGACACAATATAAGAATCGACTTAATAAATAGTACGTTAGAAAGTAACACATATTAAACTAGATATAACATAATATAAAAAAATGTGTACAGGAATATTTAACAACAGTGAATAATAACAATGAATCATAATAAAGAACATATTAAAAATTATCATAAGGAACACCTTAAATAAATAACTACGCATTAACCATGGCTTTAATAATATAGCTTCTAAAGAATCAAAAGAAAAATCAACTGTTAGGCTAATTTTGTTGATTAGAGAACACATTCTATAAAATGGTGATTTAATTAATAAATTCGTATTCGGATTAGGCAAGTAAAAAAATCTCACATGACCTAGAATTATATGACGGTACTTTAAATGTCAAACAACTCAGAAGCTTAGGACAATTAATGTTATTGTTTAGCAATTTATAAATAAATTTAAGGTTGGCAATATTACGTCGGGATTCTAGTGTATGAAGATGAAATCTTTCCAAGAGAACATTATTGTTAATACCTTGGGGAGGAAACGAACCATCCAACTTCCAACACAGGTATTTAAGAAACTTTCTTTGGATGTTTTCGAGCGCATTGATATGAATATTATAGTAAGGACTCCAAACAGGTGATGCATACTCAAGTTTTACTCGAACAATTGATTCATAAAGCCTTAACAATGAGTAACAAAGTAATTTACGTAACAAGTAACGATGACGATCGTCGCAAATAAACAAAATTAAGGCCGCCCCTTGACGGATTAAAATAATTCGATCATGATTGACTCGCAAATAAAATCGCATTCTCAAATTTGGTCGCTGAGACAAAAACAAAACACAAAAAGATTGCCCCCTGACGAATGAATACAGCTCTGATTATCGGTGATTCGTTTACACCTTTAGATCAATGAAGCATAATTACTTCACCCCCACTACTAAAAAGCCCTACAAAAGCGAGAGCACAGACTGTTTTAGCTTCAGTTGATCCTGTGCACTCAAGTATCTGGAACACTCATCCAAAGCCTCCCGTATATCAATTGTCAGGAGCTACACACACAATCCCTTCCGTGCAAATCATTGTCGGAAGCCTCTTGTACATTAATTCTCAGGAGTAAAACACACTTCCGTGCAAATCGGAAGCACATCCAACGCCTGCCGTGCATGCAGAGCGCCGTACACATTTTTATTTATTGATTTGATATTAGTTATCCGTCTATTATTAAAGTTCAAATGGTGTTGAAATAAAATTATATACCGGAACACGCCCACAGTTTAAATTTATTTTAGATAAAACTAAAAGAAAATGGCATTATTTCCAAAAGTGCAGAAAATTACGAGTAGTGTGAAAAAAGTAATGAGACTGATTTTTTATCTACCAAAGTTTTTATTTTTTTCACACAACAATATTATCCCCTTCAAAGTAGTTCCCTACGGCAGCTATACACCGGCGAAGTCGTTATTCCCAGTCTCGGTAGCAGCGCTGAAAGGCTTCAACTGGTAGGGCCTTTAACATGGCGGTCACATTCTTTTGAATGTTCTCCAGAGTCTCAAAATGACATCCTTTTACGACATTTTTCAATTTCGGGAAAAGAAAAATGTCACAAGGACTTAGATCGGGGGGTTGGGGAACAACAGGAATGCCTTTTGAGGTCAAAACTTCCGTGATGGAAGTGGCCGTGTGACATGGGGTGTTGTCATGATGAAGCATCTACTTGTCTGCAACGTCCTGTCTCACACGAATCACCCTTTTCCTGAGCCTTCGAAGGACATCGACGACGGTCTGATCTCACAAGAGCTCTCACATGTTCGACGTTTTCGTCGGTTTTTGAAGTTGAAGATCTCTCTGAGCAAGTTTATCCTCAACGTGTTCTCGGCCTTCCAAAAATGATTTGTGCCAGCGAAAAACTTCTACTCTTGATAAGGAATGTTCCCCATAGGCCTGTTTCAAAGTCACACTCGCGGATTCCCCAAGTTGATGGCATAAATTTGATGGCATAACGTTGCTCTAAATTCCGCTGTTCCATTTTCGTAACACACAACAAAAACACAACTTAACTGATGACGCTCTCAAAAATCATGTGATGGCTGAAACTCGGACAGAGCATTCGGAAGGGATGAACACATCTGTCTAGATAAGTAGAACAACACAGCGTTGCCAGATCGCTCGCAGTGTTGTCAGTCCCATTACTTTTCTCACACACCTCGTATATATAATTTTCATTTGTTTAAAGATTTTTCATATTTTTGCTTCCACGTTTCCATATAAAGCAATTTTATTAAATTTTTGGAAGTGAATTAATCAGGGCTTCGAACCGTAATTTTTTTTGTTCCGGTTTTCGTTCCGGTTCAATAAAAGAAAATATATCAGTTCGGTTCCGGTTTTTGTTTGGGCAAAAATAGCGGTTTTTTCCGGTTTTCGGTTCCGTTCCGAATGATTAATTTTTAAATTTTTTAGTATTTTTATTTATATTAAAAATGTAATATCGCATGAAACTCTCTTTCGTGTTAAGACGAGTACGACTACACTACGAGACTTCGCAAATGAGAATGTGTTAACGTGCGTATCTAAGCATGTATCGAACCGAAATAAACCGATATTTTTTTTGGGTTCAACTCCGGTTTTCGTTCCGACAAAAATAACTGTTTGATCGATTTTCGGTTCAACATCGGTTCGAAGCCCTGGAATTAATAATAAAAATGTTCTATATTATAGTATTTAAACTATTGGTAAATTATTATTATTTGATCTTCTAAATAAAAGACATGTAAGAAGACGTATATCTGTTACGTTATACGAGTTTCTATAAAATTTAATATTAATTAAACTATTCATTTTAAAATGAGGAAATCTTTCCGGCAAAATAAAAGGCAAAAAGTATATAAAAGTTTAATTTATTTAAAAACTGAATTTCGCATTCATAACAAGAAAAAAGAAGACGACATGAAAGAGAAGCAGGGCTCACAGATGTTAATTCAGTTGCAATTTGCAAATCAAAAGCTAACCGTGTTTTCACGTGTTGCGATGAGGATAAATGTGCTTTTTCTACGTCGTGACGCAGAACGTGTTTTAACAACCCCCGATCATCAAAAGAGAATGATGAGAGAGCGATGGGGAAATTCGGGCCAATTAAAGCCCATGATACCACAAAGCGGAATACGAGAAATAAATTCTGAGTTAACGGCCGCTTTAAAACCCTAATCAAAATGCAGGGCCTACACAAAAAAAACAACGGCAAAGATTAAAGCTGATGCTTATTTCGAATTTTAGGTGGGAAAAAAATCGGAAGTAATTTATACTCAAATAATTGAGGGAGAAAAAATTGAACTTTAAGTTTAAAATTACAGTTTTTAGAAAATAGTGCAGCATGATATAACAAATAGATCGTAGTCTCTTTTTTCTTGATGAGCCTCTTTGAGGTGAAAATAGACATTGACAACTATCCATCACCAAGGATATTTAACCTAAAGGATTGCTCAATCGTCAGTCCCACGTAAGCAGCGAACGGTAAAAAATGTAATTAAGAAAGGCGTAATTTCATTAAAAAATCGAAACCCTAGTCCTAGACATTAAATGTAGATGCGGTCCGTTCCTGACGTCACAACACTTACTAACATTATGAAATAGGGAATTAGCAATCCTATAATAGTGTTATAACGAGCTAGTATAACGCGACCATTTTAATAAGCTGTATTTGTAATATATTGGAAAGAATTCCTTCGTATAAAATTGTTCACTTCCAGATAAATGAAAATTGTATCTCCTGTGTATATTATAATGAACGCTAACTGGAGCAATAAACATTCAGAAGCAATTTCCCCAGTACAATAAAGTCAGACCGCACTTTACACGTAAATATTTACTTTTCGATCGCTTTGCTCCCGCCGTATTATTAGCAACAAACAACGAAATGTGTTTTACATTAGAGGAGCCGCCCAGGAACCTGTAAACCATTCTAATTTTACGTTTAAATATGTGCGTCGCAATAAAAATATGCGCATAGTAAATTTGAAGAGAAAAAAAAGTCATTCATGTGTTACTTCGTCATTACACGCGCATGTATACGTAGTATATTTATCGAAGCTCATTCATTTCAGCCTGAAACTGGCACGGATTTTACAGCTTTATTTATCCGTTCGGTTTTTGAATGGTTTATGAAAAGCTGCGAAATCATTTTTAAATATGCAAGACAAATATACCAATGAATTTTAAACAGCGCACGTTCATTTATCATATCACTGTTTTATATTTATTTCACTTACACATTCATGCATTCTTTTACACATGTTTTTATTCTCTTACACTTGTAAATATGTACGAGTCCGAAATGTTTGATAATTCAATAGCAACGGAAACATGTCACTTCTCATTCAAATCAATTTGGAAGTTGAATGACGGAACGGACGATTATTTGAATTTAAACTTCAATGTTCATTTAACATGTTTTATTGTGTACTGAATATTGAGGTAGGTTTATAGAGTGTAGTAAGGTCAAAAGAATATTTGCTGCAAAATTGAATATGTCAATCAGACAATAGTAGTTTATAATTATTTCCCACATTTACATCTCGTTCATACACAATAGTCATTGAACGAACTATAATGCATAAAGTTATCCCTGTCTATCACATCAAACATTATTATTTAATTTGAAATTTCAGCGAGCACAATAAAACACGTTTTAATGCTAAAGTATTTTGTGCAAATGTAAATTGCTATTGTACTAGTAAACAATACTTATTATTATTCACTACGCTAATATCATCAAATCATAACTCTGTCTGCTATTAATTACGGTAAATTTTTGTTTGCACGTCTGTTTTTAGACAACAAAGTTCCCGGAGTTCACGTGTAGTAATTAAAGCATTATAATATAATCTACTTGTTTCGGGAAAACATATAAAGCGAAGTCATGTTACGGAAACGCAAAGTGGTTTACCGGATTAGGTTGAAATTCAGGCCGCAGTTTTCACAACTTTATTGTTTACGGTAACTAAATCGTATGTGTACGTTGTACATTAGTAAAAGGATTACGGAAAATTGTTTATGAGAAAACTGGATAAAAGTGCATCAGCTGATTTGTTTATTTCGAATGATTTTAGAACATTAATTTCCGAGCGCAGCTTTCAAATTGAATCGATTTTTTAATGGCCCAAACACACGGACCACTTTGAGCATTAAAAGTAGTGAAATGGACGGTTAGTGGTCGAACACTTCAACCAAAGCATTTTACTTCCTAAACGGTCTTTACCTAGCAAACACTTTTGTCATGGTTTTTGATAAAACAAATACAAGAGCACATTAGGATTGTATGTAATTACACGGACACAGACAGTTCCATCCCCTTCTTTTGATAAAACCTCTTCAACTCGGCAAAAGACGTTCTGGGGGAGTTGTAATAAACGCGGTCCTTAATCATAAAACCAAAATTGGTGAACATTTCGCCGCACCCGCTAGATATTGATTACGTTCTCTGCCAATTTTATTAATTAACGTAACTTGCTAGTTAATTAATTTCCATCTCGACTTAGTACGCTGCACAACCCCATAATGGATTATTACGTGAATGATTTTAGGGCAATATACCACTAATCCTAGAATGAAGTTGATGATTTATACGTCTTTTTGTATAACTCGGAATATTTATTCGTGACACCATTGTTTGGCATATGTTGAAAGCCGTATTAAAAAAAGGGAAAACCTATAGTATTCCATTTTTTAATTTGTTTTTATGGCCTTCAACTAGTAGGATACTTTAATAGTTGTAACAAGCCATAAATGATTAACGATAGAGCTAATATGTCCTTAACTAAAAGTTTATGGTTCTCGAGAAAAATGCAGTTTAAAATTGAAGCAAAAATCAAGGAACTCCACCCTATACGATAATCAGGTCTATGAATTATCATGGGTGTTAAAATAACATTCAACAGTTATGTTATTGTAACTGCACTTGGATAACACCCCATCTAAATGCACTGTTAATTTTTAGTATGATGCAACAATGGTTTAATGACGTTCAAATAATATCAGATCACAAATAACACTAATCGAGCATAAAATAACTACAGGAGTAATATTACGATACATACATACATCATGTCTATCAATTTTTGACAGCAAGAACAGTTACACAGATAACAGCGCTGTTATTCTTAACATCAGTGATATATCATGAGCCTAATTGTCACATGTTGGCAAAAAGACCCTTAACTTTTAAGTAACACACAGCTTATTATAAAACTATCCATCTGTAATAGTCATGTTATCTTTTTCTTTAAGATATGTCCCAAGTTATACCAAAAGCAATGTATCTCATTCTGAGATAATTTATTAAACTAATTGCTGATTGTGTTCCCAATTAACTGTACCAAATACATGAACAATAACACGTGTTTTGTACAACGTATGCAATCATGTACTGCCATATATTTCTGAACGGAGGCAAGTGTAAACTCAAATGAATCTGTCTGCGGCTAATGCTTCATGACAAAAGTCGCAATTAATAATAACCACCAGAAGAAAACAGATCAGAAACACATAACCCGTTATTATTAGACAGTTTAAAATGCCTTCTGTTTTCTTCTGCAAAATATAACAATTAAATAACAAACGGTAAAATTATACTTTGGCGCGGAAGGACGGACAAAATAAGTAGGGCGGCTAATTTTAAATAGAGGAACATGACTTCCTAACGTTTAGGTATTACGTAACAAGTTGTGAATCTTATTTATGTCACTTAAAGGATCCCATTTCTTGCTAACGATACACCATATTCTCACCGGGTCTAACGATCTCGTTAGCTATCTGCTGGCCTATCGGCTAAACAAAATGATTTATTACTTTCACGTGCTTCCTCCGTACTGAAAAAAACACCGTTTTAAATTTGTGCCATGCCAAAGTAAGCTAAAATGTGTACGTACAATTAATTTTGTAGAGCGCCGTTAATGACGGATAAAATCTTCACACTTCTGCGTTGTAACTTGGGCCGCCAACATTAAAAACCTTTTATGTCGTGAGTAAATCAAATTAAAAATTAAAGCCCCGTACCCGGGTGGTAGCTACGAGGAATTTATCCGGAAAGATCGCGTTCTTTGATCGTTAGATATTTATGCGGTTCACGCGCGTGAAATCCGGATTTCTTTGTAATTATTCCGGAGGCGTTTATTTTTTAAAATTTCCATTTTCTTGTTTACTCCCAAAATACGGCAAACAAAATTCCCTTATAATCACCAACAACGAAACTTAATATAAAATTACCTTCATCATATTTTTTACAAGAATTAAATAACGAAAGTGAAAAAATTATCTTATTTTTTTATCGTTCCAGAAATTACTTTAGAAAAGTGGATCAACATTAAAGAGTAAGGCATAACTTAATAAGGCTTCAGCAACTCCTGAAAACTTGGTACTTAGCCATAATTATTGTTTACGAAAGGTATGAGTAGAAATAGTTTTATAATATTACAGGAAAATATACTATACAGAACGCGAACATTAACGATGCGACTATAGGTGCGCGACACTTATTGTATATTGCAATATTATTATTATATTATTATATATATTATTTTATATTATAAATAATAAAATACTCTGACCTTTCTCTCAATATTACAAGAAAATAACAAATTAATACAAAGTAATAACAAGAAGAGTAATAAAAAATTATTTTTATTGAATATTTTCTGATAGAGTGCGTATTACAAAATAAGTTTCTAAATTTTACATAAGTCATAAAAACTGTACTAACATTTTATAAAAATATCTTTTAAGAAGAAGAAAAAAATAACTGCAAGATAAACAATCAAGTAATAAACCACAGAATCGCGATAAAAAAATATTTATAGAACGATCACTTTTCCACGGGCGTTTTTATTTTAAACTGTGTTCTTTAATAATGATTTTCTCATAAAAATTCTCATATAAAACTCAGATTACTGGTGCTAAAAAAATCGTGTGCTTTCGCGCCCATTAAAAATCATTTGCGGTTTCATTGTTTATTTTCAGTTCTTCTGTGGTTGCAAGTTTATAAATTCCATAAGTGTTTAAATTAAACCAGTCAAACTCAGAAAAATATTTTAGTTTTTAGAAACATCATTTTAAAACTAAAATTTTTCACATAGCTTCTCTGCTGCCGGCTCTACTTCTTACTATTTACATATTTAAATGTTCCTCACGTAGGAAACTTCAGTCGAACATCGCACTTGTTTTGCGTTTATTTATCCCCTTCAACACATGAGCAAGTATTTCTCATCGGAATGTAAAATGTGCGAGCAATTAAAGACGAAAACAGTCCTCACCGCAATAAATCATGTTCGCAAGTCACGAAAAAAAAAACAGTTTCGTTTACGAAAGGAAATTGGTTATGACCAGGTCTAAATATAAATTAATTGAGCATTATTAAAGACACACGGTTCCAAAAACGTTTCCGAAAATTATTATTCATACTTTGTCAGTTTGCCACAAGCAGAGAAAAAAGTTGTATGATGGATGACCCAGCAACGTGACATTTTCTTTGGGAGCACAAAAATAAATTTAAAATTAATTGGGACAAATACTTCAAGTATTTTCGGACAACTATTTTTAAAAAAGGCACGCAAAAAATAATGATTGAGTTGGGACGTAAAATATGAGCGGGTCACGAGCTGTAAGATTCTTATGACATTATTCATTTAACAAAGAAAAAAAAATACTGAAATATGTTTCAACTTTACAAACACCTCCATTTATGAACTAGAACGTATGTACCATATAATATAAAGAGCGATATCCAAGAATCCATTTAAACTACAAATTCTAAAATGCCTATAAAACGACGAGTATCAGAAACTCGAAAGCTCTTTCGTGTGTTGAGAAACTGGGTTGACCGATAACTTTTATGAAACTTTACCGATACACGTCTTTGTACGTGCATCTTCTTAAAGGAGAGAAGAAAAAAAAGATATAAAGAAGATCTAACGATTTACCGAACGCGAACGGTCTGGCTCAAAAAAGGAAGCTTTTAGTTTAGTGCGTTTCAATTCACACCGCTGACATTTTAGATTCTTGGCTGACATAAAATGTTAAACGAATATTAAGTAATGTGTATACGTGTAAAAGTTTGTTACGTAAGTAATAAAGAAAAGGCAATAGTTTAAAGAATAAAAAAAAAACCACTTACTTATTGAGACCGTGTAATCCCAACTCTCGGAGTCATTCTTGTGGACATTCAATTTGTCGGGCTGAAACAAGGAAAACAACTTTTAATTCAGGAGGGAAAATCAAATCGAAAACGCAATCTCATAAGGAGAACTAAAATATACGCCCTACACGAGGGATTTTCACATTATAGCGAACAAAAGGGAATAAATGCCGAGCAAAAAAAGGATACATTCGCTGGAGCACAGAAAAACCTCGTAGAAACCGACCAAGGGTCACGATCAATTTGAAGTCAACCGAATAAAGACAGGTTAAAGTAATATATTTGATTCTTCAACTAGAATTAATTAAGTACTAAGATAAAAGCTTTAATTAAGTTTTCGATTCATATAAAAATTGTAAGAAAAAGAGTTATTAAAAGAATGAAATCTGAACGAAATAAATCAAATAATTTATTGTTTTCTGTTGTTAAAATTAAGAAATAAAGGAAGGGTCGAATTATTTATAAATTATTCTTTTATAAAATGTCAAAAATGTAAAAAAAATTATTGTTATGAATTTGGAATCGACTAAATTTTTTAAAAAACTATGGGAAACATTGCAGGGGTTCAGAAAAACCCGTTCCACAATAACCCAAATATTTACTTTAAAGGAGTTGCAAGTTATCTATTAAGGGGCGTTTACACGAAGCTAGTAGAGAGGCAAGTCAAATCGGCAAGTTACTTACTACAAGTTACTTGCTTTGTGTAAACGTTTACTTGCTGCTGCATAATATAGGAAAGTCAAGTGCGGTGCAAGTTGCCAGGCAAGCTGGTAAGAAAGTCAAGTGAATAGAATGTGGTCCTAATTTCTGGCCAACTTGCTTTATCCTTCTACTATTTATTGGCAAGTAACTTGCCCACTTGACTTGCCTCTCTACTAGCTCCGTGTAAACGCCCCTTTACGAAAAGGGACTTGAAATCCATATGCTTTTTTATACACTTTATTAAACCGTCTACGCTTCACTAAACAGAAAATAATTCGTGAAAACTCTACTGGAACTGTGGGAAGAATCACTATAGAAGATACCAGGAGTAAAGTTAGGAGTGAATCAGAACCTCTTGAAGTAAGAACTGGAGTAATGGCAGGTATTATTAAACGTTAGTTAAGAATAAAATCTATGGATTATCGATATAGTTCCCCACTTCGTGTACAATTTCCATATTATAAACACAAGTTTAAAAAGTTGCTTGCTTAAATCTGTCAATTAAATTAATTCCTAGACTTTCTACCAACTAAATTTTAATCGTCGATTATTTTTAAAATATAAATGTTGAGAACAGCTGCTACAGTGTGTCAAATATGCATTTTTAATGTGTTATAGTCCAGTGCTCAGAAAATGAACTACGAAAAACGTACTTATGCTAAATAATGCCTCCTATTTCATGTGTTTCTTCTGTGTTTTCGAGATTTTCTTCACAGAGTTTGAAAATATTTCATCAGATGATGAAGAAAATCCCCAACAAAAGTCGTATTCTTTTGAAAATGTAACTTATCTAAACTGAACTAATTGATCTAATAACAAATTACGTGTGCCCGAAAAACGGAAAGTTTTGTTGAACACATAACCCAATTGAAATGGCGGCTCGTAAGAACATTTAGGCCCAATGGTACAACGCCAGCTTAAAACCACTAATTACGATGTTGCCATATTTTCATACGCTTGCAAGGTCGTATAGATATTTAAGCGAGAGATTTCTTTTATAATACAGTGTCTATTATATAATTGTTAACAAAATTTAATTACGTACTAGTTAACTGCTGATTTTCATTATCTTTACAATACCAGATCAGAAGAGGAAAACACCAACTACATTTCAGTGATGAAACTTGACAATTTTGGAAACCTTTACCATCGATTTATCGTAATCATTGTAATATGAAGATTAACGCCTGAACGGTCCAGTGGTAAGAGGACCGGCCTAAATACACTCCCGCTCCTGAGGTCCTGACAAGTCTTTGACTTAGGACCCCGTTGGGCAACCACCAGATTAAAAAAAAAAAGCGAACTCCAACCGGTAACAAAAGTATTAATACAAGAAGCACAAGACATGGAACTATAAGAGGAGAGAAGACCTAAGACTATAAGACATGCGAGTGAGCACTAAGAAAGTAACATTCAGGAGTTTTTTTTTACCTGTGGTGGTTGTCCAACGGGGTCCTAAGTCATAGACTTATCAGGATCTCAGGAGCGGGAGTGTATTTGAGTGTGTGTAAAGGTTCCATGGCTTTATTATTTCTAAACCTCCTCGCCGTTTGAGGGGAAGCAGTGTCGAATTTTATCCCCAACATTGAAGGGTGCCTGAAGTCGATACCGACCATCCCGGAGAAAAATACCGAGCGGGGTTCGAACCGACGACCATGCGATTGCAAGGCCGGTCCCTTACCACTTGGACCTTTCAGGAGTTGAACGGGATCGTGAACACAGATTTGAAGAGGTAGAAATTTCACATACTTAGGAAGAAGAGAAATGGAAGAGATTAAAGAGAACCTTTCGAAGCAGAATAAAACTGTAGGAATGCGAACTCCAAGTGGTAGGTAACAAAAACGTTAATAAGAGAAGCAAAACGGATAGAATTATAAGAGGAAAGAGTACCTAAGACTATAAGAGTGAGTACGAAGTAAATTAATGTTAAGGAAAATTAAGAATAATAACAAATTCGGATCGTTAACACAGATTTGAAAAGGTAGAATTCTCATGTACTTGGGAAGAGAAAAGGAAGATATTAAGGAGAGCCTTCCCAAACAGAATCAAACTGTAGGAATGCTGAATATATAGATCATCAACGAGCAAAGTGGCAAAAAAAAACCAAAAGAACATGTATACAAAACGGTAATAAGACCTACAAAGACTTGGACTTTAACAAAATTCCAAATGTGGAAACGCAGTATTGAGAACAATATGCGGGAGGAACAAAAGAAAATAATATTTGGATGAACAAGGAGTTGAAGAGTTTTATACTGAACCGAATATAACGACACAAGTCTCGGATCTATTTACACAGAGAGAAATGACAAAGTGAGATTTTACACAATATTGTGTAAAATGGAGGTGGAGACATTATTAACACATTTGTGGTATTTTTTTTTTTTAATTCAGATATATTTCCACCTCTACTTTAAAAAAGTTTACATTTGTTTGTAGCAAAATTACTCTCCATTTTGGAGTAAAAAGTTGTCTTTTGTACTACAATAAATTCTCGTAAGTGTGAAGATAAAGTTTCAACACTTTGTTGTGTAAATTTCTAACAAGTGTCCAAATAAAAACCTGGTCAAGTGGGTTGTGATTGAGAATTTATCCATTGCATTTACATAGCAGAATTACGAAATGTAGCCTACTTGACCAGGTTTTTATTTAGACACGAGTTACATCTTATGTAAAAATTTACTACAACAGACTGTGAAGATTTTATTTTCACATTTTGCTGTATAAAGTACTACACATTGTGTATAACTATAATAGAATTGCAATGAAAAGTGTTTTACAATTTGAAAATCATTAAATTATTAACTCATTAAAAATACCATTGGATATGTTAACACCTTATACAAATTGTTGAATAGTATTGAAGTGGGGTGTAATTACGTGGTTATTTACATCTTCTTATTGGCCATTTAATGCGAATGACGATTAGGTGGCGTATGTGACTCTGCGAATAAACAAGAACAGACTTGTCTGTGTTTGACTGTCGCCTGTTTTATTTATAATGAATGAATTTGCGAAAAATAAACCGTCTGAATGTGAATTCGGTAGAGTGCTGAAGAAATTATTTGAAGGTAAATAGGAATGTTTCTAAATTAAATATTCCTTTTTCTTATTTTTTGACGTCTATAGATGACGCAAGTCGGAATTTCTTCACAAGATCTGCATGTATCAAGACAAGGTCGAACCCATATCTTTAGCTTCCCGATGAAGAGTCAAAATTCGTTATCACCGGCTCCAAGTACTCGGCTTTTTCTTCCTTAGAGATACATACAGAATTACACAATTAACTGTAAAATTTTCACAACCAGTATTACAATTTGAATGATTTTTAACACAAATTGTATAGTTCGCATACATAGTATCAATAAAAATATACTACAATTGTGTAAAAATGTACTATCCTTTATTGTATTAGTTTCCAAACACTGTGTGTTAAATAGTGCCATACATTTGTCAACTTTTACTAAATACGTATGTAAATAGAAAAATCTTCTATACGAAATAGTGTTTAATTCAACAATTTATATAACATGTTTACATTTTGTTTATAACACACAATTTATGGTAATACATTTACTATCATTTGTGTTATATGATTTTCTTAAAAATGTGTAATATGTATTTTACTATAAACATTATTCTACATTGAAATGTACTTAAACATTTTCTATTTATTGTAAGTGTCTTCATTTTAGTAACAATTTATAGATAAAGTTCTACAATTATGTTAACAAATACCATTGTTTTTTCTCTGTGTATATGATGTAATAATGCGTAAAATGGAAAACGTTTGTAAATAAAACAACTTGTCAATTATACAGGTTTCTATAAATGATCCTAACATCGCATTACCTCTGATAAACAAATGACCATGTGCCACTAACCACCGATACTGAACACAGTCATTGGTAACGCCATCGGTTTTAATTGTGTAAAATTGTTAAATAATCAAACATCTTTTTCAGAAGCTTATTTGGTGCAACACCATTAACTTGAGGAATAAGTTGTAAACTCAAATTCAAACATTTAATACTGGTGTTGTGTTTTAGCAATATAATGGTTTATTTAAAAGTGTCAAGTTTACAGTGTTGACACTGACATTTCTCAGATAGTAGATAGAATACACATTCAAAAGGAGGTGGAATATCCAACGCAATATTCAATGCCTACTTTGATGTTAGAATCATTTATAGAAACGCTGTATTATCAAACAGTGTCGTATTAAATAACAATTATTTAAATTCTCTTCTCTTTCATTTTGAAACATTACTAATTTTTAAAATAAAATAAACTTATTAACTTTTCCCATACATTTTGTACAGATACCGACATCGTTACTTAACAGACTTTTAATTAGAGAAGCACAAGAGACTATTATTTGTGAGAATGTCAAAGAAATATAAAATAAACCTAACGTAACGTATATCTGGCTTATTTCATTAATTTTTATTATCTGCGGTAGCAAACTTTTCACAGACTATGAAACAAATTTTAAATATTTGTTAAAATTCAACACAAAAGATTTAACAAAACTTTTTGCATCTAAAGGGCGATTTACACGAACAAGCTTTTCTTTGCAAGTGATCTTAAAAGTTTTCTTTCTCTAATATATGCATACATTAGAAAGAAACAACTAAGTTTACTTGTACAAGAAAACTTTTACAGAAAAACTGAAAAAAACTCTATTTTTTACAAGTTTCTCTAAAATTTGACAGTTTTCGCGAGCGCAATCAGTAGATTTCACGATATACCAAGTTAACTTTGGAACGTGTGATTCAATATAACCTTTAATACCTACTGACATTCATTTTAAAGTTGGCAGTTTTGCACAAGCAAGAGAATTTACAGAAAAAAAACTTGTGCATGTAGGTATACTTTTAACGCCATTTTTGAAGCCGCTTCAAAAGAAAATCTTGTTCGAGTAAATCGATTGCAATTTTTCGTAAGGATTTTTAGATCTATCTCTATAATAAGAAAGCAGTTTTAAAAAAGCAACAAAACTGCATACGTTATCACCCTGCATACGCATACGAAATAACACGAAATAAGTTTCTTTTTTCTGTTTTATATTAATATTAATTTCAGTAATAAATTAACAACTTTACAGAAAGTCGGCTCAGTAAACTTCTTTTAAATTTATTTTCTGAATGATAAAATTAATAAAGAATACAAAAAGAATTCCACAGAAACATTCTACTGCTTTGAATTTTTATAGAACAAATACATCTCGGAATAATGGACTTCACCCTCTAAAAAAACAATACAATACAACTTTTCTGCTAAAGCCTTACAGACTACGCTAACGAAACTACTTTAACTTTTTTTATTTTTAATTTATAACGTAACCTACGGCTTTTTCACGACGACGTGAAACGAATCTTTTTCATAAATAAAGATGATTAATTATCCTTTGATCCTTGTTTAAAAGGAATATAGCAGCAAGTACAGTAATTATTACATAACAATATCACAAGCGATATTTCGCAGCTAATTGACAAGAGCTGCAAAGTCCACGAGAGTTAGTTTCAACAAAACAGGCTTAAAGTTTAAACTTCAGTTTATGTTAATAATTGAATTTTAAACTTACTATCACTGCATTAGCCATAGCTTGTTTTTATAAATGCCAATGTAAAAATATTAGTATTATACAGGGTCATTTATCTTGAGAGTCCTTTTATACAGAACGATGGTATATGTACATTACAAATGATTTACAAAAAGGTTTTTAACTCTTTCCCAATTAGTGCTCGACGCTCGTGCATACAAGGTCACAAGCCTATACTATCACTTTAATGGAAATAATTCCAAAGGTAGATGACATTCACCTCCCTCATTAAAAAAAACTTTAATAAATTATCTTTTTGTAATATACCTGTAACGCCGTTTTTTTTTACAAAAAGATACATCCTGTACATTGTTTAGAAAATATTTAATAATTATTTTAATAATTTAGATATTTTGATTCAATGCGTCATTAAAACAATCCTCAAACAACGTCAAATCAAATATGTAAGATTTCTTCTGGATTCAGTATATTTTTCAGCAGGAAGATTTACTTAAATGGGAGAAATATTCTCAGAGGGAATTTTTTTGTGTTTCTTTCTGTTAACGTTATTCACCTAAAGAATGTTTTCGTGG
Source organism: Dorcus parallelipipedus (assembly GCA_958336345.1). Classification (NCBI taxonomy): domain Eukaryota; kingdom Metazoa; phylum Arthropoda; class Insecta; order Coleoptera; family Lucanidae; genus Dorcus; species Dorcus parallelipipedus. Next base: position 23,416,155 of record OY284480.1, on the reverse strand, counting down.
CCGATATATGCATTAGCATATCATAAATTGCCCTACCAAAATATGTCGTCGGACGTTCATATTCATTTCACGCCAATTAAAACTGCAACTGACATTTTTCATGCTCTTGTAACCTGGCATCCGTTATAGAAAGGCCTTTGGCAAGGAAACAAACAAGACTCGGTATGCGAGACTCTCTGCGAAGAAAAAACGCGTAATTATTCTATTAATCTGCATTACACATACCGACCGAGCGATGCTATTTTCGACGTCAGCATTTTTCAGTGCAGGTAATAAACAAAGGATCGGTTAAGACTCGCGTTCGTTTTGCGTGGCATACGTGAGTCAGGATTTTGGACACTGTCCAGTTTGTAAACTCAAAATTTAAACTTGAATGAACATCATAAATACCATTCAATACTGTTGGCAGATATTTGTTAAACTGCATGTGTTTACATGTGCCGCTGGATATAAATTCAGTTTCACAGAAAATATACAAGGTAGTTTATTTTATACGAAGAACTTTATTGCAATGCAAACAGAATTCAATGGCCTTCTAATTCTGATTTTAAATAGATATTTAAACATAGAATGAACCAGTTTGTAGTTATAATAAATGGCATTAAAATACCTATTTTTTTTAATTTTCTCAGTAAGTCAATACAAAAAACTTAATGGATGAACTTAGGATATCGTAGTACAGAATTTTTTTTATTTAAAGTCACACAAGCTAGAGATATTTTTTAAATTACAGTTAATGTAATTCAGACGAAATTTCCTTTGTCCTATTCATCTAACTTTAATGTTCCCTGGCGTTCATTCTACATTTTAACGTTATAAAAATTAAATGAAAGTGCCTTCATAAACGTGACGGAAATTCATAATTATAAAATGCAAATTAAACGCCGCCTTTCAGAAGTCTTTTGAAATCACGTCTTCCGTAAAAATAATAAAAACGATGGTGAGTTCAAGTGAATGTTTTTGTCCAATTTTGTGTCGGATGTGAGTAAGATTTCTATTCTTGGCGCACTAACAGCGAACAGTTACTAAAACAATTTATAAATATGTATTTAGAATTACATTCTTTAAATCGAAGAAATTGAAAATTGTAAAAGCAACGTTAATTGTCAATTATGAAATACAAAACTGATTTGCTTCGCAAACATACCGGTTTATTTATAGTTTAAAATAATATTAAGCTACAAAGAAGCTTTCAGGAGTCTCTTTGATGCTCTTAAACAAGTCAGCAACTTTTAGTTACTTGCAGTACAAAAAAAATAAAATAAAGGAAACGAAACACTATTCCCCGATGCCAAAGGCGAAATTCTAAGAGAACTGGACAATGTGTGAAAACCAACAAGAAACTTAATGTGTCGTAAAATCCACTGTCTGTAATGTTAAGCACAAAAGAATGAAATCCTTACACATGTTTCATTAAGTGAGTACGAGAAAATACTCAATTCTTGTCGATATATTTTGAAAGGAAACATATTATCGACACCATTTCAAAAAAGAAAACATGTACTCGTATTTTTATATAACAGTTTTCTGTTTAATATAATTATAAATGTTTTATCCGGAGATAAATATGGTTAATACCTGAACACACATAGACATAACAATAAAAACTTGTCAGCGCAAGATGTAAATTACAAAGAGTGAGCCTTTAATGTTTCAGCTTTCTACTTCATAAAATCTTCACGTCATTATTTACTAAAATTATTTTACGAGTGTTGACATAATTTTAGTGGATAAAGACCAGTAAAATAAATCACATTTTACGTTCTTGGCGAGCAATTCTTACATATACACAACCAGGTTAAAGCGTGTTCTTTCTTTTGTAATAATTTTTAAACCGTACGCGTGTAAACGCATCGATAAATCAAAGTCGGCTTACGTCTAAATGCTGTTTTACATTATAACATTTTTTGGTACAAAGTGAGAGAGATAAGCTATCACAGTGAATTCTGATTGGTTGAATTGGCACTTCTCACTCACTTTGTATCAAATTTTAGCATAGTGTAAAACGGCCATAACACACTGCAGTTGTTTTGAACATTTTTTACGAATACTTCCACGTAAATAATTACATTGTATTTTACAACTAATGATGGTGACAGACCTTGTTTTTCCTATACAGTATGCAATCACTTACTGTAGCTACTATTAATATACTAGAAAAGAAACGAACGTATGGGGAAAAAGTCAATAATAACGCGGGAGAAATCTACGATTACTTTTTACAAAAAACGTTTGAGAAGCACTGGATGTAATTTAAATGCCCCAGAAGAGCGAAGTTTACTATTGTGCAATAAATTTTAGAACACTAAATCCGCAGATGTAAAGGTGCTAGTTCATTTGAGAGTAAATATTGGCGAATAGCTCTCGAGATGGTATTGATAGTACTCTCAGACGTGTTCATCGTCAATGGTCATACCTTTGTACTTTCTAAAATGTTATTTGTGTGAAAGAATTAGGGCTATAGTTCATGTGGCTTAATCTGCCTGAAAGCTATAAAAAGGATAAATAGTTACAAAACCATAGGATAGGTCAGTGGTCTCAAGCTCAAGCTGACTGGCCGGAAACTTATATTTTTCTCTTTCTCTCGCTGGCTAAAATTATGAGACTCTTTCTTTCGGTTAAATTTTGCCCAATCACTTACTAAATATGCATGTATAATTGAAATGCATTCGCGGGCCGTGTAAAATTACTTCGGGGGCCGGATGCAGTTTGGGATAGGTCACATTCTAGTATTATTGGAGAGGAAAAGTTCCCTATTCGCTGTGCAAGCAGAAAGAACTCGCTAAATTACACCGAAGATGAGTCAGACCTGACTCGAAGCATGTACTTTGCAAAATAAAAAAAAATTCAACAGAGTATTTATCTAAAACACAAACTAATAAAACTTTATAATTCAAAATACTCTAACAAAAGCAGCAGTCTATGTATGCACAGGCTGTCCAATGATTTGATTTCATTGACTATAATTCCGGCAAAGATGAAATAAAGAAGAAATTAGCTAAGATACGACATCGTCCCCTGCTTACTATAATTTCATTTCTAAGTACATAGGAATGATTGTGAAAATATTTTGATTTTGGATCATGTAAGTTCTTTTCCCTTGAGTACAGTTCAAATGCCCGGAAATGATATTTATTATACTGATAGCTAACGTCAAATGTTAGAGCCATATTACAAGGCATCAGCTCTAGACCTAAACAAAAAGTGTACCAAACGTGCTGTTTGAAGAAGATTCTGATAAATTTCATCAACTAAGAGCACTTTAGAATTCCTTCGGGCGAAAAATATCCAAAGGATAGAAATTCCACGAATTTGCCACAGTGCTGTCCAATCGAGGATTTTTTTGAATTTTTTTTTAATGAATGGAAATGCTCACCTTAACAAAAACAGATTACGTGCACAGAGACAGTAATAAAAAGTAGAAAAAGAATAATTTTCAATTTATCCAAGTGAAGCCGCAAATGATGCATTGTACTGTAAAACTCGGTAAGCAGAAAATTAACCTTCTATAAATAGAGTAGTCGTGCAATTGACCATTTATCGATCGCTTAGAAAATTTCCATTAACAAACGTTTAATGAGGCAAAGTATCATCTGCAATACAAAATCGTGTTCTTAAGCCAAGTCAAAACGTTTACTGCATGTACGACACGTAATTATAGGCGTTCATTAGACGGCAGTTGGACAAGAGCCAAATAGAATGCGACCATGAACAAGCGACCACCTTCGCTGAAACGTGATGAACACCAACAAAAAAATGAGCTACTCCAAGAGCACGAACAAACACCAGGAAATAACGTAGATTACAAGGTCGAGAAATTTAATAATCCTCAGCTGTGCGGAAAGGAAACGGATGTTTGTGTCAACATGAACTAAGAGAGCGGTAGCATTCGCATACAACGTTTTTCGCACATAAATCTTTCATGAATGAACAAGCAAGGAAGGAACACACTAAAACTGCAAATTAAATTTGCTCCAATTTATTAAAAAGTTTTCGCCTGAATGAAAAAGGGCACGGTAAATATTCGCCCGTATTTTCTTGATAATTTGTGTCAGACGGAACTTTATAACGAACATCTACACTTCAGTAAACAAATTTAGAAACGTATTCCGAGAAAGATTCAAAATAATAAAAAAGTTTGTATTATCATTTAGTCCTGATTAAAAAAGATTTGAACAAAATTTTCTCTATTAAAAGCTTTCCTCAATCTCACAAGTGTCCTTTCGCTCAATCAAATTTTTTTTTTACTTATAAAGAAAATTTATTACATTCATTAAAGTGTCCAGTAAAAATAAATTAATGTGAACACATAAAAAATAATTATAAAGTTGACATGGGATGAAATGAAAATAACGGAACACAAATTAGGCCAACAAAATAAACATTAATTAAGACTAAAATAAGCATAACTTACACTCATTTATTTTTGCTTTTCTTGTTAGTTTACGACATTGACATCATATTAAAATTTCTTAATAGGAATTCTCGGTAAATAAATATTTAAAATGCTTGTCATAAATTTCAGCCGTTTTCATATTTTAAATATTCATCAAAGTAAACTTGAGCACGGCAAAAGTCTTTCGTGTTCAATTTGAAAGTAAATTATGATTATTAAGTAAATCACGAAACGTAAAATAAATTGTTTGTCTTTTTAGAAAGTCGTATTAAGAACATTTTAGGCACACAAAAGAAATTTCCATATATTCAGATCTATTTTCCTTCAGTCCTAAATTTATAAAGGCAAAGTTCACGGAAGCAAAAATAAATTAGCTTCACCACATTGATTAAAACACTCAAATAAAATAGCTTCATTTTTATGAGGTGAAATTAAATGGAAACTTATTTAGTAACAAAGGAATTCCATCGACATTGTCAAATCTGTTGTGCCCGTAGGTAAAAATAATGAAATAAAAAAAATTGTTTCGTCTTTTATGACACGTGAAAAGCACTTTCAGACGTTTTACGATGAAAATATTTTCGCTTCGCTCAATTTTAAACAACACTTAAATGCACCATACTGTTTATTACCTTAGGAGCTTAGGAAAACGCACAGACGTTTTACGAGAAAAATATTTTCTCTTCGCCTATGTCTAGACACGATGTAAATTAATCTTTGAATCACAACAAAACTTTGAAAGCAACTAATTTACTCCAACCGAAATAAATATGTACTTGCAGCTGTTTTACTTTTGTTCGTCTAAAAAAAAATGTAGATTCCAAACTTGCAAATCGTAGGGAATTACATGCCAAAAAAATTCTTCCATTCAACACTAACATATTTCAAATCTTGGATTTGGATTACAAAGTATTTTAAAAGAGGCAGATGTTTACATTCGTAACAATGTCCTATAATCTCGACGCAATTTATTAAATAAACAAAATTCGGGAGTATAGAATTTCCAAAGAAAACATACATTAGAAATAAATCTGTACTTTTTCTTTGTATTGTAACGTTCACATTTTTCGCTGTCCGTTACATTATTTTTTTTACGTATTTTCTCGTTATTTTGGTGTTGAAATCTAACTAAAAACTGTTTCGTTCGTTTAATTAATTTCGTATTTATGACTTTCACGCCTCTATCTCTCAGGATTTGTGTTTTAATTTCAGATAGTAATGCGGATTTCCTTTTCTTCTTAAAGCCATTTGTTTGTTTCGGAAATTAATCTGTAGATGTCGTACATGGTCTTTTGATCGATATTTCTTGATGACGTATTGCGGAAATTGCGTAGAAAATCTTTGACGAGTTCCGTCCTCTTCGATTATCGTACCAGTACTTGTGTGGTGGTACGCCATTGCAGACGCGTGGTTTGCGTCTTCAAATTTTTGTGGTTTTGTGAAGCTGAACGGCTTTGAGATATTCCAGTTTGGCAAATATTCACATCTCTATTCTCGTAAGCCCAACTGTGTCAGTTTGCCGTCTGTTTTTGTCACAACGCTACCGTTTCGCCAAGCACGTATCCGAGCACGTGTTGCTTTAAGGTTCTCGCTCAGAAAAACTAACAGAAGATTGTAAGTACCCTAGTTGTTTAGGAGAATATTTTCTAAGATTCTTTTTCTCTTTATGTAGAGTTTTTTTTTTTGGATTCCCGAAATTGTGTTGAACATTTGAAGATTAGTTTTTTGACTCCCGAAGTTGTGTTGAATTACCGAAGTTTTTCTACTACCGCACGAGTTTTATGGGAAAATTCCTTGCTATACACTGCGTTGTCGTTTTGAAGATACTACCGAACAGGAGTTCCTCTTTTTATTTGACGTGGTTGTTTTTGGAAACAAGTCCAGTTATTGCGGAGTCGTTTGAAGATAAATTCAACGGAGTCGTAATTGGAACTCAGGTCAAGCTATCGTCAGGATTGCGTAAGAAACAACCATTATTCTTAGTATCGTATCGTATCGACAAAACTGTCAGTATCGCTTCGTATGGACAAACTTATCGTATCGTATCGTACCGAGAAAATTACCGTTCCGTATCGTATTGAATTAACTATCGTACCGTATCATATTGAAGAAACTACCGTATCGTACCGTATAGTATTGGAAACATTTTCGTACCGTATGGAAATAATCCATTAAACTTATTTTGATTGTCAGTGGACAATATAATTATAGTATATTGGGTCACCTTCGTATTTATCTAGTGCTATATTACATTTATTTGTATGGGTCATTTATCTATAGTTTGCATCATATTAATTGTTTCTACTTTAAGTTTTTTTGTACACATGTTAGTATATACAGTGTGTCCCAAAAAGTTTTATACAAATGGAGAAAAAGTTTATCTTACATTTCACAAAAAAAACTATTGTTTATAAAAAGCTCTGCATGACTTGTAGATCCATATTCAGGTACAAAATTTTAAAAAAATTGGCTGGAATACAGGGAAAATAAAAAATAATGATTTGGACGGTGAGCAAAATACGTTCAAACTGTGGTGGAGAAGCAAAATGTTCATTGAAATTGTGATTAAATAGCAAAAAATTATGCACACTTGTAGATTATTGATATTCCCAGATAAAAATTGATAAAGAAGGTTATCAATGTTTTATAAAAATAAATTATCTAACAATTGTTGAAGTGTTTATTTTTTAATTTTTATCTGGGAATATCAATAATCTACAAGTGTGCATAATTTTCTACTATTTAATTACAATTTCAATGAACATTTTGCTTCTCCACTACAGTTTGAACGTATTTTGCCCTCCGTCCAAATCATTATTTTTTATTTTCCCTGTATTCCAGCTAATTTTTAAAAAAATTTGTACCTGATTATGGATCTACAAGTCATGCAGAGCTTTTTATAAAGAATAGTTTTTTTTTGTGAAATGTAAGATAAACTTTTTCTCCATTTGTATAAAACTTTTTGGGACACACTGTATATATATTTATTTTGTTTGGTCAAATTACCTTTTATGTTAAATCGTTACATAATTTATCAATTATATTATTTTTCATTTTCAAACATTCTTTTTCATTTTCTGATACGATTAAAGAGCAATTTCTTTAAAATAAATTTGCGTAATCTAAAAATTTGTTTCGAGTTCATTAGTTTGGTTCCGGACTGTTTTAGTAATTACAGTTTAAAGAGATTACTTGGCGCTCAACAGCTTTCGTTTTGTCATCTAACGTTTATTATTTTTTTATGAATTACGCAAGTTATGTTTTTAAGAATATAGTTCGAAGAATTATCCTTCCGAATCCACCTCAGCCTCCGACTAAACTGAGCTATGGCAACCAAACAGGTGAAAATCTACTTACAAAAAAAGGTATGTCACAGTATAAAAAATAATCCATTTGGTTTTGGTTCATCAATGATGAATAGAAAGATGTGTGAATATATTAACAAGAAACTTTGACGTTATATGTGACACATTTACATGAAAATACAATTTATCTAAATTAAAATTAATTGTTATAAACTGCAATTAGGAAAGTTTAAAATATGTAGCGACACGCAACAATGCGCATTGTTAAGAACAAAGTAACGTGCCACATTGTGAAACGAATTTTCACATACGCAACTTTATAAAATCATCATTTAAATAAATGCAAATTTCCTTTTGTTTTGTACACGTGTTTCAGATAAACCGGAATAAATTTCCATATTTCTTATAAATTTTCGATACACGAAATTTAATATTCACTAGATTACCATCCAAGCTCTTTAATTAAATTTCCATTCGGAAGACCATGCTCGGAGTTTTTTCCGTAAAGTACGAAATCTCCCAAATATGTTTTTACCCCAAGTTTGCGTTTAAATGCACCGAAACTCAACATAAAAAAGAAAAGGAACACAAAAGTTTTACTAATAGTTTCAGCAAAATACTAAAAACAAAGATGTACTTATTCAAAAAAATTCTTATACGGGGTTGGCTTCCTTTTTGTACATAGCCATGTTATTATTAGAGATACAGAAATAATATTGGTTCAATGGCGACGACAATTTCAGTCAGAATTGTTAACTTTCAGAAATATACAGTGTCTTCCAAAAAGTATGTAACAAAAGAAGTTCTCTTTGTTATCGACTTTTCTGGCACAAAAAATTCTGCTTTCTTCCAAACTTCGGAACTAACGAGCATCTAAATAAAAACCTGGTCAAGTGGGTTGTGATCGAGAATTTATCCATTGCATTTACATAACAGAATTACAAAATGTAGCCTACTTGACCAGGTTTTTATTTAGACACGAGTTATTATTTACCAACTACCCTAGAGTCATCAATGCTTTCCATTGACGGTTCCAAAGTCGTTAGAAAGTGTTATTGGAAGAAACTTAAAATGCTTCATCAAAGTAATAAGTGTTGCAGCATTATTCGTTTATTTCCTTCTTGGTTCCACCTCCGATAACTAGTCTTCTTCCAAATTTAAAGAAAAGGCAGCTTCATATTAATGACGAGGTGACTGGTTTAAAGTGAACCAAAAGATTTTTTCTTTTTTTTACACATCAAGCCATTTCGCCATTATAACATATAACAGTCTCAAAGTTTTCGGAAAATTGTTAGATGGTTTGTAAGAGTACCAAATGGCATTTAATCAAGTTGTCGATGGAAATGAAATGTCACAATTAACTCGTTTTAATTTTGACAGTTTAATTTTCCCGATCTGGTTCAGCAAAATGTCTTATAAGCTAAATATTCGTAAAGGAAATTACAATCTAAAGCCCGGTATTTTCATCGCCAGCTAACTTTATCTGTCGATTTATTCCCGTAGTAGCGAATGTGATCACAATTGTTACTATGGGAATAAACTGACAGATAAAGTTAACTAGCGATGAAAAACCGGGCCTAAGGGCCAGTTGTTCAAACATTTAAACCACAGTTGATCTCTGAACTTGCCTCTTTTACCATGGCAACATGAATTCACTGATTTACTTTAAACAATATCGACAGAACACTGCAATTTTAAACCTGTACGAGTGACTGTAGCCTTAATGAGTGAGGTCCGTAGCTTAGGGGAAGTCTGATGTGAATTCACTCATTCACTTTAAACAATATCGACTTTAAACTTTTGTAAAGGCAAGTAATGATAGAACCAAGCTCAGAGTTGAACGATATTTGAGCAACTGCTCCTAAGGACCAGTTGTTCAAACATTTGAACCATGGTTCAGCTCTAAACTTGGTTCTATTAACATGGCAACATTTGTAGGCATATGTTGTCGTAACGAAAGAAACGAGTTCAAAGTTGAACGATGTTTGAGCAACTGGCCCTAAGTGTGATACAGTTGCAATTTATTGAGAACATAATGTTTTTCTATCAACAATTTATCAGACCATAAAGGAATGTGAAGAGCTATACTCTGCGTTAATTTGCCCAAAAGTGGTCGACAAAAAAATTTTTGTCACGTGAATTAAATCCGTTAAAGACAAAGTTGGAGTTTCATAGGAAAATTAGTTCGAAGATTCGTTGTTTCAAGTTTAGAACAATTTCCAGAAATGACGTGGTGTTTCAAAAAAGAAGAAAGACACCAAAATATAGCCGGGCCAAGTTAGAAAGAAGTCCTAGACGTTGTCGTCGCTAAGGTACAATCCATTTTGTCAATAAACTAATAATTGTAATGGATTATGAGAAATGTTTGATTTTGTTCCATTTAGAGGTGAATGGAAACGATGGCTTTTATACCGACGACATGAAAAACATACCAGAGAATATCAAGTTCGAAGCTAAATCTAAATTTGAGGACAAAGTTTTCTTTGGTCTGATCAAGTTTTATGTCATTATGCAAAAGTAACTAGAAACTGATATAACGCAAACAACGTAGACTTTCTTGCTAAGTTAGACAATCCTCCCAACGTTGTACCTCACACTCGGCCAATAGAAGAATTTTGGTCAAGATTGACCAAAAAATGTTCAACAAAGGATGAGAAGCTTCAAATGAAGACCAATTACGATGTCGCATTTTTCAAGAAATAAGAGAATTCGATACTACTGTTGTCCAGAGGATGATCGGACAAGTGAAACAAGAAAAGTGAGGATCATTGAAGATAATGGTTCACTATCAATAAAATTATAAATATTAATATTGTTATAGTATTTAGTTCAAAAAGTAAAAGAATTTTGAAACAGCAACGGATTTTTTTCTAAAAACTTTTGGACCATACGTTATACACAGTATATCCGTCTGACAATAGGGATTTAACATGGGAAAACAGAAATTGCTTTATATTTATCTACCTGAGTACATACAGTGTGTCCCAAAAAGTTTTATACAAATAGAGAAAAAGTTTATCTTACATTTCACAAAAAAAAACTATTCTTTATAAAAAGCTCTGCATGACTTGTAGATCCATAATCAGGTACAAAATTTTTAAAAAAATTGGCTGGAATACAGGGAAAATTAAAAATAATGATTTGGACGGAGAGCAAAATACGTTCAAACTGTAGTGGAGAAGCAAAATGTTCATTGAAATTGTGATTAAATAGCAAAAAATTATGCACACTTGTAGATTATTGATATTCCCAGATAAAAATTGATAAAGAAGGTTATCAATGTTTTATAAAAATAAATTATCTAACAATTGCTGAAGTGTGTATTTTTCAATTTTTATCTGGGAATATCAATAATCTACAAGTGTGCATAATTTTTTGCTATTTAATTACAATTTCAATGAACATTTTGCTTCTCCACTACAGTTTGAACGTATTTTGCCCTCCGTCCAAATCATTATTTTTTATTTTCCCTGTATTCCAGCCAATTTTAAAAAAAAATTGTACCTGATTATGGATCTACAAGTCATGCAGAGCTTTTTATAAAGAATAGTTTTTTTTGTGAAATGTAAGATAAACTTTTTCTCCATTAGTATAAAACTTTTTGGGACACACTGTATATATGAAATTCTGGGTTATAATCAGAAAGATTATTGCTAGTTATTATTATAAGTTTTGATACTAAATTTGTGCAATTTTAGTTGTTAATTATTTAGAAATTAAGAAAAAAAAATATTTTTTTCCGTTTAAGATTAGTAGGTATTTAACGGAGAGTTTTCAAACTGATCTAGTGGTCGAAGCAGTTTGTTCACTTTTCACAACCGTAAAGTCACGAATTCAAATCCGAATGAGGACACTTTTTTTCTTTTTTTAAATATTTTTTCAGATTTGAAATCACTTACTCTGGATTTCACAAACGTAATTTAACTTTAATCATCGATTAAGAATAATCATTCCTATACCTTCAACACATGTAACCATGACAACGTTTACTTTTAACGGATGATTAAATTTAAGTAACGTTTGTGAAATCCGCCATTAAACTCATTTTAATATTAATTATGTTCCATTTATGTTTATATTTTCGTTTGCAAAATTTTATTATAGTTAAAAGTTTATTTATTATGTTACATAATTAATATTAAAATGAAACTTATAAATAACTTAATAAACTTAAGAGTTTAAGTGATTTCAAAGGTGTCCTCATTCGGATTTGAACTCGTGACCTTACGGTTGTGAAAAGTGAACAAACTACCTCGACCACGAAATCAGATTGAAAATTCTCCGTTAAATACCTACTAATCTTGTACGGAAAAAAATAATAACTTTTTTTCTTAATTTCTAAATAATTGGCAACTAAAATTGCAAAAAATTTGTATCAAAACACTTTGAATGCAATAATCTTTCCGATTATAATCCAGAATTTCATATATATGTACTCAGGTAGATAATATAAAGCAATTTCTGTTTTCCCATGTTAAATCCCTATGTCTCATTGTCAGATGGACAAACGGTATATCAAAGCTTTTTGAGTAACTTAGAAGAAATAAAATAACCAGAAACAATAGGCAATTAATCAACCACATTACATTTCACATAACGGCATGAGTTACACTTCCACTTTCGAACTTTGATCAAAAATTCTGATAAATTCAACGTCCTTGACGAAGTACTCTTCACAATTTAATCATAATAAAGCACGCGCATTTTCATCCATTTCGCAAATTATTCGACGTCTTGTATCATTCACGGGCCATTTTTGCAAACTCTTTCCTTCGTGTATTCCCATAGGAAAAACGAAATTAGATCGAGCGACCGAGAAGAGCAATCAATAGGCTTGCTTTTATCAGCCACTGAGAAAATATTCTAAACAGAACTGCTTTCTTCAACGGGTAATCATTTCCATCTAACTAAATTAAATTACTTTTACTTTTTAATGATAATCATAATTTAAAATTCTACTGTTATTAGACCATATTTAATAATAAGGAGGTAAATGCAGGTTTCTTGGACAAAACATTTTTTGCAAACGCTCCAAAATGATATTTCTCAATTGAGAAGGCGTAACATTTCAACTCGTTTGAAGAAAAACATTATTTTACTAAAAAGAATGACTTATGAAACATATTAGTTATAGTAGCGTATATTTCAAGATTTAGTCTGTCAAAACATTTAAAAATATTAGCTCCGTTTCCATTTGAATAAGTAGTATAGCTATTGGAACTTTTGCAGAGTCAATACCTTAGGCATTCGGGCAAAAACATATCAAGGAAAATATATTATTCCTGAGAGAATGTCTGACAAATAGTAAAAGACCCACATTGTGCACAGGTTATTCGTCACAATATTTAGACATTACATACGCCCGCAGAACAGAAAGAGACAGACCCGGGGGCTTGCAGATATCACGTTTTCATCGTGCAGAAACAAAATGAATTCACACTTGGACTATTTTTAGTTGTCTAAAAAGGAACACACCCACGCCAAAACGATTTTTCTTCGCGTACGTTTAACGGTAGTTCGAGCAAGAAAAAACAAACTGTCGTAATTACAGACTCACCAATTAGTTGTACAAGCCACTCACCTAAAACAGAAAAGACAAAAATTAATATTAATAACATCGTAAATGTCACTTATATTGATTTTATCGTTAAAGATTAAACGTGGTCAGTGTTATTTATGGGACGTAAAAGCTCATATTTATAGTTTTATAGCTGAGAGACAGCACGGAATAATAATATTTAAAATTCATTACGTATAAGCAGGACTAGATTTAAGGAGCGAGGTTTTACAGGTTTTACAAATACATACGTACTTTTTTCAAAAAAATATATAAAATTATTGATTTATTTACATTTTAGTTGTTTTGTAAATCTAAAGAAATGTCATCTTTGAATGTGATTATTTTCAAAAGTATAAAGAAACGTTACCAAAAATATCGACACATTCATTCAACTATTCATTGAACTACTTAAAAGAATATTTCTCGGACCTTAACACGCAATAACTTATTTATAGAACGTTTACATACATTAAATACTTGAGCAAGTAAATTTACATCGGCAACCAATAGGAATCTCACCTTCTTAACTGACTTGATATGTGTTTACGTATTTTGATCTATTTTGAAATTAAACAATTTTGCGGCCGATAAACAATTCAACTAACATGAAACAGCCTTCATAAATCTAAATACAAGTGTTTTTAGTATCGCGAAGGAATTTTTACGAAACCTCTCTTCAGTTATTTCATTAAGTAATTCATTTCGAGCGACGTTTCAAAAACTATAACAAAGTGGAAATGTAACCAAATATTTAAAAGTAAATGCCTAGGCACAGTCAGAACGGATGTTTTTTTTTTTTTTTTAGAAAACGTGAAATGTAGGGGATGACACTCAAGGGGATGGCGATATCGGTGAAATGAAACGAAATTTTAAAACACTAGTCCTGTAGGGAAGCTTAAAAAAAAGCACGAAGCAGAAAACTCTATCGCCGTTTTTAATAACATCTGATCTAGTGAATGCATGAAACTACGTTTTTAAATTACATTGGTTTCGACATTATCAAGATTTAATCTCCCGTTTATAGATAGGGGATTCGAGGAAATAGAAGGACACGTTGGTATTGTATTATTGACGTTTTTACATTTTATTATTGTTCGAAACCATAAAAATATAAACCACTAAAACAAAGAGATTTTTGATTGAGAACTTTCATTTTATAAGTGCGCCATTGTCCGCACGAAGGCGAACCAGTGTGCTTTTATGTTTTATTTACAAGCGCCAAGGAAAACGCTAAAATATTTAAGGGAACATTCAGCTTTAACAAAATATTTGCTGCCCGATTTCTTATCCGTCCTTAAAACTCTTTGTAAATGCAGCTTTCGTTTACTTTTGAACCGAAGACTTTCAAGCCAAACAAAAAAAAAACTAAGAATAAACAGAAGGGTACTAAATTAAGGAACTAACCAATTGCTGTGTAAATTTTGTTGCCTGAAAGATAAATAATGTCAAAAAGATTTCGTATAAAAATATCAGCGAACTGGTTTCAAACTAGTAAAATTGAATGATAAACGAGCTTTAAAAATACGCATTAAACACATCTGTGTATGTATGCATGTTAAAATTCCCTAATTACGCGAAGAAAAAATTTCAAATTGCGTCCGTTTTTACATACGAAATGAATGAAGTGAGTGAGGCTCAATTAAAATTGTAGAATAAACGCACTTTCCTTCCTAATTTGCCGACGTTACTAATTTGGAAGGCAATTAATAAAATTTCGCCAATTATCGTGCAAGTAACAAAGTCAATTAAGAATCAGCACATTTAAGGAACGAAATTACTGTTTGGCTCTGAAAAGTGAAAGTATACGTGATTTTTAATCGACTTCTAAATTTGAAGTAGGAAATGCAATTTTAACATTTAGAACGCCATTTTATATTGAACCTTAGATATGTATTTGCAAACTAGGCGAAACTCAAGAAAGCATTTCGTTCCAAATGTCATCTTAATTTGTTTGTATTTTTTCTTGAATTCAAATGACTAATGTTAATCAGCTACTAATCATTTCACAAAATTGGCAAATTGGTGTAAGTAGTATATACAGTGCGAGTCTCTAACTTGGAATACATTCAGTAAAGCAAAGACAGTTTTTTTTTTCGGAAATATGCCCGGACACGTCGATTAATATTTTAAATTGCGCTCTTTTTCATCTAAGAACATTTTATACAGCGTGTCCCAAATTTGAGATATGGCGTCATCAACTATTTTTTTTAAATGTTAAGAACAAATAAAATAAGCAGCATCGCATTCCACTCGTATTGAGTGAGGAGATTATTAGTTTGTCGTCTTGTGATAAACACCGTTTGTTAAAAAATCGGCCAAAATGTCTTACTTAACTGAAACCCACAAGATTGAAATTTTAATGATGATTGGCTACGGAGATAGGACAAGAACACAAAATGAAGTTATTCACTTATTCAGAGAGAAATATCCTGTTTTGCCACCCATACCGCAAAATACCGTAAGCAAAAACCTGAAAAACAGTTTCGGGAAAACGGGCATTTAAGAAGAGTGCGCTCAATGAGGAGGTCAAACTTAATGTACTTTTCTCTGTTCAAGAAAATTGTCATGTCCCCTCTAGGCAGATAGCTAGGGAAGTCGAAATTAGCCAGACGTCAGTGGCAAGAATTTTTAAAGCGCAAAAATTGCATCCTTATAAAATGGCAATCCTCCAGGAACTCACCGAAGATGATCCGGATAGAAGACTCCAGTTTTGCGAACAAATGATGGATCTACTAAACAGAAATTTTCTAAACATAGAAAACGTCCTGTTTTCTGATGAATCAACGTTTATGTTAAATGGTCAGGTAAATCGTCAAAATTGTCGTTATTGGGCAGACAACAACCCACACTGGATGAGGGAAGGCCACACTCAACATCCAGAAAAAGTCAATGTTTGGGCAGGGATTGTTGGTGATCGAGTAATAGGACCAATTTTCATCCAAGAAAATCTCAATGGTGCGAGATATTTAGAATTCTTACAGGAAGAACTGGTTCCGAATTTGGCTACTCTGTTTCCTGATCCGGTTGAAGCCCGGTTGATGTCCCAAATAGAAACATCTGGTTTCAACAAGACGGTGCTCCTCCTCATTTTGTAAGACCTGTCCGTGAGTATCTGGATGATGTATTTCCAGGCAGATGGATTGGTAGAAGAGGACCCTTTGAATGGCCACCCAGGTCTCCGGATTTAACACTGCTGGACTATTTCTTATGGGGGTACTTGAAAAGCAAAGTTTTTAAGACCAAACCAGAAAATATTGAGGTGTTGAAAGAACGAATAAGACAGGAGTGTAGGCTAATTTTCACCGAAGTAATTAGAAATGTTCAAAACGAGTTTAAGTTCCGTTTAGGGTATTGTCAGTTAGTACATGGGCAACATTTTGAGCATTTAGTGAAGTGAATTTATGACTATTGAGTTTCAGATTTCTTCATTTTTTGAATTAGTTAATGTTTGTTAAATATCTTTCAAATGATAAGGAATAAAAATTTGAAATTTGGTACGCATGTGTAACTTGATTATACACTTTAAGAATAGTCATAGAAAAATAGGATTGCCATTTAAAAAAATAGTCGATGACGTCATATCTCAAATTTGGGACACGCTGTATAAAATGTTCTTAGATGAAAAAGAGCGCAATTTAAAATACTAATCGACGTGTCCGAGCATATTTCCGAAAAAAAACCTGTCTGCTTTACCGAATTTATTCCAAGTTAGAGACTCGCACTGTATATACTACCTACACCAATTTGCCAATTTTGAGAAATGATTAGTAGCTGATTAATATTAGTCATTTGAATTCAAGAAAAAATACAAACAAATTAAGATGACATTTGGAACGAAATGCTTTTTTGAGTTTCGCCTAGTTTGCAAAACTCGCACTGTATTTTCCAAGCTACGTAAAGTTGCTTGCCTTTACAACATTAAAACGCGTGAAATTTTAATATTTTTCATACTAACATATTTGATGATCTCATATAGCCAATCTCCGCCAATGGTATAGGAAGTAATGAGTGTCCAAAAAGTTCTGAGCAACCAAGAAGTAAAAATTATCATTATTTCCAGTCTGACGAAAAGCATTGTCTACTAGAAACTGGTAATGACATGACATAATAGTAACGAGATTTAATCATGAGGTAAGGCAAACGATGAAAAGATTGAAGAATTGGAAAGAATGGAAAACAAAATAAGTGGACCTGGACAGAGGAAGAGTTTACAATTAAAACAAAATGAGACTTTACGTGTTTGGAGAAGCAAAGAGCCTTAAGGAACAATCAAGAGGAAATCGGAAATAAAAGAATGAACGAGGTCGTCCAAGTACGGAGTACTGAACAAACCATTAAGAAACAAGGTAATCTCAAGAAGATTAATAATATAAATAGATTTAAAGTTGGTTCTTGAATAGAAGGCTGCGTCAGACTACAATTAAGTCTAAGACTAAGTCTAGAGCGACTATTTTCGTTAGCAACACATTTTCCAGTATACAAAGAAGTTCCCTTGTGCTGGTTTGAGCGCCATGGTGTAAATTGTGTTGATATCTTTTACATCATGGCACCCAAACCAGCACGACAAAATTGTAAGGAAACTTCTTTGTATGCTTGAAAATGTCTTACTGACGAAACCAGTCGCTCTTGGCTTAATAAATAATAATTGTTGTTTGGCACAGCCTTCTTTTATTCTATTCAACACGATTACAAACAGCCATGGAGTCCCTTCAGACATAAAAATAGAAATAAGACTAATGGTAACTTTAGAACTGACGTTTGAAAAGTAGGCAAGGAAGAACTACATATTGTGGAAATCTACAAATATGTTTTGTACATCCAGACATAATAGAGACAAAAGTATAGAGACACAAGTGGAGGGACCAAACGTAAAGTAAAGTTGGAGCAAAGAAAATATTAATTCTGATTTTGATCAGTATTGAAGAGGAAGGAAGTGAATGGGAAGACGAAGAAAAAGATAAAAAGATTAAAAAATAGGTGGAAAACGAAGTAAGAATTAGAGTGTATCAAAATAGAAAGAAAATATGAGACGATGAAAAAGAGTTCATGAGCGTGACTGCCTCTTATTGGTACATATTATACAGTGTGGTGATAAAGTAACGCACCAAGCGAAAAAACACCCTTAGCGTTGACTTTTTCGAAAAACGCTCGGACAGGTCGATTTTATTTTTAAAAAAGCATTTACAGCCAATTTTAATTTTATGTCAGTTACCACATTTTCGCCGTGATGTCATCGACACTTTGTTTAAATGACAACCTATTCTTTTGAAAATGTCATTTGAAAGCAACCATTTTTCTGAGTACAAAAATGTTAATGAATCACTAATGCATAAGAAAATTTTGAAGAAAAAAATTATTGAAAAATGGAAATGTGATTTTAAATCTTAATAAAATTTCAACCTAAAATAAAACTTTCTTGTAAAAACATAACAAAAAAAACTTAATAAAATTACAACAAATATTGGAAATGTCCTCCACCAACCACTTGACAGTTACCAGGTCGTGTGTAAACATTCTTAATTACTTTTGCGATGGTTTCACGGCTAATGTTATTCATTTCCGTCCTAATTTTGTTTTGTAAATTTCCAAATTTTCATCGTCGTCATTGTCATCTTTCTTACTTAACACGCCCTACGTTGCACGTAACTATTGAACAGTCGTCACTCATTGAAAAAGAATAAAAACATAAACTTTCATCATTTCATATATTATTTACATACAGTGTGGTGATAACGCACCAAGCGAAAAAACACCCTTAGCGTTGAATTTTTCGACAAATGCTCGGGCAGGTCGATTTTATTTTTAAAAAAGACATCTTTTACAACCAATTCTAATTTTATGACAATTACCACTTTTGCGCTGTGACGTCATCGACACTTCTTTGAAATGAGAACCTATTTTTTTTGAAAATGTCATTTGAAAGCATCCATTTTTCTTAGTACAAAAATGTTAATGAACCACTAGTTACATAAGAAAATTTTGAAGAAAAATATTATTGAAAAATGGAAATGTGATTTTTAATGTTAATAAAATTTCAACCTAAAATAATACTTTCTTATAAAAACATAACAAAACAACTTGATAAAATCACAATAAATGCTGAAAATGTCCTCCACCAACCACTTCACAGTGACCAGCTCGTGTGTAAACGAGTCTGTGATAGTTTCACAGCTAATGGTATTCATTTCCGTCCTAATTTTGTTTTGTAAGTCTTCCAAATTTTGAGATCTATTCACGTAAACTCGATCTTTTAGATAACCCCTTAAAAAGAAAACTTACAAAACAAAATTAGGACGGAAATTAATAATATTAGCTGTGAAATCATCGCAACACTCGTTAACAGCGTTTACACACGAGCTGGTCACTGTCAAGTGGTTGGTGGAGGACATTTTCAGCATTTATTTTAATTTTATTAAGTTGTTTTGTTATGTTTTTCAAGAAAGTATTATTTTAGGTTGAAATTTTATTAAGATTAAAAATCACATTTCCATTTTTAATTTTTGTACTCAGAAAAATGGATGCTTTCAAATGATATTTTCAAAAAATAGGTTGTCATTTAAAAAAAGAGTCGATGACGTCACGGCGCAAAAGTAGTAACTGACATAAAATTAAAATTGGTTGTAAAAGATGTTTTTTTTTAATTATATATAAATAAAATCGACCTGTCCGAGGATTTTTCGAGAAAGTCAACGCTAAGAGTGTTTTTTCGCTTGGTGCGTTACTTTATCACCACACTGTATATTATTGTCATTACTATAATTATTATTATTATGAATATTACTAATTCATTAATACTATTTTCATTTGATATTGTAGTTTGAATTTTTTCTATTATCTCAAAAAACTTTCTCGTTATTTTTCCAATATGTTTTAAAGGTTAATTGGCAGAGCAATGTTTTCATTGAAATCATTGAACTTCGCCTCAACTTCCCTAAGTTTGTATTTATATTACCGTACAATGTATTGTTATTTTATTTTTTTCTTCTTCTAATGTACTAGTGGGGACAAATAAAATCAATTATTATTATTATTATTATTATAATTATATTAAATAAAAATAATGTTAGAGGTGGACAGCATCAAAATTGTTACTTTAAATTTTCTGACTTACGTTACTGGTAAAAACGAATACATTGTGTGGACCTCCTCCGAGGTATCTACAAAGCTTTCTTAGACTAAGTAATTAAACTTATTAATGGAGGCATCTATGAAGTTATGAGAGCATCGACGTACACCAGATCATTAATAATTTTACCTCCCTTGGTCTATAACGACGTTGCCCTACTTACAAGATGGATTGAGATTGAAATATTAATCTAACCTTTAGGAGCATCAAGGTGTTCTGAATTAATAACTTCCATTATTAGCACGTCGTTTATTAAACCAAAAATAAGAATATCTTTTAAAACTTCAGAAAGGACCTTTCCTTCATTAAGTTAAGAGTACACAAAATTCTTAATTCAATTTATTTTTTAATTTAAAGTCTACAGTGTAATCTACCTTTAGAAGTACTGTTATATATGTGCGTATAAGTAAATTACAATTGATTTCCAAAGAAAAAATATAATTTTTTAAATAAAGGAGATAGATGCCAGCCATTAAAAAAAACACTGATACCCTTGAATAATATAATTCGTCCGCTCCCTGATTACTACCTGAAGTACATTCACTTTTGTAATGAGTAAAAGTTACACGATTTAGTAATTTTATCGTTGAAACCTGACTTCCTTGAGTTCCCATATCTTGTAAATGAGACTTTTATTTTTAGGTTATGTAGGTTTCAATTTTGTGCTGTTATTTTGGATTTTTGGCCACCTCCTCCATGCTTTTCCAATATCTTATTGAATGCATTATACCTAAATGTGGTTGTTTGTTTGTTTCGTAATGGATTTTCGGGTCATTTTCGGGTGACAAACGATAATTTGATTGATAGAACTTTTAGTACAGTACCAATCGTTTATGTAATACAACATAAGAATAAAAAATCACAATTAGATACTCACTGCAAAAGTGAATGGAGAATAGTTATAGAATTAAACTGCGTTTTGACATAAAAATACTCGTAAAAATTAAAATAATATGAAAATGAAAAGAAAAAGTTTGCTAATGTAAATGTTAATCACATTACTATCGTTCTTGACTGGCTGCTCTAGAGCACTCTCAGAGTATCACCATCTTGTTTTAACCTCATGTAAATAAAAACAGGGAATGGAAAGACTCTCAGAGTGCTCTGGAGCTGTCAGTCGAAAACGCTATCAGATTTACAGACTGGCATGAATAAACCTTTTCAAAACACTGTCAATAATAAACATTAGGATTCGTTTTAGTTAAAGTAGTTCAATAAATATGTAGATAGAAACACGAACCAATAAATAACATTTCAACAGCAAAAGTATCGCGGTTCTATTTCGTAAGGTAATTTACAGAATTTAAATTCCATTTACGTTTATTCCATTCAAATTCAATTGCGCTTCCTTCCATAAAAAGAAACACGACCTCGTTTGCGTTTCAGTTCTGAAAGATATTGTGTGCCTCACGATTGTCATCGTGCCGCGGCGGTTAATTCGTTATCCTCGTGTGCATGTTTCAACGGAACAAATAATTTGCGATATCTGTTTGCGAAATCGTGAAGTTGCTTCCTACGAATCACGCAAGAGAATATGGACAGGGCACTTAAAAAAGTTTGCTTTCATCGAGCACTACAACAAACAGGTTGGATATTTCGATGTAATTCACACGAATTGTTTGACAGATGCAATATTGCGAAACGCTGGGCAGCAATAAAGATAGGATCAAATTGAAAGCTCTTTCGTAACCCGTTATTTACGTTCAATTTTTAGGAAAAATATGAAACATCAAGTGTATGCACAATTTTGTTATTTAAACAGAATTACATAATAAAGAACTTGTTTAAAAGCGAATGTGATCAACTTTTACAACAAAAGAGTGCAATGACTTCGATCATGTTAAGAACAGAAAATGTAGCTCCATTTAATCAACGGTGCACATTATGTTAGTGGTCATAATCACATTTGAAATAAAAACTTTGGAAACCACTGATATAATAAACAAAGATAAGGTGAACCACAGCATTTAAAATGATAAAAGTAACTACTTCATAAATGTTTTGCTTTTATCTCCTGAATTATAATTCCGCATTAATATTCCGTATTCCCTTGGCAAAAACGTAGATAAAATCTTGGCAGTTTTCTAACGAAGACCACGTATTAAATGCCTTAGAGGCAACGCTTAAATTTTACGCAGCAACAAATATTTATGTATTCAACGTGCTTGTGCAAACCTCTACTGCAAATTTGCAAGTATGTACATTGAAGAGGACAAAAAAATGCTATTGTTTTATTTTCTTTTCAACAAACAAAACGTTGAACCAATTCTATAAATTTTAAAGTGTGCCACCAATTACGTACGTACATTTGATTTCGGATTAGATAATTTAAAATTATGTTCACAGTGCAATATATTTCAGCGAGTGTGCTCGTTTCAGTCGCTCTTCGCAGTTTTCATTAGCGCTCTCTGATTTAATTTGTACAATATGAATTGTAATGCAAAACGCGGATTTAATTAAATCAACCGCAAAGGTTCGCAGCGCGCCCTATGAAATTAAAGTCGGGCAAGTCTTAATATCAAATTTAGCTCCACGTTACCAATTTATGAAAATGTAATACCTCATACTGAAATCCGACGAACGGATTTCATCGAAAGTTTTACAGGAGCGGAATCAATGCAATCTAATAAAAAAATAAAGTTCTCGTGCGAGAAGCGAAATGAAATTTATTAAAAAGTTGTCGGTTGATTTTGTTCAAACTTTGCCTTTCATACATAAAAGTTGCCTTACCAATCATAATAAAAATATATTACATTTTGAAGGCACAGACATACAGATTTTTACAGATTTTATAAAATATATACAGTGTGTAATCGAATAAGTTTCACTTATGAGTGATGAACTTACAATATTCTAATGTAAACCGAAGTTGAAAGTTGAAATGTTGATGTGTTAGCAACTTCTGATTCAATTCTGGAGAAGTATAATTTTCACACCGCACATAAAATTGAAACTGATAATTTTCTCGGTTATCTCTTTAAAAGCTCTCTAGTTAATCTGAATATCTGTATTTATGTTTGCGCTCGGTACACGTTTTAATAAGATTTTAGTTGCTGCAGGCAACGTGGAACCGAGTCGTAAGTTGTTGGATAACCTGTGCTGTTTCGCAAGAAATGAATCGATTCGTTTTAACAGGTGGTAGCTTTTTATTTTCTGACAAAGACTTCTGTGTAAATTATCGTAGTAATTATATAGTAGGTATCTGGTAACGATTGAACTAGAGATAAGTATAATAATCTATGACATTCATGTCACAGGAAATACCAATTGATTTTTTAAATGTTTTATCAACTCTTGCCATGAAATGTGGACGGCATATGTTAGCTTAGGTGAAAAGTAAGTCGTTGCACTCCTTGATGCTGTTTTAAAATAGTATAAGTAATTACTCAGTAGCGTTACTTAAACGTCAGTGTCAAAAAAAGTAGTCACACTGTTTAGTGCCCTTATGATCGGTAGGTATCAAACAAAATGGCAAATGTGACAGTTATATTCGAGTGATGCTACTGTGTAGATTCTTAAACTGTGGTTTTACAGCAAAGCTAAGACATGCAGTCCAATTTCCATGGCAAAGAGTTGATAAAACACTTAAAAATGATTTACCAACAATCATTTTTAGTGGACTTTTTATACACAATTTCATGTTCTGCTGAAACAGCATTACAATTGAGTTAAATAAGAACCTAAGCAGCTGTCATTATGTAATATTGTGACGATACCAGCGCCAGCCCGTCTACTGCGTCACCGCCGACGCGCCTTAGACGAGAAACTTCGAGATCACGCCAGCGGTGGAATCAACCCTAGACTCTCCGTCGTCTTCCAGGCGATTCTCGAAAAAAGAGCCCGGTTTATAGAGAAGCAAGCCGACCGGGAATGAACAATTCGGCGATGGACAGTTTCGCTCGGCTGTTAAAATAAATTAGGTATAAGCTTGTAAATAATTTAGTGTTACTTATAGTGTAAGTTTCTAAATAAATTAGTTTGCTTTTAAATAAATTAGTTTACTAACTATATCGTGTTTTGTTTTAAAATAAAAATTAATAGAACCCATAAAAACGTAACAATATAATACATAATTTATTCAAAATAAAATTGATTTAGCACCTACTTCAGG
Source organism: Dorcus parallelipipedus (assembly GCA_958336345.1). NCBI lineage: Eukaryota > Metazoa > Arthropoda > Insecta > Coleoptera > Lucanidae > Dorcus > Dorcus parallelipipedus. The sequence goes on along the minus strand of OY284480.1, from coordinate 23,391,657 downwards.
ATTATTAAAATGATATTTGAACTTAAGTTCAAATGTGGCCGTAAAACCCCTGTTAATCTAGTAGCACAATCATACAGCCAACAAATATTTATAGCGGTACTTACTTACTTAAGCTGAGATAATACAACACGACTACTTGTTTCTAAGCCGAACAAACTCGTACGGGCGATAAATAAACAACGATATCTACAGGAAAAATATTAATAATCACGAAAACATCGTGTTCTTGTTTGGTTTTGAATACATCAAAGTTAATCGATTCGCTTTTAGTATAATAATTGCAGACATTTATAATGTTGATTTAATTCTAATTATTCTAGTAAACATGAATTTTTATTGCCGCATAAATTTCAGTGGTTGCCTGTTATTTCTTTAGCAGCAATAAATAGAGATCAAAGCGTTTGATCCGATTCTTTCTCTCACGACTTATGTATGTGGTAATATTGATTAAATTCTTATCGATTTTCTTACAATTCAATTTTTTAGTTTGAAGCTCTTCTAAGTGTACTAAAAAGTGTTCAAAACTAGTTTTTTTTTCTAAAGTCAGGACATCAACATGTTTCTTGAGTGCGAATTTATTCTATTAAAACCACTTCCTATCATATAAATTTGATTAACAAGCAACAGATCATATAAAACGTCGAATATTCTGCAATCTAAATTTCAATTTAATGAAACAAATTTTCGCTTAATTATCACAATAAACCACTTTATCAATACAGTTACTTTTAACGCTTCCAGTTAAATAAAATAAACCTCTACGGATACCGTTTCTAATAAATGATAAAAGCTGGAAATATTTGTGGGTATAAAAAGTAAGAAAAAAGGCAAACAGGTGCTACTATGAAAGTCAAATCAGTTTCAAGATTACAACACTTTTAAGTAAATTCCAAAACAAAAAAAAAAAAACGAAAAAGAAAGCAGGTGGCACACAGTATCAAACTAAATTTAACATGGTACCAAGCCGGAGCAGACTAAAGAGAAACTTACGACGCTTTAAGCGTATAATAAATAAATATGTATTAAGGAAACGGTACGTAGAAAAAAGAACTTTATCGACCGTGATTATGTCTTTTCTATTTTTATAGTTTGAGTATGTGTATTATATACAACGAAGCATTTTCAGACTTGTATGGCTCGTTTTTCAACTCAAATGATATGTCAATATCTTTAAGTTTCAATGGAAAATAAAATTTTATTTAGTTTCACACGAGAAAAATCAACAGCGACAAAGTTTCGCTGATTCACGGAAAACACTATGAAAGAATTAAACATGTCATTAAATGTAGAGAGCACATCGTAAAAGTAAAGCTGGAAATTTTACGACTGAAAAAAGTACAAGAGTTCCTCAGTACTTCCTGCTTTAAAATGCTGACTGAAATAGTTAGCAAACACAATTGGCTGCACTGGCATTCGCCATTCTTTTCTGAGCAATCGCTAGCGCATAAAAATAGATGCCCCGAATATTTTTAAATAATTAAAACCATCGTTTCCGAGGATTTAATGAGCAGCTAGCTATCGGGGAATTTGTCAAATTAAATATGACTAATTATAGTGTTAAAAAATAGAACACTTCAAAGACAAATGTGTCTGATTTGCATGTGATATCCTGGAGGACATTGTGTATTGCGAGCACGGCGTGAATTTAAAGCACCATTAGCACTAGTTTTTAACCGCTAAGCGTCGCTAAATGGACGTCGAGAAACTAGCAATTCGGTAAATTTAACTTCTGATTTATGTTCGTAATTTAAAAAGTGTCACACTTTTCAAGTTAAGTCAAGTCGTTATGCACGTATGAAATCTACAGTACTTCTTGCAGGTTTCACAAAAAAATGGAAACGTTAAAAGTCGGGAATGATTCATGTAAAAATAAAAATACTGTGAAATGTTATACACGTTTATAATTTCGAATTATAAAAGAATGTTTAAATAAATCAAATAATCTGATTGAAAATTGTATTGCATTTTAGCAATGTCTCTTCTTAAAATTAGAATAAACCTTATCTAAGTAAATAGGTAAATAAGAATGCAAAATAAAAACTCATGTGCAAACATCACGAGATGATCGACCATTCAAACAAACTCTTACGACATACGTACATCCTCAAAGTAAGTGATTAATTTTCTATTCAAAATGACTTATGAACTTGCTTTAGGAGACGAGGAAAAAAAAACTTGCCAAACATCCTGAGGCAACCGTCTGACTTTCATACTTAATGACCTTACTGTAATTACAGACGACGCACACGTCTCAAGGTCAACTTATTTAAATAAATGAATTTGTGGTCGTAGTGAATCGTAATCGCTTAAAGCAATTTTATGCATTTTAATACTATCATAATTATTATTATTATTTTGTAATACATAGAAGTATTTATAGTATGTATAATCCTTGTAGTCTGGAGTGATTCTGAAAGCTCAGGAATGTTTTCTAAATCCATGGTACGTCAAGCTGGGAATCCAAAAAAAAAAATTAGAAGCGAAAGACTGACGTCTCAAATAAACAGTAACATTAATTGGACAGCGCAGAGGTGGATAAGCCAATTATACACACGTCTATATATAAAAGATGATCAATAGCATTTTTTGACGAGATACACATTAATGTATGTGGTCCGTTGATGACATCAAACGGGATGTTGAAGCACTTCAATCGAAAATAATTTACTTCGAGTGCCAAGCGGGCCAAGATCGCTCTTGACAACGAAGATATACAAAAAGATTCCATCCCGCCCTTAACTCTAAAATTAGCCCGCAAGTAACTGGAAAATGTGCTTAAAGACTTGAAGCTCGACCGCAAAAAATTTTAAGCGTTCTTTTATAATAACAGAAACAAGAGGAGGTTCATTACTTTTTTCGTCCGGTAATAACGTCGTCGGATTGTTTTCAAAGGGCTACGGCGAAATGAAAATTAATATCTTTCTTTATTACGAAGTTATTTCTCCGAGAAAAAAATTAGTTCATTTCTAAATGAAATTATAAAAGATGAGGCATATTTCGCCCTAAGCACACCCGTCGGTTTTTTAATTAAATTTTATTAGTATAACCTCGCTCCATTTCGTGAGTAAATCTCCTTTAATGCACTTCAAAAACCTTTTGTGTCACAATCACTAATCGTTTTTTTTTTAATAATATTATTTAAAATGGTAAATAACATTTTGCGTTTCGCTTTTACCGTTTTCTTTGTATGCAAAGTACAATTCGTGGTCGGTAATAATTATAACATTTTTTTGTTTGCTGACTTAATTGCCAAAGGATTTTCTCACGGGGATTTTATCTTCATTAGTTGATATTCTGTTTAACCTACCACTACACTTTGCCTTAATTGGCAAGCGTTCAATTAATTTAAATTGCAGAAAACAAAGAATATAAAATAATCTCTCGCTTGTGATCGGTCATAAAAATGTATAATTGCAAAGAGGTTTAAGTCTGTCAATAAAAACTTTAATTATTCCCACAAGGTTCTCGCTTGAAATCGTACTCTAAAACGATTCAGCTATTTGCAATTATAAATTAACTTTCAGGATACGCGTTAATTTAAATTACAAATTCATTTGCTCCACATTCATCCATTGTGTTGTGTTAATCGGCGTTATTTCTTTGATAAGATGTAAATGAATCCGCAGTTGTAATATATCTCAAGAAAACTCGTGCATTCACACATTCGACTACAGAAAATCACATTCACACGCGAAGCCATCCAATAAATTGCCAACCAAGATAACACCGACAAAGCACACAACACGTTTACGTATGCAGAAAGCAAAAATGTATAAACGATGATAAAGTTAGCATACGAATTGATTGGTTTATTTGTACGCTAGTTTTGAACTGCAAACCCTTTCGTCCTTGATAGCGCAAACAATATCTTTTAAACGTGAGTGAGAGCCAGGGTTTTAAATCGGTCTGTTTAAAGAATTCAAGTTTCAATTAAACCAAGCGCTCCAGTGAGACTTTTCCTCAATTATTTCAAGCTGTTAAGATAATGGGTCTGATTCCAAATCTCAATTTTATGACCCTTCCAAATATAGAGTAAAAATTCAGTAAAGAAATCATTCTAAATCTTTGTAAAATGCTTTACCAGCAATTGTCACAATAATTGGTACAGTATTACGGAAGTAAACTGCTTAAACATTAGCGGCTGTGAAATTAAATTATTAGCAATAAATTCATGAGGATTTGTATGTATGTAAACGATCTCGCTAACGTAGAAAAGGCCCATGAACATATTATGATAATCAAGGACTGACGGAAATATTCCATAGTTTCCACTTTTAATCGCTCGTACTCAAAACATCAACGATGCCAATATAAACAGATTAAGACACGGCGGAATTATTATACACGTCGTCGAATATTTGTGTTTCAAGCAAAAGCGCATCCCAGAGTTTTATAATCCCAAAATATTTTAGACATGGATGCATTAAATCGGAAGTCGGATGTGAAACATCCCGGTATTATTAAACGGGAAACATAGCGAATTCTCGCGAAATAAGCTATAAAAATAATGCAATCACAGATCAAATGAATTGGATAAAAGAACCTCTAAAAAAAAGCTCCATTAGGGCTTTTAGAAAACGTAAAAGCGAAAGGAAGGATATAAAATGAACGGGGGGACATAAAAATGAAATAACTAGAATCACGCTCTATTTAACGCGCACGAAATCCTCAGGAGTTTTGTTTTTACAACAAAAACAATAAAAGAAAAAGAAATATACAGTGGAGTTTGCTTAGTATGACTCCGCCTATAGTGACAAACCGCTTATTATGATATGACGTACTTGTACCCACCCAGCGGTTTGGTTTTTATATAGAGTACTTTCATTCCGCTTATAATTGGCCATTTGCACCAAGCACTTATCTTTAAGCGTCACTTAGAATATGACTTACACAATGCTGTGTAACCAAAAATTATCACACTATAAATACCACTTAAATTTAAGCTCAGCTTAAGTGTTTGGTACAAATGGCCAAATGTCGTCCTTGTCATCATTTCCCTTGAATGTCACTATAAGCGGACTCCACCGTATATTAGAAACCAGTCCGATAAGTAATATTAAATTAAAATAACCAAGGAAACTTAAAGAAATACTTTTTAAGAAATGTAATATAAATTAATCCAGATACCGTACTTAATGAATTAATTTCATTTCTTTAATAAAAAAACAAGAAAGCATCACATTTCGCAGCAGCAAAAAAATTAATATTATTCAAAGGCAATAAAATCAAAAATCCTTTGTATAATAATTAAATAAAGGACTACTCTGTACAGGACATTTCGAAGCGCTGCTATTTCAGTTCAAACAAAAAAAAAGTGATTAAAATTTAATGAACTTTCCAACAGACAGCTTACTTAAAATAGTTCACGAGCAACACAAAAACAAAATAATTCAACGGAAACGCAATAATAAACGGATATTGTTTTCAACTAGACGTTCTTACGTCAGCACATCCATCGATTACATTCCTCTACACTAAAATAAAAGAATTAGATCACCCACCCTGTTATTTGTGGATTTGTAACGGAAATCAATCATAAGGATAAGAAAACTTCGCCGCCATAAATCAATCAGCTCTCCTTTATAAAAGATATAAACCTTTTCCTACTAATAGCGGAATGAAGTTGCAGAAATCTATCGGAACGAAAGAAACTTTTTGGAGCACGCAAAATAACTTCGCATAAAAACAGTGAAACTGATATAAAATTCGGATTTGTGTCTGGTGATGCGTAGGCGCAAGAATAAAGTAAAATACTTCCCCCATGATGCACATAAAACAGAAATAAAGAAAATCTATGATAACGGAACGGTTATTGGGGGAACAAGGCATGAAACTGCTGCAAATCTAATAACACACGGTCTATTGATCAGAATGGCACTTTTGAAAGCTGCAAAATAGGGTTTTGCTTTCAGCAAATAATCTCAATTCTGATGACATTGATAACACGCGTAAAATTTATATTTGTTCTCCGTCAAATGACATTTAAGTATTTATATGTACACTTCAGGTAAGTTGCTGCCACAGTCGTGTCCTAAGCACACAACAAGAAGTAAATACAAACAGCCTGACAGAGAGAGAGAGAGACCCTGAACAAACCTTAAACTTCATTTACTCATTTTGTGCAGTCCTTTGGGAACACAAATCAAACAGTGTTTCACAAATTAGTTAATGAATAAATAGGGTAACCGGGTTACATATTTTAAATGCTAGCACACTTTCACAAACAAGGCAAGTTTTTTTTAGCAATATAAAAACATAGTGTCATTTCAAAATATCAAATTTGATTAAGAGCCTGCCATTTGTTTTTAAATATTCAAATTTAGAAAATATTTTACTTACATTAATGATATAAAGCAGAGATACGTACCTGAAAGCAAGAAATAAAAACTATTAGGAAATTACACAGACAAGAATATTGTACAATAATATTGATGGTAACATTCAAAGTAAATACACAATAGAGTAACATTAATTAAAAAAATATAAAGTAATTTCTAAATTTAGTAACAGGTATATATTTTACCCCAATAATAAATTATAAAATATTAGCAACCTTTGTTATTACTTAAGAGGCAACTACACACTCGTACAAGTTCGTGTGCGAGTATGTAGAACCCAAAGGTTTAAGCACTATTCAAACCTGCTTCAGAAATATGAAACCTGTTTGAATTGACGGAAATCTGAAGAAAAACTGACATTCTCGTCAGTCCACATCGTCTTTAAAAATATATCAGTAAGTGGTCGATTCAAATCGGAACTTTAAGCAGAAAAGTGAGGTGCAAACGTTCATAAGACTTTACATAAACATAATTATGTGCATAGTTGTATATACTGACATTATTCCAACGCATACGCTGATATGTACACGAACAAGAAGGAATGATCTCACATAAAATTGAAGCGAATTTATCGAGACAGACAGCGAGTGAGATTTTATGAGGTGCACTTGGCAGCAATGACGATAATAAATTATAATTTTCGAATATTGATAACTCAGTCTGGGCATCCGTACTTTCGGGTTCGTAAACTATTTTATATATTTATAGTTTTATTTGACGCTTGAGGTAAAAATTTCAAGCCTCTAAAAATTACAACCGTTTACAACTAACTTTGCCATTTTCACACGGTCATTTAAGCCTTCGCGCTTGGCTGCAGACATTTTATCATAATTATTGCCTATTGCTTACGTCTTTTTGTAAACGCAATCTTCTGACTAGCAGTTACTAACAACAGATCATAAAAATTAATCGACAGAGACCAGTCAAATTTTATTGTGAAGGTTAAGACATCACATTCCAGTTGCTCATAGCCAGATCAGATCTCCAAACTACCTCCGAGGATGTAACTGCAATCTCTAGTTTATGTCACCCGGAGAAAGAGATGACATTAAGCGATCATCTTTAAAGCCTGGTCTGTAAAGGCCTGTTTCTATAACATGTTCTAAAATTGAGAATGCACCTTCGAACAGTTGATACTGACGGTATTTCTATTCTTGTATAATGCCGATAAGCATACGAAGTATAAAACGTGTCACATTTATATTTCGGTTGTCAAAAAATTAGGGTCATTCCTGATGTGGAATATGATAAAGCTTATAATATACAACACAGGGTATCTCATTTTTATTATTTTACAATTAACGACGTTTCACAAAAAAGGATCGATAGTATCGTAATTTTATTATTTTTACGACATAAGCATTGTTGCGCAGGCTACGAGCATGCTCTCGAACATGTACAAGCGAACGGATATCACCTATACACAGTTAAGTCAACTCTCCGAGAATAATATTAATTATCACTATTTTTAAGCGTCTCCTCCTTACAATTTAATGAAACTCTAATGCATCATTAATTATAAATGACAATGAACGCTTCTCCTTCATTTATCACGTAAATAATTTAAGTTTTATAGATATGAACTCAAAACACTTTAGAACCAACATGACGTAAAAATCTTCTTCGACGAACAGGTTTCATTTACGACATTCTACAGGTAACGAGATTTATAACTGGATACGATTTTTATATCTCTCTCTTAATAACGGCACGGCGCCTTTGCTTAATAACGAAATTGCGTTTTTGTTTCTTTTTATTGCTGGCCGAAGAAAAAAACGCTGTACTAGTCATAATAAAGGTCGTAAATTTGGGAATTGCAGTTTAATTAAAACACGGAAATAAATATACTTTATTATAAATTACAGCTGTAAATATAAAAAAGCTCCCCTGCCTGTGTACTAAACTCGTAAAGCACTGTAATACTTCACGTAACGATTTCCTATAAAAAGCGCAACAAAAGAGTTATTACAGAGATCTGTAAATAAAAGAGCTTTCTAATATAATATATAGCACCTATTCATCAAATTATTCTCGTAAACTCCAAATTACTACCGAAATATTGACACTATTCAACAACAGGCTTTAATAGAAATATTTCTGGGCAATTTTGATTTAAACAAAATTGAACCATTTTTTATTAACTAAAACATTCTCATTTAGACCAAATTTAAATTATTTAAAATCGCGACAATTTATGTATTTCTCCGCGCTAATTTATTACGGACTTTCATAAACATTTTCTCTCTACTCTAAGCGCGTAAATGGGAAATTTGCGAACCCGCTGCTAATGCAAATAACTCAAACTCTACGTGTTAGTGATTATAACAAGTTTTAAATCTAATTTCAAGTTGGATGTAACGTGCTTAACCTACATCCTTAGGGTTAAATTAAATAAACGAGCAAACAGTTCGAACATTAAGACGCCTAATTACTGCAGGGGACAATCTTATAATTTAATGGCTTTAATGGGAGGTAATTAACGATGGCAAATATGGAATCTGTATTCACTTATGAAAGTTCGAATCCCTACGTTTTCTTTTTGCTATCGGAAAACGGACAATGTGCAGGGAATCAATGATTCTATAAGAATTCAAATAGACTTCTTGACAATTCGGAGATTAAAGAGAGTGCAGTTCGAATTTAATTAAATACCTGAAATATACTACAGGGCTCTTTATTCACATTAAATGATTTAGATTTGATTAAAAGGAGAAAATAAATAATTCCAATTAATCCTCATTCTCAATTATGTATAATACTTTAGAGTCTATTTTTTAAGAAGTACACCCTCAAGCTTTATTATACCGTGTAAATAAAATTAGTCTAAATTTACCAACAAGATATGTTCTGTTTGGTTAGGCTGTAATTGAATCACAATTTGGAGTATTTTGTAGTGACAACCGATAAGGCATTCGTAATATACCACGTCAAGTCATCAATCAATTCCTAATCAAATATGTACGGCTGCGAGCATATACAAATTAAATACAAACGGCAATTAATATTCTGAGAACAATACGACCCCATACATAACGGTGTTGCATTTAGATCTTTAACGATTTTGTTAAAAACTGGTCGTGCATGTGCCCTAAAATAAAAGTTTCTCTTAATGGCATTCATATTTAATTAAACTCAAATTTGAATGAATTGAAAATATAAAACAATAGCATTTATTAAAATACCACGTAATTGTAGTAAAAATGGTGTCGACAAAGAAAATTTATGCGGAAAATTTTCCTTAATGCTAAATTAGAATCCTAAAAGAATTCCCCTCAACGTGAGCAGCTCAAAAAGTTGTGCGTTATGAAAGCCTTTTTCACATGGATGAACACTGTTACATGAACATTCTTTTCTCATAAATATTCCTTGACGGAGTAAGTACACCATGAAATTGAACTCGATTATAATTAAACTCCTTGAGAGTTTGTGTCTGACATCTTCTTAGAATATCAAAACTAATTTTCTCGAAGTGCAACTAATTAAAACTAAACTAATGCCAATAGAAAGGCAACTCGTCCACGTTTTTTTTCCGGTTATTTCTGCTGCTTAAGCATCGATTTCCTGCACGATGCATGAACGTTTTATCGTTAATGTTTCATTTGATTGGATTACGAAGCACTGTTTCGCATATAAATTGCAATTTCGAACAGAGGATGGCAATCAATAAATGAACGCCTAGAGAATAATGACACGTCCGGCGTAAAATCTACAATCATTAAATACAGAAGCACAAAAGAAAAATGAAAGAGATGCACAATGTGAAGGTCGGTCAGTGGAATCGAAGAAAAAGCATCGACCTTAATCTTCTATTTCCTAAAATTAATTACTAAAATCCAATACATACTTGTGTACGTCATTTTATTATAAATGTTATACATCCCCTGAATTTAGTTAACGTAAACACGAAGAGGATAATATGGGTTTGAAATTAATGTTGACGATTTAAATCTACAGGAAAGTGATTAATTCCTGAAATTTATTTTGAACCTCTTCATTCGAATCGACCGGGGCTATAACTTACACACACACATAATCCAATCATAAATTCCGGTCCCGATGTACAAAATACATTTAGCAATGACGTTTCTGATAATTATGATTGAGTTGATCACGAATTACGGCGGCGGAAATAAATGCAAATCGTTTTCGCGTACGCAAATACGTGCGTTGAAAACAAAATGGCACACGATTTATCAAAGCAAAAAATATTATAAATAGATTCTTTCCCCTTAACAACAATAGGCTCGCCAATTTTATACAGCCTCTATTGTTGCTAAATTTAAATGATTTATATTAGGTACATATGCGTACAAAATTTATTTTTACTATATTTACAGACTATTTAAACTTGGTATTACTTAAAAATAATCAAATTGTAAAGCTGAATTCGCTCAAATCTATGTAGATATACATAGAAAAAAAAAACAATTCAAAATGAAAAGTAGCACTTCTTTAAAATTTTTAAAAAGTGTTCCAATCGCAAGGTTATTGAAATAATTAATAATTATGTTTTTTTGTATCATTACCTATATTTTTATTATATTGTAACAAAGGAAGCTTCCAGTGCAGAACTTTCAAGATTGAACTTGCATCAGGGTTCCGCGAAAAACAGAAATAAATATAGAAAGGCAACGTTGACGTTTCCATATAAGCGCAATGCATCAACAATCTGTCAATGAATCATATATCGCGACCCGCACTAACTAAAAATAGTTCTTCCCCTATATACAGTGTGTCCCAAAAAGTTTTATATAAATGGAGAAAAAGTTTATCTTACATTTCACAAAAAAAATTATTCTTTATAAAAAGCTCTGCATGACTTGTAGATCCATAATCAGGTACAAAATTTTTAAAAAATTGGCTGGAATACAGGGAAAATAAAAAATAATGATTTGGACGGAGAGCAAAATACGTTCAAACTGTAGTGGAGAAGCAAAATGTTCATTGAAATTGTGATTAAATAGCAAAAAATTATGCACACTTGTAGATTATTGATATTCCCAGATAAAAATTGATAAAGAAGGTTATCAATGTTTTATAAAAATAAATTATCTAACAATTGCTGAGGTGTTTATTTTTTAATTTTTATCTGGGAATATCAATAATCTACAAGTGTGCATAATTTTCTGCTATTTAATTACATATATCAATGAACATTTTGCTTCTCCACTACAGTGTGAACGTATTTTGCCCTCCGTCCAAATCATTATTTTTTATTTTCCCTGTATTCCAGCCAATTTTTAAAAAAATTTGTACCTGATTATGGATCTACAAGTCATGCAGAGCTTTTTATAAAGAATAGTTTTTTTTGTGAAATGTAAGATAAACTTTTTCTCCATTTGTATAAAACTTTTTGGGACACACTGTATAATAGTAACTCGTATCGCACAGTTTAGTATTAGATTGACTTTGTGTTTAGAGTGAACAACTCTTGTGGTGTATATTAATAATGTAGGTAATTAATAGATGTGTTGTTTTATAAAGCTATGCCCCTCATTTACCTTAATTCAAATATTATCGTAACAATATTCAAAAATTAGCAAGAGTCTAGCATAATTAAAAATTAAGGAATTCATTAAAGGTCCTTTTCTTTTATAATCATAATTTTAAGCAGAATCCAATGACTTTCCCATTTAATATCATATTGTGATTAAAGACCGCTTTACACGAAGCAAATTGTATTGCAGCAAGACACAATTTCTATTGTGCGCCTGCACACAATGAAACTAGTGCAAGATTTCTTGCATTGCATCCCCTGCATTCTGCTATAATTTTATTGTCGAGCAATACGCATTTTTTTTACCGCTTATTGCAGCAATCTTCCTTGCATTGCCTCCGTGTAAGCCTGCTTTAGAAGTAGTTCAGCAAATTTCAGTATTGATCTTAAAGCTTTCAATCTAAAGACGCAATAAACATTTTAAAACTAACCATAAATATTTATTCGTTTATTTAAAACAAAACGTTGAGATTTATAACTAACCTACTTTCATTACAAAACACATCCCACAACAGTCATAGGAAACAAATTTATTATTCAGGGAATAAATAAAATCCATTCAAGCAACACTGATTTATTCCCATTGCTACAAGAAACACTCTGAACTAATTTAAGATTTGAAGTTTCACGTTTTTTTTAATAAATTTAGGGCTGAATTTAAATCTAAATAAATTTCCAAATGAGCGCTTCTTACTAAAGAATTTACTTCAATCGATTTGCATTTGAATGAAGAGCTGTTCGTGTGATGAAAAGAATTAAATTAGTGTCCCCATACATTTTTTTTTTCGCTTTGGAAGACTTTAAAACAAAACTTATCTGAAATATTAACACGCATTAATAACCATGTTTGTAAACACTAGTAGGCCTACTCTAAATCTCCAACTACTGTTTAAAATAGCCCGACCGTGAAAGATAAATCGCACGCTCGTATTACACGAGAGCTAACATAATCTTTTTAATGTGGAAGTGAATTAATTTCGTTAAGTTGACTTAACACTCTTTCATTCACAATCAGTGAATTTCAAGCCCACATTCCAATTTATTAATAATTATTACGTGTGCGTTCTAAAACCAATCTCACAACTCAGAAGGTATTCACAAACATTAACCCAAATGATGGGCCAGAGATAGACTCAAGTGGAAAGCAATTTGCTATAGAATTGAAATCAATGTGCAACTCAAATAAATAGCACGTGGGTAAATACGATTTATTTCTGTACGAATCAGGAGAATATTAAAAGCTTCCTCCTACGTAAAACGCAAATTTCTTTTGTATATATTTTGTTGGTTGTTGCAGTGGGTAGCAAATGAGCATCTTATTCTTAGTTAATGAATCCTTCAGTCCTTCCCATGGAAAAACTGCAGCAACAACCTCACAATGGATGCCCATTAAGAAACTTCCTTGATTACAGTGCACAATAATCTACTCTGCCAGTTCGCATTATTCAAGGCCTCGATTTAATTATAAATGAAAGACAGACATTGCTCACGAATTAATAATAGTCCGGCTACCGTAACGAAAGGAATAAACCCACTGTCAACTAGTTTCGATTCATTAATAAATCAGGCGGACCTATAATTAACAAGACCAGGGACGCAAGATAAGGTCACACGATAAAAAGCAATCACTGATTTACGAAACACTAAAATATTTCAATTTATATTAAATATTGCATAAAAAGAGTGGCTATTAAAGCAGTTATAAAGGTCGCTTTACATGCACGCAATGCAATTAAAATTGCGCACAAAAATTACATTTGCTGGCGGCTCACAGTGGTCAATATGCGGAAAAAACCCATTTTTTTCAAAATGCTGCAAAGAGCATTTTGATTTTAAATTAGTAATTTTTAATGATTAACTGATGTATATTGACAAAATAATCAGATATATTTCCATATTGTATTCTTATATAAGCCCTTAAAGTCGCCTGAGTTGTAATGCTTACTGACAGTGTAAAAATTCATCATATTTTTATACGAATTTCTCTTACGATTTTATTGCTACATTAAAGAAATATTTTTTAATGAATAGCAGCACTATTGGAGAATATGTTATGCTGAATAAAAATAATTATTTCAATTGTTGTGCCATTACATAGAGGACTCGAAGAATTGTTGAAAAATGTTTTGTGAAAAAATTTAATAGGTCATAATTTTTGAGCTCCGTCGAGCGCTATGTTCTAACCTATTTTTCTGCATACATTAGACTTCTAATTAAGTAATAAAATACTTTTTAGCTGCGACCACTTGCGACCCTCGTTTTAGGTTACAATTGTTCTAATATTTGACATACTGTAAATATCGCTTCAACTGTCGACCTGTTGATGTGAAACCTTTGTTGTTCATCCAGTGCCTTAGTTTCTAAGTTCTTATGGTGTTAAAAATATGTATAAGTTTCTATTTCGTTTTAGATTTTAATTTTTAATAATTATTTTTTTTTAATTCGGCTTAATTTTCATTCATTTTATTTTATTCATTTAAAGACATAATGCATCAAAAAAAGTAAAATAAATTAAAAATGATAACGGACAATGATAATTTCAAAAATAATTAGTTTTTTCCGCATCTCTATAGAACCTAAACCACTGTGCGGCTTCGTATTTAAGCAATTTCTGGGTATTTGCAATGAAAGGTATCAATTTCAGAATGTAATTACAGCCAATTTCATAATCGAATTTAAAGGAGACTTTAAATTTAAAGTCACTTTTAACTGTAAAAACAACTGTCAAAATACATTTATTTACAGATCTGAATGTGACTTTAAATTCGATTATGAAACTGGTCCTTATTGAGATTATTTAACAATTATCGTTCACACACATTTACCGATGAGCACGCGTATAATAAAAATTGCCTCTTGCTGCAAGACAAATTGCGTCATGTAAAGTGGCCTTATGGACGAATTCTTTTAGAAAACTAATTTAAAAATACCGCTTAAAGTTGATGTAAGAAATAATATCCTACAGTGTAATAGCATTACTTTAAGTCAGTTTAACTTTTACATACACGTTTTTCCACTCCGAAAGCTACTCATTTGAAACATTTAGAGAAGAACTGTTAAACACTAGGGACAATTTATTCTTAGAATCTGCTGCAGATTAATTTACAAAGTCAAACAGTGAAAATTAAATTGCGTTTTTAAGTACGTCAAATGCAAACAATTTCGTCGTCTCTCTGAGTCCATTTAACTGTTCATTTAAACACTAAAATTCTTAAATTGATTTTCAAATAGTTTCCTTGCACTTTAAAACGTCTCCGTTTTTAAACATCAATTTAATTACGTGAAAGGCAATTTTCTTATAAAATTTATGACAGTCACGTTTTGTTAAAAACGGTAATTATCTCTCCAAAGTATTGTTTATTTAGTTAAATAAATGGAACGAATTTTGAATTCAAAAAGAGTTCTATTTTAATTAAGATATCCACTTTCGTTGGAATTACAAACGCCCACGTTGGATAATTTCGGACGTACGATTAGCCCGACGTGCCATTATCTTCCAATAACCTATACTTAATCGATTCCCGATAATTTAACAGGCCCCCCTTTAAATATCGTACGCCTTATAATTATCTAATTACTGTTAATTAAACGACCATATATCTTCATTTTTCTTATGTATTCATAAATATTGAATTGTCCCATTTTATAAAGCTTTATAAATACGTAATCACCTTGGTTTAAAAAAAATTTAAATGATTTGGCGATTAATTTTAAAATGAGTAAACTAATTTTCATTCAATAATTCGATTTATAGGAATGAAACTGAAACAGCACGCCATACATAAAAGGTAACAAAAAATGTAATTAAATCTCGTCAGTGCATGCAAATTGAACTGTCTATTTTGTTTTAACTGTTTTTTTCATCCATACACATCGAACCTGACGTTTTCAAATTTGACTGGCACGCATATTTCTCTGATGGAATTGCAAATCAAACGCCAACACCTACATTCATCAAATATCATTTTTAGTATTTATTAATTGTTATTACCCTAATAATAGAGTTTTAAGCTTCGATTAGTTGGACGGCAAAAAAAACAACGTGTTTCACATTTCATTTCCAGCCAATGTGTAAATAATGCAATTCAAAGCAGAACGGTAAAGAAGTTAATCCTCGACTTAAACTCAAAGCGCTTCCAGATACTAAATTGACATTTCGGGATACAATCCCGTCTCTGTGGCAGATTTACTTTAACAAAGCAGGCGACAGAGATTTTACGACCCAAATAACTAGAAAAACCTATCGATTGAACTTTGATTTTTAAACCATTTCAATTTCAACTTGCAGCAATCTTTTATGTATGTACAAACTGATTGCAAAAAATGAGAACGCAGTTTTAATCTTTCTCTGCATTCAAGAGCAGATGAAAATGTATCGAAATTAAAGTGCAAGGCGTGTGTTTGGATTAAGAAATCCACGGGGCAGGTTTGAAAGAAAATGTAATGTAAATGCAAATCATGCCTTGATCGTGTATAGTAGTGCCACATTCAATTCGTCCTTTAATAATAGAGGAAACCTCAGGCATACTTTTGTAAAGAGAGTATATGAGAATCCCAATAAATTCAATAACACACCGTCGTTGTAATAGGTCTTTTCGCGGCGACGTTCCGAACTAGTTCGGAACGGTTAAAATCAAATGCCCATCGAAATAATGAACGATTTTAACACGCTTTCAAGTGTATAACTTTCATGAGTGCATGGATTTTAAGGTTCCGAACTAGTTCGGAACGTCTCCGCGAAAAGACCTAATGTGTCGCTGGTTCCAATTACATTTAATTTTAAAACTGAAAATTACTTTTTAAACAAAGCATTGTTCAAGAGAGGAAACTATTTTATTTCTTTCGAAAGCTATACCATCAACATTTAAATAAGTAGATTCAAAGTTTATTGGTTCACAGTCATTTTATTTTATTTTGTCAATATGTTATACAAACTGTGACATTCGTTTAACGTTTTCGAGTATTAGATTATACTCATCTTCAGAACTAAAATTAAATTACAATAGTTTACAATTACAACACAAGCACGTGCTGTGATTGTAACTTTGGTATGTTGTATTTTCGTAAATTGTTATTAATGTTAACTATTGTAATTGTAATTTAATTTTAGTTCTGAAGATGAGTATAATCTAATACTCGAAAACGTTAAACGAATGTCACAGTTTGTATAACAAATTGACAAAATAAAATAAAATGGCTGTGAACCAATAAACTTTGAATCTATTACACAACCAGCCAAGAACCTGAGCACAATTAAACATTTAAATAAGATACAATTTCAAATGTCCTCTTGGTAAAAAAAACAAAACCTTGAATACTTTACTCCAAAAGTTACTTTTGAGGAGAATGTGTATTTATTTTAATCGATAAAAAGCAACTTAAAAAGTCCATAAACTTGACCTTTAAATAAATGATTAAATAAATGCTGATAAATGATGGAACATATAATTTCAATCAATGAAGATACTTGTGACTATTTTAGAAGCTCGAAAATGAAATTACGTATTTCCTGTTAATTCACCTCATCGTTTTTAATAAACCTGATGCCTCTTTAACTCGAAAGTAGTTTACATTGAGTAGCGACTGCATAATTTACTGAAACTGTCGAACCTTCCCAAAGTGAATTATGTTTCCGTTCATATCGAATTTTGGCACCGATCCAGTGCTTTCTGTACGCAACAGCAAAGTCCAAACTTACCTAATAATAATTATATTGATTAGATGCAGTTGCGTTTGTCGTGTCGTAACTGGAATGCATATCCGGTCCATTTAGTACCTTTTGTTTGGCCCCATCCAGAGCAACTCACCCCAGGTCCAAGAGCCAAAGCAACAGGCGTATTTTTGCAGGACGAAACTGCAAACGATCGATCATTATGTCCTTTGTGGAACACGTTGGTGTTGTGATTTGCCAATGTGTACGGGTTAGCCACACCTACATTGGCCAGTTATAATCGTAGGAGGCGTCGGGCAAATCCCAAAGTATGTCTCGAGCCAAGAAAATACTGGGAAAAATGCGTAACAAAATTTTAAAATGTAAGAATTATGAGTTAGCAACATGCCCTAAAATAACCAAAATCGAAACTAAAGAACTAATACCAATTCAAGTATTATAATGTTTCAAAGAATTCTAATCGAATCTTAGTTTCTATCATCAAATAAAATCTGTTTGCCTCCGATTTTAATGCTTTACGGATTTCGGAATATCCAAACAAGATCAGAGTAACGCATTATCAGATTAGCACAAGGGGCAAGTAATTGATCTACAAGATCCTGCCCGGCTTTCATCTTTCAATGTTGATGGCAAACGCAATTAGTTCTGCGGACAGAAAAGCCTTTACGTTAAGCTATATTTCACCTAAGTATCTAATGGTGCTATAAATATTTCTGTAATCGTACCTGTCACCGCAAGCTACGTAGGTATTCTATGCAGCTGTCAAATTTGCCGACGTTCTATAACTAATTCCGTTTATTAGGACTAATGTTCGGCCGATTAAAATAAATAATGATTAAAGTATGTAATATTCTTTTCAGTAATTGTAATTAATGTATTAATTTCCCAAATTTAATACTGTCAAAATCTAAAATGAAATTATTCAACACTTAAGGTTAGTGTAGTTTCTAGTTTGTTGAACATTTCTGAACTTTATAACTCCAACGTTTCGCTTCTTCAATAATTCTTCAATAAAAAAGTGCTAAAAAGGTGCAAAGAAATTTCTTTCGAGAAAATAATTAGTTTTTTTTTAATTTAAACACGTGTGTGTTTATACTAATATGTCTATTCATACTAAAGACCCGCGTTAATTTTCACACAAAGGAGTGAAAAAGAAAAGACCCGTTTGAAATGCTTCATGTAAAATCCCGAATAAAATTTATAAAAGAAAAAAGAAGCGTAATAAAGATATTTTAACTTACTTTTAATTTGATGAAATTAACAAACTCATAATAATAATTAGAAAAAAGAATAGCTCTTTAGCTAAATTAATAAAAAAAAAGCTTCCCGTTTGAGTTTATTTACTCAGTTATAATAATGCTAATATTAACGATACAATAAACCCATGTGAAAAATAATTTGTTTTATTAATTGCGGTATCGGGACAGTTGCGCTCCTGCACATTTGCGCCCTTGATGAAATTGCAGATTTTAAATTTAAATGGAATTTGTCAGGCGCAGGTAATATAGTTTTTGCATTTGCGAACCCATGCACGTACGGAATGGAAGGAAATAAATCGTCGAATAGGAATACAAAGGAGTTTATTCATGGTGCTTTTATACAGAAGAAAAATTCTTTGGTATCATTAAGGAAATAACATAAATGGTGAACAAATTTTACTTTAAAAAGACTCGTTCCATCTTTTAAAAAGTTATTACCAAATACATAAATCAGTGCATGAAATTATAACTTTAATCAAGAAAACACAATAAAGAAGCTCATTATGTCGGTGTAAATTAATTATTCAAGAAATTTACTATTTTGCTATTTATGCAGAGTGACTGACAATTGTTCCAAAAAAAACACGATACTAAACAATGTCCGAGAGTATGGGAAATATAAAAAAAAAAATTTCTACTTTAGTTTTCGAAAAATATTTAATCAAAAATTAGCCCTAAAACGACGATGCGCCTCTGGTTAAAAAATAGAGGAGCAGATGAACGAATTAAATACCATCACAAATTCTTTGAAACGGACACTGAATATGTGCACAAACACTTAACGTTTCGCCGTCGTTCGACAGCTTCGTCAGAAGTGAAAAAATATAAACAAGTTGTCAAAATAAACGAATTTGTTATAGAATTTTCATCGGACAAGAACCTGCTTGAAATAAATGCTCTTATAAAAGTTTTATGGTAGATTCGGCGACGTAACATCGATCGTGAACTTGATCTTTAAGTTTAATTTCACGTCAACTCCGTTTTTAGGTCAATGCCCGACGTCTAGAAATACGAACAACAAAATATTTATTTGACAAATGCATGCAAATCACCTGAAGCAAATTATTCCATTCAAAGGATCACAACGGCCCTTCTAACACGTGCTTTGACAGGTAAACAAATAAATCACTAGAGTGAAAAACAATTTAAATCTCGGTGTTAAGAATTGCTAGAATTTTTCTTTTTTTTTAATTTAAACAAGAAAGTGTACTTCATAAACATTTTTTTATAAACAAAATTTAAAACATTTTAATAATACCTTCGTAATCTGTTAATTATAACTTTATTTTCTGTCTGATGAATTATTATTAACACAAATCTATAAAAAGTTTAACAAATTCAAGGCGCGTTTGCAACTCCATATCCTGTTTTCGGCGCACTGCTTGTAAATCGTTCTTCGTTCCACCGTTGGAATTCTTTTCACTTTGAATTAAATTCTTAATTAATGTTTATAATTTTAAACTAATTTTTTAAATTAAAGCTGGTTCTTGTTCGTTTAAAAGAGTTTGTGATAAATTTTTAAACTAAACATTAATTAAATTCTTAATTAATGTTTATAATTAATGAAGAATTTAATTCAAAGTGAAAATAATGCCAACGGTGGAACGAAGAACGATTTACGACCAGTGCGCCGAAAGGATATGATCTCGTAATCTGTTACATTCATTCACGTATGCGATTTGATTAGAAACTGTACGCATATCACCAACGACATTTAAATCAGCTGTACATAATAAGTCTTCATAGTCTAATAATCAAAAAAACTTGAAGGTGATGTTGAACTTGAAGATGATCGGTTTCCACAACATAACGTCTTCTTCAGGCCTAAAATCGTTAAGAAAAGTTTTTTTTACAATTTTTTTGTATGTAAAATTAGTGTGGAAATGTAATTAATTTTTAATTTTATATGTGGTTTATGTATTACTGTCATCGGACTCCATCGGACAAGAACCAACTTTAAATATAGAAATTGTAATAAATTATATAATGTGATTATTAATATGCATTAGACAATGTAAATGTTATAAATTTTTGTGAAAATGAAAATAAAATGTGAGACAACGTGGTGTATAAATTAGTAGTTCGCTTAATTTTAAATTGTTGGTATGATAAATATGGATAAAATACTTACAGTTAATAGCCAAAAAAAATAATGATAAACATCATACATATTAATAAAATTATTGGAAAAAAAAATTGATTATCGAACTTTAATGGCTGCAGGCGGATTAATGACAAATAGAAGTAAATAAAATGGATTGTTTTGTCAATATTATATCTGTAGATTGGCTTAAAATTTAGATAATAATGGTCATGATAATTTGGTCGTTTAAACATGCTTGTGTATTTTGGTTTTTTTTTTAAATTTATTTATTTCATATGCTTCTAACGGTGCAAGTTTAAAACTTTTTTCTTTTTGGTGTAGCAATTGTGTTTTGTTTACGTCTAATGTATGTCCGTTTTCGAGTAAATGTTTACCTACGTGAGAATTTATTTTATCTCTAATATGTTGTTTAATTTTAGTGTTGATGTTGCGTCCTATTTCACCTATATACAGCTGAATTAAAAAAAACGGGAAATGAAATTTTTCCAATTGTAAATTTGGTTGCATTTGTCAATTAATTGTCTACTTGACAACAGGGGCTTGACATACCTTTTAAAAAATCTAACCTATTTATTTATAAACTGACGTAGCGTCAAATAAATCTAACCTATTTCTAATAAAGTCATTTCACACTATGAAAATATTGAAAAAATGTGCCAATCTTTTTTTGACATTTCCCGTTTTTATCGATTTGAGCTGTATGTAAGTTTCAGTGTAATTTTTTACAGTGTAATTGATAAATGCCGCTTTTTTCCAATTTATTAATTTGGTCTTTATTGTTTTGTAAGTTATAAAGTAAATTAGACTTTTGTGTAGTGGTGCTGTTAATACTGTATTTGTTAAATATTAAATAAATGAACATTAAATATTAAAAAAATAAACATTAAAATTAGGAATTACTATTTTTTAACATCACCTTCAACAATATATGTACCTAATTATGGACATCAACACAAAAATTGAAAAAGAAAACTTGTCGGCGCCGGCAATGAATTTCAGGTCTAATAAATCGTTTCGCATTTTCCACACATTTTCTCGTAATCTACGACATGTATTCACGTAAGCGATTTGATTAAAAATTGTAACTGTAGCGACGTTTAAAACAATTATGTCTCCGACGACGACAGCTGGTGCAAAGTAAAATTGGAGGAGATGGACTTATTTACTTGCTGAGCGCTAACTTTGTCTTTGATTGGTTAATCAGACCCTTTTTTAGTTTTAAATTTTACACGGTCGTGAAAAAAATAGTATATACACCCCAGGAGAGAATGTTATTTTTCCCTGAGTGTTTTTGTAGCCCTCGGGCTACAAACAAACACCTCGGTAAAAATTACGAATTTCTCTCCCTCGATATACACCGTGTCCACATTTCGATGCTCACCATTGGTATCGCGGTTATTTGAAAACATAGAGCAACGGTTAAATGGGGAATGTTTTGCAGAATTCAATACTCGTGACAGATCTCATTTCAAATTCACCATAGCTTTTTTAAATTTTAAGATAATTTGAAAAAACCAAAATTTGCCAATTTCAATGTTCCTCAATAACTCGATAACACCTAATGTGATCTCGTCGAAAGTTTTACAATGTTCAGACACTTTTTTAAGACAAAGATTTTGATATAAACAGAAACCCCCGATTGTCATTTGTTTTCAAGTTATTAGTGCTAACTTTTGTTTTTCATATGGCAGCCATATTGGATTTGGCTTAGTTAGATAGTCTTTAAAAAGAGCTTTTCAACGATGTATAACATACCCGAAAAATTTTTATTTGTAGGGAAGATATTAACAAAAACATAAATTAATTTCTAATATGAAATTAGTAGGCTATGAAATTAAACAACAATAAGGAATGAAAGCTTAAAGAAATTCTAAGTAATACTGTAAAATAATGCTCGTGAAACTGGAATTCCAAAATCGTCTGTTCACAAAACCTTGAAGAAAACCAAATACCACCTTTACAACAATTAATTATACAAGGTTTAAACGATAATGACTAAGTATCAATGAAGATTACAGTTTAGTAGGTGGGACCTACGAAAATGTGAAGATGATCCTAAATTTCCTAGGAAAATACCCTGGACAGATGAAACACGATTTACCAATTGCGGAGTATTCAATAGGCATAATTATCATTGGTCTACTGAAAATCCACATTTGGTAAATCAATCAAGTTTGATTTGGTTTTAATGTCTGGTGCGGTTTAATTGGTATGCAATTTTGTTTATAAATTTCTTTTGTTTTTGAGTTTAGTTTCATTTTAGATAATGACTTACTAGGTCCTTTCATATTTGATTACAGTTTAAACTGGTAACAGATATGTGGAGCTACTAACAAACGAGATAATACCTGCTTTGAGAGAAATTATTAAACTGAGAACATGCTAAACATTTGGTTCCAGCAAGATGGTTGCCCGGCCCATAACACTCGTGACGTAAAACATTTCTTGAGAGAAAACTTTAATGAGAGGATACTTTCAAATAATGGCCTGCGAGATAACCCGATCCTACCCCCCTTGACTTTTATTTATGGTGGATGTACTAAGATCATTAAATGGAAACACACTACGTAGAGTTCGTAATTCTGTTAGAATAAAATGCCAAAAGTGTATGTAACAGAATGGTCATCATATTGAACAGTTTCTTTGTAAATCTGAGCTTTTAGTACTCCTTATTTACTTTTTACTTTTATGACTTTTTTTATCGTTTCGTATTTCGTTTTCAGTATTATTTAGCACATCTTTAATCTTTCATTTCTTATTGTTGCTTAATTTCAAAGCCTACTAATTTCATATTAGTACTGTATTATTTACATAATACGGGTATTAATATTAGAAATTAATTTATATTTTTGTTAATATCTCTCCTATAAATAAAATTTTTTCGGGTATGTTATACATCATTGAAAAGCTCTTTTTAAAGACTATCTAACTAAGCAAAAATCCAATATGGCTGCCATATGAAAAACAAAAGTTAGCACTAATAACTTGAAAACAAATGACAATCGGGGGTTTCTGTTTATATCAAAAGCTTTGTCTTAAAGAAGTGTCTGAACATTGTAAAGCTTTAGAAGAAATCAGTTTACGTGTTATCGAATTATTGAGGAACATTGAAATCGGCAAATTTTGGTTTTTTCAAATTATCTTAAAATTTAAATAAGTTATGGTGAATTTGAAATGAGATCTGTCACGAGTATTGAATTCTGCAAAACATTCCCCATTTAACCGTTGCTGTATGTCTTCTAATAAGCGAGATACCAATAGTGAGCATCGAAATGTGGACACAGTGTATAATATACTCCTACTATTTTTGCAATTTGGGCGTATTTATTATAATTTTTTACAGACACTGTTTAAAGTAATAAATTGCAATCATTTACGCACTGATAACAACCATTTCGAAAATAAAACAACCCGATTTTTCAAAACCTATTTTGGCGACGGTAAGTTTGCTTTTGGATTATATTTAAAAATATTTTCTTTTTGTTCCTGCACTGAGAAAAATGGAATTTTGCGATATTGATAAAACATCATTCCTATCGATAAAATAAAAGTATAATGTAAAAGTATGATGCTGTCATATTATAAGATCCATCTTATTCTAAATTAATCATGATTCTTAGCACAGTGAAACTGTTTAAGTTTAAGTTTAAAAATAGTACCTTACACAACTTTCTCGAAAAAAAAATAGAAGAATTTATGTTATGCTACAATGAAAATGAATTCGTTCCTGGGGAACAGCTTCAATATTTACAATTTTTACTTGTGTTTGACTTCAATTTCAAGATTTGTCATTAAAATAATATAAAATAACATTGTATTTTTGAATTGCAATGTCTATTTTTTCGAAAAATGTGTTGTTGAAAGTACTAACTTTTTTACATCACCATTTTGCTGACAAGAAGAACTATCAAAATCTGCATAAAAAAGTTAGGGTTGCCATTTAAAAAAAATTAATGATGATGTCACAGCGGAAAAACAAATACTGATCGAGAAAAATTTTTGTACTAAAATGTGTCTTTTTTAAAATTAAAAATTTACCTGCTTCAGGATTTTGCAAGAAAACATTAAATAAACAAATTATAAGCTTTGTCACTACCATGTATAAACATATCGATACATTTTTGTGTTTATTCTATACCTGATAAATTACAGGTAAATTTAAACACAAGGCCGTAAAATGTATGGAGGGCGGTAATGTGGGCGCAACTGTCCCGAATTCGAACACATATTTTTTTTTTACCTTACAACATCTGAAAGACATGTAGATCCGCAACTGTCCCAGTTTTATTAATTGTTCGAGAAATTTTGGAAAGTTTTCTACTTATAATTTTAATATCCATATTCAAATATTCATAACTTAATTTTATCTAATTTGAGTTTCCTGTTTAGTTTACTTCAAACTACATACTTCTCACAAGTATGTAATGTTTTCTTAATGAGAAATTACATGTATAATTCGTCCTAAATTGTTCTTTTTGAAAATTTACTATTTTACTACTTCACTATTACAATAATGATAATTAATAAAACATTGTACTGTAGGTAAAAAGTAACTAGCAATTAAATACAAAAAAAAAGTTTCATATTACGAAATATCCTTGGAATTACGTAACGCACGTGCATACAACAAAACCCGCATTCCAGAATGTGTTATTAAAACTTGTTTCAGTTTACGACTTCCGGTATATTTGAAATTTTGACACGGTATGCGTTAATTAAGCAATTTTCTAAGCATAAAATTAAGTTAGTGAACTATACAATCTGATATCTCTCTAGAACACGGAATTAAATTAATATATGAGCTTTCGTAGTAGGAAGGTCAGGTGTCACATAGAAATTTACATAATACGGGTATTGACCCAGCGGTCGTTTTACTGCCTTCCCTGAATCACGTAAACAGACCGACCGGTTTTATAAGGATTTTCGAATCGATAAGTTTTCGTCGTGTATCATCGCAAATGTATGTAAATGGAACAAACCTACTTTTCTCGGTAATAAAAAAAATTAAAAATAATCTGCCTTATTCATAGTGACTACTAAGATTCCTATTATCTTCTATGAATAAGGCAAAATGTATTTTAAGAATAAAATTGAATTTAGCGCCAGGCGCCTTTTATTTGGATTCTAAAGTTATTTTTTACTCAATATTTCGCGTATTTACATGCAGTAACATAAAACACGACTACTAAAACATATAGTTTCGCGTGCCAAGAATTTCATACTACGGCTGCGTTGTTATAGTCATAAATTTGAATACCTACTAATGTATTCGATGCAAAACGCGGAAAAAATAAATCCGTGCCAGAATATCAAAGGTTGCTCTCTCCAACTTCTGATTCACCACTTCCAGATACTTTAATAAAATGACAATCAAAATATATTCGGAAACTTTTGATGTATAACGTAACAGCAAAGCAATAAGCTAGCATTGCAGTCGTTTCAACGGAAAGCAATAATCTCAAACGTCAGAGAAAACAGCAAACGGAGTTACTTCGGAAAATATTGGAAAATTCACTGAAACGCATAAATATTCCCAAGTTATGTTAGAGCATAAAAAATACCTTTGTTATTAAAATGAAATAATTATAAAACAGTATTTAATGTAAACTAAAATATCATCAACGTGATTCACTTGGAATGTAATTTGGCAAATGCGCTGTTACAAGATTTATTAATGGTGTAACTAAAAAATGCACATAAATACAGTTGCAGCTAATAAATCTCCGAATAAAATTTATTGTAATGATGCATCATTAGAGTTTAAAATGTGCTACCTACCTTCGCGAAGTCTATCTTCAGCGTGCAACATCCGGAGTAAATATCTGCTCCATTCAAAGTGTCCTTAGCTCTCACGGCAGATTCCACACTATCAAACGTTCGATAGTTAAGGAAGCAACGAAAAAATTTCAACCAAAAATACCTTAACTGCCTTTCATAAATCAAGCTCTGTGACATTACTTAGATAAAAATATTACATCATATCGCCCGAGGAGAACCCGAAAAGAAGCACATTACAGAGGTGAATGTAATACGTAGGTGTAAAAATAACTCGTAACTTTTATATTACTACTATTGTTACGTTGTATTAAAGGATATTCAACCATGGCCTGGACGCCGTTTTTCTTGAAAATAACGATCCTCAAAACCTGCCCACTCGATTGGCAAATTGTGTGTAGAACATCCTGCAACAAAAACCACGAGTTAAAAGTTTGCGCGTTAAAATTATTAGGCGTTTTAATTAGTAAAACGTCAATATTGATTTAACGTGAAGGAAACGTGGGCAAGTCTCTCTAAGAAAATATTTAATTTCCTTCTACTATAACCGGCGCTCGATAAATATTTGGTTGATGGGCATATCAAACCGATCTGTTTGCTTTGGGGTACATTCCAGCTGTTCTATAAACACTTCTATTTATCAAGATTAATAGAGTTAAATTGAGAATCTGCGTCCTACCTTCATTCATCTCAATGAATGCCAATTATTTCTTATTCTTTGTACCGAAATAGGCACTTATATAAAATCTATTTTTTTAAACGAATCATTACAATTTCATTTCATATAATTTTACTATTAAAGTTAGTTTTTTGGCTTTTCCACAAAAAAGAAAGGATACTTTGCTAAAGAAGAAAAAACTTACACTTCATTTCTTTTACTTATAACATATTCATTTCTGTTTTATCTCCACCTTTTTTCAAGTTTCTATGAGACAATCTGCAGATGTGAATAACCCCCTGTAAATGCTAACTTATTTTGTGTGTTGCATTTTATGACTAAAGCTTGGGTTTAGGTGCAAGAGTCATTATTCCACAATGCAGAGATCCGACTAAAAAGATTACTCCTGGCCTAAACATGCACCTAAATCCATGCTTTAGTTATGAGTTATGACTACTCATGTACACTCCTAATTCGCGCATATTTTTGACTTCGTCCCTGTACTTTTAAAAAGGGCCCTCCATAAGCCTTTCTGAAAACTCTTGTCCTTTATGGTTCTTCTTTATTTACGCACTTTTTATTACAATACATCTAGTCTACCCTAAATATTTTACTTCGCACATCGACCAAAACAAAGACACACAAACTGACTCTCCTTAAAAACATAAATTTCAAGCAAGGTTTACGACGACTAACAAAATAATCACAAGGCATTCTGAAATCCCAGTATAAAAAAAAGAAATAATATACACCTTGGCCACATAAACAATCACCCGGACGTGAAAATATTTAAGAAGTGAATTCGAAACTAAAGAATTTACTCAAGGTAAATAAAGAGAATTACGTTATACATGTGTACGCGAATAAAATCTTCCTGTGTTAAAAGAACAGAGCCAGTTAGACTTTTGTTTACGGCCAATTTTTACTGCGACGTCATTACTTTAAATAACTTCATTCCTGTTACAAATGTTTCTTGATGCACTAAAAATATGTTCAGCGGCCAATTAAATTGGAAGACCTCGCGCAATAGTGTTAATGCTGCGGAATAACAATAATAAATTAGGCTAAATTTAATTAGTCGTTGAATGTAGCTGTTTGCACCATCAACCAATGGCAAAATAACTGCCTACTTAAAATATTTTAAGCCAAGGATTAATTACTGTGTTAACAATCCAAAATTGATTGTTGATATCATATTCAAAATAACCTAATTATTATGTTACAAACTCCGGAAAGATTAATTACATTTGATATTTTCTATCCTTTCCAGTAACTTTTCTATGGAAAACCAACATTTTTTTTATTATACGTATTGATACGTCTGATACGAACCTTACCTGTGAGTCAAGTTAGAAAACAAGATATTTCTTCTTAATTTGTTTGAGTTTGAGCAAAGTTCACTCTGTTTATCGTAAAACATTTCATAAATATTCCAGCAGGAATTATTTTGTCAACGTTACCGATTAACGCATTCACACGAAATAATCAACAAAGCAGCATGAAATCGATTAACATAAGGTCGCTGACATTAACTCACTGAATAAACATTAATTATCTCACGTATCGGATATTGTTGCTAATTATCATACACTAATAAGACTACTGTGACTGTGAGTGATGTTATGGGTACAAGTTCAAGGCGCGCATTATTTTATCAAATATTATTTACTAGCATGTCATGAATACACAAGTTCAAGGCAGTATTTAATCTCATGCTAATAGACAAATTTATGTCTCAAAAATTTCCATGATTATATTTGTATAAGTCATGTTCGTAAGTCGTAAAAATTAAAATGCATGATTCTTAGAAACGAACTTGAAATGATTTGGACTAACATACATACCCTCAAAATCCTATAAACAATTAAGCGATGAAGCAAAGAGGAACAGCAACTCCAAGAATATTAAATAAAAGAAAAGAAAAATTATGACAATTAAGGACAAGAAACACAGAATCTAAATTCAGCAAGGCGTTTGACACTGTACAGCATGATGTCTTATACATGATTCTCCGTCATATTGGTCTTGATAATGGTGCATTAAACCTGATTAAATCCTATCTTAATAATCGTAAACAGAATATCGTAATTGAAAATATTTTATCTGCACCCCTCACGTTAACTCAAGGCGTTCCTCAGGGTTCAGTAATGGGTCCCCTATTGTTCAGTATCCACACAACAAAATTTCTGTCCTCAATAAAATATCCTGAATCCATGTTTACGCAGACGATACCCAACTCTATTTCTCATTTAAACCTTTCTCATTTAAACGCTTTGTCAAAAGTAAATGCTGATGTTAACACTATAACAACCAGTGTTGTAACATATCCAGTTACAAGTATTTAGATAGAGTATCTAGATACTTTCAGTGTATCAGTATCTGTAACTAGTTACATTGTAGTACTAGGTATCTGTAACTGTATTTAGTTACATTTATGTACGTATCTAAACATTTAGATACACAGATACTTTTTTTAAAAATAAGAAAAATAAATAAAATAAAAAATAAAATAAAAATATTTATTGTATTACATCCTGTTATAATGCGTGTGACAGGGAACGCACTAGAAAAATAAAGAGAGAAATTTGACTAATCACGCCCACTTGTTTTCGATGCCGACGACAACTTGCCGCGGCCCGCCCAGCCGGGCCATTACAATTAGTTCTCCGCGAACAGAATCAAAGCAAACTTGCTATTTTCAGTACACAAATTTTGCGAATCTGTATATCGACTACTACTAACTTTGGAGCCATATTTAGTAGAAGAATATATGCAACGTAATCTATTATGAACTTATGAATTTGTTCATTTTTTGATGTCTTGTGCATAGTACTCTTCAGTATAATTTCATTAATGTCACAAAATGATAATTCATCTTTCTGTTTGATATTTTTCAATTTCAAACTTTGTTGCTTTTTCAGTTTTTTTTTTTTTTTAATAATAAAACATTACAAATAAAAAACATTATTTTTCATATTATGCAACACTTTTATGTAAGTATCTAAAAGGTATCTAGATACAGATATAATATAAATGTATCTAGATACCTTTTAGATACAGATATAATATAAATATAATATAAATGTATCTAGATCTAGTTACTTTTAAAAAGAAGTATATGTAACTTATCGAGTTACAAATTAGGGTAAGTATCTAGATCTAATCTAGATTCTTTGAAAAACGTATCTGTTACAACACTGATAACAACTATATCCTTAGATCATTCATTATTTTTAAATGCTTCCAAATCTCAAGTAATGCTATTTGGAAAAACAAAAGCAAAACAACCTGTCAAATATACTTAATGTTCACATTAATAGTGTTAAAATTCCTAATCATGGACAACAGTTTTAGATACCGCAAACAGATTTCTAAATATGTTAGTAATTCGTATTTACACCTGAGGAAATTGTTTCCCTTTAGACATTTCTTAAACACTGATATAAAGAAACGTTTGTGCGATACTCTCGTCTAGTGTTGGGCAGAATAGAGTTCTTTTAAGAATAGAATACTCGGTATTCGATTATTTTCAAGAATCGAATACTCGGTATTCGAGTATTTTCAAGAATCGAATACTGATCTGAGTACAAATACAAGTATCGAGGACCCGAGAAGGATGAGGATACGTCTTCGATGTCGAACGTCTCGAATACGATTCGTATATACTCACAATTTACTTGTTTATTTATTATACCGTATGATTTTTAAAATTTTAGATAAAGGGAGGCCGTGAAGAGGAAAACATAAAGCTTAAATCAACTCATACGTACGTTTTGGTTAACACCAATGCGAAAATAGGTTAAATTATGAATGCCTTTTGAAGTTTTGTAAATATCATTTTGAATAAATTGTTGTATTTGCTAATTTATGCCATACGTTTTGCTTTCACGGCCTCCCTTTATCTAAAATTTTAAAAATCTTACTGTACTTGAATACATATTCGAGTACAAACTCGAGTATTCGAATACAGAGAGTATTTTTAAGAATCGAATACAGAGAGTATTTTTAAGAATCGAATACTTTTCGATTCTTGGTATTCGAATACCCCAGCACTGTCTGGTCCTCTCCCAATTCACTTACTGTATTCCGATTTATCATCCTGCTATTGACGTTGTTACAGTTAACAGAATTCAGAAAATACAGAATTCTTGCCTCAGATATGTTTACGGAATCAGGAAGTTTGATCACATTTCCCATAAATTAGTCGAATCAAAATGGATTAATATGAAGAACCACATAGAGTTACAAACCTTATGTTTATTTCATAAAATTATTCTATGTAAAACTTCGCCTTATTTATGTAATAAAATTCGCTATCGTTCTGATGTGCATAATGTAACCACTCGATTTCGTGGGCTCATATCACCACCACCACACAAAACTTCATTCTATAAACGATCTTTCACATACGCAATCTACGGCAAATATAATAAACTGTCATCGGATATTAAAATGTTTGATTTAATTCATTTCAAAACGCGTTTAAAGCAGAAACTAGTTTTATCTCAACAAACTTAAACACATAGTATTGGTACTTATTTCTCCCTTCGATTTTTTCGATTTTTTTTATGTTCGCCAGTGCACAATATTTGATCTGTTTTTATTTTCACACATGAATAGCTTATAGTTTAGTTTAGAAATTAATTTTGTTTTGTTCTCTCCGTTTTAGGCATTAATTAATTTTTAATTAATTATTTAAATTTATTTACTTAATTTGTCAAGGTTAAGTTTAATAGCAGAGAAGCCTAGGCCGATCTGAACTTCGTCTTGTGATTGTGTAACATTTCCTTTGTCACTTTTCTTCTTCTTTTCCTTTTACTTTTCACTTGAAAACACAATAAAGTAATTTATTATTATAAACTTATTTCAACAAGCAAAAAATAATTAATTGGGTGTTAATAAAAAAAAACCTACACACGTTGACAGGTAATAGTAGAAACCAAAACAAAAAAAAAATTCTAATAAACCCAGATCCAATTTTCAATGGTTTTCGAGATATGGGACTTTGAAATTTTGAATTTGAATGAATCTATTAAAGAAGTCTTGTTGGTCGTCGGGATTGCAATGGAGTTCTCGAGCTACTCTTCTGCTATGAAGCCCTAATTAGGGCCAAAATAGCTATACAAAGGATGCTCGGGGTTCCGAGCTAATTGTCCGCACTGGTCATCTAGTGCGTGATAGCTTATTGACGCAGCAGTATCGCTGCGAAGTTGCTAGTCACAGCACAATTCATAGATCAGAAAAGAGTCGCGCGGTGTCGCGGCAATGTGGCATGTTTACATTTAATCGCTATCTTTGCGTAAGTCTTGTTGGTCATGGGAATTGTAATGGAGTTCTCGAGCACCTCTCGTGTGCTGATGAGGCCCCTATTAGGGCCGAAATAGCTATACAGAAGATGCTCGGAGGCCCCATTGCAATCCAGCCAACTTGCAGCCAAAATTTGCGAATCTATTAAAATCAAAATATCGTAAAATAAAAGTTGTCGTCTTGTGACAAATATTGACAGTAAAATTACTTAACAGTAAGCAAGTTTAGTTGTTTAATTAAACCATGTTTCCTTTTTCTCTGAGCCAAAGGTCGACTTCTTGAAAGGTTTCTTGAGATGGAATATGCCTCAAAGGATACCTTCGCTGGTAAATTCGTCTAGCTTCATGCGAATTTTAATAGAAATGGATGTTGACGTATTCCGCCAAAGTAAATTCCAAATTTCAAAATCCCATATTTCGAAAAACATTCAGAATTGGACCTGGGTTTATTAGAATCTTTTTCTTGTTTTGGTCTCTACTATCACTTGTCAACGTGTGAAGGGTTTTTTTTTTATTAACATCCTGTGCATCCTGAAACAGTCAATAACTAAAGGCCGTTTTAGACTACCCTATTTGTTATACAAGATTTGATTCCATTTCTTTAATAAATATATTTAACAAGGAATTTGGGACTAAGTGTGGTTTGGAGATAGAACATGTTCTATATTTTCAGATTGTTTTTGACTCAATTTACTGTATAATTTAAATTATTTAAGAAATTGAACCAAAATTTTGTACAAGAAATGGGATAGTGTAGAGCAGCCCTAAGTTTTTATTTGCTTCAAAACTTCAAAACAAATAAGACTTCATGTTAGATAATTGATTTTAATTGAAGGAAACTTTATTTAGGCCCGATCTTTCCACCTCCTAATAAAGTTCCCGATAACGCAAATAACTTGATTTTTATTAATGGTTTCCATGGTGATTCGTAGATTTATTTGTCAAATAAATTTATCAGGAGGTGGAAAGATCGGGCCTTAATCGTTAACTATAAATACACGTTCGCCAACTATTTAAATCGTCTTCTTAGAATTAGGCTTTTACCGCTTTTCAGTTTTAAGGTTACCGAAATAAATTTGGGTTAGTGTAGCGGTATGTACGCGAGGATATGTTTAGAGAGATGTGTCATGTTAGGACATACTTCACTTGGCAAACACCTGTCCATGACGATGCTTCGGCGCATCGACGCATCATTTTATTTACGTGAATCATTAAAGGAGATTCGCTCTTCACTCAACCGAGTGTTCCAAAAATTTCCGACAAATCACGTTTTATTTTTTTGCTGTCCAACGAGAAAAGAACCGCATTTTAATAACGCCTGGAAAATTGCATGTGTACCACATGTAAATAGAACACGTATTGCAAGCACCTCAACAATTTTTCGACTCGCTATTTTCGAATGTTTAATATATGAGTACGAGGCGTCACCGTATATTTACTGTCTAGAAAATGTATTAAATGTGACCGTTTAATTTTAAGTTGTGACAACAAGGGCCAAGTGTTGAACAAATTTAATTATTTAATGCCAAAACTATGACCGTAAAGATCTTCCGGCTTTCATATTAATATCATTCGGTTATTTATGGGACTATTTTGGTTGTCGTCTACAACTTATGCTCGAAATAATACCGCTGGAAAACATAGGTATGTGTAAGGAGCGTAGACATCAAAGAATATGGGAAGAAAATGTTAGAAACATTAGAAATACCTAATGAAAAATTATTCCGTAAATTTGACCGTTAAACGAAATTGACGTGATCAGGTGAAATACGAATTACAAAATATTTATTTGACAAATGCATGCAAGTAAATTGCCGTAAATAAATCTATACAAATTGAACACATGTGAACACAATTTGAACACATGCTTTGACAGGTAAACAAATAAATCACTACAACACAAAAACAATTAAAATCTTCGAATTGTAAATAAAGTTTATTTCCACAAGCAACGTGTCTGTCATAGATATTTCAGTATCTTCCTATGGCCCAATATTACGTACGCATTACCCTTCCCTTGCATTTTAATTAAAGGTTTTCTGTATGTCGTTTATTCGGTTTATCGCTGATGTTTGAATAATAATAATAATAGACTTTGCTAATAGCAAAGAAATGGTGATGACAACCAGAATTTAAAACATCAGTAAACACATTGTAATCTGTTTGGTTTGTTGGTTCTTATAACTTCCTTTTGTGTGCAACGTTCAATGAGAAACAAAATCTATTGTTATCCTACAAGATGAATTATTAAAGTTTAATGAAACTCAATACGTGCGTTCGGTGTGTTATTTTTTAAAGCCACGGAAAACGTAATTGATTTTAATTAATCTCATAGCAGTGAAAACTCTTGTACATACGATGCATTCATCATCAGCTATGCAACTGTGTGTTATTAATTCACGGTCAACTCGTATATATGAAACAATAATTATAAAATAATCATTTCTTTCCTGCGATATATTCGTAGAAAAGCAGGTGCTTAAATAGCAGGTTACATAATGACAGACGTAAATGGTATATTTTTAAAACGGCGAGTTTCTTATTTGGAGTTCTTGGTCTAAATATAGGAAACCATAAAATGCATGAAGCAAATGTGTTTTGAATTTTTCTCCGTGAACGACAGGCGTACGCTGTGAAATTATTACATCACTCACAAGTGGCACATGAGCCACGCGAAAAGTGTTAAGGTTACGCTCTAGTAATGTATTTTTAGACAACGGTAATCGCGATTTTCTGGTATCTGGGTTAAGTTTTATGCTCCGGGGAATTTCAAGTTCTGCTTGATGTTTCTCATAAATTGGTACCACTGTCAGATTCCAACCTTACAGAATTCAAGTTCGAATGAAACTGGATTTTCTCGTCAATTTCAGTACACCCTAAACCAATTAACTAATTTCAACGTAAGTGCAAGCACAAAAATTGTTCAAGTAATAAATCACCTACCTACAAATCATAATCTTTCAGATTATCATTTCCAGTCCTCTACAATCACATAAAGCGTAATTTACGACTCTCATACATCTCGTAAGATCTCGTTGAGACTACTAACATTAAGATAAAACGCTCCGTAAGGTTTAATAAAAACCAAATCATATCTACTGTCAAGAAAGATTTCCAATCGTGATAAAAAATTAGAAGTATTTACATGAGCTGAATTTCAATTTGCGCTGACAGTGATTTTCAATCACTCGAGATAAGAACCGAGATATTTTACAGGGGCAATCAGTTAATATAAGAACGTGAATGATATTTTCCACAAAGGATTCAGAAATTTTAATCAAATAAAAAAGTCGTATTTTAAAGGATTTACAAGTTTAGCAACGACATTTAAACATAAAAAAATCGACAATCAAATCAATATCATTCACAGCACACCTTGCGAAATGTCACAGTCCAAAATCAATTTAACTGGTTCAACCTAAAATTAATTACAAAATTGTGCCTAAGGA
This sequence comes from Dorcus parallelipipedus, assembly GCA_958336345.1. Taxonomy (NCBI): domain Eukaryota; kingdom Metazoa; phylum Arthropoda; class Insecta; order Coleoptera; family Lucanidae; genus Dorcus; species Dorcus parallelipipedus. The sequence goes on along the minus strand of OY284480.1, from coordinate 23,355,600 downwards.
CTTTTATGTTCAGATAAATAGATTTTCTGTTTAGATTAAATTTCTGTTCTAGAACTCCACATAGATAATATAAACTTGCGTAAGTGTACAGATTAAATTAAACTCTAGTTTACTGCACTTTTTAAACTATTATATTCAAAATAGATCTCATAAATGTAATTTATCAATAAAACAATCAGCAATCAGTTAATATAAGAACGTGAATGATTTTTTCCACAAAGGATTCAGGAATTCAGGCAAACTAGTTTTTTCTTTGTTATCGAACAGCAAATAAAACAAAGACGACATTAATTACTTGCCACCCACACAGATGAAATTAATCAATGTCACGACGAAAACCTGAACCACAAAAAAGTGTACCCCTATAAACGCACTGATTTGATAAGACGAAGGATTAACAGAGGACTTTGTTATAAATATAAAACAATAAAAACTATCCAATAGTTTTAACATAAATTTCTATTTCAGTGTATGGATAGGCATTTACGACTGCAACATATTACATTTGTGTGATTTATAGAATTCTAAAATTTCGTAACGGTGCAAGGAACGTAGACACAAAGATCTATTCTTATGAGCCTTAACATCATTCCGATCGGTCTTAAGATAATCATGCAAGAAAAATAGCTTTCTATTTGTAACTCACTCTAAATTTGAGGAAGCAAATGTCAATTAGAGAATATCTGCTTCATTTAATTATTATTAAATCGTTTCATACTGACGTTACATCTAGATTAAAATTTAAAAGCAGTTATTTAAACATGCCCGGTGAAAACTGAATTAGTTTCAAGAGTATCTATAGGTGGATTAAATATGCACGAGATGCAGGCATCTGTGTTTTCGATTTAGAGTCAATCTCGCATATATTTCGAGCATTAACTTCAAGCTGCAACGTATCAATGTCAAACTTAGTTATTTCTAGATTATTAGATCGCTTGCAATATAATTTCCAACGTCAGTCCTTATTACTTTCATTTTAGCCGAGTTTAATCGACTTTACATTTGTTCTTAAACTTTCGCGCAAATTAGATTATAAATTATGAACTTTCTGATATAAAACTAGAGAGTTAAATTTTAAAAAAACAGAATATAGAAATAGCTGACGAACACTTGTTTTTAAAATGTAAAAAAATTAAACTCTAATTGAAAGTGAACTTTACTCTCAGTCTAAACTTGCTGACCATGACGAGGTTTATTATTTTAATTAAAAAAAGAATCTCCGAACAGCTCCAGACATACCGACCTGCTTCGGTATATTCGACATAACAAGAAGCGTAACTCACATCTTGGCAAATTAATTAACAACAAAAGTTGTGCGACTTGACTGACTTTGCGCTGGCCTTGGTCAGTAATTCAAACCGCAAGGTTAACAACAACAGTTAAAAAAGAAACAAAAACTTTTGATTTCATCAATTTCAAAGGCTCGCATAAAAATGTACAATTTTAAATTTCTTTACTCATTACCATAAATCACATCATCATAGTAAAATTATCCGGTAGATATTAACCCAGTTTTCACTATCCCGTGAAATATAACGGCGGTAAAGACAGACAAACACGGTGGTTGAAATAATAAATCAAATTTACGATCAAACTCACACTTGTATAACATAAGTCAAACTAAATGAAAACGAATTTAAAGAAGCAGCTTTGAACGGCTCGCCAGTAATTTACGAGTCTGTTTTTCTTGTTCAGAATTGTTTTGAATGGTACGTACCATCAGAATATATGGATACATTTAACCAATCTTTATTATTCTAATTATTTTACGAACGTAAAATTCTAAGAATATAAAATAGCGTTAACTAAACCAAATAAAATCGAACATGAACTCATCCCGTTACGTTCCAAAATTTCTTCAGGCCGGATGGTTGATGGTATGTTAGAGTCGTTTACCGACTGAAAGAAGAATTTTATTGCTCACACTCAAGTTAATTTTAATTACCTATAAAATGTTAAACTTACAGTTACAGATATACTAATGCGTTGGAAATGTCTCATAAAAAAGCACATTGAAGATATGCTTTTTAAAAAAACTTGTAAGCAAATAAAAAAGGAGGTAGTTATTAGTTAGAAAGTATTTCGTTGCTTTCTTAGCAATTCACTCACAACTCTTAAAATGTTATCAAGCCCAAATCACTTGCATATGTGTCTTTAAAGGACTCATCTTACAGGCGGTCTGACCATTAGCTTTGGTCATCTCATGTCGCCATTAAAAGTTATTTTATTTGAAATTATTTTCAACTGTTGCTTTACGTGCAACAGCTGTTAGGTGTAAAAGGCTGCAAATAAAATCGTTTGAAATGATGTACTTCGTATAAAATGAAATTTCCAAGAAAGCAGGAACTAAAAGTTAAATTTATTACAAAAATAAAGGAAAGTACATGGAAAATATATTTTTTAAACATTTTCTAAGTTGTGTGCAAATAAAAAAGGAGTCAGTTCTTAGTTAGTATAAAGTATTTCGTTGTTTTCTTAGCAATTCACTCACAACTTCTTAAGATGTTATCAAGCCCAAATCACTTGCATCTGTGCCTTCAAAGGGCTCATCTTACAGACCATTAGCTGTGGTCATCTCCAGTCGCCGTTAAAAGTTATTTTATTTGAAATTATTTTCAACTGTTGCTTTACGTGCAACAGCTGTTAGGTGTAAAAGGCTGTAATTAAAGTCGTTTGAAATAATGGACTTCCTATAAAATCAAATTTCCAAGATAGCAGTCAAACAAAGAGAAAATATTAAATTTAATACAAAAAGATATTTACAAACATGAAATACCGTGTTTTACCTAAACAGAAATTCGTGAAAGGAAAAAGGAAACGGAAATTTAGATTATTTGTTTGTTGAAAAAAAAGTACAAATCCGGTGACTTTGCTAAAAATTATTGTAATTTGAATTCTACAACGTAATCTAAATACATATTTATCATTTACTCTTGGCGTGGTTTTAAAACAATGGCCGGATTTATTACATCCGCATGTTTACTTCAGGCAATATAATTTTCAACACTGAATAATTGTCGTTATCTTGGCACTTCCCTCCTGATTAACCCAAATGTGTTGCAACATCATTAGCAGGAATAGTTATTGCTGTATTTTATCTACGTCAATTATCTACTAAATAATAAAATTAATTGCTAATTTGCACAAATATGACAAAAACAAGTTATTTCAGGAACACTCAAAAAATAAAAGTTGATGCATGTTTAGCATGGTTGAAAAATTTACTTATAATACCGGGGGCAGTTAAAAAGGAACGATCGAAAATGTGATTAAAACTAGAGCATAACCGAGATAAGGTCGGGTTTGGCAGCTTTATTGCTTTCCGTTCTCTTTTAATTGACCAGCAGCATAAATAAGTGAAAAGAGTTATTGCAAATTAACATTACTCAAACGCTCACATGTGATGAATTATAATTTTTTTTCGGCAGTATTTAAACGTGATTTCCAAAACTTCACGGATTTCGTTTTAGAAAATCAAGCAATAAAGCAATAAAACCGTATTGTTTCGCAGCAATAAAACAATGAAAAATAGCTCTCGAAATAGAATTATTGCCAACGAATACACGGAAATTCGATTTAATTTACAAAGACTTCCTGCACTCACTGCGGTTATTGTTAGTTTAAAATAAACAAACATTGTGTTTTTCAAAATAACCGAGACCGAAAATAGGTGCAAATTGTTAATCTACTGTAAAAGACAACACGGAATTCGTTTACGTAAATTTCCTTCATTTTTAGGTTTAAGAGAAATAAATAGGAAAATTTATTCGTTGGCTACTTCGACTTAACGGACAAGGCGGAAAAAATATATAAAAGAGAACGGAAGATTTTTTTTCAGTTGGTTCTGACACGTAAATGTATTAAGGAAGCCTTAGCTTTCGTTCCTAATTGAAAAAGTTGTCCGTTGGGCGAGAAGAGAATATTTTGAATGATTAATACACGAAAGTAAGTAATGAAAGTGTCTGATTTTTTTTATTCATTTTTTAAACTTATTTAAAACTTCACAGAAGTTCTAATGTATAATCATAATGAATAAATTACCTTTCGATTAGACAAAAAAACAAAAAATGAACTGCTTATTAAAACAAGAGTTTCTGGCGAATTGTTGTCGATGTAGAAAATGTGAGTCAATTTAAAATATTCCCAAAAGAAGGAAATTAGAATATATTTAAAAAATAAACTCTTATAAAAGTATATATTAAAAATAAGAAATAAATCGGGCCTGTGACTATAAAATACATACGAAAAGCATTACCATATTCACGCGAAGTACAGTTTACAATGAAAGGTCAAAAGTCTCTTTCCAGACATTGATATGCATCGTGTATGAGCCATGAAATTAAAGCTTTGACACTTAGCAGTACATTTTCCTGACTCCCGGATTAGTTAAGAAAGTTTTAAATGCCAGCCGGAGTTTGCATATTAAAGTGTTCCGCTCCGGGCCAATTTCTTTTTCTTCTTTAATAGAAGCGAATGACAACGAACTTATACGTTAACTGAAGTTCACCTCTAATAAAACCCCAAATTTGCTGCTCTTACGAAATTTTAATCAAATAAAAAAGTCGTATTTTAAAGGATTTACAAGTTTAGCAACGACATTTAAACATAAAAAAATCGACAATCAAATCAATATCATTCACAGCACAACTTGCGAAATGTCACAGACCAAAATCAATTTAACTGGTTCAACCTAAAATTAATTACAAAATTGTGCCCAAGGACTTTTATGTTCAGATAAATAGATTTTCTGTTTAGATTAAATTTCTGTTCTAGAACTCCAGATAGATAAGAATATAAACTTGCGTAAGTGTACAGATTAAATTAAACTCTAGTTTACTGCACTTTTTAAACTATTATATTCAAAATAGATCTCATAAATGTAATTTATCAATAAAACAAAAAAAATGTTATTAAAAAAGTTAAAACAAAAAGCCATTTGAATGCATCCAAGAAATTCGTTATATTTTTCTCATAACTTGTTTGACTTTATAAATATTTGATTAGGATTAACAGTAATAAATGGATTTATTCTAGAAATAAATGACAAATTAAAAATTGACATTGCGTCATTGATCCTTTGTACAATACAATTCTTCGTGATTTATATTTCCGGAAGTTTATATAAATTCATACCTATACAAGTTAAAATTCACAATTGTTTTCTCCCAAGAATCGTAAAACTTTTCGAATACCTACACTCTTACTCTAGGAAAAATACATAAAATTTTAGGAAAATGTTATTTGATAAAATAAATTTACGTTTTATTAATTTATTTATGTGTTTCTAGAGAAGAATTTTATTTTGTGAATAACTTGTGTATTTGCACAAGCACAAACCAAGTTTATCTGTTTGCAATCCAAAAAGATTTACAAATTTTCGATGTTTACATTTCTCTTATATCTGGTTCTATTCTTGAGCCTCACATATGTAATTACTAAAAAAAAAGTACTACCAGATTATTTCCGAAGAACATACATATTATATTATTCTTTTCTCTTAATATCGATTTACTCGCATTTTTCTTTGAAAAATATTTAGTTTAGCATCACACCGTTTACCTAAAAAGTAACTGTTTCCTTTTCACCAAAATCACAGTAACTAATTTAGTGTATTACTAAAAGAGTGGAATATCAACGACTTCAATCACAGATAAAGATAACATACCCCCGTAGTCTTTTACTTCAGGAGTATTTCAAATTTCACACTGACAAAAATACTCTCGAGATTCAGTCTTGAGACTCATCACCAATGGACAAAGGAGATACAGTTCTGTCTCTCGGAGATAGAGTTCTGTCTCCGAGAGTGCTCTCAAGTCTCTCAATCCATTAGTGATTGAGTCTCAAGACTGAATCTCGAGAGTATTTTGTCACAAGTGGACACTTACCTTAAGTAGAGTATTTTACTTAAGTAATAATTTTAGAGGAAATATTTAATGCAAATAAATACTCCTACTCCTGTAGGAGTAGGTATGTGTGACAGTGTTATGTTGGAATTGAGTGGCGTTATTGCAAAACTCCAGAGGTACAAAACTTCTGTAGTATTATACTTCTACAGTTGAAACTACAGAAGTGTGCATTACTAGCGAAGTATTTTCAGCTGATTCGGTGCTCGTCACCCTTAGGAAGCACCAAATATTTAATATTTTCATGTGTCCACAATTGGCCGACATTAACAATTACTACCGCATGTGTTAAATTTAACATGGAAACGAATAAAATTGAAAAAGCTAGAATCTAATTAACAAGGATTTGCTGTTTATTTCGCTGCCTAATTGGGTCTAATTAATTCAGTTGCTGGATTAGTTAACATGTTTACGCTCGGAATTCAATTTGTCCTTATTTTATTATTTGCACATGCCAATAATTTAATTAATTGGATTACGTCCAATTATAAGAGAGACCGATGACTTATCAGAAATTTTTAAACTCGTTTGTAAAAGTGGAAATGTCAAAGCAAAAAATGAAAGTTATGTACTCAGTCATTTCATACATACTTTATCTCAAAAAAATAAATTCCAATTATTTATTTCAGCAAAAATTTTTCTGTTTAGCCATTCTCTGTGTTCATTCGTAACTCGAATATAAAGGCCCCTACAGACGCTCCGGTTATTACTCCGACTTGCCCACGCAGACCTAATTTGTTTATGTAAATTGGAATGTGTATGTCTTATGTAATCATTTAAAACTTTCAGAAACAAATTCAACAATGAAAAATGCCAATGGAACACATAAACATCCCAATTTATATAAACAAATTGAGTCTGCGCAGGCAAACCGGAATAAAAACCGGAGCGTCTATGGGGGCCTTAACGTGAAATACATTTGAGAAAGGAGAATATTACATATCGAGGACGTCATATCAGAAGGGCGTATCAGCATAAGATTATAATGGGGCTTACGCCCTTCTGATATGACGCCCTCGATATTTTAAGCCCACTTGAAAACATTTTATAACTTATAAATAATTCCTACTGGTTTCGTTATATTTAAATTATACTTACCACGGTGATAGGATACATGGGGTTGATAATAGTGAAGAGTAATACGTGATTAGGCTTGGCGTCATCTTGTCTTTTTCTTCTAGGCTCGTCACTAGTTCCATAATTTCCGGTGTGTGACTGAAATGAGAATTCTTATGAAAATTTCAAACTAAATAGTACCTAGACTTTATATTTTCAGAATTACATATTAAAAAAAAATTGAGACATGTTGAATGTGTTTACTATTAATAAAAAAATTATTGACTGCAACTTGAAAGATATAAATTTATTAGAATTCAAAGAAGTTTCTAAAACTTTACTTTTCAGAATAATAAAATGAATAGAATGAGTTCATTACATTAAAAAAAATCTATGAATATTTTCTACATTATATGTAAAATATGTTTACAAAACCGGAAACTATGACCTTTACTCTAACCCCCACTCTAGCAGTCGACAACTAATTGATTTTGTGTTTACTCCACAGAGTTGTCTGTTATTGTTATTTTACGAAAATAAGGGAAAATGGTATTCCTAAAAAATATGTATGAGCTCTGCGCCAAAAGTATTCGCTTACCTCTCTTTGGTAAAGAAAGAGACAGACCATGTCTCAATGGTAGATTATTTTTCGAAAATAATAAAAATAAATAAATATAAATTTACATATGTAATTTTAAATAAAATTTTGATATTTAAATTCTAATAATGGTTTTATTTTCAAAAACAGCTGCACTAGCTTGGCGAATACTTTTGACGAAGGGTTCGTATATTGAATTATTTTCGTAAATTATAAGTAGCCAATTTGTGTGTCAAATTAATATCAAGTCTATTAAAGCAAAATAAATTATTTTTTCATAATTTTTTCTGTTTAAAAGAATCGATTCGAGTTGTTAGTTCCAGTTAAATGGAATTCTGTCATGACATTTGCAAACTAATCGCTCAAATGAGATTCACAAGACTCATCTATTATTTGTATTGTAAAAAAAAATTAATCACTTTTTTGCATGACGAGATTAAAACTCCAGGTATAAAGAATTTCAATTCCTATTTAGAATCGTTAATGATTTGAACTTTTATTGAGACTCTTACGAACAAAATGCTGCGATTTTGGATTTTATTAGGCGTAATTAATGGCAAAAAAATTATGTTTCCACACGCATCATTGAAAAGATATTTTAAAAAATATCGCAAATCAATTAAGTAGCACATCAAATTTTTATCATGTCCACATCTAAAAAGTAATATCAATATTTAGTCTACACTTTTTAAATCTAGGTTGGATAACATTTTCAGAACGAGAAATATAAATACACAGTAAGTAAGGCCGTGAAATTTACACACTTGTTTACAGTGTTAATAACCGCGCGGAACGACGGCAAATAAAATAATAAATAGCAATTAAATCCAGCAGCTTCACATCGTTTCCAACAACCTGTTAAATATACGGGAATTTAAAAGCTAATCTGGGCTAAAACGAAGCAGGAATGCGTACGAAAACATACTAATTTGTAAGTGCAATAACTTCGCGAGACAAACAAAACGCGATGGCATTTAAAAAAATTTGAGAAATACATAAATTTCTGAGACTCTGATTTAGAGCTTTTTAAATGCAAGTTTGCATGCTTGCGTTGGATAAGGAAACACGCATTTTCCAAGTCTAGATAATATAAAACAGAATGTGTTCTACGAGAGTTAGGGCTAGTTTATACTATTCGATTTTTGTATTTGACTTTTCTGTTCGACTTTATATTCGAATTTGTCTCGAGTGAAATATGTAATTTACGTTTACACTGTTTGAGAAAATTGCATCCGATATTCGATGGCCAAGACGCCAACTGTATGGCCAATCTAAGGTTAGAAACAATAGTTTTCCTAGTACATAGCCTATTGTGCGCTATTAAATCGAATGCGAATAGGTACAGTCCTATTCTTGAAAAATCGAATACAAAATCAGAAGCTTTCTCGAATGTTACAACTCGAATGGTAAATCGAATAGTGTAAAGGCAAAAATATCACGTTTGGGCGAAACTGAAAATCGAATAGTGTAAACTAGCTTTTAGAGTTAGATTTAGAGTTTCTTCAAGGCTATTACTTATTTTAGAATTTCAGGACGATGCTTTCGAAATGCAGCTAAGCGACAGCTTAAAATAATAATACTGTAAAGGCAAGGTCAGATTTATACGTAAACTTAATCTGTCAAGTGGGGCGTGAAATGTGCAGAAGGCCAAACCAGCTGTCTTAACAAGCAACAAGGTGAAACGCACATATGAAACTCTACCCTACAAGCTACAAGTATTCTTATACGCGAGGTCGAAACAATTATAACACATGTAGAACACATCTGGGTAATTCAAGGAATGCACAGATTTCTGAACATTAATTTTCTCTCCGTCCGTCCGTGTGAATTAGAAGCTATTAACAAGGTTTCTGAAGATATGTTTTATTGGAACAAGCAAAAAGAATTGATTTTCAAGTTCGAATAAGTTCCCGAACTCTATATTTTCGAAAATTTCTTCATTTAGAATATTTCAATCTGCCAATAGGAGGTGATATAATACGCCAATATTCAATTTCGCAATCTTCGCGTAAAAGTTTCGTATTCGTGCATCTGGGGTTATTATACTTACAGTTTTCGATGCACTTTTCAATTGATTTCTCTCGTTCCAGTTTAATTTGCAGATAAAGTGCTTAGAACGAAAAAAGTAAGTGCTTTGCAATTATTTCAAATACCGCAAAGCATAAAAATAATAAAAATTTCACGAATGATTTAATAATAAATCAACTTTCTTGTTTTCTTTCTAATATCCAAAAAGGAAGTTTTATTTCGTTTAAATTAGTTTCCATAATTTGTTATTTGCAGTAATTCTATTCAAGGCTACTATGTACTGATTTGTTTTCTTAGAATATAGATAGATACTTTTTTAATTTCTACTCACTTAAAAAATTAAAGTTAAAGTAATGCATCATCCTCTTATCATTCTTATTTGATTCAAAGGGTTAAAGTCAAATTTATGCACCTAGATAATCTAAATCTTAATTTTAATATTTCATTTAAAAGTACATGGTTGCCAAATTCATATTCTTGCTCTTAACATAAACCATGAAGTTCTTGTTTTACTTTTTGTCTAGATATAAATGTAGGCGCACGGTTTTACGCAAATATATTGTTTGTTTATTCACGGAAACTAATTATATCCAGGAATGCGTTTGCAAATTTTTCCATGTCGTCTCCCGAACACATTCTATTTCTTTCTCCTGCACGTAAAACAACGAAGTGAATAGCTTCGAAGATTTGTGAATGCGACTCAAGGAACATTCAACAAAGTAGAAACTCATTTCCACAATTCACAACATTTTATCTTTCATTAAACGCTGCCGCTGCCAAATATCACAAAGACTAATGAGCTTTTTATTTTAAACATTTATTTCGTTTGAACCGCGTGTTTAAATTTTTTTATCTAACGAACGACAAATCTATATTATCGAATGTTTAAGAATTTATATTTATGGTTGGCATGAGCATGAGTTGTGACACTATTTTTAAATTTACGTAAAAATACTATGCGAATGTCGATAGTCTACAGCTGGTGTGATAAAATATCTTTGTCAGAATTGTGTCGAATAAATAGCACCATTTGTTTAATCAATATCAAAAGAGAAACTCGGTAGAATTACATATAAAAATGTTAGAATTTAAAGCATGGCATTTTTTTTATAAAAGTAACTAAATCGGAAATATACGTTTACAAATCTGGATCAATCTGATTAGTTGTTGATTTTTGCGAGACATATCATAAATCACTCTTATCAGTGATGAGCACTATTTTAGGTAAAAAAATTGATAAGTAGATTGCACTTGAAGTTAATAATATTGTTAAATTAAAAATTTATCTCGCAATGAGATTGTTGTATATAGAATAGTTTCTATTACTTCTATTTCTACACAGTTTAGCTTACTGGATCTTATATTTTCCTCAATATTCGGTTTCATTAAATTTAAAATATTTTTTGTGTCAAAGTAAAATATGTGGTACCTGAGTTTATTGATCCGGTGTGTATCGATATTCTGGAATAACTTTTTGTCGGCTCAACAGCTCTTACGCACTATACTGCGTAGATTTTATCACAAGTGCGATAAAACTAAATTAAATTAGATCGATCAAACTATATACGGGCACATAAATTATTCATATCTCAATAAAAACTAAATTGGCACCTGCGCAAACACTATAGATTAATTTAATTAAATAAAAGATAAAGGTAAAAATAGCAAAATGTCTGGAGAAAGAAAAACTTGGATTCTATTAAAAATAGTTTGATGAACGAAAATCTTAAAACTATTGAAACTTTAAAATGTTACATCTGTTTATTAGAAGAACAAGAAGTTTCAGTTAAATCACAGTCAAAATCAGTAGAAAACAAAAACAATACTGTAGCGAAGATACTTAAATATTGAAATAAAAAATAATTTAAAAAATCTGCGAGCAAACAAAATATACAGGCCGATCAAAATTGATTGTCCTGATCCTACACTGATTTTCACGAGCTTGATATCGATATTTACATTCAATTATTAAAACGAAGTTAGCAACATAAGGAGATCTGGGGAAGTTACTACATATTCCAAAATTTTGTTGACAGTTGCCGTTCATTCATGAAAAATGGTTATTTGATTCTAATAGCAATCTGGTTAAACAATAATTATATTCTTTAATAATTAGGTTACGTTTGGATGTAAATTTCATGAATGTTCCATGCACGTGTAGCTTTTCGTTCTAACCTTCATGTGATAAACGTAAATATTGATATCAAGCTCACGACAAGTAGTGTAGGATCAGGACAATCAATTTCGATCTCCCTGTATTTTTTTGTTGATTCAGACATTTTCTACAAAAATCAACAGTTTCGGCATCTCGTTAATAATGTAAATAATAGCGAGTGATTTTTAAAGTTTTTTTATCGACTCTTGCCATGAGATCTGGACGGCATGTCTTAGCTTAAGAGAAAAGTACGTCATTGCACTCCTTTACGCTGTTTTACAGTAAAGCTACGACATGCCGTCCAAATTCAATGGCAAGAGAAATTTAAAAAATCACTTATTTAATCATCATAAAAAACATGTGACCTTACACTACATTTTGTTTGACGTTACATTGCACCAGGGTAGTAGACATGCATTTTACAATCCATAGCCTCTAAGGAACTTTGTGGATTCCATTATATGAACACAAAGGGTTAAAGTATATCATCTAACACGGAAATGATTAATGAAACCGTTCAATTATGTGAGTAGGTACTTCGTCAAATGATGTATTTTATACACGATTGACACCTTACTTAAACAGTATATTCCAAAACCAATTTTAGATTATATATGAAATTCCTTTTCAATTTTCTATCTTCAAAATACAAACACAAACTTCGTGATGCACAACTTCCCTTTACCGCAATACCGAGCGAACTAAATACGAATGTGTTCGCTTACTTGCGACTTAATTACAGGAAACTTACAACTAGTATTTACTTTCTGTTAACTTCACGTATTGAATATTAAGTTGACTGTGTAAGTACGAGAGGATGCTTAAACTACTTTGCTCTGTTAACATTGGGAACAGTTAAAATGTTATTTATTGAATGCTCTTTGAAATCAAGTAACTAACAATAAAATGATTGAAAATTACAAAACAAAAAATGTACAGATGTTGAATTTGAAGCGCAAAAAAATTGTCACCGACCTTGGGCTCTTATATAAAATGAAACTTGCTGGCGTACTTACGCATAAAAATTTATTTGCACTTGTCAGCGTAGTCTCAACACGAACTAAAAATAAAAATATAATGGGAGGAAACATTAGATAAACAAATATATTATAATGTAAGATCGTGGAATGAACTGGCGGTAAATATAAAACATATTGAACGTTGTGTAAGTGATAATTTCATAAGTTAAATTAAGACGTGAGTAACGGGTTATTCATTTACCCATCTACTTATTACTCAGAGATGTTCTATCTTATTTGTGTTCAAGTATTAAATTTAGAGAGACTTTTTCTATTGAAACTTCGTTTTCCAAAATAAAAACCAACACGTAAGGTAACTACCTACATTCTTACAGACGACGTAAAATTAAAGTAATAATTTAGGAAGATTTATGAATTTTGTCCTATCAGTACACTTTTATAACTTCATTTAATCTTTAAAGAATATTTTGGTTTAATGTTAATATTTGTAAAATTATTAAGTAATATATTTCTTTCATCTCCATTCATAAAACATTTAGTTGTTTAATTTTTGATCACGATATTAAAAGGTGTATTTGTTTAAGCACTAATCACGATGTTATGCTTTATATAAATATTACTTCCTGATTTTCTGTTTTTAAATATGTATACTTACAACCTACCTACAGGTTTCGGCTGTTAAGACTTCATCAGGTTGCTAATGAAGATCTGCTGCTAATGTTGAAGAAAAGAAAAAAATATCAAACCTATGAAGCTGAAAGCAGGTTTTTATCTGTAATAAAATTCAATAATAATAAATGATTTATTTATAATAAAAACTCCCTTCGCTGTCAGAAACTGATTAAATTTAATTTTTTTTCATTTTCTTCAATGATTGGATTTACAATTTACAGTTTGAGGTTTGCAGCCTGATGAAGACCTAATAGCCGAAACCGGCATATTTAAACACAGAAAATTAGGAAGTAGTCTTTGCACAAATAATTTAAAAAATAAACATTTTAAACTACAGTCTTTAAATTTTAATAGTTTGCAAGAGTTTTAAACTCAAATCTTCATAATTAATTAAGTAAATTCTATATGAGAATACATTAATATTTAAGCTTAGGTTTAACGTCAAAGTCGTGATTAATTAATTATCACAACTTTAAATGCTTATGACTCTTATTTATTAAAAGTCGTGTTTAATGATGTGAAAATATTTGCCATTGTCATTACTTCAAATTCAGATAACAATATGTAAAATAACTTTTATAAACTTTTACAAAAGTAGATATAAAGGATATAAAGAGAAAAGACAAATACATATTACAATTTAATATTACAGTCTTTTTCTTTTGGTTTTCCCCTTTTGTCAATTATGTTTCCGAATTTGTCAAATGACTTTCCAATCCGCAGGTCTACTATACTTTGAACAGCTTGGAAAGTCATTTGACAAACTCGGAAACACATTTGACAAAAGAGGAAAAGCAATAGAAAAAGACTGTAATATTGAATATTACAATTCAAATATTAGTTCAATAAAACACCTTAGCAGAATATAAATTATTAATACTAACTGAAAATTTCCTTTATATACTCCGGAAACTTTTTTGTTATCCACATTAATTCCTCCGTCATACATACATACATATATTTTTCATAAAAACTTACACTTAATGACCGACATTAACTAAAAAGCACTTGCCTGAAAAAAAAAAACATTTTAAAATCCTACTTGTTCTATTCTACTGCAATATTAACCATGACACATCAATAGACGAAAGCTTACTAAATAGCAACGAAATCAATAAACTCATCAAGTATTCTCAAGTGAAAAATAAATGCTCTTATCACCGAATTTATAGTCCAAAAATGTAACACATTTGTCCACAGAAAAAATGGAATATACGAAATTTCTAACCATTACTTATCTCATCTTAAAGCCGTTTTATATTTCATGTATTTCATGTATGTACAAGATATGGTTCAATTTCTAGTTATAGTTTCAAGTTATAAGTACAGTAAATTGTAACAAAAATTAAATTGAATCAAAAACTATCTGAAAAAAATAGAACGTGTTCTATCTCAGAAATTCTTTGTTCCAAATATATATTGTAGAACTTAACTAAATCTTGTACAGGAAATAGGGTAGTATAAAGGCCGTTTTACATTACACAATTTATTATACAATTTTTGAAACAATTTAAATTGTGTAGTTTCAAACAGCAAATTGCGTGAAATATTGCTTGCTTTGAAAATTGTGTGAACCTGTTCTATTTTTCACACATTTTCGTCTCAATTTGTAACAACGTTACTTGCTAGTTTTTCTTATAGGCTTTCTTTGCTTCTTTCTACTGTTTAATTCTCTTTGCAACAACTTTTTAAGTAACACACACGCAATAATGGTAATCGTGGCTTCTACATACATCTATTTTGCTATGCAGTTTAGATTGTTTCAAAAATTGTACAATTTCCTGTATAATTGTACCATATGTCCAAATAAATTTCTGATAAAGGTAGGTCATGGAGTGTAAAAATCTACTACACCAAGCAGTTTTTGAAGTTGGAGACATATCAAGCTGTAAGTTATTGCCAATTAAACTTCAAATTTACTTAACTACTCAAGAACAGGACAATATTTTAATGTATATAATGTAATAATTTATCTTTATCTTTTATCTTTATCAGAAATTTATTTGGACAGATGTTATAATGTAAAACGGCCTTAAGTCTAAAACGGCACTAACTAGGACAATAAATTATTTTAGCCCAATACACTCACTTATGTTTTGTTTAGTACATCACACTAATTATGTGTGATTGCCTACAAAAATATTGATGTAATATGCGATCGCTGAATAAAAGGCTCGTAAATATATCGATTATATCATAATCACGGAATCAACGAACGCTTCAAGAAGATGACCTACTAAACCAACGCAATGGAATTTTTTATTCGGAAATTCTTTTTAATAATACAAAATTATCAAAGTTATAGGATTATTAAAATTTAAAAACATAGTATTATTTGTACTTTTACAAGCTTAACTAATAATACTAGTTACTATTAATTATTTAATAAGTAATAATTGTAACGCACATAATTACACTTTTTGTGACTTTGTAACTTAACGGATATTTAAAAGACAGTTTTTTAACTTAACAATATTATTTGCACACTTATTCAGACGTGTTCAAGAGAAATAATTTTAAAAAGTCGTAACGTGAAATCCGGTGATCCCTTCATTGGGTTAACCATCGGCATCAAAGTGGTCACTTAACCCCAATTGATTAATGTTAATATTAAAGGAGGTTAAAACTCTGATCATACAAAAATTAAAGTAAGTGACTAATAGTAAATTCAAATGTAACACTTGCACATCTGTTTATTTTTTATTGAATTCCATTTATTTTGCTAATAACACAAAAGTAATCATAAATTGCCCATTTCTCGTTCATTTTATTAGTTAATATCTACATAAATAGATAAGTTTACTTAATTGTTCTACATTTACCTGAAGAAAAAAGAAAATTACTTTCAAATATTATTAATTTCTTCAAAACTGCACGGAGGCATCATTGCAAAAACAGCTATGATCACAGAATCAGGGGAAGAACCAAGTCCGCTAATATTATTGACTAATTTCTTCTTCTTACATTTATTGCGAAAATTAATTTACTTTTGATGTATAAAAAACATAATTTAACTCTGTTTAATTTCTGTTGTAACTATTTTAATTCAAGTACTTAATGAACTTACAAAAGTTACCTACAACTATTGTGCCTAAACAAATATTTATGTACGTAAATATTAAAATGACTGTTGAAGTTTAAATAAAAGTGCACAAGAACTTTTTTATTTTAACGTACTTTTCACCTTTGATTTTTCTTTATCATTTCATCAATATATTTCTTATTTTTTGATATTTCTAGAATTAAAGAGCAAGACTAATTCTGACAAAAAAATTGAGAAAGCAGAAATGATTGACGCGTGTGATATCATACGTCAAAAATATGAAAGAAAGAACAGCTGCACATATCTAATATTTTTTGGCTTTCTCTGTATAATACAGCTGCGTAAATTCTATTTATCGAAAGTTGTTACAGTCTGCAAACAGTAACGGAATGACAGTTGATATTTTACGACAATTATTTATTTGTGTTTTATTATACGAGTATTCATAATCGAAAATAAAAAGCAGGAAACTTTACGAATTCGATATTATTCGCCGCAACAGTCACGGGAACGCAACATTAGAAATTGAATCAATTTTTTTAGCATCTTCCGGATGCTAATGATTCAAAAGCAACTTTATATTGTGCCATTGAAATGCACAATTTTTTTGTGCTATGGTTTCCGAATAATTACAGAACTAACTTAATTTAAGACCAATGAAGTAATAATTAACGTAGACTCGCCGTAGACATAAAGGGATTGATATCAACTTAAGAGTGAGATAGAATATACACACATAATAACAATAAACTTTTAGAGGGCAAGAAATTGCTTCAACTACTGATGCAGCTTTGTGTAAAAAGCGGGTAATTGCAACACAACGTGTTTTCATCTAACAAGAAGCCTAAATCACGTGGCATTAATATATAATATTAAAGTTAAAATTTTTCTGTTGGAAGACTGTTTTTATTCCTAAATGTAGAACAGATTTTTTTGAAATTTCCTAACATTCAGGTAACAGATACCAACATCAGAAACATTTGACAGGTATTATAGAAAGAAAAAAAAACCGACAATAACGCTACATATAGTCGCCGATTCTCTCACATGTGGTCGGTCTAGCTATTTATTATGTCATTGTTTATGAAATTGCTAAAATTCAAGAGACAACGAGACAAGTTTAATACAAAGAGACATCACAAATGATTGGTACATGCGAAGTTACAGATAATATCATATCAAAAATAGAAAGGAAAAGCATCCGTACCTTCACATATATTTTCTATCATTTTTATTCGTGCTGTATAATTGTTTTGAGCGGCGAATTTGAGAAAGCACTAACTAACTAGTTTCAGCTAATGTCATTAAAAGGCTGCATATATCACATAACACTTTTGCTCTCTCTGTACAAATACGAATACGACTCTAACTGAATATAAATTTTCTACATAAGCACATACTTAAATGATACTTTGCAGTTTTCAAACATCAACTACAGTTCATATGTATATGCTGATCAATCGATCGATAAGTCACAGAACTTTTATGTAGCTGTCTCCTTCTAACTTTCGTGAAACGGCCTTGCGGCTTTCGTCAAGTCACGTCATTTCGTTGTATATTTTCTTAACTCAGATTTATACGATAGGAATATACAGTTCATTGTTTCTCTATATGTTGATCAATCGATCGATAAGTCACAGAACTTTTATGTAGCTATCTCCTTCTAACTTTCGTGAAACGGCCTTGCGGCTTTTGTCAAGTCACGTCATTTCGTTTTCGTCGTATATTTTCTTAACTCAGATTTATACGATCGGCATATAGCAAAAAATAATCTGTAGTAAAAAAATGATCTGTACATGTTATTTTTTTTATTATATGCTGATCGACCGACTGATAAATGTAAGAACTTTTATATAACTGTCTCCTTTTAACTTTAATGTCGCAGCTTTGTCGGTTTCAGCCGGAGGTCACGTTGAACAAATCGGCATATAAAAAAATAACTTCGTTGGAAATTATAAACAACTTCCAAATTGACATTTGAAATTATTTTAAGCCAATTATGTGATAAGACACATAATACACATGTTTCCTGAATTCTCGATTGATATCAGCATGTGAGTGAAATAGCAAATATCTGTGAGTAATTTTAGCTCATGTATGCGACAAGGATGTCACTCAAAGCCTAGGTGACTTAGGATGAACAATGCTTTTGAAACTGAGGTTACTGTGTTCAGAAGACACCGCCATTCATTTTCGCGGCTATCGTCCTCCAAGAAAAAAAGGACGCAATGAAGACGCCATGAAACGCTAAGAAGAAAAAGTATAGATACATAACAAGTTACTGTTGCTGGGGGGTTTATGAATGAATTTGATTAACCCCAAATTAAAAGAGATAGAAAGTTGGCGCTACCTTCTCTATACAGTAACCTTATTTGAAACGGGTGCATACATATACCATCTCACTCTTAAGTTAATATCAATTCCTCTTTCTCTACAGGGAATCTAACTTCTTGATACATCATTGTTTTAAGCGTCAATCAATATCATCAACTGCCACATAAAACAGAATTTTCGCATATTCAAATTACAAACTCAGATTTTTAACACGCAAAAATCTTATAAAACTTGTTCTTTTTAATAAACTCTTTAATATCTACCATTCAGGTAGAAAACTTTATACCCGCATTACCATAGTTGAAGTCTAAATAAAAATTACATATTTTAGTCCATAAAATATACACATAACCACAGGAAAGTTTAGAAATAGTTATAAATTACGTAAAAAACTTCTGCAGGTAAAATTATTTATGTGAATCTATGAAATCTTGTCCGTTTGAACTCCAGCCAAAAAGTTAGGAACTTATGACTCACGGCATGCCGAAAGAGATCTCGCGCTTATTGTAAAGCATTATAAACGTGACAATGAAGTAATCTATAAAATACGGGACTATTTTTTTTAATAATATAGTCTTGGTCCATATGGATGCTGCACTTCCCCCAAATCTAATGCATTTTTCGTAAAACAGACACATGATTTATGCTGACAACTGTTAGATTGGACATTTAATAAAAATAGAAAATTGTTGAACTCGATTGAACTGCATTCTAGTTAGCCTTGATAGGTCATTGGCTGGCCGAGGTTGAATTGTATACTTATAAATTACGTTTTTGACTCAGATCCTTATATCTTTGCCAAAGTTTAGATAAATTACCGCAACGAGTTTACACATCAATGAAAGGTATTTTGGGCACTTCATAAAAAAAAGAGGCGTTTTTCATCAAAAAAAAAAAAAGATTATGACACAACTTTACCACCTCGAACCTGTCAAGTTTATTAAACAATTCCTTACTTTAAAACCAAGATATCTTCTAAATACTTTGCACCTGGTAGCCCGCAGGTTTTACCAAACCGTATGTAAACAAACAAGAAACAATGTAAACTAACATTTTCGAATGTAGGTTAGGAATATTTTTTTAAATAATTCCATTATTATGCAACTGATGTGTGCTCGTGTATTTTACCTGAACACTCTGTACCGTATTCACTTGAAAAAAAAATGTGTAAGTGGTAATCTAATGCTTTTCAATCATGTATTGTAAGGTGGTAAGACGCGGGCTTAAAGGTTAAGCGTGCAGAGCTAACGGGAATGTTGGCAGACAATTTCGTTTAATAAAAACTTACTCTGTTATTTCCGGACTCTACTTCTGTTCTCTGTCGTTTATTAAGAGGTCCATCTCCATTGAACGCCATTTTGATACAAACAAGCACCAAACTCAACCTGCCGCTACTACGGCACGCGCAGAACTGTCAATTTTTTTGGCTGCACTTGAGTGGAAATGTTTTTCGTTGCATATTACCCGTGGTGCCCTCTACACACACTGCCAGGAATTCCATCAGGATTTCACTTTACAGAAAACTGTAATATATTTTGTCGTAGCTATGCAACTTCCAATACAATATTTAAATAAATTCATGTTTATTTAAACTTTAAAGTGGACACAATCTGCATAAATTTAAGAATTAATACCGTGCCTTCAATTAAATTCCTCATTAAAGTAAGCTGTGATATTTTTATAAAGTTGGCGATACACAATTCATAGCTGTTCATAAGTAATTGCAAGATTAGGAAACTGTTGTCGAAAATTCTGTATACACTGATTAATTGAATAAACAAACTGTCCATTTTCTAATCTACCGGTTTGAAAATAACTTTCAACAATAAATATTTTATCTAACATTTTGTAAATGAAAATACAAAGTATCAATTTGACATTTGTTTAATTAAATATCAGTGCTACAAATCTTTAGGAGAAAAAACATTGAAATCATAGCTGAAGGCACGGTATATCATTGCCTATGTTATGCAGTCAGTCAGAGTTGGGAAAACTACGTGTAAAAAATATTTTCTACATTATATTACGTCTAAACGTAATTTTTATGTAGTTAAATGCAATTTTTACACGACGTAGTTTATGTGAAATGTCACATTTCTAATCTCAAAATTGAATGTCCATCTGACGCATTTCAAGTTTTTGAAGTTTTTTAATGCTTATATACAACAATTTTATCCATTTTACATCAAAATAGATATTATATTGTGTATAAATAATTAATTATAACCTGAAAATGAAGAAATAGAAAACATGAAAATGTAGTTTTTACAGTAGTTAATTCATTTTTTACGACGTATTATAATTACAAAATCTACGCGTAATTAATGGGTATTTATACGTCTCATTATCTACGTCCCAACCCTGCTGTCATCTCTCAACGATGCGATGGATTAATCGATAAAATCAAGTTCATTTATTTTTTAAATTCTAAAATCATGAGAATGTTATATTATTTATAATCATCTTTATAATCATATTTATAATCATCTCCAAGGTTGTCATTAGCTAATTCGTGCTTAAAATAGTTAATGATAAACTAAGGGCCAGTTGTACAAAGAAGGTTTAACCTGACCAGAGAACCTGACGCTCAACTGAACCAGGTTCAAAGTAAACAAATTCGCGATCTTGATGACATATGGCAATTAATGCATTCATAGATAAAATTTGATGCGATTTTGTTCAGTTTGAACCTGGTTCAGTTGAGCGTCAATTTAAACCTACTTACCTAATTTCACTGGTGACAAAAAAATCACTACTTATTCTACAAGGGGTGCGTGTAAAGTTTTCGAATGAAATTTTTAAAAATGTATCAAATGTTAATAAAACACAAGAATTCAATTTTTTTTTTATTTTAATGTCATCTATGTAAATCATTCCAATTAATATTTATTATTCTCGCTGATTATTTAATTCAGTAATTTCCTCATCTGTTCTTTACGTACACAAAAAGAAAACTGTTCATCAGATAGAGCTATTATCCATTCCTCCACGCTCCACACTATTTGTTATCGCAGTAGGTCGCAGTAGTTAGTGGGTTGGCTATCATATTAAGGCTCGGTTGTACAGCTTAATGTTAAGCCGAAGCTTAAACCCTTAACAACAGGTGTTGAAATAATCGTTGCAATGGGTTTAAGCTTCACCTTAATTTTAAACTGGCATTGTACAACTGGGCCTAAATTAGACAAATTTAATTATATATGTTATTGTAACATGCACCAAATCGTGACAGTTGAAATCAGATAGATTAACCGATGTTGTCAATTCTCAACTTTATATAAATTTAGTCGTGAACGGCGTTGTTCCCAGCAAGAACTTATTGTGCACCAGGTTGGCATCTCCAAGGGTATCAGATTTAAATATTCAGTACCAAAAAATATTGAGCAACTTTTAATTAAAAATACTATCTGTCATAATAAAAAAAAAAAATAACCATATCAACAACAACCACGAATACCACAAGAACAAAAAAAGTAAAAAACACTAGAAATCTGAACTCACTAGAATAGTAACACAGCGCAAGAGCGTTTGGTCAGAATCACCGACACAGTAAATTTACCCACACATTTTTTACAAAGTTATTAATTACTGATAATAGGCGCCATGCACATCTCTGCATTCAGCGCCGCCTAGAGTGGTGATTTGTGAATTAGTGATATGAAAATATTTCTTGAGACTCATTGCACGGGAATAATATCACTCTTATGACGATTTACGATTGTAGTACATAATACTTGAGCTTCCTGGTATTGAAATACATTACAATATTCAAGTTCAAATGTACACTAATAATTTTAAACAACTCGTATTTTCATACCACTAATGCAGAATATGGTCGTTGATGGCGCTGGCTTCGCAAGTGCATGGTCCCTATAATAATTTAAAAAATAATATTGGATAGATACCATCAGTTTTAACAACCGAGTACCAAGGTACCAAGGCAGTTACGAAAGTACCAAATTTGGTACCAAAGTACCAGTTTGTACAACACTGGTTGTGAATACAGCTCGTGATGAAAACATTGCCTAATTCGGAGTAGGTAACCTTTAAAATCTAAATCGAAGTGACATTTACTATCAAAATTTAGTTACATTCATGAGTACCACATTCTCACTAGACGTTCACGGCATGCTACGATAACAAATAGTGAGGGATAGATTATATAGCTTTTCTTTTTTTTTCCTTTATAAATCTGTCAGTGTCAAAATTCTAGAGTGTCTATTGGAAGCCTGCTTTTATTCCTAAATGTACATTGAACAGAAATTTTTGAAATTTCCTAACAATCACGCAAGAGGCACCAACATCAGAAACGTTTGAAAAAAGAACGGACAATTTGTACCCCTTTAGGGAAACCATTGCTACATTGACAAAGTCCTATCTGCATATTGTACTCTAACTAAACCAGGACTCTTTAAAATTAAAAAAAAACACATTTTATCAAATTACATCAATATACATGTAGCTTTATTCATAAGAAAATTTTTTAATATTGTTAAAAAATGTAGGGCATATACGGGGTGAATAAAAAATAAGGAACATCAGTGACAGAGCTGTTATTATAACTTTAAAGAAAAAAAGTTTCAAATAGAAGTTAAATGGTTAATGATTTAGTACTACTAGTAATTAAGTAATTATTGTCGAAGTTAACGTAAATACATTTATTAATTACATAAAATATACATAAACGCAAAATGAGGAAGCGACAGAAGTGAAACAAACAACCGATCTTGTTCTGATACTACCAGAAATAGGAACACTAATTATGAGTATATAAATATTATAACTATACCTGATATGACTTTTTTTCTTATAAAAGAGATTTAAATAAAAAGCAAAGCAATTATCCCATATCTTTCTCACATCGCTCCGTAGATTAAGTAATTAATTTTAACTTTTGCAATTAAACTAATAAGAAATTAATTAAATGTATGTGTCTAGACAAATCAGAGCAAATATTTAAATATTAATAAATTAATAAATTTCGTTGTCAACTTCACTTAATGCTGCAACTTTCTAAGCAAAAATAATTTTACGCTTTTAAACTCATTTAGTTACAAACTCGTTAAGTGAAATCGAGAAAGTATATCAATTTAAAATGATATGCATTTCGATAAAAAAAGACGGATTTTATTTTATTATGTAGGAGGTAAAGTCAATATATTACTTATTAATTATAAAAAAAGATGTGCGAAAGAAACATAACTATGGGAATATAATAAAAACAATAAATCAAGAACTGTTCAAATAAAAATTAAAGAAAACTGGAATAGAAGGCTGTTTAGAAATAATTCCAAATGGAATGACAATTTTATGTTTTGTCAAATTCTTGCTATTATAGACAGGAATTAATAGTTTTACGATTCTTCACCCATGTTTGTTTGCGAAATTAAATAATTCTTCCAACTGATAAAAGTAAGTAAGACATTAATGAATTTAACAAACGAATAATTTTTTTAATGGTGATCTAAACTCCATTTGGCTGACGTAAATGTATTATCAATCCTAATTCCTCAATAATTGTGTGCTGACATTTCCGCTCGCTAGTTTTTCATTACAAAAGGAAAATGTGCTTTTAGTTTTAATAATCTAGTACAGTTTCTGTAAAAAAGGCTTTCAACTGCACATGCAATATTCAAACATGATCCTACTTATTTCTGTTCACAGCTTCGCGTGAAGTTCTGTTTCGATTTCTATACATTAATTATTACAGAACGAGGTACAAGAATGCATTTGGAATTTTTCCAGATTTGATGCCTATACACTGTGTCCCAGAACTCGCGCCCCAGAGAGCAAGGGCAAATGCCGATAGCAATGCGAAACACATATTCGAAAACTAAAATTTTATAATTCAAAAGATAAGCGAGTTAAGAATAAAAAACAGTAGCCAATCCTAACAGCGAAATAGAAGATGGTCATAGGTATTGCGTAGGATTTCATTAAGTTGCTAGGATACTTAGAAATGCATTGTTGATACAAAAAAAAATGTGAAAAAACTGGTCCACTTCATTGTGACACTGCTGTCAACCTTTGTAACTGTCACTTGGAAGGTTTAAGCGTAAGACTCGAGCAGATACCGTCATGTTTTCCGTCGCTGATTATAGCGAAATGATAATTATTTATGGAGAGTGTGGACGCAACGCCAGAGAGGCAGCACGAGTTTTTTCTCAGCGCTTTCCCGATCGTCCCCTAGACCATAAAGTAATTCTTAGAGCTATCACAAGAATGCGAGAGACCGGTCAAGTTGTTCCGACTCGTAACGAAATTGGTGGTGCTCCTAGAAGAGTTCGAACAGTCGAAAACGAAGAAGCGATACTAAATGCATTTGAGGAAGACGGAACAAAAAGCATAAGAAAAGTTTCACGCGAACTGGATGTTTCGCGTTCTTCAGTTCAACGAGTTATGAAAGAGGATCGCCAACACCCTTTCCATTTCACAAGAGTGCAGCATCTGCAGCCGGAAGATCATCCCGCTAGAGTAGAATTCTGCCGGTGGCTACTTGAGCAAGAAGAACTCGATCCCAATTTCGTCCCCAGAATTATGTTTTCGGATGAGTCTCTTTTTGGCAGGCAAGGATGCTTCAATGCCCATAATTTGCACGTATGGTCAAATGTAAATCCGCATGCTATTTTCGAACGGGGGTTTCAAAATCGATTTTCGGTTAATTTGTGGGCTGGTTTATTAGGAAATCGCGTAGTATGTCAAGAAATAATTAATTTCTTCTTAAATTCTAATTTGACCATTACCTTCTAGGTTGGACCTTTTGAATTTCCTGCACGTTTAACAGGCCAAATTTACGCAGAGTTTTTAAATACGGAACTGCCAAATTTATTAGACCCCCGTGCCACTGATTTTTCGGATCAACGACTATTTCCAGCACGATGGGGCACCACCACATTTTAGCCGCGAAGTTCGGGAAATCTTGAACCAACAGTATCCTGGCCGATGGATTGGACGAGGTGGTCCACGAAATTGGCCTGCTCGATCACCGAATTTAAATCCTTTAGATTTTTTTCTTTGGGGGCCGTCAAAAACATTGTATATCGTGTACCTATTGAGACCGAGGAGCAGCTCAGGAACCGAATCCAAGATGCTTTTGCGGCGGTTACTCCTCAAATGGTCACGGACTCTAAATCGAGCCTTTTGAGAAGAGCACGGTTGTGTTTAGAAATGAATGGTGGACATTTTGAGCATTTAATTTAATTTTTAATACCTTTTCCGACCAATTTTTGTTCCTACTAAAACCTCAATTGTCCGTAAATACATTTGACTTTTCAGGAAATACTGTCACATTGACATTACAGTGGACCAAAACATTTTTGGAAGTTTTACAAATAACAATGTTCTACCGTCTCCTAGCATTATTTACAGTTCCTACGTTTTACCTACGCGAGAGCTCTCGGCATTGGCTACAGCTTTTTCATTCTCGTTCGAATACAGTTTAACTTAGACAATTTTTGTTTCCGAATTTGCCATCTTCATTGCTGTAGGCACGTCCGCTTATTCTCTGGGGCGCGAGTTTTGGGACACCCTGTATAAATAAACTATCTCGAATTTTAATTAATTTATTTTTTAAAGAAAGAAGTTCATTTATAAACAGAAATCAAAAATAAAATTAAAATATAGAATTCTATAATAAATCACTAACTTATAAGGATTCTTTTTCCTTTTCACAGTGTTTGTTTGGTATTATTTTATAATAAACTGTTTTACATTATAACATTTTTTGATACAAAGTGAGAGAGATAAGCTACCACAGCGAATTCTGATTGGTTGAATTGGCACTTCTCACTCACTTTGTATCAAATTTTTTGATTAAAAATGTCATAGTGTAAAACGGCCATAAAATCATAATCATCGTAATTTTTAATACGTATTAAATTTCAGTGCAACCTTCCTTTGAAACTGAAATGGAAAACTCCAAGAAGTTCTCCCTTTGGTTCTTTTTCATCAACGTGCTTATGATATTACCTAACGTGTGCTTTGTACTAATAAATGGCGTGAATTCTAAAATTGGGAAAAACTACATTTCCATTAGATGTAAAATACCTTTGCTGGAAGATGTTTGGACAGACCAACAAATAAAAAACTTAACACAGCCAAGGTAACCATTTATTATTATAATTTTTTTCTTCCTATTTTGGTAAGAATACATAATTATTTTTTTTATCATTAGGGACATGCCTGATACTTGTAATTTTTACGATTACAATTACGGCAATCTCACATCACTGAATTACACAAACGCATTAGATTATGAGTCACAAGTGAGAAATTCAAGCATCCGCAAATGTACAGACTATATCATCACCAGCACAAAATATTATACAGTTTTCGAAGAGGTATTGACCTTACAGATTCGTAAAACCATATTTAATTGCCCTTATTATCTTTTTTTAAAGTTTTCTATGGTGTGTGATAACGCTTTTTTGGAAAGAATGTTAGACATCGCTCCGGTTTGTGGCATGTTTTTATCCTGCACAATAATTCCCCTAGCCGACATGTAAGCCATCATACTTGAAAATCTTGAATTAAAAAAAATGTTTTAGTTTCGGACGCAAACGAGTTATAGAATGGGGAACTAAGTTGTTTTATTTGGCCGGTTTTGTAATTCCTACAGCTTATGGGGCCTCTAGTCTTATCATAGGCTCATTTATAACAGGCCTTGCATACTTCATAATGCAAATACCAATTCAGGCATTAGGTAATAATAAAAAAATGACTGATTCGCTCGATTTTAAGATAAATATTTGCAGTCGTTGAATTTTCAAATGATACCAACAGAGCCTACAGGTACGTGATTTTAAACATCGGAACAGGATTGGGGTTAATTTTGATAGGCGGAATTACAATGCTCATCACTAAGTGGAGATATATTCAACTTCTAGCATCTGCTTCGTTGCTTCTGCTTCCTTTACTTGCCTGGTAATTCCATTTCAGAGCTTGGGGCTTTTAACTTTAGGTATTTTCGTTAAAGGTACGTTCCAGAGTCTCCATCTTGGTTTCGGACGAAATATGGGAAAGAGAAGACCTGGCCTGTCCTCAAAACGATCAAAAATACAGGCTTGCAAACCGATATACTGTTGTATTACAGAAATGAGAAAACGTACTTCGAAACGGCGAGGAAAAATTGGTTTGGCGTGAAACAGATCAAAGAGAAAGAATTTTGGTGTATAATTTTTATGTTTTTTGTGCTTGGTGCCATATGTTTTAAAAATTATACCCGTAAGTACCTATTTTATCATTGGACGAGAACAAAATTGAGATCTTCAATATTTATACAACTTGGAAACTAACTATAGCTACCCCCTTAATGATCAAAACAATGGATGAAAAGTATTAGAGTAAACGTGAGTGCAACTACAAAGTGTGGGAATATGCGACGAGGGACCCGACCCTACTCTATTGTATTCTTTTCTACACGCTTAATATACAATCATTTCATCCTTTGCCCTATTAGGTTACCTATAATAGACTTAAATATGTAAGGGTTGTAATTCATTGATTGTAATGATTTTGGTTATTTATTTAATTGCCTTCAGCTACTTTCTATTAAAAATAAATAAACATTAATACAATACTTTTTTTAGGAAAATTTGATTTTATTTGCAAGAATCGTCCTGGCTGCTTGATTTTACCAGGAATAACGGAGTTTTTATCGTGCGCCGTAGCTTTCTGCCTTTTGTTCTTTTTCCCCCAAAGTCTTGCGATTGGACTTAGTTTCGCCTTCTCAGGAGTTTGCTACTTCATCATCCCCAATGTAGGAAAGCGTAAGTTCTTTTCCTTTAAAATTAATTAAAACTTGCCGTGATAACAACACAAAGTTGCTGGCATTAACATTACCTAGGATTCGACCTTTAAAATGTTCCGTTTTAAGAAAAATGTTTACCAATTTTTAGAGTTTTAAAATATAATTTAATTGAAAAGAAAAACAATAGAATTTGCGCGACGGAAAACAGAGGATTGCAAAAATGTTCCTAAATTTGAAAATATAGAACAAAAATCAACTCTCTTATACAATAATAAAACTTCTTTTTTCCACACTCGACCAATTACATTAGCAATTTCTTGCAAGTGCTCCAAAACTCTTGTGTAGACTGCAGCGTACAAGGCGTTTGAGGTACAAGAACGCCAGTATCCGACGCTCAGTATTCCCCTAATATAAAACCTGGAATCTGTATTTTGAAAAACATAACCGGCCCCAGACAACGCACCACAAAGATGCGCAACTAAAATAAAGAAAATGATTAAATAATTATTTCCCGTAGTTAATACAGGCTTACAGTTATCAACATATCCACAGAATTTATCCCCTTTAAGGTACTTCTTGATAAACGGATCTGGTGCAATTCCTGAACATGACCTCTTGTAGAGTACTGTCTGGTTTTGCAAATAAAACCGTTCATTTGAGGGCCTCCAAGCATAGGACTGTAATTTATAACAAAGTAGTTCGTTTAAACATCCAGTGAGTACCTACTTCTCCTTTATTATCATCTTTCAAATCCTCGGATTCGAATCTGTTATCCCAGTCAATGCCTACAGGCTGAATGTATTCATTGAAAGTCAAAGACGTTTCTAGTGTCAAAACTGCAAGATCCAGCAGGTGATTATCTTGGGTGCCCCTATAGTTTTTTGCCACGTAAAGTTGAACTATCTGAAATACGTTTAATGATCGCATGGCCCGCCTGTAATAGATGCACAATGCTGTCTCTGGTGAAGGAGTTGCTGCTTTTGCAACGATCGCCATGTACTATGTTTGCTGCAATGTTGCCATAAGCAATGATGCAAATGTGGGAGGGTATTTTTGTCTAAACAATGTTGTTTTAGTTGTACGCCGTTTCGTACGCTTCGGGGGACCTGTGCGTTGTTGCACTTTTCATTTCTTGTGCAAACCAATAGAAGAAGATATTTTAACATAATCTTTCTTATAAATTTTGAATAAAACAAAAATAATTAATAAAACGAAGCTGAATTTACATAGTATGGATATCATGTGATTGTTATGATTTTGAACGTTTTTCCATTATCGTAATCAATTGCGATTGAATTTATTCTGAAAGAAACGCATCTTTAAAACCAAAATGTCGAGAACTCTTGAAAAGTATCAGTGGTAGGTAGAGTTTACAAAGAACTTTGTACATTTATTTATTTTTTTTTAATTATACCTACGAAGATATAACTGAAAATTATAAGGTTGCAACTTTAATTCTACTTTAAATCGAAACGTTGAACTTTATTTATTTATAATTCCTCGTGTTAATAAAACTTCGTTTCGTTATTTTTCAGTGGGTATATATTCATATTTGTTTTTAAATTGTGACTTTTTAAAGCATTTGTAAATGTGGTAATAGACGGCTGTCGCCATACGTAAGTACTTGAGATATAATGATTCTTATGAGAACAAAATTTAAATCAATTAATCCTACGTCTTTCTCATTCTTATCTCAAGAAATTGCTTCAATGTTTCTCTCTTTCATAAATTTCATAAAAATATTATAAAAACAAAACACATTGGAAGTAATTTAGAGAATAATTAACTAAACTACTTTTCAATTGTCATTAGTTTCAGATGAATTAAAATGAACTTATAATTTAGTTAATTAATTAATTTTAAAAAAATATAATAAATTAACTTCGGTTCAAATTTCTCAATGTAAGCAGAATAAGTAGATAGAGATCAATTAGATATCAGATGTTAACTAATTTGTAGCGCGGCCGTTTCTATTGATTTAAATTTATTAAATTTAAAATAATTACGCTACCACTACTGGATTTTCAGAGACACCGACCCTTGCACATTTGCTGAAGATTAATTTCCCTTATTTATTTATTTGTAAATTCATTGTCGGAGGATGTAGTCCTTGGACTCAAAAACTGTAGAAAGAGAATTAAAATGCAAAAATATACCCGAAATTGAAGAATGACAACTATGACAGAGTCAATAATAATCGAGTATATTATTAATTAATTATTAAATTCCACACAATAGGGGGGAATAAATTGTGGAATGATTATTACCGTATTACCGTTGTTCATTTTTTGTAATTTTTGTTTTTTTGTTTGCGTGGAGAAAGAATATTTGAGTTTTGACTAAAATGTGACTTTCCATTCAAAATTAATTATTTTTATTTAGTGGAAATTGCAAATTTTGAGTTTCTTATATTCATTTTATTTTAAGAGTTAATTTCATTTATACCATCACAGTTGAAATGTTTCGTTTTAAGAAAAATGTTTCCCAATTTTTACAGTCATAAAATATAATTATTAATTTCATGTAATTGAAAAGAAGTACAGTTGCGGACAGAAAATTTCGGATGTCACTGTCATTTCACTGACGTAAAAGTTAAGGAATTCCTATATGTATACGTCAGATGAGTGACAGTAGGTCTGTTCGTAGTACAGTTTTGACTAGTTTGCAACCGTTGGAAATATGCAGCCATGAACGTTTTGCATCTAACGCAACTGAGCAAATTGATGATTACTTCGATGGGCGACTCGTTCTAACGGTCCCAAACTGGTTACAAACTGCACTACGAACGAACCTAGTGACATCCGAAATTTTCTGTCCGCAACTGTAATTTGCTCGATGGGGACAGGGGATTACAACAAATTTGAGAATCAAAGGATAAAAATCAACTCTATGTTATAAGACGCCCTTTTTTCACACTCGACCAGTAACGTTAGCAATATCTTGCAAGTGCTCCGAAACTCTTGTGTAAACTTCAGCGTGATTTGAGGTACAAGAACGCCAGTGTCCGACGCTCAGTATTCCCCTAATATAAAACCTGGAATCCGTATTTTGAAAAACATAACCGGCCCCAGACAACGCACCACAAAGATGCGCAACTAAAATAAAGAAAATGATTAAATAATTATTTCCCGTAGTTAATACAGGCTTACAATTATCAACATATCCACAGAATTTATCCCCTTTAAGGTACTTCTTGATAAACGAGTCTGGTGCAATTCCTGAACATGACCTCTTGTACAGTACTGTCTGGTTTTGCAAATAAAACCGTTCATTTGAGGGCCCCCAAGCATAAGCCTATAATTTTTTAACAAAGTAATTCGTTTAATCATCTAGTGAGTACCTACTTCTCCTTTATTATCTTCTTTCAAATCCTGAGATTCGAATCTATTATCCCAATCAATGCATACAGGCTGAATGTATTCGTTGAAAGTCAAAGGCGTTTCTAGTGTCAAAACTGCAAGATCTAGCAAGTAATTATCTTGGATGTCCCTGTAGTTTTTCGGCACAAAAATTTGAGCTATCTGAAATATTTTTAATAATTAATAGCATGGCCCTTAACAAATAAATGAAGTGCACCTTAGATGATTGTGTGTCGATATCACGAGAGTCGTCGATTTTATAGTAAGCTTTACCAACGACTACTACGTAGGGGTCCGCACTTCGAATAACGCCTTTTGCGTCAGTAAAAGCGTGAGCAACTAAAATATAATTTTATTAAGTCTGCTTCTAACAACTACGGTGATAAAACTACTTGACAAAAGGTAACGCCTAGATATGATGGTGGCACTGCAAAAGTAAGATTTTAAATTATAGATAAGAGCAACCCATGGAAATTCTGCAGTGGTACGCTCGTCGTCTGTTGGTGTTGAAGAACGTAAGTCCACAATCTGTTTTCTCCCGCATTCTGAAATTTCATATGAAGTTTAGGGGCAAAAGTAGATTTTGATGATTTTGACCTGATTGGCATGGTGTTTGATAATCCCAATCCCCATCCTTGCACGTGGTATAAGGCCTTGCTGCAGAAAATTCGAAAGATGGCTTACATACAACTTCAGCACGAGTTCCTTCAATAGGTCTTTCACAGCTAGCCGGGAGGTTGTTACGAGTGCAAGTTACATTTAAAGTACCTAGCCCTAGTAGCAAGGGTGGACATCTTCCTAAAAAAATTTGAAATCTTTTTTAATTAAAAAAAGAGTGAAATAGATCAAAAGTAAATTACCATAGAAACTCGTATTTTTTTTTTTTACTTAAATTAAGTTTAGCAATGGAAATGGAAAGAATGAGAGTCGCTGGTACTTACGTGCACAACCTCCTAGTTTTGAAATATCTGGTGTCCATGTATTTTTTAGGCAAATAGCTCTTGCAAGTCCTCCAGTTTCTGTTGAATATCCTCTCCTGCAAGACAAATTGATGATTCCATTTTGCTCGATCAAGGTATTTGGAACATAAGGTAGATGCTCGGATCCTAGTATCTTAAAACTTCCGTCTGGAGGAGGGTACGGCAAGAGACAACCGAGGCTATAAATAAAACAAACGGGAACACAAAAATAAACCTGTACAGCCAACTCGTTACCTACTGATCTGTAGTTTGTCGAGTAAACCTCAGTAAATTTGTAAACCAAGTATGATCACTTTTTGCCCAAATTATACCTACGAAATAAATTCAGTAAGGGATTTGTTTGTATTGTAAAATCGTTGAACTTAACGGCGATAATTTTTAATAATAATCCGGTCTTTTTAATTATAATTGAGTTTATTAAATACAAACTTACATTGACACAGAAGGACTAAAGCCAGCAATTCCACCTTAAACAACATTTTGCACGAACTAACAATTATTAATAAAATTCCCCGTCTTAATCTAAGTACTGTTGACCTGGAGTGTTCGTAACTGTAAACAACTGATGCAATGTGTAATTTGCGGTATTCGAAGACCAGTTTTGACTCATTTATTTATTTAATACAGTTCTTAATAATTTAAAAAATTTGCAAACAAGTCTGATAAGAACAATAAAAAACATGACTTATTAAAAATACTAGGAAGAAAATAAAACTTGTTTTCCCTGGATGAAACTTTTTATTTTAGTTGTGGCCTGCAGAATTTATTTAGGAGGAAAATAAATTCCTTCTATAGAGTTCCAGAATTATGATAAACTTCCTAAAATATTTATCCAAAGTAGTAGTGAGTAAGAACTACTGTTATCTTATCTTTTTATTTGTAAACTATTGTGTACGTAGTGGTCTTAATTCTTTAATAATTTATAATATGTTCGACAGCTAGTGCAAACATTTACTTGCACGTATTATGCAAAACGTATGCTTGCTTGAACACTAATACCAAATTATTCCAGATACTTGGTACAGTTTGATGTTGTACATGATGACTGCAGCTAATACGAGCTCTGCATACATAACAACCTCTTTATATGCCGCAGAGTTTTGGCCCGCCTGTAATAGATGCACAATGCTGTCTCTTGTGAACGGAGTCGCCGCTTTTGCAACGATCGCCATGTACTATGTTTGCTGCAATGTTGCCGTAAGCAGTTATGCAAATATGGGGGGTTTAAAATTTGACTAAATAATGTCGTTCTAGATGTACGCCGTTTCGTACGCTTCGGGGGCCCTGTGTGTTGTTGCAGTTATACACACTTTATATTTCTTACGCAAACCAAAAGAAGAAGATATTTTAACATAAATCATCTTTTTTTTTAATTTTGAATAAAACAAAATTATTTGATGAAATTTTTGATTTTGTTAAATGTACCAAAAAAAATTCTGAACTTAGATATAAATATGGTTGTTATGATATTAAACGTTTTTCCAGTACCATAGTCAATTTGCGATTGAATTTGAGTTCCTGGAAGAAACGCAACTTTACCGTGCTATTAAAACCAAAATGTCAAGAACCTTTGGAAAGTGTCTACAGAGTTTACAAAAAAATTTGAATTTATATTTCTTTTATTATAGCCTTAATTTTGTTTTCACTCGTAACATTAAACTTTTCCTTTCTTTATTTATAATTCCTCGTGTTAATAGAATCTGTCTCGTCACTTTTCTTTTCAGTGGATATACAGTTTGTTCAAAATTAAGTCGGCACTATTACTAACTTCGTTTTTATAAAAGCTACAAAATCGGTTAAATTAGGAAACTAGTAGTACTTTTTACGATGACTACAATGACGTAGTCAAAAAAACAATTGAACGTCGCGATTATAAGATAAAGTCAAAAAGACACTCTTTTTAAATTGAACACCCTGTATATTATATTACCAATCGATAGAGAATAGAATTCTTAACTAAATTATCCTTTGTCATTTTTTCGTAAATTAATAAATAAAGATATTTTCATTTTTATAAAATCATCAAAGGTACCTGTGCTTTAGAAACAAAACAATTGCAAATCGCCGTAATTAAATTATTCTGTTGACAGAAAACAAAAGAAAATCGATTTTGCAGCGCAATTTAATAGATTCATGATAAATTAAAAATAAACAAAAATCTCGAAAAGTTGGTGACAAAACAAAGAAAACATAATAAAAATTGGAAAATAAATCATCAAATTTAAAGAAAACAATAATGAAAACAAAAGACAATCGATTCTACAACGCAATTTAATAGATTAACAATTTATTTTTAATAAAAAGAACCATGAGAAATCAAAGAAAATGAAAAAACAGGATTTTTAAAAGATAATGAAATAATAACATTTATAAAACAATAAATTCAAAAGACAATCCATTTTTCAGCACAATTCAGTAGATTAATAATTATAAAGAAAATTGGATTCCTCCGGTGGCAAAACAAAGAAAACAAATGAACAAAATTAAAAAAATATAAAGAGTGTTTTTTTAAAATCTGGCGTCGAAGTTGGACATTTGAACTTGCAATTCCTAACCTTGCTTTGGAAGTTTCGAACACAACGGTACGGGTAGGACAACATTGTAATAAATGAAAAACTATAATAAGAATGAGATCTGTTGTAACAATGAAAACAGACAATAAGAAAATAAGATTTAAAACAAATAATCAACATTGTGGTGCGTCCACAATAAGAACAGTTGCGGACGGAAAATTCACTGTCACTGATCTGACGTATACATAAATATATATATGTCAATAACGACAGTGAATCACCCCTGTAGAAACACTGTAGAAACAAATGAAAAGTACAGGGTTTATACAGTGAATTTTTTTTAAGTGTGGCCATAGGGATTTATATTATGCTAAAAGTTTGACCTCATGTTAATGTATGTTATGGCACAAATTTGAAGCAAATTTTTATTTTTATTAATAAGCCAAACATTTTTCTACGAAATGCGCATTGCTAGAATAACAATAACATGTTATATTTAATTATTTTCCGTTTAGAAGTTGAAATTAATAAGCATAGAATTAACCGAAGTCAAAAATCAAGGTAGCTGAAATGTCATTAAGAGAAAAGTTCCGTTCATAGTTCCCTCTGTCTATTGCAAATTTATAAAGAAAATGTCCGTTATTATTAAGCAAGCATTAAAATTATCAGTTATAACAAGTTCCACTCATTTTTCAATGGTATGAAGTAGTTTTTACAAGTGGTAATCTAATAAATTAATGTTGCAATAATTGGTTTATCAGTAATCACAGTGACAAATTATTAATAACGTCAGCCTACATGGATTACATTCGTTCAATAATTTGTCTATTTTCTTCAACTTTTCACAGTAAAATAAAATTAAGGAAAACGTGTTAGGATATTCTAGCAATGTTCATCTTGTAGTAAATCGTTTAATTTACGACTAAATACAAAAATTTACTTAAAATTTGTACCATAACATACATTAACATGAGGACAAATTTTTAGCATGTAAATCCCTATGGCCACACTTAAAAACAATTCACTGTATACTAAAAATTCCTCCGAAGAAGGATAATTTCTTTCATCCTCATCTGTCAGCACTGTTTGCAAGAAATAAAAGTGTTATTGTTTATTGTGTGTAGAATAAAATAACTCCAATTCTTCAAAGATTTGAGGAGGTGATCTTCAAAATGCAATATTCAACAAAAGTTCGAAAAAAAAGTTGAAAAAAGATGATGGTTCGTTTGCAAGACGAAACTGAATCTAATGAACTGGGTTTCAGTGCTGCCAAATTTTTTTAACTCAAGTCGCCATTGCGCGAATCAGAAATCGCCCAAAATTATAATTTATTATTACTGCAAACCTTAATTACTACTATACGAGTTCTGGAAAGGTTCAAAGTACCAATGTAGAAGTCGATTTTGTACGCACTAATAAATCATCAGCTAGTATTAGTACAGATGTATCGAATCGTTTTAAATCGTGCTGGCTTTTTGGAGTGTACATCTCTTACAAAAGGTCTGTTTGTTATCCTGCACTGGTGTGCACTAGTGTACACTTTTTTTACGAAATATGCTTTAAGGAAGCCTGAATTCTTTAATAATATGTTAATACGAATCATACTCATTCATACTGACTACCACGCAATCATTTAAAGTTGCATTAAAGCGTAAATTGCGAAAAAAGTATGCATTGGTGTACACCAGTGCAGGATAACAAACAGACCTAAAATCGACCTCTATAATTTGATACCTAGTAAAGATTCTGAGCAATTTACTTACTTTATCTTGACCTGTTCCTACATACTTTAAGCATATTTTAGCGACGACCAGATTAGAGTGGTTACGAAAATGAGCACTTTTCCGACAAACACATGACGTCATTGTCGTATATTATGAACGTCGTTCGTGGAACTATTGGATGATGGTCGAGAAGAGTGTGCATAATTGTTCATGAGCATTCTGGTGAGAATCTGGTCTGATATGCATTTCTCGAAGCACTCTTAAATAAAATAACATATTTCTTGATGTTAGTGAAGTTGTTTCATTAACATTTTGTAACAGTCTCTCTATTATAATACCATTATCATCGAATATTGAAGAATATCGCTTCGTTTGCTAATGTAATAAACATTTTAAAGTTCATTATTTATTTATTAACAAAACTTACAACAGCAAGAATGAACAGTTGACAGTTATTAACCGATGGAATACTCCACTTTCGCGAATACCATTTTTGAGGACATCATAACATAAACCGTGTTACAAATGTAAGAATAATTGTTCGTCGCTAAAATATGCTTTTTGATAATATTTATTTATTTAGTTTGTTTACTTGTTTGTTTGTGACGCTTTTTTAAAATTTATCCCTGCAACTTTGAACGGCCAAATATCCCTAAACGACAATTGTAGTGTGATTCGAGTATGAACAATGGCCGTGTTTTAAAAGTACTCGAACAAGCGTTGGATGATATGCAATTCCCTACCTAATTGAGCACTTGTTTAAGGTAAGAAATCGCATGTTAAATAAATGTTCGGAAGCGTTTGATGAATATGCAATTTCCTACCTAATTGAGCACTTGATTAAAGTAAGAAATCGCATGTTAAATAAATGTTCAAACGGCTGTTCGAGTACTTCTAAAACACGGCCAATGAATATTCTGTGTTAATACTGTCAACTACTGTAGACATCGAATTACCATACTACTGTCATCCAAACACAAAATCACTAAATAGAATTAAATTTCCGTTTGATTAAATTTGGAATTTAATTATTTGTAAACATTACCATTTGATTTAATGAAAATCGCCCAATTTGCGACTTGTGATTTATTAAAAAATCATGTCGTAATTTTTCTTCAAAAGTAGCCCAATTTGTGATAAATCACCCAATCTGGCAACACTGCTAGGTTTGAAATTTCAAATCACATTTTTCGGAGGCCAAGCAGGTACAGACGTGTTCAAAAACATGTTGTACAGCTACGTTTTAAATATCTTTGCTTTTGAGCGGCAATTGGTTTTTCTATTTTTGTGTTCAATAATAATATTATTACCAGAAACCGTATAGGCGCCATGCCATGCACATCTCTGCGTTCAGCGCCGCCTGGCGTAGTGATTTGTGAATTAGTGATATGAAAACATTTCATGAGACTCATTGCATCACTCTCATAACAATTTACGATTGTAGTACATAATACTTGAGCTTCCTGGTATTGAAATACATTACAATATTCAAGTTCAAATGTACAGTAATAATTTTAAACAACTCGTATTTTCATACCACTAATGCAGAATATGGTCATTGGTGGCGCTGGCTTCGCATGTGCATGGTCCCTATATGTAACAAAACTTGTGCAAAAATTTTTTGAACCTCATCATGAATGCACATACAAGTTTACACAGTACAAATTCTGTACAACACTTTTTTGAATACGACTCTACGTTTGTTTTGGTTTGAATCTTATAGCGTTTTCGATCGATCGCGCTAGTGCGCACTCAGAGTATCTTCATCTCATGTTATTGCATGAGGTTAAAAAAAGATGCAAATACACTGAGAGCAACCGGTGCAGGTGAATCGAAAACGCTGATAATGTTTTTCAAACTGCAGTTTTTGTGTTGTGAATTTTTCATTTCTTGCAGAAGGCACAGATATGTAAATGTCGTTTTTCTAATGAGATTATTATTGACAGATAAACTAAATGCTATGCAAAGTCTCAAAAAGATAGATCCTTACTTCACACCGAACGTTTTCGTCATTATCTCGATAAAACAGTTTTGGTAAATATTGCGTTTTGAAGATCACCTTTATTTTATATTATTGTTTAATTGGATCACCCGGTATATTTTGAGTGTTATTGTTTGTTTTGCTTTGCGCAGCAATGCTGCAATTATTGTCTTTCGGCATATAAGCCATTCCAGACAGTCACGAAGATTTTTATAGCTGGGTCAAAGTCATAAACACCACAAACATCCATGGTTAATAGCAGGATTCGAACCTGCGCCGCCGAGAGACACGACTTACAAAGTCGGCTAGGCTACCGCTGCGCCAATCGGCGACCCTAGAGTGTTATTAAATCTAGTAACTTTCATATCAATGTAGGTACTTTAAGTTTGCAACCCTGATTCCGGTTGAGTTGAGGTTATAATTGTAATCATAACCTCCAAAGATTTTCAAGTAATTATTTACATGTGTTTACTTGTTAAAAAAAATGTACGAGGCTTTTCTTGACTATTGTGCTGCATAAGAACACGTAGAACTATGTCTGGAGATACAAAGTCGCTGTTTATAATCTACACTTTAGGAATATTTATTCGGTTTTGGCTAGTCACCTCAGAATTTCAGCAAGATATATCGGAAAGGATTGAAATTACAACTCCTGTGAATTCCATATATCGAAGTAAGCCCTTCAGTGATTTAACAGATTTTCCACTCACATTTGCAATTTTTAGTTATAGAAAGCCATTATCGTTCCAGTATTGGAGTCGATCAGTACTCCAGTAACGCCTTTCACGAGTCACCTCTGCACTTTCACTTCTACAAAGTGCTAATCAATAGCTTGGGGGCTTACCTGCCAGTGATTTATATTTTATGTGATGTAGTGATCGCACACATTTTGTATTTATTCGCCAAGCGTTACATGCTGCACTTATTCATCAAGCAATGCAAAGATGAGGACAGTTACGCAAAGGATTCGACGAATCAACAGCTGAAGGGCAGTGATTTCTTATATCCACCGCTATACGTTGCCGTCACTTATTTATTCAATCCTTATGTGATTTTTAATTGCGTTGGATATGCCACGACAATTTTCGCCAATTTTTTCTTGGCAGTGTTTCTGTTATGTGTAGCATATGGTAAGTCTTTATTTCATTTCACTTTATAGGGACAGGATTAAAGGACTCTTTTACAGGAAATGTAATATTGGGTGCCATTTCGTTGGCTGTATGCGTATTGCACTCCTTGTACCCGATCGTCTTAATCTCTCCCCTGTACTTATCAAGTTTGATGTATAAAAAATCCAAAACCACGGCTGCAATGTCCATAGTGGTTTTTGCGACGGCGTTTACAATTTTCATGGCCTTATCTTATTATTTTTATAACAGCTGGAATTTCCTGCATCACACCTTCGGTTTTCTGTAAGTAATTGCGAAACTAATTAAATTTGTGTGAACTTTGTTCATTGTAGATTGGGCGTAACAGATCAGCAACCAAACGTCGGAGTGTATTGGTATTTTTTTATGGAGATGTTCGAGCATTTCCGGCTGCTCTTTCTCTATTCGTACCAAATAAACGTCACCATTCTCTACTTTGTTCCACTGACCATCAAGTTTCGAAAAGACCCGTTCTTACTTGCAACATGTTTCGTGACTTTAACGGCCATTTTTAAATCATACCCGAGCATTGGAGATTTCGGTTTGCCCCTGGCTCTCTTACCTTGTTGGAAACACCTGTATAATTGTAAGTAATAAATAGAATTAATGAGGTCTACTCTTGTATTGTTGTTAATTTTGTTAGGTATGCAGCAAATTTTTATAAGCGGAGTTGCCATTTTTGTCACAACTGCATTGGCACCTATACTATGGGACCTCTGGATCTATTGGGGAACTGCAAATGCGAACTTTTACTTTGGTGCCACCCTGGCTTTTATAACTTCGTACATTTTCATAATGACCGACGTCATGTTTGCTTATACCAAAAGGGAGTATCTATTAAAGTATGGAAACCACAGGAAAATTAACGGGAAGGATGCAAAACTTGTTTTAGATTAATTTTAATTTCTTTTGAATGGTTTGTGTGTGAGGAAGTTTTCGTAGTCAATAAAAATAATTCCAACAGTTTACGAGATATATTTCATATACATAATATCATTATCACCATCTGACACAGTTTCCATGCATAAAATCTCTCTTCAAATAAATACATCGATCTTTACGCCTCATTCAAATATTAACAATTAATTAGGTATATAATTTTTTAAGAGGTACAAAATCTAAACTCTACTGGTTCATGAAAATATTTCAGTATTCTTTGATCTATATAAATTCTACTTCACAAACCTTGGATACAACTAATATTAGGTCTTAAGCATTGCCTTAAGTTCAGTGGTTAACATGAGAGAACGAAAATGCTATAAAAAAAAATTATCGATCTGCATGATCCAAACGAAAGTGATGGTGGGGCGAGTCGAACAAGAATTTTATTTATTATTATTATCATTATAATCTAACCGGTTACAGGCACAACAATTTATATATATATTTTTTGTAACACTACCTTATGCTGCTAATTTTGTTACAGAAATGAATACACACATACAAGATAAAAATATTTGTTTACTTTTGATATTTCGATGAGGAAACTTTTGCTTATACATACGTGGTAAAAATGATGCGGTATTGTTCTCAGTATTATTGTACACGGTTTAATTTTTTTTTGTTGTTGGAAGAAGCAGTCAAAATGTAAAAATATTTTCATCTCATAGTTTGAAATGGATGAGAATATTTTCAGCCTCACTTCCGTAATAAGCATTTTGATTCAAAGTTTCGGTAAATTATTTATTCGTGAAAAGAGACTGAAAATAACTTGAAGGAGACATATTTTAGTACACCAACGAAAAGCAGGAATATTATATATCGATTAAATATGATTACACAAGTAGATCATCATCACATTAAGTCAGCTACATTGCTACATACAAAAATTATTATAAAACTGACATGCTTTTTTGGAGTTAGATTAAATGATTGAATTATGGATCATTACCTCAGTAAAGTACATTAAAATTTACTGTCATATAAGTATGATTGTATTATTTATATTATCGACATTTTCTGTGCATAAATGCATTCAAGTTTAAGTGTTTTCTTGACAAAATAAGCCATTCATGCTTTCAATGAATAAACGCGTATTTTTTTAAATTATTACTTTTATTATGCTAATGCACTGGAAGACAAAATATCTTAAGGATTTATGCAGCTTGTTTAATTATGTATTGCAGTTCAGCAAGCTGCTTACTTTACAACACTCTAAGAAAATTTCTATTTTAATAATATTACAACTATAGGCAGTATATGTATATTGCAGATTGCAATCTAAACAGTTCAGTTTTTTATTTTTAAAGGGGTCCAAAATACAGCTAACTGATCAGAAACCAAGTGGAACATTTTTTTGTTCGTTTTGCATATAAGCCAGAACTGGTATTAACTGATAACTAAGCAAACATTCATCTATACATTGTTCACGACCTATTTAGACTCTAGAGGGCCATGCTTTTTTTTCGTTAAGTTACGTACATGGATTTTGATAGAACTCAAAATGTGACAAATGCAAAATTCTGACACTTTAACGTCAGTCCCATCGACTATATTGCTTCTTATACTCTACGTTGGCATGAAGAAAGTAAAATAATAGCATTAAAACAAATAAATTACTTGTGACTTTGTAATACTAAGTCAAAATGCTCAAAATCATCAATATTTTTTGGTGTCAGTTTTCAAAAATATAACCATCAAATTAAAATGGAACATATTCACTTGGAGGTACCAACAAAAGTGTCACCCTAACATGGCCTACTCTGAGTCTAAAAAGATCGTGAATGGATTATAGTAAATAATTATTTTAAAAAATCTTTCTTTATCTTACTGTCTTTAAATTGTAAAACATAATAAAGGCATCATTTTAACAAGAAAACAGCAGTCACTTTATCTCTCGCCACTTCTCTCTTATATCTCGAAGGTAATCCTATTATACAATGTTGTTATCCACTACATTTAGAATTATTCCATTATTATCTCACTAACGACATTAATGTTGTAATGTTTATGTATAATACACAGTACATAGCTGCAATGAAGTGAAAGTATGTAGTGTTGTTCAATAAATTATGGTTTAACATTTTTTTTAATATGAAACGAATAAAACGAAGAGGAGAATTTACGGAATTCAAATTCAAATTACGCAAATTAAAACTTTTTCTAATTTATTATAAAAACCATTTTTTTAATTTTTAAATGTGACGATTTTTTTTAACGCAAAAAATACCGAAACAGTTTTTTTATTTGTTTCACTTTTGTTGCTTGTTTCTTCCACCAATATTTTTGCATTTTTATTGTCACACTAAAAAAAGTTTACCCTGACTTTTTAAAAAATCACCCTCTTTAATGCGTTAGTGTAAAAATAAATACTTTCTTACATTGTAAATTTAGTTGCTCATACGTCTTATCTGAATTCAACGTTCCAATAACTTTTTTCTTTTGAGTTTGTACTACAAACTACCTATTTTGAATAAAAGCAGAAAAAGTTGTAATTTGCGATTTTAAACTAATTAGCGATAAAACCACCCATAAAAGCTAAATAATAAAAAAAAGATGGATAAAAAAGAAATGTTGAAAAAAAGTCAAAGAATATTGAAACATGAACTTAATCGAATTGGTAATGATTTTGGTGTTCTTTTTTTTCACTTGTATGTCATAACTTATTTTATAAGAAAAAGGAATACGTCCATGTACCTACTTCCATCAACCTGCTAACATTCTCCGTTGCGTAGAATGTGAACAGGTTAACGAGAATTGGCGACTCAAGTAACAACAAAAATTAACGATAACAGATCTTTGGTATTCGAAACAAACTTACGATTCATTGTACTAACAATTCAGCAATGGAGAAAGAAAGTATCCCTTGTGAATTTCGACAGCGCGACCTAGATGTCCTAGAACAACAAGAAGGAGACTCGAGTCCGCCTCGAGTCTCCCTTGTTGCGCCGGGACATCCCCAACTGTCATAAGCTCTGGTCTTGCCCTGTGGCTCCTCCGCCCTTGGTGTCTCCGCCGCTTCCTCCGCCACTCGAAGATCCACCTTCACCTCCTGATCCACGTCCTGTACCAACACCGCTCCCACGGAATTCTAACTTGTACTACAGATAGGACACACGATTATCAATCACACTTTAAAAATTCTTTGAGGAACAACAATTTCAAATCACGCAACACAATGGTGGTTAATAAAATAGCAAACAATACGAGTACACCGGTGAAAGTAATTACAAAGCATCATCATTTTTATTAACAAATTAATTACATAATTTATTTTAACTAATAATAATTGTTGACTGTATCGAGGAGTTTAACTATATTCTATCTTTCTATCTGAATTGAAGAATTTTTGGCTGAATTTTATGTAAGACCCCTGTATATGCATCACCATTTATTTTAAAGTTATTTTATTTCTTTATATTTTTTAAAGAATTATTTTTAATGTCACATATTAAAAAAAAATAATTATTAAAAAAAATATATTAAAAAAAATGGATTTATAAGATGCCTTGTAATTCTTGTGCAGCGGTTAAGTATGTACAAATTTAATGCCGGGTATTCTACTTATTACACACTGATTAGTAACTTCCATAAGCTATTTTAACCAATAATAAATACACGTGGTTACTTTAATGAATGTAAAATATATAAACGCATCAAGA
Source organism: Dorcus parallelipipedus (assembly GCA_958336345.1). NCBI lineage: Eukaryota > Metazoa > Arthropoda > Insecta > Coleoptera > Lucanidae > Dorcus > Dorcus parallelipipedus. Next base: position 23,310,780 of record OY284480.1, on the reverse strand, counting down.
ACTAAGCCATTTCATTACTCACATGTTAAAATAATAGAAATAAAAATCAGAGTCTTCAGATTTTTTAAGAAAAATTCCATCATCTTCAATAAATCTGTTATCATTTGACGCCCCCCTATCAAACAAAAATTACTAAATTTGCGCGTTTTATGTCTTGCATTAAGTCATTAAAAGCAATAACTAGTCGGATGAACCCTTATCATTGTAATAATTTAAATATATGCCCCTCCCCCCCAAAATATATTTTACATTCAAAAAATTTTGTGTTAATTCTCCAGCGACAATAAGGGCTCTCTACCAGTACACACAAAACATTTAACTACACGACGACTAGAAAAAAGAAAGTATTAAAGCCATGCCTCGTCATAAAAGTCCCGATCTGGAATTTGTATGTAGAACTGAAAATTAACAAATCAAAGTCACAATTAGTAACAAATCTAACAAATAAAACAACGGGGATTAGCGTTGAATTAGTGTGGAAGGAATTGAGCAAATCAAAAAAAATTAAATCACCGATTTTTTCTGGGCATTGTCGCATAATCTGAATAATTAACAAATCTGTTCAGAGCCTGCGGACTGAGCTGAATCGGCAAATGCATGCCATCCAAGGACGCACACGGAAACTTTACCCTTTGTGGCATTGAAATGCCAAACTAATCAGAATAGTAAATCATAAATACAATTTCGAAAGTAGAAATATTGTTACGTTGAAGCGCAAACTCACCTTCGTGGCACATTCAAAGCACGTCGTTACAACCTTTGATATCACGTTCATCAAGTTCTTCGTTTCCTGGATCACATTATCTACTTTAGTAAACGTGGCAGCTTTTCCCACCGTGTGATCCTTAACAGTGAATTGCAGCCTTTGTACGAACGTTGGCACTCTATCTAAATGTTCTAATAATTCCTTTTTATTAGCACCTCCTGGTACCTGCATTACAATTGCAAAGTATAACACAAATCTACACAAAAACAAATTAACTCACTTGATAACTAAACTGCCTAATGACTTTGTACAATCTGTTGGCTTCTTCTGCAAAATATTCGGCTTGTGTGAAGAGGTCCTGCGTCGTTTTTAACGCCCCTTCGCCTTTGGTGAATTGGTACATGGAAAACGCCATCGAGGACATATTTTTTGCTCTCTTTACTATATCATTATTTTCCTAAAGATAATACGTCAACGACAAAAAGTGTGATGTATAAATTACGTACTTCCATTTGTGAACCGCTTTCCTGCCACTTTTCCGTTTCCGCATCCATTTCACTGCTGATGAGTTTCATTTCCAAACCAGACTTGGCGATTTTTGCTTGTTCCTCAGAATCTAGCCTGACGGCTTTTAATGGTTTCGAAGTTGTTCCATGTTTCTATAAATTAATATTAACAAATAAAGCACACTATAAAAAAGCAAACCAATGATTCTTTTTTGGTATAATTTTTGCATAAAAGTTTTGGTGGCTCTAAAATCATTAAGGAAATTATTGTTTAGTGACGCAAAATGTAATAATAGAAAAAAAAAATAACTTTTATAATGTGCTATTGCTTAGTTCATGTAAATTTTCAGCCTTAATTATTATTTTTAAATATCATAAAGAAAAACTAATAAAAACAAAAGGATAATAACAACAATAGCAGAAAGAAACGGCTAGGAAACATAGTTTTATTATAAAGTAAGAAGGTGTTTAAAAGACAAGACAGTTAATGAGTTTGTTCAACAAAAATGCGATGATTAAGTCTGCAATCAATTGTAAACAAGACACTTAATGAGTTTGTTCAACAAAAATGCGATGATTAAGTCTGCAATCAAATGTAAACATTGATATTATCAATTTGTGTTATGAAATAGAGGGCGCTGTGTTAAAGAAATTAAAATACGGTAAGATTAGATAAAGAAAACTTATAATTGAAGGCACTGTTGTTGGACACTGTCTGTTCGAAAAAAGAGATAGGAGGGGTTGCATGTAATAAAATTAAATAACGGCTGTTTCAAAATCTGATAATTGTTTAGACATTTAGAATATTTGGAAAAAACAAATAGAAATATAAAAATTTATATCTAGGTTATTTCTTATACACCATCGATTTTTATTATTGTACGACAAACATTTCTTCACAGTAAGTACATATTTCAAGAGAAGTAGGAAAAAAGACCGTTTTCAACAAAATATTAATTTACTCTTAGTTGGTTAAATAAATATAAATATTTTATGTGCTACTGTTTAAAGTATCAAGTGTTATGCCTTTCTATATGAAAATACACACGGTGTTCCGTTTAAAAAATCCCGCTATATGGTGGCATTATTTTAGGGATCACTATGTATGTATCAAAATAATTTTAAGTCACATTGCTTAATAGGTAGAATGTGAAAGAAAAAAAATATCTCGTTCTATAAAGGAGCTATGGAAGAAGTGGCGCTTAAAAACTCACCCTATATAAAACCAAGAATCAAGCAAGATCACTTCACGATCTAATAATTTTCTAAATTTTTCGCAGTCGTATAAGAAATATAAGGATTAAAATTAATTTAGAGAAAAAAATCAAGAATTAAGTAATTAATGGTACTTTCTCTTATTAAACAATATTTTTGAATTTTCTTGTAATGCGTGTGCAACATTTCAACCTCCTAATTCGACAAAACCCAGCAAATTCACCCTTTTGAGAAATTTTACTACAAAGGGAGATTCCGTGCTGACGTCACAGCCCCGAAATACTGTAATTCATTCATAGCCGCTCGCCAGTTCTCGGAACTAATGCGGGTCAGCCAATCAGCGCCGCGACCTTTGAAGGTCGTCCGAGTAATGAATTGAACCGAGCGCAGTTCGAATCCTCCGGCACTTTCTTACAGAAACTTCTTGTTCAGCGGTTGGTATCACTTACACAAGTAACTAGATTATTTGGACAGATTGAATTGCAACGAATTCAAATTCTCTTATTTAAATTATTTTTAAGATTGAAATGATTGCGAAAAGCATGAATTCAAATTCTCTTATTTAAATGATTTTTAAGATTGAAATGATTGCGAAAAGCATAAAAGGTAAGTAACCAATTTTTTTATCTGAACAGACGACGCGACGTGACTTTTTTTTTAAACATAACCTCAAAATTGTCAACAAGCATTAAATCATGTGAGAATTTCAGCTGATTTAAAGTATGTATTAACATCAGGGTTGCCAATGTGCGAGCAATTACCCGAATTACGGGTAATTTAAGCAACCTTGCGGATAAAAGAAAGGCGTAAGTAAAAATGGGTATTTTCAAGAGAAAAAAAACATTAATTTTTAACACAAAATCTTTTAACCGGAGACAAATTTCATCGGACAAGAACCAACTTTAAATATTAATTTTTAAATTTTTGACTGAGCGACTGACGTCTTGTTAGTGATGTTGCAGCTTTACTATTGGTAACAAAGAAATCACTAAAGCCGGAAGCCGGCAAAAACTAACCACCAAATTCACATTACCGATCAGTGCTGCCAACTCTACACAATTGTCAAATCTTAATTTTAGAAAGTTTTGTTTATTTAGGCCCAATTTTACAATCGTGGAATAAGAACGGAAAAACTGTGCGCCAAATATCCTTTAATGTTCTTCCATATTTACATTACACCTACATTGGTCACGTTATACTACAGGTTATACCAATAATAGTGCTTATCCGACGATTGTAAAATCGGGCCTTAATGAGAATTTTTTAATTTTTAAAAATTGCACAATTGTTAATTCTGAATTTTAGAAAGTCGAACCAGTTTTGTTTGTTTAATGAGAATTTTTTTATTTTTGCTATTTTCTTAAAGTTTTATAAATTTGTCGATCGTCTTTTGTTTTATTTCGCGCCAAGAATTGCGCAACTGTCAATTGTTAATTTAAGAAAGTTTTGTTTATTTAACGAGATTTTTAAAATTTTTGCTATTTTTTAAATTTTTGTGTCATTTTTGTTAAATTTATAAATTTTCTTTATTTATTTGTCTATCGTCTTTTGTTTTACCTTGCGTCAAAAATTGCATAATAACTGTCAAACGTCTTAAAATAATTTGAACCCAGTTTTGTTTATTTCATGAGAATTTTATTATTATTATTATTATTTTAATCATGATTTTCAAATGATTTAAATTAGCTCAACCCCGATTTAAACCATTTTAATAAATCTACCGAAATTCAGAGACATCTACCGGTATTGTTTACAACTACCGAAATGTAAGCATGGGCTGCCGCCCATAGGTCACGTTCAGACGACCACAGCAGCTGAGTTGCTAACTCAGCAATCGTTTGTGATTGGCTCACATTAAGATAATAGCCAATCACAAACGATTGCTGAGTTAGCAACTCAGCTGCTGTGGTCGTCTGAACGCGACCATTGTCCCACTCCCACACACCCACACGTCCCACATATGATAGGTCTGTTTGTTATCCTGCACTGGTGTACATATTGATGTACACCAGTGCAGGATAACAAACAGACCTTATTTTAACCTAAAAAATCTGTCGTGCAAGGTCCAAGTGTGTAAGGTAAGTCATTAGGTATTTGAATAAAATAAATTTTGTACTATTTCCTTTCTGTTTTGGGAGTGCGGGTCATTAAGTGAGTAATTTTATTACTCCATGTGGGTAAGAGCGGGTTTTTTAAAATTTGAAACGGGTAATCGGCTTAGAGTGAATTGACAACACTGATTAATATTATAAGTAAATAGATCTTTCAAAATTTAAGGTATTTCCTATATAAGGTATTAGAATTAAGTTAAAAAATAAACAATTATTAAATTATTATTATTACCATTCTATAATTAACGGGTAAGCGGTCTTCAATTAAACTTTTTATTTTTATTTGCTTAGCTTTCGGTAATTTTTTTTTTGTTACCTTCATCAGAGCAATAATTCTAGTTACATTCTAATTACAAATTTCTTCAATTAATGTTTTTTTTCTACCAATCAATATTTGAAATTTTTGGACATTAATTGAAGAATTTTGTAACTAGAATGTAACTAGAATTATTGCTCTGATGAAGGTAACAAAAAGAAGCCCGAAAGCTAAGCAAATAAAAATAAAAAGTTTAATTGAAGACCGCTTCCCCGTTAATTATAGAATAGTAAAATCAACTAACGGTCGATACTCTTTGATACGTAATTATTATTACCCATGAATCTTCTTGATTTATTTTCATGAGGTTAGGTACTTTGTTTGTTGTCTATTTTCTTGGAAATTTTGACAATTTTTTTTTTTATCTGTGGTGATTGCCCAACGGGGTCCTAAGTCAAAGACTCAGGACCTCAGGAGCGGGAGTGTATTTGAGTGTGTGTAAAATATTCCATGGCTTTGTTATTTTACAACCTGTTACAACCTTCTCGCCGTTTAAGGGGAAGCAGTGTCGAATTTTATCTCTGAAGGGTGCCTGAAGTCGATATCGACCACCCCCGAGAAAAATCCCGAGTGACCCGAGTGCGGTTCGAACCGACGACCATGCGATTGCAAGGCCGGTCCTCTTACCACTGGACCATTCAGGCGTTTATTATTAATAACAACGTATTAACGTTTATTCATATCAAAGATATAAATTTAGTTGAAATAAAATAATATTTTTAATATATTTAGGTACACGGCTTGCGCAGTTTATTAGTCCAAGTTCTCAGCTAGTGCTTCTTATAAGAAAATACCCAAAAATTCGGCAGCGGATTATACATCTGGATCTGGAACACCATTTTCAATTCATGTCAAGTTCGTGCGGTTTATAGCAAGTACAGTTGTATTGTCTTGCTCAATTATAGTTTCCTTGTGATGTGATTTTTCTTTCGATGTTTATGCCCGTTTCTTATTTGGATAATTAGCGCCAAAGTGGGAAAAATTTGCGTTAAATAAAGGGCCGGATAAGAGCTCTGTCTCGTGAAATCTAGTAGGTCGCGATTTTTATAATTCTCAGTAACTTACCAAAAAAAGTAACAAACAAAATAGTGATAGAAAAAAGAAGTTCAATAATGAAACAATAACGAAGGGGTGGCACTTACCCCAGGCCTTGGTAATGACATGTAAACCTGCTTTTCAGGTCGAGCTTGGCTTGCCTCGAGTACATCCTTGACCACGGCCGTCACGTCCGAGACTAACCACTGATACATGTCCGCAAACACTTCCAAATTTTCCTGGGCGATTTTGCTGCTGGGATACTGCGCTAGGGTTTTAGCTGCCGTGATGACCTGCATTTTTAAACTCCAGACATTAGATGGCGCAAATTTCTTGCAAAAAAAAAAATTACCTGTGGACCGTACACTCGCAAATTTATTTCAGTAAATTTCGCTGATACTTGCAACGTTTCTGACATGGCTACATGTCGTAACAGTTTACAAACCTGCAGAGAATTGCATTATTTAATAATGTCATAAATGAAAGCAAGAAGTTATGCGTTTACGTCTTCCATGTACCTCTAAAATATGATCAATGGAATCATGGAAGGCCTCGGATGTGTGATGCAGTCTATCAGAATCACTAAGCATTGCTTGCTGTCGAATTGCGGCAACTAGTTCTTGCCCCTGTTTGGTAGCCGTGTTCAGTTCCTGTGCTTGCTGTAGGGCAGCTTGTGCTAGATGCCTCGACAGGTCTTTGGCCGCGTTCAGCGTCGCAGAAACGTACGCGTCCAATTCCGGACAGTTTGTAGCTCCTTCAAAACCAATCTGGAAAAGTTATTTTAACAAGACTTTCTAACACTGTCCATTTAGATAAATAACCTTTTCACCATAAATAATTTATTCCAATGAAATTATTACTTATATCCAAAAGAATTGGCGAGAGGAACCATACAAGAGATGACTACAACTACAAGGGAAGTCTGGGAAGTAGGTCCAAGAGTAAATCAAAAGAAAAATGAAATAGCAAAAAACAGATAGGATTAAGCACAAAATAACAACAAACACAGGCACATGGCGTGCTTCAGTATTTAAACCAATATCTATTTAAACTGCTTTCTTAGTGCCATAGCAAAAGAGACAGGAAATGAAACATTACTTACCACATTTGCATATAACCCTAATAAATGATCTAATTCACTTTTAAGTCTATCACTGCAATCTAGAATTGCTTGCCGATGCTCATGGTTAGTGTAGGCACTGTCTGTGAAATCCTGAGTTCGTTCTAACACGGCTTCTAAAGCGTTAGAAAGGGTTTCGTGGCATGAACTGTCTAAGGTGTGTCTACTGAGCTCCAGGAGGTGTTGGAGATGTCGCATGCAGGAGTAAACCGTGGTTCGTTCGGTGTCCACTTCGTCCTTTTGTGCGGAAGGTAGGCTCGCCTCGCCCGTGTTCAGCACGCCGTCCTTCACCACGAAGTGTATAAGGTCCATGGCCCTGCGCATCTGGCAGAAAACTGTGTCCCTGTTTTCACGGGCGGTGCTACTTTCTGGATGCCTCAAACAAGTCTGAAAAGTGAGTTTTTTTATTGGTAACATTCAAACAGCTGTATCTCCTTAAACATTGAAAATAGAACACAGGTTTATATGAAATTTCTTACTCTGGAAGGTCCATACCATCACCTCCTAAAAAAATAAAATTTCATTCTGAAACACCCTGTATATGAAACATTTGTGTATTTCCAAAAGAAAGTAAATCGAACGTCCAAAACACGATCGTAGCTGATCTTTGTACGTTACTTATTGACCTAGGAGGATAAATTTAAAAAATAAAAACAAATAAAAATTCTACTTACAAACGCGTGGTTTACTTGTAATAAAGATAAAAGAATGAGGCATTACGGTTCTCCAAAAAATTTAAAGTGGCTTTGTAAAACATCGTCGCGGTGAAACTAATGGTCCGCACGAATTTAATATTAACATAAAGGAAAAAGTGCGGACATCCGTGACTGCTGCTGGCGAGTTATAATTATTACCGTCAGTTTTATGTAAAAATATTTCGGGGACGTTAACGAGCTCCGGCGGACGAATTTTAATAATTAACGCTGCCGTGTCAGAGTTGTAAAATTTATTCGATAGATTAATTAATAGCTCTGCGCCAGAATTAAACAAATAAATAAATCCAGGCCCAAAATTGTTCCATGTGTTCTAGATACGTATAATAGCCAGTTCAAATCAATTCTATTAATTGCACCCTGTTATTTATTTATTTTATATCAAAATGAGCATTGCCCAATTTATTATATTAACGTAATAATTCTGATTACTGAAAACGTTTCTATATTTTTTATGTTGTATACAGTAAGTGTCGCACGCCTATAGTCACATCTTTAATGTTCGCTTACGTGGGGATGAGATATGTAGAGCAGACCGGAGGGAGTGTAGTTTCAGTAGTAACAAAATTACTAAGATTGAGATTAACGTGATATAAGTGGGGCGATAAAGAAAATTGATGAAGTTGAAGTGTCTGACCATAGGGTCTCGTAACACGTTCTGTGTAGTCATCGACAAAAATAAGTATAACTAAGATAATTATATGTAGGTATATAAAGTTAAGTTTATACAAAAGAATATTTTTTTTTACCTTACTGGAAGTCAATAACATCATAGTGGATCTTTCTAAAACTTGTCTAGCAGCCGCCATCTGTGCACGTCTCCTCTCATCCTTCAAATCATTCTGCCTATCACCTGTTAAATGCGCCAACTCAACCATTTCCGAGCCGAACTGGCTGAAAGCTTTCACGAACTCCGTGAAATTATTCACCGATTCTAATCTGTCTAAACTACGTTGAACCTACAAGTTGCAACATAAATTAGAATAAGGACGAAACTCATCCCCGATTTACCTTGTCTTTCGCCAGCAAGAGTTGCTTTACAACTACAATATCTGCCAGCAATAATACCCTGGTTACTGCGCCTAATAAACATCTTGCAGCCCTAACTAGTGACCCCCTGTCTGATACTACTTCGTCCTCCACTTCTTCACATATCCGCTCAATAGCGCCACCTGAAACAAAAGTGCAACAAAAATAAAGTAAAATAGTAACAATCATACTTTGAGAACCCTTTATATTTCTGACATAACAGATATTAGTGAACGTGGTGATGATGACGTTTATGGGAAAGAAGAATGGAAGAGAAAAAGGCTAACATGATAATAGATACAAGCTTTTCATGCAAACATCTACTTCGTATAATTACGCTCTCAAAGCGTATGACTTTTTATGTTCCTACAGAATACAATTTGAATGCAAGCCAAACACAAACGAGCTTTTGTTAAAGCATCGCAAAGCCAGATAACTTGCCACATTTACTTTTTATTTCATCAAATAAATGTGTTTATTAAAGTTACGACCTACATAATACATTCATGCATTTTATTATAACTAAAATATTTTCGTTATTGGAAATGTAAAGGACGATGCAAATCTGAATAAATGGTAAAAGACAATCTGTTGACCTCGTTGTATGTGCAGTGTGTTTATCTTGACTGCGAAGTTTCCTTTATAAACTGGCTTGTATTTTGACAATAGCTTGAAAATAAGTTTGAGAGAATTTATCTCGCTGCGGTTTCATGGAAACATGGAAACTTTCATGAACGAGCGCAGTTTCAAAATTTATGTAAAATGTTGAAATACTTTCATTCTAAATCAGTTTAACGTTTCAAACAATAAATAAAAGTAACTCTCATTCAGGTTTTCCTGCAAAAAAAAAAACTTATACAGGCTGTTAAATATTTTGTTTGTATAAACGCACTCACATTTTACTCTAACAAAATAAAACTAAGCGGATTGTTAATTTTTTTTTCATTAAATCCTGAAACACTTCATTCAAAGCTCACTGAATAGTCATAAAATTTTAAAACCGTTTTTGGAGGATAAACACATGTTCGTATAAACGCACTTACATTTTACTCTAACAAAATAAAACCAAGCGGATTGTTAATTTTTTTTGCCATTAAATTTGAAACACTTCATTCAAAGCTCACAGAGTAATCACAAAATTTTAAAGCCGTTTTTGGAGGAGATTGCATCTTAACATTTAATAGTCTTTTTATGACTGTAATAATAAAGTTGTAATAAAAAGACGACTTGCAAGTTTACGAGATCACGTACTATTTCCATTTTTAATGCGCTTGAGCTTGAAAATGTAAGCACACTGATAGCGGGGCCACTTTTAAATATTAATATGTAATTAAAAAAGTGGCAGAGTAATGGAATATGTAAATCAAAAAGAGGTATGGGAAATAAATTAATTCTAATAAAATTGTGAAGCTAAATTACATATAACTGACTGACCTGACTGCGCCAAAGTGAGAAAAGCAATTAACTTTGTTGGAGCTTTCGCATCAGGCCCAGAACAGGATATACTTTAATATTATAAAAGTTTGACGTTATACAAAAATTAATAGAGCTAATTAATAAAAAAAAGAGTCATTCATTTCATTAATTTTGGAAGAACTGAATTTGAATTACTTTACTTTGTATTATTTTCACTTTTGAAGATGTGAATCATCTGTTGAATTCGAATTGACGCTTCGATTTCTGTTACATTTATTTTAATTCCCGCCTGAATCTGCAAGAGTTTGTCAGGTGGGTCTCTAAACTTTGTAAATTGAAATGTTTTTCATCACGAGTGTTATTTTCGTTTATTTTGCGCAAGTCTCCGTGTTTTATACTTTTCTCCTTTCGTTGAAGTAAACGCAAACATTTATTTAGAAAGTAGACAAAGTAAATCACGTAATGCAATTTTTTTTCAAAAACTCACATGTTTGGAGTCGGCGTTGGTTTGATAAACGTATGTCGGTGCTCTAGTCATGTCATAATACTCATCATAACCAGCTGATCTCACTGTTCTGTTGTACAGCTAATACTATCCCCGGTGTAAGTTATTAGTTACTTTATTTACTAAACTGTAATTTTTACGTAAAAATCGTTGCTTTGTGTTTGACATTCTTTAGAAAAAAATAAAATTTGAAAGTTACTTTCACAACGAATTACTCCTCCGAGTTTATTAGGAATTGATCGGAGAATTGCATAGGCAAATAGCTTAGGAGCAAAGGATAATGGAGTGAGAGAAATACATTGAATTATGAATTCTTGAATAATTGAAGAATTATTTTTGTAGAAACTTTAAACCGATGTATGCAGAGGATTCGTGAGAGCTGCATAATAAAAGGAGATAGACAACCGAAAAAGCATACAGTTGAAGCCTTTCCGAAAGTAATCGTAAAGGTAAAAACAAATAAACCTGTCTGTGGGAACTTGTACGAAAAGATGCACACATATACCCCTATCGTCTGACAGCATTTAACCTCAATTTACTTTGCTCTTTATTTTTGTTCATAAGTTTAGTTCATATGTAAACACAGTATGCTAAGTAATAAGTAATGACATACTATGTTTCTTACTATCTGAAGTCATTGCCAATTCCAAACGTGGGAGATTATTAAAGAAATATTAGAGTAAAATTCGATTATTTAAACAGGGGGCATCAGTTAAAAATTAGTTACAAACCTCAGATATGCATACATAAAATCTTTTGATTCAATGATTAAAAAGATTTTCATGGCATCTGCAAAAAGAAGCTTACAGTAGCAGTTTACCATGTTTACACTGTTTCACAATTTGCACTTTTCAAAGAAAAGCCAGTGTCAATAAAGAAGTTTGTAACATCTTTGTGGGGCGTTGTCGCTAATAAAAGCAGGTGCTTTAAATCAATTCCACTCAAAGAAAAAAAATAAGCTAGTTTATGGTTGTAAAAATGACTGATCAAAGATGAATACCACTGGGTATAATTTTTAGATTTTGTAACGTGATTGGCTAATAATACTAAGGGAACTCTTCTTTCTTTTCTATTACAAGCGCGAGGATATAAAGTAGTCAACGTGGATTCGAGAATGCGTAAAAAGAATTGATAAGAGGCGCTTCTATAGTATGAGAAACAGCGTCTTGTTAAAATGCATGCTACTATACAATAGAATATCACGCTGTTTATATTATTAATAAACAGTACAAACAATAACTGAGGTATAACTGAGGAAGGAGAGTATGTTACGGTTGAAAAATCCAATTAAGTTATTCACAGTATTTTCCGAACGGCCTGTATTTAAGCGGGAAGTAAGAGTTCAGTGTGCCTACGTGACGGTCGTCACATTTCACAATATTGCATCAGAAAAACCATACGCTGTTATTTAGTCCTAAAATATCTCTCCATTTCACTCTGTCGCCAGGTTAAAATCTGATTTCATTCGTAACCACCCCCGTCTGACCTTATGGTAGGGGAGAAAGCGGCGTTCGCTCATCGCTCGCATTCAGTTTGTCTCCAGAGCTCTTAGCGTACGGCTCGTTTATTTATGACTTTTATCTTTGTGCTCCCTTTTACGTGATTCTGTGAAGGAAGACGGAACCGGAATTACTCCGAGATTTGTGCAAACGTACGTTGAGAGAATTTCAAGCACGTTAAACAGCTTTTCGAAAGTCTGTCTTTGAAATAAGGAACAGGTACCTATGTCTGGTTGCCATTTTGTGTTCGTGTTGATTCGTAACGCGTATCTTTTTTCCAGTGGTAGTTTTACCCATCTGACAAACCTGAAAAGCCCTTGTGGATGAAGGAAAAGGCCGGAATTGGCGTTTTGAAACGATTTAAGCCCCGTAACACGGCTTCCCCCGCCTGTGAAAGTGGACTCAACCTGCAGGACGACGCTACTTGGCGACATAACCGCTTCACCGACTTACGGCGCTAACCACCGTGGGAGGACGCTCCAACACTGTTGACAGCTGTCTGTCATTATGCAGGAATTTGGTTACAAGGTCGGAGTTACTCGAATTATTTTTAATTACTCTATTGTGTTGGCTCAACTTTGCGCGGCATTGTTATTTATTTTATTTTGAGTCTTCTCGATTCAATTTAACGCGACGTTGTTATTAATTTTATTTGATTATTTACTTTAAGGCGTATTATAAACGAGGGGCAGATCTGCTTATCGATTTGTTTCTAATTTGATTGTTCGCCTGATAACAAAGTTGATTTAAATTACTTTCGTGTCCGTTTCACGGGACCCCGTCTGGGTCACATTCAACTTTGTAAGTTGTACGCCTATTTATTTTCACCAAATTTTGAGCGTTTTAAATGAAAACAAGTGTGCTCAGCTGGTGATTTTATTTTATTCACTTTGCCCACCTTTTGCTTTGGGTTTTTGTCGAACCCTCCCATCTCCAGGAGTTTAGACGAGCGATGCTGGAGAAACGTCAGTCAATCGCACAATTTGCTGGCCTTCAGGTAGGTAGCAAGTATTTATGGGTAAAAGATGCAAATATTTTACAGTATGTCTTCTACCAATCACGTAAGATGAACGTAAGGTGACTAAAGACTTTGAAGAACCATAATACTTCTTTAATAGACGTAATGATCAATGATATCGAAAGCTTTTCAAAAATTTATGTAAAACCACATCTACTTGGCTGTTGTCAACAAATTCAGAGACGCGCGAAATTTCAACATAAAGAAATTATTTTGATTTGTTACTGTGAAGTTTCTGTGGACGACGTTGTGCTAACGACGACAAAGGCTACCAGAAAGGAATCAACAGGTAATGTATCAACGAAGGGAAAACAGAGCATCTAGAAATGGAAGCATAAGAAAATGAAGAAGAACAGCAAGTAGAGATCAAATCAAAAGAAAACAGGACATTCTGTTTTGCGAAAGTTAAGCCAGGAGTTACCAAGACGAAAATAAGAAAATTTAAAGGAAGTAGAACATACATAAAATTAAAAAAATCTAAAGAACAGTCAAGCCACGAATTTTTAGAACGATAATAGACCTGCAGTCCTCCATGTGGTAGAGACATGAACAATGAATCTTAAAGAAAATCTTTGGAGGGATCTTTCTTTCTTCTTTCATATTTTGCTTTGCGCAGCAATGCTGCTTGTCTTACGGACATTTGCCATTCCAGACAATTACGACGCATACTTGTAGCTGGGTCTAAGCCCTTAGACAGCACAAACAATCATGGCCTTGGTAGGATTCGAAACTACGCCGCCGAGCGATACGACTTCCAAAGTCGGCTAGGCTAACTGCTGAGCCACTTGGCGACCTCTTTGGAGGGATCAAAAGATATGGAAAAGGATAACATACCAGGAAGTGGTTACGTATGTATATGATCAGCCCAAAATTACACAAGTTGTCAGGCAAAAAGAGTGAGATGGTTGAAGATGACGGAAAATAGATGGACGAAAAGAGCGCTGATGACAGGAAGACCACGAGAACTGACAACACAGAGCAAAAGATAGGAGGAAGGCAGTGGAAGAACTCGAAGCATTGAACCTACAAGACCTGCAGAGTGACAGTAAATATGTAATTACTTCCATCCACTCTAAATTGTAAAATGTTTAAAGTGCTCATTTCTATCAGCTTTCAGGAACTTGATCTTGAATATCAAAATTTTCGATTATGTTTAACGCCAATAAAGAAGTAAATTAAAATGATTAAAAACGTAGTGGAAAATTACAACAGAAGGGCATTTAATAGTATTATAGGAAACAGATAGTGTAATCAATGCAATTAATGCTCACCAGCTTGGCGTGCTTCTTTACAGGCTTCGTACATCCCCTGGCGCACTTCGGGGTAGTCATCAGCGATGGTTTCGCCAACTGTAACGAAACGTTCCACTGCGACATTAACGGCTTGGCCGACTCGTGCGACCGCCGACGACCGCAGTGGACCCACACTGCCATGTGTTTCTACTAAAGATGAAATCTGGAAGGAAAAAAAATGGAATTTTTCATTATATAAGGTACATATCAAGAGTGTTGACAATGACGCAGTTATTTAACACAATTGGATATTAATTACGGCGGCATAAAGTGCAAAATATAGTTCAACCCCTTATAAAGCAGTTCATACATTATTTTTAAATATTTTGAATGTCAACAGTTTACAAAAGGAAATAAAAATATTTTAAAACCAAATATAAATGCACATCAACTTCAAAAGAGTCCAGCTTGTGACGCAAAAACGTACGCTTTTTAATAATAGAATATTTTCAATGAAATATTACAAGCACAGAGTCAAAAACACAATGCATCAGGACATAAAATGTAACGGCTTACTTCGCGTCGTGTATATGGAGGCAACATTGTGAAGCAAATTGCGTTCCAAGCCACTGCACTCTTTATTCTCCTCTTGCACATTCACCATCTCCTAGGAATATTATACTTATGCGTCGATCTTTCTCTGTGCAACATGAAAGACATATTTTCAGTGAACATGAGCTGTGTGCATTGTTCCAATATTGCCACGTATCAAACCATGTACTTACATGATATAAACCATAACACAATAATCATCTTTTAATATAAAATCATTCATTCAGAATAAAAATAATAAGACATCTGTGACGAAACATTTGTTACGGGCAGTTATAATTTTGAAAAACAGAAAAGCTCAAGATATGTTGAAAAATATAGAATGTATTCTACCGTATTCTATTCTTGCTATAATGGGTATGGTCGATGCATAAGGACTATTACAATTGTCAATTCAACTGATCTTCCACAGACTATTTAAAGGTCTCCTTCGGAGTAACATAAACCAAGATGGTTTCTTTTATGGTGTACGCGTTTCATCCTCCTCTCCTCCCCCGCCGCCCTTTAAAAGATAGATTATGTTTAGAGTCAATAAAATCCGATTTACTTTTTGTTTACTCCATCTCCCTACCGTCCCCCGTAAAAACTCCAGATTTATTTGCACGGTTATGTCTTCGGGGGGAAGAACGACCACATAAAATCCACATGAAAGTAAGCGCTGCAACATCGCAGATTAAAAGAGGAAGGTGGTGACTTGCGATTGAATATAAAAAGTCACGAGGATACCCCGAGAAATTAGTTTACTGCGTCTACAAGGGGCCTTAATGGATGTTCGCTTTCACCGTCGTGCACGACACGACAGTGATCTTTAACATGCGTATACATATACATTTTTACAAGACGTGACGTGACACATTTGTCATCGACTTTTTCTAACTACTGTCGTAGGCTGAAATTTACGATGGTCCGCTAATAAAATTTATTAATAATCACAAAAGCACACGTTGCAAAATTTTCAAAAACGCTTCCGAAAAGTCTTCTTCTTCTAATAGAAATCCTTAAGAATTATAAATTACACCCTTGGCGGTAAGTAGGTGAGAGGAAAAATCTAATGATAAACTTTTAAGGATTAATTAATCAATTTGATTAATAGCCGACCGAGTAAAAAAACCCAGGGACTAGTTTTCGCAGCAAAAAATACCCCCCCAAAAATTAGAATAATTCATCACGTGACGTCAGGTTTACGGCCGCCTGGTTTTATCATGCCAACAAGCGGTTTCATGTGGCGAATAAAAGAAAATTAATAGAGATGGGGATTGCATACTTGATAGCAGCCATTCCCTACGAAAATGCTTATCTATTAGATAAGAGATTGCGCGAGCGGTCGATTCCTGACAAATCCATTAGCCTACACTGAATCTGACATTTCATTTCTGAAACTTCATGAAAGATTCGATCCCCGTAAGAAGCAAGCTCGCGTCCCAGTTTAATTAAACACAAATTTGACGGTCGATGATGAATGGGTTTTAATTTGTACGCCCCTAATTGCATTCTATTGTCTCGTTATGTAATAGTTCTTTAATTAAAACGTTGGGGTTGTACATGCAAACAATAAACACGAATAAAATTTCAAACGGGCATCCCTTATTCAGATTTATGAGATCATCTGCAATATATTATTAAAATGAGACGGATCCTGACACACATCGGTAATGGGAAAGTTTGATGCAACCCTTCCATTATACTTTAAATCTCCCTTAACTAACCTCTCGGAGATCAACGTAAAATAAATTTGCCTCCGACCCAAAATCTCTGCCGCCTTCGAAATTCGATTTGCGTGAAGACACGTCTCAGACAAACAGTTTCCATCACGGTATGTAAATAACGTGAGTTACTTCAATATTCAAGAAGATAAGAACGTTTGGCCAGGAATTCTGTCAGAATTTCAAATTTATAACAAAATATGTACAGTGCGTTGCTTCCGAAAAAGTTATTTATTATTGAACTAAAGAAAGAGAGTCATAAAGTTATAATGGGACAAATAAACCAAGTCTGCGGTGGGCTTTAATCCGATTTGCACGTGATTGCCGGGTTCGCATTTACGAATTTGTCGCACATTCGAGTTAAACGTTTTAGGGATTTACAAGATTACACAGATCACGACCACGTTCGTCCCTATTTCATCTTTTATTGCGCCAGGGAATTCACATTTGGAATTTAACGATTTCCAAAACATCTCCTCATAAATTAGTGTGGAATTACAGGAACTTCAATTTTTAACATAAATAAATGTATTGAAAAGTGTGAGCAAGCAACGTGTCTATAACTAAAAAAATTGGGGGAGAACTTACGGACTTAATAATAAAAATCACCAGAAAAATAAAAGTATGCAATTTAAAGAGCACATTGGTTTTGCCATCAATTGGCATGTGGATTGATGTAGCGCAGAAAATAGTAACCTCATTCGATAAAAACTATAACGTACGATGTAATAATAATTTAATTGGCATATAAATCAAACTTTATGCTAAACAGTCTCACAACACGGCAATATCTGGCAAGCAACAGGCAATATATAAAGAATAATGTAACGGTTCACGATAACGGCATCCGACATTAAATATTCAGATAAAATCATATTTCACATGAATATCATAAACAAAGTAAAAGTAGCATAAAACTATCTAACAATACTTATTTGAACACAAAACAATTTATTAAAATATAAATTACTACTGTATCATAACTGTTTTTAACGCGCTTCCGACGTAATACATATACAGTGTGTAATCGAATAGGTTTCACTTGCTGTAACCACTGAAGAAAAGATGACTTACGTACGGGACAAAGGTCAATAATAACTTCGGAAAAATCTACATTAACTATTTACAAGACGCACCGATTGTAATTTAAATGCCCCAGCTGTGTGAAGCTTACTATTAAGTGCAATAAATGAGAGAGCAGTAAACAATTAGACCCAAATTGATATGAACTTACAGTATTCATAAGTGAAACTTAATCGATTACATCCTGTATTTCTCTAATCGATAATTTTCAACTGCGAACATTAACACGTAATTTGATTAGATTAGCCATAAAGTACACACAATATATGAGGCTCCAGCGTTGTTTCTCATTTTCACACGAAACGTATGTTGTTGTGTTCCCTATAGACCTCGATGACACTAATCGAGAAAGTTATACGAGGTGATAAAACTGTTTAAAGCAATTTCACCGGCGATAATTTAGTTAAACTTGCAAGAAGGAAAATTGAAGCGCTAAATCAACCGAGCAATTGTTTCACGTTAAAGCACATCGCATGCCAGAGGGATGTAATTTCGACTGTAATTAAGAGCTCGAAATCGCAGTAAAGTGAAAGGAGATGGTTACCTAAGAATACAGAATTTATTAAGTTATAAATTAATTTATATAGGAACCCACTTAGAACTCCCAGTTTTAACTTTATTTTCTGCCATTTTTAATATGAATTTTCGCTACCCTAATGTGTGCGAGGGTTTACGACCAGAATGGAACCACCCGTTATAAATTTAACTGTCATCAAGAAGATCAATTATGTATGACAACATAACAAGCTCCACTTCCATCATCCATCACACACAATTCCGAACTGACGACCCAGAACTCAATCTCTGCAGTGAAATGCGTGGTTCTTTTTTTTAAATTCGTTCGATACGTGTGACACTGAGCTTTTTCCACACACATCCGACACCACTGCAATCCATTTAATTCGTATGACACGAACCTCTTTTGACATCTGACGTCGCACAAAATTTATGATATGGTAAATGTATTACGTAATTTCTCATACTAAATTCTAGTGTTACTATAACTTCATATTTCAAGTCTTATGTCATCCCTATGTAATCTAACTCTTTTATGTAATTTCACAGTTTCGCATCAGAATATCACGTTTCGCTTGTACATAGTAACACAACTCACGTCTTCAGGCGTTTATCTTGTAACGCAGGAGCTCGTAAGAATGAACACAAATTGGATTAAGTTTCTCTACGACGAGTGAATTTGTTGCAGGCAAAAGTAGTGTTGTAAAGAAGAAGAAAACGACAAGAATTAGTAATGAGATGTGCATAATAATATTCTCGATAGTACAATGTGAACTTGAAAAATTTTAACTTTCTGACCTACATAAATTATATTATTATTAACTGTATTGAAACTGTCGTAGCCAAAATTATTTTAACGAATGAGTTAGCTTGTAATTTAAAATGCTTAATAAATATCTGTATATCAGGGGATGTTTATGTTTTGACGATAAGCCTAGCCGAGGGAACGTAAAATATTAAGAGGGCAATGTTCCGGCAGAAGTAGTATCGCGGTATACCCTGTTTATGTTATTGGCAATGCGGGATGAGGATCATCGTTGAGTTGGAGTTATTCTGATATAGCGAATATCGTCCTGATGCCGACGATCCGGGGCATTGCAGGGGGTCTTATTGTGCACCAGTATACGACACCGTGTGTGACTTGTCGCAGTAGTCAGCACCGCTGATGAAGTGCACGGTGTCGGCGAGACAGTCAGCTGGTATTCCATATTAATTGTGAATGGGAATTCAGTTGGTTGTATTCCTGACCTAGTGGAAGCATTGTGCTCCAGAAAGGTCTAACATGACATGATGTGCACTGGATCGGAAACGGAGTGTGCTGACACTTACGCGGTCAGTGACATCAATTGATCCTAAGAACGTAAGCTTAGGAGGCAAGGTATGCTAATATCCATCGGGAGGGTGGGTTTCCGAATTACAGGTGAATGTGGGGTTAATGCATGCGAAGATAAGAAATCAACGTCCAAGGATAACTTCTGTAGTGTCCATTAACAATGTAAGGGAATAGTTGCTACTAGATTCACCGTTGGATTTCCGCGGGGGCACGCATTGATGTATTCTCGGACATCCGATGTAAATCGCATTGTTTGTTGTATGTGTATCAGTTTCTCATGATGCATCGTATGCGAGATAAGCGAGATGAAGAGAGAGAGAGAAAACTAGAAGGGACTAACCAGCGAACGAGTGTTTATCAGAACGAGGTTATGCTCTGTTTAACGTTATTACTATTTTGACCCAAATGTACAAAAAAAAACGCTCCAACAAAACACAAGAAGATTTAGCTGTTTTATTGGTTTGGGGGGATTACATTTTAAACATTTAAAAATTAATAGAATGGAAACGAAAATGTCTTTAATCTAACACAGCGATACCGCACCTGGAAGTAGCACACTCTAATTATTTTAGAACCAGCGTGCTTTCAGAGCTTTTTTCAGTACTTAACCTTAATCGTTAGAGTGCTTGAACTTGTCGAAAAAAGTTTGCTTCAATCGATTTCTGTCAAAGCCGATTCCTCTTTTTAAGGAATTTATGGTTTAGCACAATTTATTCTTTCTTGCAAATTAATTGTAATAACTTTCATAGTCACTTATTTGGGGACATCATTACTATTATCGATTAGATAGCTCCGTTTTAAAACAGTTTCCATACTGTGACCTCTTAGCCTATTACATCCTTAAGTTTTTTCTATTCCCTAAATAACTTAGTCCTCTTGAAATAATCCAGGATTGGCCCTGAAATTTAATAAGAGCTGATTCTGATTTTCTTTCTTTAAGTCGAAATGCCGTTACTCATTAATCACTTCATCATGTGACTGATGACATACGAAGGCGGGATGATAAGTTCGCGATTTCGACACTAAAACGTCGGTATTGACGGAAAATTACACATGGTCACACACGTTTTTCCAAACCTTTAATGACCTTACAGTAATGATTTTTGTTAAGGCCCTCAAAAAAGCGTTCCGTGCAGGAGATCACTTCACTATCTGCTCCGAATCCTTTCCAGCGAGGAATTTTTTCAGATTTGGAAACAAATAGAAGTCAGACGGGGCCAAGTCCGAAGAATATGGTGGATGTGGAACCAATTCGAAGAGCAATTCTTGAATTTTGGTTATTGCAACTTTCGACATGTGCGTTGTCTTGAAGAAACAGAATCTTTTTTGAGCTGAAGACCGGGCCGTTTCTTGCGAATATGTTCACTCAGCTAATCCATAATAAGCTCCAGTTACCGTTCTTCTTTTCTGTAGATAATCGATGAAGATCACTCCTTTTGAATCCCAGGAAACAGTGGCCATCACTTTTCCGGTCGATGGCACAGTTTTCGCCTTCTTTGGGGCTAACTCGCCTATTACTGTCCACTGCATCGATTGATGTTTAGTTTCTGACATGTAATGGTAAAGCCAACTCTCGTCCATGGTGATTGAACGTCGCCAGAAGTCCAGATTTTGCCGAATGAGCTCTGGAAATTGTTTTGAACTGGTCACGCGGTTTTGTTTTTGTATTGGTGTGAACAAACGCAGCACCCATCTTGCGGACAGTTTTTTATGCCCATGCCCCAAGATTTCATGCAAGATACGGTGTGTCTGTTCTTTTGACATATCTGTAGTCTCAGCTTCTCCAGCAACTTCAGTCGTTGGTCTGATGGTCTGAAAGAACAATTTTCTTTACTTTTTCGACTTTTTTCTCATTGGTAACTGTTTTGGGGCTCCAGAACGTGGTGCGCCTTTGATGCTCGTGCCGCCTTGTTTAAACTCGTTTACCCATTTGCGAATAGTCGTCATTGATGGCTAAGAAGAATGGCGAAGAATCACCCAACGTGGAATCCATTTCACTTTTTATTTCGATCGGCGTTAAACCTCTCAAATTAAAATATTTGATTACTTTCTTGATTTACTTTCTCCATTTTCAAATAGTCTATTTAATAAATTGATGAATAACAAATTTCTGTAACAAACTGAAGAAAATTTTCATGAACGGCTTCTAAAGAGTTGTAATTTCTTTAGGTTTGTTTACATGTGCTAGGACTCCTAGCGGCGAAAATGCGACCTTATCAACCCACCCTCGTATACATATAAGATCATACATTCCTAAAGGAATAGTAGGAACTCCTACGGAGTTGCGTGAATCCACTTTTCATTATGGATCAGTCCATTGATAGTAATTTCTTCTTTCTTACTCATCATCTTGTGTGTGTTTTCGTTTCTTTAACAATTTGTTTCCACCTTTTTCTATCTTACAATTTCAAAAAATTTCTCAAAATTCCCATCTTTTCTAGATGGTTGGTGATCTGACCTTCCCATCTCAACTTGAATCTTTGCCTCGTCCGACTCTCTATGGGTTTCCAATCAGTTACTTTCTTTATTACTTCGTCTTTATTTTTCCTACAAATACATCCATTTTTTCTAAATTGTTGGTAACCTGATCCTCTCACTTCAGCTCGAGTCTTTGCCTCGACCAACTCTCCATGGCATGGGTTTCCATTCAGATATTTTCTTGCTATTTCGCCTTTGTTTTTCCTACAAATATGCTTTTATCACCTATATCTTTATTCATTCTTTTATATTCTAGCTCATTTGTTCTAAATGGACCATATATTTTCCTAAACATTTTCCTTTCGCAATCTCTCTTCATTTCTCTTCATTGTTCAACAGGATACGTGAAGGGACAAACTCTTTTAAAATTATGCACTGCACTTATAAGAAATCACGTTATCTAATAACTCAATAATTGCATTGTTTGACTAAATTTTGTTTTCCGTGGCGGAACTAACATGTTGTCAATTTAGCTCCCCCCATTAAATTCACAACAACATGTTTGTGGTTTTCCTAACACGGTACTACTTGACTTCGGTGGGTGAATTCGGAGGCTTCAATTGATTTACGGCATTCTCTCAGATCTACGGTACTTTCAATAAGCAGAGGTGCATCATTGAATTTCACGACTCGCTTTCGGCAATAAATTACGAGCTGTAGCGGCCAAATTTCGGCAGGGAATTTCATTTAGGAATTAAGGTTTCGAGATCTGCTTTAATTGATACATTAAACTGCACCACAGATCGTTTCTTAATTGAAATTCAAATTTACAAAGAGGATTTCTTTGCAGAATTCTTTTAGAATCAGAAAATAAACAAAAAAAGAAAAAGGAAAAAAGGTAACTAGATACACAAGATTTTGTGGAATTTAAATAACGCGTTTTGTAAGTAAGCCATTGAACTATTTCCGGACATTACTTTGCTCTCAAATTCGAACTTTAAATAAAAGTTTCTAACGACGAACAATACTTTGTCGAAAACATTTGATGAAAGCCTGCAAACTTTGGCCATTCTGAACGCGGAAGAGCTCTGCTCTGGAAAGCGGGGTTTTAAAAACTTTTAAGGAACTTTCCAATAGCGATCACAAAAGAACAGTTTGCGCGTAGAAAGTAAAATATCTATCAACCTAAAAATTCAGGAAATGAAAGTACTTTAATCATTAATGATTTTTTAAAAATAATCTGCAACATTTTATTATCTATTTTATTTCATCAACCGAAAACGTTTCTGCAATCGTATAGGGAAAGAAAGGGCATTATCATTTTCAGAAACGTTCAGCTTCAGCAGCAGCAGCAGCTTTATTATCAACAGTTGTGTCATTACCCGGACGAAATGAAAACATAAAATCTTACATTCTGTAACCAGGTTGGGCTTTAATAATGCCCACTTCACTCGCCACAAACAATAACAATAAAATCCGATCCCTCTTTTCCGGCCGAAAAGGCCTTTTAATGAATTTAATTAATTTATCTGCATGACGGACCACGCTCGCCGCACTAATGTCGTCCTTTGTTCTTGTTCCTCTTTTTACAAACAATTGGTTTTAACAAAAAAAAAGCTCGCGTTTGAAGTGGAATTTCCATTTATAATGAATTAATGAATTACAAAAAAATATATATTTACACACATTTTATTATTAAAGCAAATGTAATATGAACAAGATTACTCATTCATAAGGCCTCAAGAAAGAAGAAACAAAGAAAGACTACATTAAATAAAACTTAAAAATTTAATAAGAAAAAAATTGTAGGCCAATGAAATTCGTTGAAGAATCGAAAGAGAAGCAAACTACAAATAAACTAGGGGAAATTATGAAACATTTAAACACGGAGCTGATGCAAAAAGAATTAGAAAAATTTAACAAGAAAAAATATTATCTCAATAATGATAATCAGGAACATCAAATATTTGAAAAAGATGCAAGGAACGAATGAATGACGATGAATGAAGAAAGGGCCATTCCTTCATCACTTGTAATTATAGAAGAAAAAACAGATTATCCAAAATTCATTAATTGGCGTTTCGCTGTATTAGTTGACAACTTTTACAAGATACAGCGAAACAACGTCGTTTAATGAACTATTTTAAAAGTGTCCGAATTTACAACTACAAAGTCCAAGCAAGAATAGAGCAGTATAAAACAAACTGCTTTGAGCACACGTATTAAAAAGAAAAAAAGAAAAAACAGAATTCCATATTTCATTCTCGTATTCTCCTCATTGAACCATAAATTATTTCCAACTACTACTACCCTTCTCGGATGATCATCAATTAGTTACACATATGCAGAGTTCAAAACCGAAACTGAAGTTTAATTTCCATTTAAAAGCAGCAATTATTCATTCGTGTGCCATTAAGTCGATAATAGATACCGAAACAGTATCTACCTTATTTTATCAAAAGCTCCCCGTCAGCTTTACCGGCGGCGGCATTCACGGCGAAACACATTAATTACCACACCGGGGATGAAACCTTATAAATTTTTGGTTGTGCATGGAAGATAACGAAGTTGATAGTTTTAGATTCAACCGGGACACTGTATTTATGATCATGATACAGCAGTTTGGAATGACTTTATGCGAGTATAAATCTCTTCACTTGATATATTGGATGGCGATATCTTGGTGGTGAATTATTTGCGAGAGAAATTACTTTTTTAATCAATACGAGGCAAATGATTTTGGATAAATCGATCTGTAGCAGAAATAAAATCCACTATAACTTGTGATATTAAGCAAATTCCTATACACTTACTTAAACAAGTAAATTACGGCCGTATGAACCGAACAAATTAACTCAGTTTAACTTTAAGGCCCAGTTTTACAATCGTGGAATAAGGACGGAATAACTGTTCGCCGAATATCCTTTTAATGTTCCTCCATATCTACGTCACACCTACGTCACGTTATTCTAAGAAAAATGCTTATCGGACGATTGTAAAATCGTTCGTAAGTTTCACTTAGAATGTGACTTTCACAATATTGTGAAACTTCAAATGTCATATTATAAACTCGTTTAAATTTGTTAGGTGCATTCGGCCATAAGTCAAAGAAATACAGAAGAAATTTAACAATAGGACAACAGGGAAAATAATTCACATTCATCGTGCAATAAGATAAATGCAATTTGACACACTCTGGCATATATGAATTAAAACAACGACAAAGGAAATAAAAATAAATAAACGCCACAAAATAATGATACTGATACCTGATATTTCTAACTTTTTATCAGAACTTTCTTTCCACAGGTAAATATTGTTGCAGTCCGTTTTTCAAACAACACGCTAGTAAAAGTCCCCGCTAATATTTACACAAAACTGCAAACACCAGAAATCAATGATTTCATGAAAACAAATTATCATTACGTTCTCGATTTTCGTCAAATACATAGTACGAATTAGCGCGGAAATAATTCCCTGGCATGACCCGAAAGCAATGGATCTACAGAGGGTTTAATTACGTAACACGGCGTTATTTCCACCTCGCATAATATGTATTTACTACTGTTGTTGCAAATAAAACAATTCGCCCCGTTAACAACCAAATAACATGCAGGGTTCATACATTTTCATTAGGTCGTATTAACGTAAATGTAAATGCAGTGTTTGCTGCAGTTGTGCTGCTTTCATAACTTGTCACCTAGCTACAAATGAATATAAATACAGTATTATTCACAAGAGGAGACCGTTGCGTCATTGTCTGATGTTGCATCAACAGACTTATGAATCATAACGTCCTTTTTTCTCATTCACCGTTAACAAAGAAATAACTGAAATAATTGTCGGTTCTTGCTTCGGCGATTGATTATGCAGCACTCAAGTTCCGTGATTTTCATTATATTATATTACATTATAAAACTCTGACGAAGTAAAAATAATAAAGTACCTGTAACTATAATTATGCTATCAATGAAAATCTAACTTTTTTGCACCGACACACTAGAAATTAAAGAGCTTCTAGCTTCATTGAACCAGTCCGTTAGTTCACTCTGAAAGTATTTTGAATGATATTGGTAACATTTATTACGAAAAAGCTATTTATTTACAGACCAACGGCTCAGATAAGCCAAGTTATTAGAATGTAATCGCTTAACATGATCACTCCCTAATGACTGTTAGCTCGATTGATGCGATCAAAAACACCCTTGGGTCACGTCACAATTTATTTGGTGTCAGGAGTCATAACCCACATACGCACGAAACACGAACAAAATATGTGCTCATGTTTGTATGCATACCTTTTATTTATACGCACGTCTTGCTTGAACTGGTCATAAAAGTTGCAAGTTTACTTGAAGCTTACTGAAATCGTAAATGTAAATTACTATATTGCTGATAACTTTACACAAATTACTATTTTCCTCTCAATTCAGTTATATCAACTCAAATTAATTAAGAAAATGTACAGTTCTTTAACGTGGCTGTATGAATAGGGTAAACGTACCCCTGTATCTCATACTTTATTTATAGAAACATTAATTAAAAATTTATTGAATACTCCTATTTTCATCTTGATATATTTGAATTGCTTAGGAACCTAAGAACAAGTTGTAAATTTCCTTTTTTTCCTAAGCCATGGACAAACCCATCAAATCTTGGACCTTAAAACAAAAATATTCTCAATTTCCTTCTATTTTCAGCACATTTGGTGTTATTGGTGTTTCGTAACATCTAAGCGTCCTAAGAACAAGCTGTAAATTTCCTTTTTCCCTAAGACTTGGATGAACCCAACAAATTTTAGATCTTAATTTACGTATACATATAACCTGTGATTCAAAAAAACTTTCATCGAAGTGTGCCATGATAAATAAAGATAGATATACCGTGCATGTCTGAGATATCACAATTGGTGACATTTCAAAATTACGTATGTCAGTTCAGTCAGATTTAAGTTTTGATTATTCTCTCACATTTCAACGTTATGGCTTTCACTGATCTCCAAAAGTGCTGTATGTTAGAAATATATTTTATAAACAGTGAAATTATTGATGGTGTGTGTGAATTTATTTAACACGTAACGCATTTGAAAATTTGATATAGTTCCAATATTCAAACTTCATATTCTGACATAGTGGCACACTTTGATGAAAGTCTTTTTGAATCACAGGTTATCTTAGTTCAAAGAGTCAAGAAAACTCAAGTATTTTCCATTTTCTTCTATTTTCAGCTTCTTCCTTCCAGTTGACTACATTCAGCTCTCGAACGTCCTCTCTTCTTTCTACTTTTCTCGTTTACACTATATGTGTCTTCACCAATTGGTTTTCCGATAACTCTTCGTTTGTTATTTTCTATCGTCCTTCGCCAGACTTACTTCTCCTGAGCCACGTTGCTTCATCATAGTGACTTAAAGGCACATTTTTAATCTAGCCATTAACATCCTGGACAATCCTTTGAATCTGAATAATCTTTTGCATTTTCCTTGTCATATCATGAGTTCCTTTTGGTGATTTTTTGTCCAGCACTCAAAATTTACTACAACACAGAACAATTGATCTTATTACTGTTTCGTATGTTCTAAGCATATTAAAAAGAAGCTATGAGTTTTCTCTTTTTACCCTAAGTCATGGATGAACCCATTCGATTTTGGATCTTAATTTACACATACATCTTAGTTCAAAGAGCCAAGAAAACCCAATTATTTTCCATTTTCTTCTATTTTCAGCTTCTTGCTTCCAGTTCATTACATTCAGCTCTCAAACGTCCTCTTCTCCTTTTTACTTTTTTCGTTTTCATCTAATCTTATCGTCCTTCGCCAGACTTATTTCCCCTGAGTAATTTTGTTTCTTCATAGTGAGACTTCAGGCACATTTTTAATCTAGCCACTAACGTCATGGACAATCCTTTGAATTTAAGTAATTTTTTGCATTTTCCTTCTTATATCTCGAGTTCCTTTTAGTGAGCACTCAAAATTCACCACAACAGACTAGTTGGTCTTAAAGTTCGCTTTTCTTGAAACCGTCTTAAACATAAGTATGTCAAAAGTGGCACCTGCACTTTTGCTGCCCCTGGCCAGAAGTTCATGTATCATGTTCATCATTATAACGTTAAGGTTACACTTACACTTAAAATTATGTAAAATAAAATTTTACTGACGAGTTACACTTCGTTTGATTTTTCAATACGTGTCGTTTAAATTTTTTTCAGTTAAGTGCACTTTCGAACATCAATAACGCTGACAGTCGTCCATCCTTGCTAAGAGTGTAATTTAATTGAAACTCAGGAGCTTTAAGACCCCGATCAGGCAATAAATAAAACGATTGGAGTCAGCGATTTCCTTGAGTTTGAGAAACGGCGAGAGCACAGTACAGGAGTTACTCGAAACTCTTCGATTAGAGATAACTAATTTATTTTTCAATAAAAAATTTATAGACATTTAAGTAGCGACATCTTTCGATTGCTTGTTGACCTGATATTGCAGTAGGATTGACAAATTGAAGCCAGTTCGCCACATAATAAGTCATCCCAATGCAAGGCGGCCATGTGCTGTCAAAGCCGATTTGCACAAAAATTTTCAAAAAATTTATAAATAAACACTTTAAAGGTTACCATTTATAAATCTTGGGTGCACAATTAAATCCTAGAAAGCAAACAAAGTGATATGGAATAGCTCAATTCAAATTCATCGCCGCCAAAGAAATTGTAAAACGTTTTGGTTAGGTTATTTTGGGAATTGAGTATTGACGGTCCAATTTTAACAGATTTCTTAACTGACCAAGAGACTATAAATTCAGCAGGTTTAGCAGGTACTCGGGGCGCAAGAAAGGTATGTCGAATGAGTAGTTAATAGAAGCGGTGCAAAATTGGCTTTGCAGACAACCAAAAGAATGTTTCTCTGTCGGTATTTGCAAGTTGCCTGATCGTTGGGATAAATTTATATTAAAGAAAAGACATTAGTTTGAAAAATAAAAAATGTTTCATTAAGTTATAGTTATTATTGTTGTCGCTGTATAAAAAATCCAAGTCTCTACTCCCCTCATACCTACACGTAACAAGTTTATTCAAAATTAACTGAATGCCGAACGTTTTTAAACTTCTTGATTACAATTAGGTTCAAGATGTAAACAATGATTATTGAATACAATAACATGTATAGTACAATAATTCATTCTTACCTTTCCATTCATATGCCTGCTAGACATCGACGAACGCAAAGAACTCATTGTTTCTTGGAAAGTCAGAGTTTTGAGGTCAGCTATTTAATTATCGACAAATTTCCGATTATTATCAATTTAATCACAAGACGTTCGAAGACTAAAAGACTAATCGAAACAAATGATATGTCTATATAACTTATTAACAACGAGTTTATAAAAAACTACTCTTTAAGAAAATATATCACAAACTTTTTAGGTACTTATTATTATGATTATGTGTAACGAAAATTAGTTCGGATTTAAATTGAAAACTCCTTCGTCAATTCACGGTCATAAGAAGCGCAAAAAATTTGAAGAAAGTGAATGAAAGAAAATAAGGGGCAGCGCAAATTTATTTGGTAGGAATCATTTGCGAACGCAGTATATTTTTCGCCCCTTCTAGAAAATCTTAAGCTAAACGACGATTTAAGTTAACTATGTTTTGATTTCTTGGTGTACTAAATACTGGTTGGAAAGCGACCGGCGTGTAGCGCGGGTCCGGGAAGACTGCAGTAACGGAATATGAACCCCGGACCCCTAGTATCGATCAACGAGGTTCGCGCCAAGACGCGCGCAAACTCTTCGTTCATTAAATCGCAGGTGCCTGTGCCTACCCTTACCTAACGCAATGCTAATTATTGCCCCTGTTACACGATCGTAGGCGGACACGGCTTCCTTTCGTGCCATAATAGAATTCATTAAAAGGCTTACTCCGATCTCGCTACGAACCAGTCACGAATGTAGTACATACATACAGCGCGTGTTTTAAAACGCGACAAAGCCTCGATTGAAACGCCAGATTACGATATTATAGCACAAAATCACGTAACGCAGAAGCTTAACAAGTAAAATGCTTTGGCTTTTCATATCGCACGAAATAAGCATTACACGAATAAATACTGAAATTTCAGACTAGTCATAATTTACTTAGCACGTGAATCGTGATTGAGGTCACTGGCAACTCAAACATTATTCAGCTAGATTAAATTCCACAAAGACAGTTCGAGAACTACGTGACCTAACAAAGAAAATGCAATTTCACTAGCTTCGTCCGAATTGGCTTTCTTGGTGGATGAATGAATCTAAAACCTCAAAGCAGTTGCAACAATTACCTTAAAACTAGATGAAACCGTCTATATTCACATTTGGAAACAGATGTTATCTCAAAATATGATGAAAATGTCTTATCTTTACTTAATAATACTGAAACCTCTCAACCTTTCGCCATAAGCTTATTGAAGAGATGAGTTTGTAGGTTCTCTTTTCCTCTTACCTCCTTTCATACTTTTCTATCATCTGCCAGTTAATATACATCTTCGTTTTTCCATTGCTTCTTAGGTCTTCTTGTTTTCTCTCGCCTCGAAGACTCTTTTTGCTAATCTGTTATCTTTCACCCTAGTAAAGAGTCCTTAAGAACCTCCTCATTTCTATGCTCTTAAGTCTGCTTAACTGCCTTTTCGTTAGGCTCCTGTAATTCACTTGAGTAAAGGCTCATTTTCACGACGATATTTTGTGTGACAGTTGCTGTCATGAAAACAACTATCACAGAAATTATCATCGTGTAAATAACTTGACAGTCACTTTCACTCTTTTCGTGGAGATAATTAACTCGCATGTCGGAACTATCACACCCACTTTCGTGAAAGTACTTTCATGAGAGTACTTCATCGTGAAAATGAGCCTTTAGTCACAACTCTTCTTACTACTTCAACTTTTACATGTTCCAGTATGTCATTGTGACAGGAAATTATTTTTAACTGCGTTGAATAGTATTCTTGTTGAAACAATTCTATTGATTATTTCATTCTCCAATCTTCATTTAAGCTTGCCCCCACTCCCAAGTACTTATATGTTCTTACTTGCGCCAAAGTCTCTGTCCACTTTTATATTATATCTTTTTTTGCTTATTTTCATATATTTCTTTAAACACTTTTCTCTTTTAGTTCTTTTTCTGTTTCTCCCATTATCATCATATCATCTTCGTAGCACAGTTCTGTCTGTTTTTTCCATATCCCAGAATCCAATAGTAGGTATATTTCTTTAATTTTGTTTTGCAGTTTTTAACGACTTGATCCAGTACTAGAGTGAGCTTAAAATTCAACCCTGTTCCTAAACCATCATTTTCCAAAATAAAAAGGGAAGGCCGCGTAACTCCTGGAAGGAAGAAGTAAGAGAAGTTGAGAGGAGTCAAGTAGAACTGAAACGAGGTAGAAAGGAAAAAGCTATGGAGAAGGATAAGACACAATTCCATCATCGTCTTCATCGTCGAAACGCGCAGTATTAAAAAAGTTAAGTAGGTAAGCAAATTATCTCAAAAACAAATGAAAATGTCTTGCCTCTGAACAGTTCCAAATCCATCATTTTCGAAAAGAAAAAAGGGAAGGCCGCGTAACTCCTGGAAGGAAGAAGTAAAAGAAGCTGAGAGAAGTCAAGTGGAATGAAATAGCCGGACTGAAACGAGGTAGAAAGGAAAAAGTTGTGGAAAGGGATAAGACACAACTCCATCATCTTCATCTTCGAAAGGCGTAGTATTAAACAAGTCAAGTAGGTAAGCAAATTATCTCAAAAATAGATGAAAATGTCTTGCCTCTGAACGGTTTCAAACCCATCATTTTCGAAAAGAAAAACGGGCAGGGCGTGTAATTCTTGGAAGGAAGAAGTTAGAGAAGCTGAGAGGAGTCAACTGGAATGACGTACACCAGACTGAAACAAGGTAGAAAGGAAAAAGCCGTGGAGAAGGATAAGACAACTTCATAATCGTCTTCATCGTTGAAGGCGTAGTATTAAACAAGTTAAGTAGGTAAGCAAATTATTTCAAAAACAAAGGAAAATTTCTTGCCTATGAACAATTTCAAACCCATCATTTTCCAAAAGAAAAAGGAGAAGGCCGTGTAATTCCTGGAAGAAAGGAGTAAGAGCACCTGAGAGGAGTAAAGTGGAATGAAATACCAAAACTGAAAAGAGGTAGAAAGAGAAAAGTAATGGAAACGTCTTCATCGTCGAAAGGCGTTAAAAAAGTTAAGTAGGTAAGCAAATTATCTCAAAAACAAATGAAAATGTCTTGCCTCTGAACCGTACCTAAGCAGTCAATTCTGATGATAGCATGGATAGAAAGTAGAATTAATGGCTTTTGCGCACCGCCCGATTTAACTTCTTTTCGGAGATGGCCTTTTTTGGTTTGAGAGCTCCTTTGGATTTCGACGCCTTGCCTTGGAGATTTGGAAGCCACAGCGGAGAGTTTATTTTTGGTCCTAAATCTCTTTAGTTTTCCTGGAGGCGGTTCCTTTAACTTCGGGGCGGTGATAAAGAAGAGCTGGTGGCATTCATTTTTCACTTACTTGGCGTGCATTCCTAAGACAAACTTAATTCTTTTGATCCTCTAGATTGGCCATAGTTTGTTAAGATGTAATAAAGGTACTACCTAATCTGTTTTAAAATTTCATATAGCTATCGAGTTCGATATTAAAATCCTCATCGGGTTGCTTTCGTCAAAATGTAAAATTTAAAATGAAATCAACCATCATTGAAGAGAAGGAGCAGGAATAGCAACGTCAAATGTACTGTAATGAAGTTAGTTGTAAATTCTTTTGGGCTGTTTTTGTTAATTGTACAAGAAACATTTCTCCTAATTATGTACCTAATCGTTCCTATTTCAATAAAGACAAGTTCAAGCTTCAACGATTTCCTGTACGTTGCATTTTTGATTTACTTTACGTCGTTCTTGGATATGGTTTCAGAGTCGCAAATGATTTGTTTGCAAAGTTTCTCGTCGCTGGAGAACATCTTGAGATAAAGACGATGGCCAGCTATTGAAGATCAAACAAACGTAGTTTCTTAAGGACTTGGTTTGGCTGTAGACTAGGTTTTTCGTAATTTACACTTTTCACTTAACTACTCTTTATCCGCCGCACTGCCGCCTTTTTCACCTTAATCAAATTATAAATGTGATTGCGTCAAACATTTCTTCTATGGTAAAATACTTCCTGGTTAACGACGGAAAGAGGTTTAATAAGCTTTGCCAGATATTTTTTCTTTCTTCTTTCTTTTTCTAATTGACTGCTCGCTTTAACGTTACAAGTATATCGCATTGTCTGTTGTAGAAGAGGTAGTTCATGTAACTCCCACTTTCTGAACGCGATCTCTAGATCTCTTCCTTTTTCAATATATCTACAGTAAGTAATTGTAATTTTTCGGCGTCGGCCACTTCAACATGTTGAATTTTCTAAAGAAACTAACTAACAGCTCAGTATCTAAAAATCATCAAATACAGTGAGTTAACAAGATCATTAAATTTCGGAGAATTTTTTCAAGCGACCCTTGCATCAAAGTAAAGGTATATAAATATCAAATTCATCTGCAGTTTCATGCAAATATCGCGTGCGTTGTATGTACATCCGGGAACTGTTACCCTTCATCCCTTTTATCCGACATGATATATGTATGTAACATGCAAGGATGCATTGGGCAATGCAACACTTGTTGCGTTTTTTTTTACAGTTTTCATTAGCTCTCTGCAAAAAACGTTTCCTGGTAAAAACCCGGCAGAGTTCTAAAACAGGAATGTGTAGCTGACGTTAACAACTAACAGGAAACTGAAATTGGCAAAAGTAGGTAATTTATGACTTCCGTCTGATGGTTCAAACTTGGGGAAGCTGAAGGATCAAATTGACTAGTTCTCGTAATTAATTTGCATTTGCATTTATCGATCCATATTCTGTAACTAAGATGGTCATTTGAAAAAATCTAAGTCAACAAATATGTACAAAGAAAATTATTGCTTTATCAACGTTAAGTCAGTTGGGTTTAATAATAAGAATTGTACCTACTTTCTTGTTAAAATAAAAGAAAGCGCCAGTAGCTTAAAGCAAAATACCATCTTGTTGTAATAAAGCCCTTCATTTGCGGTATCAAAAAGGGATTCTAGAAGAAATAACGTCGTGTTATATCTCATCGTGCGTTATATATGACATCAATAAAGCTTACGGCTGTCCACCCTCCCTAGTCTCTCCTAAGGTCCGAAACAAATAGGGGTATACAGTAAGCACGACATTCTGCACCATCTGCGATAAATATTTCTGAATTGGAATAATAAAAAAGGATAAGAATCTCGACTTCCTTGACTGAAACAAATTACTACCCGTGACACTACGTGGGGGAATCAATAAATAGGCTACATGTTGCATCTACATATTAATATTCCCCTTCTAGCAGACGACAGGACGTGTTTTTTTTTTACAATCAAGAAGTCCCGAATTTAAATCAATAAATACTGTTGCACCTGCATGTTCATACATGTTTTCTAAGGACAACCTTAATTTACAGGTATATTCCGTCTTTTTTCCTATAATACCTGTCAAATGTTTCTGATGTTGGTACCTGTCACCTAAATGTTAAGAAATATAAAAAAATTCAGTTCTATATTTAGTGATAAACGCAGGGTTTCTGTTGGAATTTTGAAACTGATAGGTATTATAAAAAATAAGAAACAAACAAACTATAAGTGACATGACTAATTGAAATAATACAATCTTGTGCATGTTGTAATAACCAAACCAAAGCGTGTTGAAAAAAAAATATTCTTTAAAAGAGTGCTTGCTCTTATCCTATCGGATATAGCAATTACACGCAATTGCACCAATTATATGCAAATTTCACATGACTTGGAAATGTATTTGCGATTCTTATTACATTCTGTAAGATTGAATTTAAGATCTGCACTTGCGTTTAGCTTATCTCCTCTATAACGTGGCCATAAAGCTGTAATTTCAAGTACTTAAAGAATGGCGTGAGTATTAATCACGTACTTAAACAGTTCAGTTTAACACGTAAAGATTTTAACAAGTTCAACGACGTACTTAATTGTTTATTCACAGTTATTCAATTATTTTATTCGAAATGAATTCCAATGAATCACTCATACATTAGTAAAAACCGAAAATCATCGGAAAATATCCTCATCGTCATTCATAGTATCTACTTTTGTTATAAGAATTTTTTTTAGGAGTCTCGAACCAGCTTATGAAAGCAATAAAGTAACCGCAGTAAATTTGAATTATATGACAAGAAGGTATTAATTATTTAATGAAACAACCCTCGCAAGTATTTGCTTTCCGGTTCCTTTATATCGATTTTCACAATCGCCGAGCGAAGCCGAAACATAATTCAAGCAAATAAATCCTTTTAAGCAAACGTCAAAATTTAATTAATAACATTTTAGTGTACGGCCATTCGGAAACGAAGACAATAATAATTTCCCCGTCCCAAATTAAATGGGGTCTCAGGGATTTACTGACAAAGCACGCGCAATTCCTTTACTTTTAGAGTTATATGCAGTACGAGGTTGAAATTTAGAAGTTTACGGTCTAAAGTAAATTTTATTTGCAGAGAACTAAAACTATGAAAAATTCCTAAATTTTAAGTTTGTTATAAATTACGAAATTCTTTGCAAGTTTAAACTGGAGTAAGTTTAAGCTTTCTAGACAAATACGGTAGTCAAGCAATCCCACAGTCTGTAAATGCAGAGACTCTATCATACACTGGGAAGTATTTAACTGGGCGACTGTATCTTAAACGCGTGAGCGTGAGGAGCTAGCATGATTATCTACAGGGTGAATGACAATTGTTCTGACAAAAAAAAGGCATAAGAGACTCGATCCCACCGATTCCGGGAAAAATGTTTAAAATTTTTTTTTTAACAGTTTATAATTAATTAAAAAATTACCCCAAAATCAAGCTGCGGCACTGCGTATGAAATACGACACCACGTTTTATAAACGCAGCAGTATAATAGGACTATAAATTTTAAGATTATTATGTTATAGGATATGTTATAGGATAGTGTACTAAGTGTATTTTAACAGATTTGTTTAGGAAATAATTTAATTCAAGTGTTTTTTCAAACTTCTTAATATTCTTAAATATTCTTATAAATAAATAATCAATTTAAAAATTAACTATTTATTATAGATAAATTATTTATTTTTTAAGATGTAATTACGTAGG
The DNA here is from genome assembly GCA_958336345.1 of Dorcus parallelipipedus. Classification (NCBI taxonomy): domain Eukaryota; kingdom Metazoa; phylum Arthropoda; class Insecta; order Coleoptera; family Lucanidae; genus Dorcus; species Dorcus parallelipipedus. Next base: position 23,274,499 of record OY284480.1, on the reverse strand, counting down.
AATTAAGTTTGAATTGTAAATATTAAGATAATTAAAATAATCATGTGTAAAGGAAACTGAGGTCACAGTAAGAAGTTCGGAGAATAAACAAAAGAAGGCGCTGCGTTAATGATCGCGTGAACCTACGACCCGTCACGCTATGATATCGCCGACGCGCGAATTTCGATTTACGCAATGGAACCTTTACCGGAGCATTGTATAGACCAGTGAGTAAATTTTGGGAAGGTTTTCTGAAAAACCTGACCTACATATTATAAATTATCCGTTAAAACCCGAACTTCTTGCGGAATAATAATTAGTTTGTGAAAATTAATTATTTAAAGTGGTGCAATAAACTGTGTGTTATGTTTTTCTTCTACGAATTTTGTTTTATTATACACCCACACACACACAACTCGGACATTAGATAATTTTTAATGTGAAGGCCCACGGGTGTCATCTACGTCCAAAATTTATCACATAAAATACATTCTACAACAAAGAAATTGGTCTACGAGATACACTTCAAAATTTATCGAAGAAGAGGGCTCCGAGAGAAAAAACAACAAAATAAGAAAGTAAAAATAATAAAAAATCAAAGAATTGTCCAAAATACCCTGAGATCACAGCATTAAATTGTCACCCAAACTATTATTATTATTATCATTAACGTCTTCGTATTCACCCAGAATAAAGCTTGTAAAATTTGACCTTCCATAGCAGACGTGTTAAACTGCATACAGACAGCATGCTTCAGGATGCGCGGCGTATGACCTCGGGTCGATCCGAATGCTGTCGGTGCTCAGTGTAGACGTAATATTTTATATCTAAATTTGTTTATTGACGACTTCGAACAAATGGATCAACGGCGAACATTCGTACGTCCTCGTGCGGAATTTTTACGAGAGCGCGACGAGGCAATTCGCGTCCTTTGTCAAGTCTGTACACAGCTTTAACCAGCTGACTTAATAATGCGCTAAAATACAGGGTGTGGAGTTGCAAACGAGTCTTGAATTTGTTAAACTTTTAATATAATTGTGTTAATAATTCATCACACACAAATCGAAATTATAATAATTAACAATTGAAACAGATTACGAATGAGTTTACTGATTTATAATGTTTTAAATTCTGGTGATGAAGGACACGTTTCTTGTGGAAATAAACTTTATTTACAATACAAATTAAATTAAAACGAAGGGATTCTTATCACGGAAATTTAAAATATTTTTCGCTTTAGTGATTTATTTGTTTAACTGTCAAAGCAGGTGTTAAAAGTGGGGCCATTGTGATCCTTTGCATGGAATAATCTGCTTCAGGTGGTTTGCATTCATTTGTCAAATAAATATTTTGTAGTACGTATTTCACGGCATCGGGAATTGACCTAAAAACGGAGTTGACGTGAAATTTCACCTAAAGGTCAAGTTCACGATCGATGCTATACCGCCGTGCCTATCATAAAACATCAATCAGGACTTTATTTCTTTCATCTGCTCCTCTATTTTTCAACCAGAGACTCATCGCCGTTTTGGGGGTAATTTTTGATTAGTTATTTCTCAAAAACTAAAGTAGAAAGAATTTTTTAAACATTTTTTCCATATATCTCTTACGTCGCTTTTTATCGTGGTTTCATTTTGTCGAGTTAATTAACAGTCACCCTGTATAATATGGTGGAACGACTCCGGTATCGCACAGCCGCACAGTTGTAAACATATCAATAAAAAAATTAATTTGCCTTTTGCTAAAGTTTGTGTGATAAAAAGATTAAAAACTCTCACCCATCGAATAATTAAAAAAAAAATAATGATTACTTGCCGCTAACGATCGTAATTATTGTAATATGTTTTTGAGTAAACGGTTACTCTTCTTGGTTAATTCAAATCATGAATAACAACGAAACAAGGAGATTTACACGATTTTATTCTTATTTATCTAAACATATTTCGCCCCCCAAGCAAATTACCTAATAAATTTTAACCGCAGAAAACACATAGGAGAAATTACCCTAAGTAATTCCAGATTAGGGCATATTAAAATAAACTTAAACTACGGAAAAGTCGGGGATCGCGTTCCATATTCCGCTAGCTTAAAAGCAATTTGCATTCCCCTTACAGGATTTAATTCACAATTTGTAACCCATGTGGAGGATCCTCGTGCAAACTGCGAAATATTTCTTCGCAAATGGGGACAGCCAAGTACATATTTAACACTCGTAACACGTTATGAAAAAGTCTATTTACAAATGCATTTGAATTAAATCTTATCAATCAGAACTTTTATGTTTTATTAATTTAATATAAACTTGGACGTTAATCATGCACAGATCAGGAAGTTATGTCATAACACATACGAACGGTTTCTTGAAATAACGAATACATAGGGGGAAGCGTACAGGAGGCTTAACACAAATTAACTTTTTCATCATTCATAAACTTCAAGCAGCAAAATCATCATCATACAGGCGCTTCCTTACATATTTCACTTCTTTACAATCTACATTCCCTTCAATTTATTCCTCCTTTACTCCCATTTCAAAGCAGCGAGAGGGAAGTGCAGTAAAATTTTACGGTTTTATTTATTAGAACTTTATGATAAACCCAGTACTCCACTTCAACCAGCGATGAACGCGAACGCGAAAGATTTTATGTAAAACACCCCCCTTCCCGCCTTCTTTCATTTACTTCTTTAAGAATCGTTTACTGAATTGCATTGAATGTGAAGATTTAATCAAGACTCGCGGAATAATCTCTCAGGGCCACGGATTGAAGGCGTTCTGCTACAAGGTCTTCCCCTGCACAACCGATAATAAATATGTTTATCGGAAATTGTACTACCCACTCGGATATCAAGCTCGACTACAAATTCAGTGTAGAATTTACTTGCTCTCTGCTACACTGCACATAAATAAATAGTTAGTGCGGTGGAACTTCGAGGTTGCTTGAAATTGAAATGTACCGTGGCCAATAAAGTTGTTTTGTAAAAACACATCGAAATCAATAAATTATTTATCCATCGATGAAATATTTCTCGCAAAATTTACACGACATTCAATATTTTTATGCCTTGAGGAATGTGCATCTTATATTATCAGGTGGTATAAATTTATTTTGCCCGGAATTTATGAGGTTTGTTTTGGCAAGCGTTTTAGATGTTAATCTGAAATTTTAATCTGAATATTCAAAATATATATTGTGAGGAAATAAGCACGTCACTGAAAGTATTTTTGAATTTGGACACGTAAGAACTTCCAGTCTTGCTACCTTTAATTGTGAAAAAAATCTGATGAATTGCTATAGGTGCTTCACTACAAAAAAAGGTTCACTTAAAAACGCAAATTTAAATGTTTTATGTTAGGTAGATTTGTTGTTGACACGTAAAATGAAAATCACTCTTTCTGGATAGATTATTATGGATAGACAATGTATGTAACATCGAAGGGCTTTTTTATTTGATCTGGTCTGATTTGCATGCGCATGGAACATACAAATACAAAACTTCCAGAATAAAATATCAAACTCATCTAAAAGCTTCCTAGAATGTCAAAGGCTAGTCTGAAATGTGCATCCGTTCCGAAATAAATATCTTTCATTTCAAAATATGTAAATATATCCACATAACAATAAAACGCATTTTACACGATGAAGGGTGCAATTTCTACGCTCATGCATTAAGACGAGAAGCTTTAAAACCGTGGAATAAACGTTTATGGCAGAGAAAATCAGAGTCGTTCAGTCGTAAAATTTGACCATGAACTAATAACATACAGTTGCACAGCTGATGATGTATGCGTCGCGTCGTATAAGTGTATCAACTGCTATGAGATTAATAAAAGTCAATTACGGTTTCACGAATGTACAAAATTGATACTTACATCGAAGCGAACAATAATTTATGACACACCGAACGCACGTATTGAATTCTGTAGACGTTATACAAATTTGTGTTAATAATTCGTATTTTATAAGACAAACGTCGCACACAAAACGAAATTATAATCATTAACAAACCAAACAAATTACGAATGTGTTTACTGATTAAAATGTTTTAAATTCTAGTTATCGTCACCAATTCTTTGTTATTAGCAAAGCCTATTATACTACGTTCCATTTGGATATGCGTCTAAATCATAAAACCTTTGTGTTGAGAAGACACACGCTTCATATTACCGGTCTCTTTCTGTATCACACAATTTCTATGCCGGGCAGCCTTAAGCTGTTTTATCTCTATTTAATACACGTAGGTAGACAAGGTTGAATTCAGGAACGAATGTCTTTACGAACTACTTGAGCTGGGGCAATCGTACATTACACCAAAGTAATTTATTTATTTTATCGAGCGTCGGAAGCCCATGGTTTTGTGATATGTAATAGCATTTATTATTTGAAATAGAAGAAAAAATAATTATGAAAACGTTAAATATTGAACTAAAGATGTTAGGAACGCATGAAAAAAATACGCGTTACATTTAAATTTAAAGTAATCAAAATAGGAATTACCACTTAAAATTTAAAAAATAAATTAAACTAAAATTAAAATTTATTGCTATTATTATTTTAAAGTTTGTTGACATTCTTTACGGACATTCACAGTTATCTTCGCTGTTGTCGTTGTCATCATTATTTTGTAGTTTTTTTGTTACTTATGATGCCTTTCTAACACCTGTTTTTCACCTCAATGTGAGTTTGTTAAACAATTTGTTTTGAAATAAAGTATATTATTATTATTATTATTATTAACAATAATAATTAGACTACGGAAGTTTAGGCAGTAACGAATTTACATTTAGGTCCAGTTTTACAATCGTGGAATAAGGACGGAATAACTGTTTGCAGAATATCTTTTAATGTTCCTACGTCACGTTATTCTAAGAATAATACTTATCCGACGATTGTAAAATCGGGTATTAGGTGCCTGAAATGCCTAAACTTCCGCAGTCTAATAATAATCAAGGGTTCCACTTCTTTATCCAACTATTTTTCACGTTCCCACCATCTGGAAATCTCCTTGTACACGTGATTTATTGTCATCTCCTATATTTCAGGTGTTACTGTAGCCAATGCTTCTTTCAAAATATTAAGAACATTTTCCTGACTATAACCGTCTCTGCCTATGCGCCGATCATAATAATTTTTACAAATTCCCCAAATAATTTCTATGGGATTAAATTGACAATTATATGGAGGCAATCGAAGAATAATTCCATCCTCTTGGGCTATTTGATCTACCAAATATTGTTTATCTTCGTGATGAATTCTTGCAAGTTGTAGCAGTTCGACTTTAAGAGCTTCAGGCGGTGTTACGATCTGTTTTGATTGTAACCATGAACGAATTTCTTCTTTTTTCCAAGAAGCGGTCGGTTCCTTACTTAACAACACTGAATGGTATGGAGCATTGTCTAATACAACGACTGAAGGCTTTCCAAATTTACCAAAAGTTGCTCAGTCAGCCACTTCACGAAATTTTCCGAATTCATAGAATCATGGTAATCGGCATTTTTATTGGTTGAAGAAAATACTAATTCAGCAACGTTTATAAAACAGTCACTATTTCCTGCATGAACCACTATGTAACGCTTTCCCTCACTGGCAGTATTTTTTACCGATTTTACATTATCGTCCTGCCAAGATCGTTTATTGCCACCTCTTGCAAATATTCAAGTTTCATCCGTATAAACAAATTGATACATTTTTTCCTCTCGATATTTAATATAACTTTTAAGAAATGTTACTCTGGGATTTGCTACGTAAGGTTTTTCACATAATGCTCGCCTATTATTATTATCATTTTTATAATGAAATCCTATATCGTGCAAGACTCTTTGAAGACTCGTTCGACTGTACGGAAAAATTTCCTTATTTCTTAAATTTTCTAGAAGTGTATTGAGTGTAATATGTTGTTTGTTCACATATATCTCATGGACACTGTTGCGAATTTCCATTTTCAGATTCACATAAATCCTTCGTTTTGGGCATCGCCTTTTTGTAACAATTTCTTGGGGAACAGTCACACTAGCCACTGGTTTTGCGTTTTTCTTCACGACATTACAAACTTTTCGTTCACTAATTTTTAAAGCTTCGGCCACCCGTTCCTGAACTTGAGTCACCGGCATTAAAGGACCGAAATTATTTTTTACTTTGTAAAATATTCCAATAAATTGGAAATTAAATCATCAACATTCAGTGCTTTGCGAGGCATTTTTGAAGATGTATTTATTTCGACTCGTGTCTACTTACAACCTAATTAAATGGGTCATTTGGTAGACGATTATATATACTTCTGAGAAAATTAATCCGGTCCTGTTTCCTTAATTACCTTCTTATTTCAATTACTTAGTAATGATTATATTTCTCAATATCTCTATAAATTTTGGGGACTATCAGAATAATTTTGTGGATTCAGTTAGCTTCCAAACCAGTTAAGTAATTGATTATTATTATTTTTCTAGTACTGTTATAAAAATTATATTTAAAATAAAATTAAAAATTTTTCTTGATATTAGAACACTTACATGAATTTAAATTTAAATTTCAAGAAATTCAATAAGATAAAAATTCTTAATTGTTGTTTAGTGCTTCAGATTTAATTTGTTTGATATAATTATTAAAATTAAATTGGAATAAATTCACTATTACTTTCTATACAAGTTTTTAACCGAGATGGAGTAAACATTGTTCCTGTTCGTTCATATTCTGTGCGTCGGCCGGTCATGTCGCAGTAGGGATTTGCGAATTTACATTTTATGACTTAGACATATCGAAATGGAACGAACTGTACTATTTAAACAACAGCGATAAACCGAATAAACGACATAAAGAAAACCGACTGATTAAAATGCAAGGGAAGAGTAACGCGTAATATTGGGTCATAAAAAGCTGCCGAAATGTTTATGACGGACACGTTGCTTCTGAAAATAAACTTTATTTACAATGCAATTTAAATTAAAATCAAAGAAAAATACTAGGAATTGTTAACACGTAGAATTGAATTGTTTTTATGTTGCAGTGATTTATTTATTTACCTGTCAAACCATGTGTTCAAACTGGGGCCGTTGTTATCCTTATTTTATACAATTTGTACGGGACAATTTATTTCAGATGATTTGCAAAGGGGATGATGATTTGTCGAGTAAATATTTTGGACTTTGTAGTTCAGCTGATCACGTCAATTCCGTTTAAAGGTTAAGTTCACACCCGACCTCGCGCCGTAACAATCGTAAAACTAAAAAAAAATTATGACTGTATTTATTTCGTTCATCTGCTGCTCTTACTTAACCAGAGACGTATTGTTATTTTGGGGATAATTTTAGATTAATTATTTTTCAACACAGAATTTTTTTTAACATTTTCCCGTACTCTCGAATGTCACTTCTTTTCATGTTTTTTTTTTTTTCACTTGGTATAAAGAGTAAAAGACAAATCTATCCCTTTCAAAACTGCAGCATCTGGTGAGTGTTTTTATAAAAAAATTCCCCAAATTTATCTAGAGTAACATCTTTAAATTTATTTTCCCTTTCCTTATTTCTATAGAAGTTTTAAAAGACATGACGCCAGGTTTTATTTTGAATAACCCTCCAGTTATATCATATAATTATTATGTAAGAAATCGGCAATTTGTAAATCACGACTGTAACTGCATTCGGAGAATATCAGCTGCATATTGTATCACCAAACAGTCTCAGAGGTGACTTGTCAAAAAAGCCAGCATTATGCAAGCATAATCAAATATGATTAAGAGCGGACGATCTAGGAAAACCACGAGTGTTCCACATGCAAAGTTATTTTGTAATCGGAATTTCCGGTATAACCAGCTAAAAGACGACTGGGTTTCATGCAGAGATATCACATATCAAAAGTCGTGTGTTCGTGAACATCACTCAGAGTCCGAAGGCGTAATTAGTATTCACCGAATGTCACAGTGTATGGTCAAACTCCGAAAATCTGTCCGTCTCTCTGTATCCAGTACTATGGCTTGGGTGAGAAAACATTAATTTATTTGCCAATTAGCCATGTTATTATAAACTAACAACTGGTTTATTTGATTTACAAAATGCTGTTTCATCTTGTTATAAGGTTATTTTGAATTTGTCTTGCATTGTGTCGTACCATATCGTTCTGAAATAATTTTAAATTATAAAGGGTCTTTCAAGAGACGCGCCTAGATGTGTTTTTTTTAATAAAACATGTAAATACTACTACATTCTTTATTTTTATTAAAAATATGACTCTGAACAAATATATGTAAAAAATGACATTACTTAAATGTCCACCACGAGCACGTCTACAAGCTTCCATACGAACACCAAAATTTTCTATGACCCTTTCACATAGTAGCGCATTGAGTGCATTAATTTCGGTCCGAATGTTGTTTTTCAGCTGTGCAATTATTGTTGGCTTATCCATATAGGTTTGCTTTTCACAAATCCCAAAGAAAGTAATCTAATGGAGTTAAATCGCATGACCTAGGTGGCCAATTATGTGAAATTAATCCACCTGGAAACGTGTTTCGCAATAGCGCAATGTTTTCACGTGTTGTGCGTTACTTTGTGAAAGGGTCATAGAAAATTTTGATGCTCGCTTGTAGACGTGCTCGTGGTGAACATTTAAGTGATGTCATTTTTCACACGTAATTGTTAAGAGCCATATTTTTAATAAAAATGAAGAAACCCGAAAAATGTTTTACGTTCTATTAAAAAAAAAACATCTACGCGCGTCTTTTGAAAGACCCTTTATTTAAATTTTACATTTATCTAAATTATGCTTTTTAATATGTAATTTAAAATTGTCTTCAATGTTACATGACTGAGTTATTGTTTACTGTTTAGAATTTCGCTTTATGCCAAATTCCAGATATGTCATTAAAATAAACAATTATTAATAACAGTAAAACTAAAAGAAACAGGTATAGGGCATTGTAATACTATTCCATGCAGAATTTGATTTTGCATCTGATGATGTAAAAACATACAGGGGTTCCATTTAAGAAAATTGAGTTTTGGGCAGTTAAACATAATGACGTTGGACACCATATTGTAACCAGCCTGTGATTTTTTTTTGGATAACTACGATATAATTTCAAAGCCTGAAGATTGTACTTTCAAACAATATGCAACTTGATTCTTGAAATTTGAGTGTCATAGGTACAATTTTTTTAAAGGGAAGGTTACCCAAACTTTTTTTTAAAAGATATTTAAGGATATCTCAAAATCTGTTACATTTAGGCATAGAGAAGTCTTAACATTTTTTTATTTGGAATAATGTGCAGAATCAGAATTTGTAATAAAAAATAAAACATTCCATTTAAAATAAGAAAGTTAATGGCGATTTTCGGTATAACTAAAATATTTTACGCGGAAAGATTACTATGCCTTAGGGCAGCGTACCAACTTTCAGAATTTTTGTATATTTCTTTCCCTATAATATTTTAATAGGCCACTCTATTTGGGAGACCTGTATATTTTGTCTTTATTTTTAACTAAATACATTTACAAGGAAGAACGTATAAAAAGATAAGAAGAGGCGTAATTTCGTCAAATCCGAAAAATATACTTAGCGGCCAAGGGCTTAATCTCATTCCATATAAAGGGGAAATTGAGAGCAATATATGTATTATATCTAATTAAAGCTCAAACCAAATACGCACAAACAAGAAATTGCTACCTGAGTCCTTTATGGTTTGATTAAAATTTTGGTAAAAGAGTGAGGAGAAGACTTGGAAATTGTTGACTATTTCTATGTAATTATTTTTGTAACGTTTGAATTAAGAAATAGTCACTCTCGTCGTGACATCTAGAGGAGCATAGTGTCTCGACGAGGCCTTGTAAAATTGTAAAATTTGAAAGTAAAAGATAATCCCATTTCTTTTGTTATTTTTAACCACCCGTCCGTCCCTCACAATTAATTTAGTTTGTGCTTGGATTTAGTTTCGGATGAAATCTGTTTCCGAAAGGTAATAAATTACAGGCGTAAAATGCGAAAACAACTGCAATAAACAAGAAATAAATCACCTTGTATTCATAAACAAGTTCCCAAAGACCGAGTTTCAGGAAGCGTTTAGCATTATGCCTCAGAAGCGCCGAATAAAAAAATTAAAAGCTTTTTAATGTTGTTCCGAACTTGCCGATATAAAGGAAGCGGTAAATTAACTTCCCGAAAACGAGACACAAAAAAAACTACGCGCAAAAATCACGGAACTTTTCCGTCTATTTTTAGGTGCGAAAATGACACCTAACCGAAAATCAATTTCTCGGCCGTAATTTATATCAGGTCTGCGATGGAATGGAGGAGCGTAGACGGAAAATATTTCTGAGAGAGCTTCGCTATCGTATAAATTTCAAATGAAAGTCGTTCCGTGATGGTAATTTCAATATCATTCCAGTCGAACGCTGCGCCGCACTTATTATTCGATAATTTACGGAGCGCTTTGAAAGGAAATTACAAGGACTCATTTCCGTGAAGTCCTGTTTCGCTACGCTTTAACCTAAATTGGCTTCGTGTCGTTGAAAAGTTACATTGGAACATTGCTTTTAATTAGTACAAGTTCATTACATGGTGATACAATTCGATTTTGCTTTAATCTACTTTTGAATTCAAAAGCTGGAATATTCTCAAAAACCTTAAAAGGGAAGAACCAAAAAGTTTGAAACATTGTCAATGACGATAAAAGAGGAAAACAAACTAGATGTAGGAGAGCAGAAAATTTTGAGGAAGACTTATGGGGGAATTAAAGTCGAAGGAAAACAAATACAGAAAAGCTGTACAAAACAAACAGGTATTGTTCAAGTGGTGAGAAAGCAAATATCCAGAAGGTTGGCACATACAGCAAAATGTTCAACGAAAAAAAATAATGGAAGAAGGAGGGATTAGAAGAAGAGGGCAACCCAGAAGAAAATGGTTAGAAGGAAGTGAAGAAAGATCTGAGAGGCAGGAGTCATGGATTGGGAAGAAGAGGCAATAGGCAGAAAAAGGGGGCAAAGAAGAATGAGAGAATCAGAAACCCAAGGTCACTAGGCCTGTAGCGCTGACATAACGTATGATTAAATAAATTTCAGGCCACAGGGGGCTATAGAAAAAAATATCAATGCCTTAATTTAGAACAGTTATCATTTGCATCGAAGCTAAGGAAGAGCATTTCGAACACTTGTGACAAATTTCTTCATATAATCACATCATTGTCTTAAGATCTACTTATTTCAAAAATATACAGGGTGTTATAAATTTTTGCGAAATTCCCAAGATAGATGACACCCTGTATAATGTAGTGCAAAGTTTTAGACAAAACTATTCATACATATTGAATTAGGAAGTTAAATTGAAACAAAAAATTATTATCGTCAAATGTTGAAAGTTCAAGTTAACTCTTGTAATGAATTTATTAATCCAGCCACTGACTGCAGTTTTCGCTACGATAAACTCTATAGCGTCTCGTGCAGCAGATTCCAATTTAATATTTTAGTGCCGACATTGCTTTGTGTTAAATATTTAATCTGCAATTAGGAGAACAATTTGATTAAATTAGGAACACGATGCATTGAGCTTGTACAAGCTTTTTTCTGCCAAAATGAAAATCACAAAATTCACTCAAGTAATTACAATTTGTATATATTATTCATCCGTTTGTAATGCTACAATAGCATGTATGTATGTGTGATAGTTACATAATATGTATATTAAAAGCAAATCTGAATATATTTTAAAATTACTTGCAAAAATTGCACGGTTTTGAATTTAGAATAAGCTTGAACACACAGATGTAAATTCAGTTCATAAATCACAAATTTTCAGCTGCTGAAACTGATTTACACGTGCGTAAACAATACACACTTTAATGCCCCCACGTCAATATCACGAAAAGTGGAAAAACACATTTCCGAATAATTGAATAACGAGAGAAAGAGTCGTTCCCTGGTTCGCTATCACCAGCGCTTTTAGATACAAGTATTTCGGTGAAAGCACTTAAATGTAAACGAGTGCTTTAATTACGATTTTATTAAAACTTCAAAGAAGTGCGTGACATTTCAGTTGTATCTTGGCAAAGAAGAATTAATGTAATTTGTTTTATAGCTTTTGCAATTATTTTTCGTGCATTTTAAATTATACCAACGTTAGAACAAGATAAATGTAGTCTGTTAATTGCATACCGTTAGGTCCAAAAATTAAGGAACAAATTGAAAACACAATTTTCTGTTTTTGCTAGGTTTATTTTAAAAATGTTTTGTTATACAGAATGTTAATTAACCCGACAAAATGAAACCACGGTAGTTAATCAAAAATGAGTCCAAAAACGACGATGCACCTTTAGTTAAAAAATAGAGGAGCAAGTTCTATGGCACGCACGGCGGCCCGAGAGAAAAAAATGTCAATGTATTTCATACTTTTCTGAAGAATAATTATTACTAATTTGTTTGATAAAAGGTAATATTTAACATTTTGTTTTCTTGTTATGCCCTTTCACGCAAGCTCTGTTTTAAGCGAGTAATATAAAACAGATGTAAATTATACGTTCTCCTAAAGAGCAGTGAAATGCACCTGCTTGTCGTCTGCACCAAACAACCCTTCAAAAAGCAGACAAAGCATTCTCCATTTTACAAATGAATTAAATGAGCAAACATAATCTTTTCGCTGCACGTCCTCCCCTTTGCCGAAGACAGTTCTTTTATTTCACTCGAGTAAACTCAAACAAGAAGAGAGCGCTTAATTAAGCTTTTTCAAAAGGTTTACAACTTCGAAGGCAGAAAGAATATAAATACTAAAATACGGAATTAATTAATTAACCAGGCGAAATGAATCACATTAAACAGAAATCGTTGCTGGAGTAACAATGGTATCTAGTGAAGAAATATCCAATAATTAAACAATTTTTACTTTACTATACTGCATGATCAAAAAAGGTAACACTGTAAATCTGTTTTGCCAATCTTCATTGGCAATGATTTACCAATGAAAAACGAGTAGTTTCTCGGTAGGTATGTACACTGCCTTCCAAATGCATTAAAGCATTAATATAAAGCCGTAGTCTGCTGGCAAACTTTGGGAAAGGGTATACAATGTAGTGTACATCGTTAGAAATGAAAAACTGTAACATATATCTTGTTTAACTGAAAGGAGTAATGAATCAACACGTACCAGGAGTAATTTCCTCCCCGAGATGGTGTAATCGATATCTACGGTAACAAGCAGTTGCGAAAGTTTCGCCTTTATAGCTAAGTAGATACAAACTTAAACTGAATACAAACGAGAACATTACGCCGCCGTAAACTTTATGCATTGCAACGACTACGACCCGCCTAATTGTTTTCCAAGAAAATATTACCTAAAAAAAAAAACAAATTGTTTTCGGGTTAAAGTGAATGTTAATGAATGAAAACGAAATCCAATAGAATAATTAGCACAGCATAAATTTAAGAAGAAATCAAATATATAAGTATAATGCAAACAAACAATAAATTTTCCATGGTCAGTAAATCTCTCCTTTGTTCCCTGTTCCAACAATAAGGCTAAAACTTTTCCAGTCGAAGAAAGTTGGCAAATTTACTTCTATGATAAGCAAACAAATGGGGCAGGCAAAACTTTAACGAACAACTAAATTAATTTAATTATTTTATTCAAAAGCGAAAGTATTGCAATTAAATAACTTTCGCAGTTATTAGTCTCATAAATAAAAAATTAATTTTGAAAAAAAAATGAAGTTGTTCCGCTTAAGTAAATAGAGTAGAACAACAACAGGTTGAAGAATTTTGAAGAAAACAAGGAAAGTGCATAACATTAATTTGTAATCATCTATACTCGTAAATAAAGAAATACTTGCTGCAAACTGGTCAATCGATTTCACTTTTATTATTTACAGTTCTAATAAATCCCTTTTGAAGATTTTAAAATTTACCTAACGACTTCCACAAGCGTTTTAAAATTTGCCCGTTGCTGTTCATAAAATATTTTTTAAGACAGGCGTGAAAGGGATTGAAAAACGTGATACTCTCCTCGCCGAGATAAAAAAAAATCTCATAAAAAAGATATCAAATTCGCCACTCGTGCCAGGACTACATCCTCCCAAATCTGTTGATTTTGAACTAACGTGACTTGGAAATACTTTCCGAAGGTGGGAAATTTTTTTACACTTTCAAATTTATCTCTCAAGTCGTTAAATCTTTCATGTCTGAGCTTTCGGAACAAGAAAATGTAATAGGTACATCCTAAAATCCACATGAATTCATAAAAAAGAAATATGTCCCAAACGATAGGTGTAAACAATTTTTAACTACAACAGTAATCAATATAAACAAATCCTAAGCAGTATTATTTAACATTACACATTTAACTCATGTTGAAAATAACGTGATACGGATACTTTTTCTATATGAATTTTGTTTCCAGCTTTTATTCTACATTCAAATGAAGGCTTTGTATTGCGCAGAATGTGTGTTGAGGGTTTGTTAACTTTTTGCGGTGTTGATAAAGCATTCGCACTGGGTTTTATATGAATGTATAATTTTCAGTCAACCGAAGTGAGCTTTGCATTACAAGATTTTACGGGTGAATACAGAGATGGATTTCTCATTTTAGCAGAAGGAACTTTTGTGAAATCATTTCGAATCCCTCTTTTGTTGATCCTTACGAATAAACGATAAAATGCAAGTACAAGTATCATACACACACATACATATTTATTTATTATTTATCTATTTAAATCTCAATAATACACAATATTATAATTATACAGTAAGGGGGTCATTCTAATCAGATTTGCAACCTAGCAACGGTGGTACCTCCATAGCAACTGGTAAGAAGCTACAGTCTCGGTAATGTTCGGTTGTAACGAGATACAACGTTGTACAGTCTCGATAATGCTCGGAAGTAGGATCATACCAAGTTGTAACTTGCAACCTCGATCAGAATGATCTCCTAAAATAACAAAAAAAAAGATATATACAAGTCACTATAGAAATGATGAAGACATAACCATCTTCAGAGGGATTTATACGGATTTGTAAAATTCACAATCAAAAAATGGGTCACTTGCTTGGTTACTAATATCAATAATTATGTGTACCTTATAATACCCAATAATTATGTGTACTTACCTACAAAAAAATATTTTATTGTGACACTTCACATAATCACGGTCATTATGTATGTACATACAGTGTGTTCAATTTGAACTGTTCACTATTGCTAACTTTTTTTATTTTTAAAGATAGAAATTCGGTTAAATTAGCAAAGATTCTCTAATTTTCATGCCGGTTCTGAATTTTTGTCAAAAAGAAAACATTTGCACTGCTAGTTGCCAAAATATTTGTGCAACCGTATTTCTTTTAATGGCAATGTACTAATGTAGTAATTTTCGTAATTCATTCGGTAGACATTTTCTTTCTCTTTATGGGGATACCAAAATTTCCTAAATCTGCTTACAAAATAACGAAATAATTCAAGAAAATCATTTTCCAATAAGTAACCCATGTTCACGTAAAAAATCAAGTTGCCTGAACAATTGACTAATAATATCTTGCACGTAAGCAACAAATAAATGAAAGAAAACATCATTGTTATTAATTTCCTTTAAATTTATATTAATTAGAATTAACAATTTTTCGCATTTTATACCAAAATTCCTAATACATACTATTTATTTGGTGGAATGCGATTTAGAATGTTTCAATGAAAATAGCACGTACAGCATAACTGCCGTGTTAAGCCAAAAAGTCATATCTGCAATTTTTTTAAATTTTGAATTACAGTTTTCATAACATCAATATCCAATTTTCTGTTAAGAAAATAAGTCGCATAATATGTCACTTTACAGCGGCTTAATATACAGCTGTTAGATACGGGACAGCTCAAATACCCATGGCAAATAACTTTATTAAATGCTAAATTTCTCAAAACTGTGTAATTGCTAGATATGACCCTTTGGCTTAATACGGCAGATAAGCTATGAGATGGAATACTGTTCATTCTAATTAATATAAATTCAAAGGAAAATGCTACCGGTGATGCTTTCTTTCATTTATTTGTTGTTTACATGCACATTTGATACCTCTGTGAAGTTGGCACTTCATTTTTGAAAAACGTATTTTTTATTGGAGTTCTGGTAGCATCCCGAAGAGTTATGGAGTTCTATGTGAAAATTAAAAATAATTATTAATTAAATATAAAAAATGACTTTGGAAATTTTAGGGGTGCTAATAAGTTCACAAAACAAGATTTGAAAATTGGCTATAACTTTTTAACCGTTGGAAATAATTAACTTCAACTTTAAGACTTTCTTTAGAACTCTTGAGGTGCTATTCAGAACTCCCAACAGAATCCCGAAATTTTGAAAAAAGTAACTCCACCCATATTCAAGCGAAAGATCAAAACACGAAAAACATTTTACTTTCGGGTTTAGAGCCTCAGAAATTAATAATTTTTAGCTGTACTGCTTACAATTTCCTTGAGGACCTCAAATTTTCTCAACTTAAAAAAAAAAATTAATGAAGCAACAAAAAAATTCGAGTTTTTCTCTTGGTATCAAGACTAACGAGGTGCTATCCAAAACTCTATACGTAACGAGAACATATTCAAAAAAATTTCCATCCTCCACATTGTCAAAATTTCCGGGACACGAAAAATCGACAAAACTTTTATTTTAGGATAAAGGAGGTGCTATCTAGAACTCTTTCGATTTTTCGTGTCTCGATTTGAAACTTTGTCAAAGTGTAAAATGGAATTTTTTTGGGGAATTTTGACAATCTGCTTGGAGTTCTGGATACCATTTCACGAGTTCTCTCAATTATCCTTCACGACCGAAGCGCTAAAATCAAACGTAAAAAAGTTCCAGTGATTTTTGGTATCTCGATTTGAAATTTTATCAAACAGCAAAATGGAAATTTTTTGAAGAATTTTCACGTTCTGATTGGAGTTCTGGATAGCACCTCAAGAGTTCTCACGACTTTCCTTCACGACCGAAGCGTTAAAATCAAAGATAAAAAAAGTTCTAGCGATTTTTCCTATCTCGATTTGAAATTTTGTCAAAGTGCAAAATGGAAATTTTTTTGGAGAATTTTCACGTCCTGATTGGAGTTTTGGATAGCACCTCGAGAGTTCACACGGCTATCTTTGACGACCGAAGCGCTAAAATCAAAAGTAAAGAAGTTCCAATGATTTTTCGTATCTCGATTTGAAATTTTGTCAAAGTGCACAATGGAAAATTTTTGTTTTATATTTCTTGAAAATTTGAGGTTCTTTTGGTAATTTTAAGTAGTGTGGTACTTGATCTAACAACTATTCTTAATTTCCGAGGCTCTAGACCCTTGGTCATTTGTTTGAATGTGGGGGAGTTAGTTTTTTCAAAATTTCGGGGTCCTGTTGAAAGTTCTGAATAGCACCTCGAGAGTTCTGATTAGCACCTCAAGAGTTCTAAAAAAGTCTTAACAGTAAAATTAATTATTTCCAACGGTTAAAATGTTATAGTCAATTTTAAAATCCTGTTTTGTGAACTTAGCACCCCAAATTTTCAGTCATTTTTTACATTTAATTCGCCAGAACTATTTTTAATTTTCATATAGAACTCCAGAACTCTTCGGGATGCTATCAGAATTCCAGTATAAATTTTTTTTTCCAAAATGAGGGGCCAACTTCACACACGTCATTTGATAGATATCTGGATATCATTTGTCAGTTATCTAAGCAACTTAATTTTATACATAAACATGATTTAAGGTTTACAAAAATTACCACATTGGTAGTAGGTACTTAGAAAAAAGTACGGTCGTACAAATATTTTGACAGCAAGCAGTGCAATTGTATTTTTTTATTAGAAATTCATAATCAGCATAAAAATTAGAGAATCTTTGCTCATTTAACCGAATTTCTATCTTCAAAAATAAAAAAGTTAGCAATGGTGAATGTTTCAAATTGAACACACTATATTTTTTAAGAACTTCCGGATTCAATACGCAACGTAAAATCAGATATTAAAAGAGGAAATAAAAACGAAAAATATTAAGCGCTAGATCGCGTACAATATTTCATGAAATGCGTTCTCCGAAACGAAGGAAAGAAAATTGAGAGGAAATAGATCTTTCAAGATACAGTTCAATTTGCGATGCCTTAATGGAACTAGAGATAGTCAGACAAATGGTCCGAAATAATAATCTTTCATCTGAAAACAAAATGTAGAAAAAAAACTGTAATTTAATCAGTGTCAGAATATTGAATGTATGTAGCCAGGGTTGGTCCGTAAATTACGTGATACATAGTTTACATAAATTACGTGTAATTTATACGTACATATTTTACGTAGAAAACTATTTTTTACACAACTCTTTTACACCGTGTAATATGAAATTATCTTAAGAAACAACATTGTCAGCTCAACCAAAAGGTAAAAACTATGAGTTTGCAAGTGTATAAATACAGGAATTCACAATTATTCACTTAAATTTGTATTTGAATAATAAACGTCCAACATAAAAAATATTGCCGAAATGTTATAAACCATGAACTTTCCCTCTAATTACTCATTTTACAAAAGAATGTTTCAAATAAAAGTTTCACTCTATCATGTGGAGCATATTTTAAAAACAGTTTGTTGTATATAGTGTTCCGTTTAATTTGGCTGTTATGTTACTACGTTATTTTAAAATGGCACACCCTATATATTTACATTTTTGGATTCCGGAGTGAATTCTAACGTGATTTTATGTATCACACAGGTCCTAAGGTAAACCGTATTCACATTATTCAACTTCTTTAAAAAATTATTTCTGTTGCAGTACTCCAAACAAATGCAATATCTTCCGAACAAAGACGTTAGAAACTTGTAGATTTTTTTACAAAGGTTTCGTCTTGAAACGCTTTTTCACTTACACCGTAAAGAAAAATTCCAAGTGACAAGTTTTCATCAACAATTTAATAAATTTAAGAATATTCAAACAAGTCACAATACTTCCCGCTCACATTTAAAACAAGTTTTGAATTTATTACATTTTTTATATTTATGACATAAATTACGCATTATTTACGCGTAATTAATTACCGTGACGTAGAAAACTATTTTTTATGCGTAACTTTCCAACCCTGTATGCAGCATATATTTTTGTCGTTCTATGAACTTTTTATTTTATTAATATTATTTTAAAGGAAATTTGCAGTTGCTTTATATTTCATAATTATACTTACATACAGGCTGATTTTTGAATAGACCAACAAAAAAAATACTGACAAAAGAAGAGGCTTCCCACAACAGGAGAAAAATGTTATACAAACAATTTATATGTAATTAATTAAAATTTTACCTGAAATGCATATTACTCCCATACATAAAATGAGAACGAAAAGTTTACAGCTTTCAAAGCGTGCAATAAACGTTTATGGTATTACGCACAGAATCAGAGACGTTCAGTCGTAAAACTTGACCGTGAACTGTTGCGCAGTTGCACAGCTGATGATGAATGCATCGTACGAATGTATTAAGTGCCATGAGATTGATTCAAATCAATTACGTTTTCAAAGATGTACAAAAGTGAAATACTTACATCGAAGTGAACAATAAATAATTTACGACTGGTAATTCCGACGCTTCAAAAAATAACACACCGAACGTGCAGACAATTAAACAAAAAAAACCAGTTAATTTTCTTTGGTTTAATTCGTTCGTGTTAGTGTCACCTTTGCTGTCAAAGTGACAGACAAAATGCCATGGTTAACGAAAAGTGACAAAGTTATAAATCTTTCTGAATTAGAAGAGGAAGGTTGACCAATAAGGACTGTAGCCAAACACCATATAATTTGGCTAAAAGCAATATTTGAAGGAAATATAATTGTTTTTTTTTTAAATGCCACGAAAGAGGCAGATTGTCAAGTTTAAAGGAAAATACAAAGATGAGGAGGAGTCATATGATGAAAACTGTAAAATTTCGTACTCTTGATTTTTTTGACGCACTCGATTTTTTTTAAATTTTTAATAATTCGCCAAGTTCACGTCCGACGCCATGTTGTAACAATCATAAAACTATAAAACACTTTTATGAATGGTAACAATCATAAAACTATAAAACACTTTTATGACTGTATTTATTTCTTTAATCTGCTGCTCTCTTTCATTAATTACTTCTGAATAACTAAAATACATAAAAAAAATTCCCATGTGCTGTGACATCTATTATTTCACCATTTTGTCGGTCTATTTAAGAATCACTCTGTACATAGCTGTAAAAGCAATAAGAATCATTTCAAAAGAGGCGTATTAGTTATTACAAGCGAAACTGATGGCGGATTTCACAAACGCTACTTAAGTTTAATCATCCGTTAAAAGTAAACGTTGCCATGGTTACATATGTTGAAGGTATAGGGATGATTATTCTTAATCGATGATTAAAGTTAAGTGACGTTTGTGAAATCCAGCGTGAATATTGTTCTTAATCAATACTTAAAATTGAATATTGGCGCTTTTAATTGTTATAAACAATTAATTTCTACGCTTGCGTATCAGAGCCTACTCACATGTTACTAAAAGAAACAACAACATAACCTCATTTTGAAAGCATTATGATTGCGAAAACTAAAAAGCTATTCTATTTATTACCGTCTTTAAGCGCACGCAGTATACTAGCATATTGTCGTGACTACATAATAATTTGCCAAATCTAATTCTAAATGTCAAAAGTGCACGCCCATGCAACCGCTGGAAAAACGTGAAAGCTGTGCTCAAAAATAACACAAACCGAAAGTCACACACAAAACGGAAATTCTGCTATAAATTACCTGTTTAATAAGAGGTAGCAGGGTTTGCTCTATACTACGGGTCTTTATTTCTAAACAATCAAAATTTGATGTACCTACAGCTGCCATTTTCTACACACTACTGTTCATCCTTTTCCCACACGTGTTCATCCTCATATTGCTATCTCTTGCGAAAATCACAATATATCAAAAATAAATGCCTGATAAGTAATATCAGCTGTTTAACGTCAATTGTATAGTAAACGACATCTAAGGACGTTCAGATTAAATAAATTACAGAAATCTGTATATAATTAATTAAAAATACATTTATGTAGGTATTCATTTATAAAACAGTTATAAAGCTAAAATATATTGTGTATCAGGTAACTTTTTTCCAAACATCAATTTTCCTGCTTGCGGCATGTATATTCTCCTCATCACTTCTTTAACTTCATTAACACTGATAGGAGGTTGACCGCTGTACACAACACTATAATTAGGATTCGTACCACTAAATCTATGCTCACCATTGAACATTGCAGCTGTATAATAAGATCCGCTTAAATTCCTCAAAGGGTCGTTAGTGCGTCGATTATCAAATCTAACTAACAAAGCATAATCCGTCAATTGTGCTACAGTCTCATATGCATAATACGATAACACATCCAAAGCAGAAACGGTAAAATTCACCTCCTTCTTTGGATCAACCCATAACCTCAATTTTTCCAAGTTGCGAACCTGAGACATTTCTTTGCTGTTGAAGGAGACGCAACGTGCTTTAAAGAACTTCATGTACTCCTGCTCATCTAGGGCAACCGATATACGATCAGCTCTTAACTGCCTCTCATATTTGACTTCGTCAAATTCCGTCAAGTCAGTCAATTCACCGGTTTCATCCAAACGATCGATGAATTCCAGCAGTTCACTTTTCGGAAGAGTAGTTAGGTCTACCATTGCGGATGACTCGGGTCTCTTTTTAAGCTCCTTGTATTGTAGATACTTCACAAATCTGCGCATTTTGTACTTGTCTTTTCGCATCAGGAAGACCAGTTCTTCTCCTCGTAGGGTTTTGTTCTCTGTGCACTTTAGGGCTTCTTGGACGATCATTCGAAGCTGTGTCAAAACGATGGATTCGACTAACTGTATTGTTTCTGGATTGGGAGTGTGACTGTCACCAAACCCAAACATCATTTTCGAGATTTCATAACAATAAGTTATTTTTTGAGGATCCATTTATTAACCTCACAATTTTCAAAGTAAACACAATACAATATACATGAAATTAGCCGTATACAATTTTAGAGGGTACGCGACTAACTTCATGTCGGTCATTTCGCGTTCGGAATAAAATATCGCACAAAATTCCACAAGTTTCTTTCGTATCGAGTTGTGAACTTTTTGGACATAATAAAATTATAGAGTGTATGTTAAATGAATGGTCAATTTGCACAAAATCATCAATAATTGATCTAATTTTACCCCTTAGAGACTAGCGACATCTTTTTTATTTGATGCAAATTGACGAGACTTTTTTTAATAAATTACTTTCTGTACAAGGTAAACAAGGTAATATAATATGAATTTAAAGCAAAAATTATCTGCAGTATTACAGTAATATTGCTAGAGCGGCTCAAACTCTTATTATTCACTTTATGACATCTGCTCTATTTTTATGTTGGCGCCCTGGAAATTTGAAATTGGAGCGTGAATCTGACAGCTCGAAATAAATAAATCTACAGTTTTTAAAACCGTTTAAGGCACAATAAAATGGTGGTTTTAACTTCTTTCACTTATCCAGATTCGCCAATTCGATACGAGCAGAGAAATACCAGGGCCCTGCTTGATAAAGTGGATCTAGGACTGGGAACTTTATACATCAGTGAGAGGTTAGGAATTTGCAAATCTTTAAAAACATAAACTTTTATTGTTATTATTATTTCTTTCTCAGAGCAGTGAGCTGGAAGGAACAAGGAGATGACACAGAGAAAGGATTTGCTCTTTCATATCACCATATTAGTTTACATGCCACATCAACAGATCCCAACATCTATCCAAGAGAATGCATTTATGTCATGATCGATACCCATGTGACTATACCAGGTAAAGTATAAAACTTTCTGAGGGAAATTACTTCTGATCATGTCTTTACTTTTAGGCCAAAAAGTCGAGGAGAAGATGGAAGACAAATCAGATAGCGAAGATGAATCGGAGGCTGACTTGTCGGAATTAATTTTAGTGCCAGGAGATCCGAGTGCCCTAAATCCAATGTATGAGGCTTTAAAAGAGTGTCAGGTAAGAACTTTGTTTTACTTGAGAACAAATTAATTGCAAAAATATTGAAATTATTTTAGGCATTAAATCCTGATCCCGCGGATATGGACAGTGAAGAAGATGACGTTTATGAAGATGCAGATGAAGATTTGCAGGTCAGGGAATATGTACAGAATGATGTTGAAGATATTGGTGGTGGAGGAGACTCAGGTAAATTGTTCTTTTTTTTAACGTCACTCTTCTATTTATAATCTGGAAGATATTTTTGGGTACCAACAAATTTTCAATTTTCATCATAATTTTTTTACACAAGAGCAAGACATTTTAGGAAAATACATATGTGTTTTTATGTAAGGGATGATGACCTCAACCAATCAATAAAGAGAAAGAAGTTATTGGAGATGCAGTCTATGTGACTGTATCCAAGTATCTTTTTTGTTATCTAAGAAATATTTTCAGCCATGGAAAGTTTGACTCAGCGCTTGGTTAATATAACATACGATTATAATAATGGGGAACAGAATGATGAGGAATTTGAAGATGCTGACTAATTTAAGAAAAAAAAAAACAAAACTGACTTTTTAGGATTATGTAACAGTTTCCTTTGTAACTTTTGTATTAATGTGTCATCACCATTTAGATATATCATAACATTTAGAGCTTTTAGCATGTTCTCTTTGTAAGAGTAAATAATAAATAAACGAATATTGCGTTGCTTTAATCAAGTTTATCACAACATAATGTCTCCTTCTTAAAACACACTAAATCTTATATTCGACAAACTTTTAGATTGTTCAAATAAAACTCGATTATTTCTGTTTTTTTTTAAATGTTTCTTAATTAATTTGTAATTACATGTGGATGCAAAGTATGATTTAACTTTTATTACAA
This sequence comes from Dorcus parallelipipedus, assembly GCA_958336345.1. Lineage (NCBI taxonomy): Eukaryota > Metazoa > Arthropoda > Insecta > Coleoptera > Lucanidae > Dorcus > Dorcus parallelipipedus. The sequence goes on along the minus strand of OY284480.1, from coordinate 23,250,659 downwards.
AGAATAACAATAGGATACAGTAACAACAATATTTATGTGCCGCATTTTTAATCCTGGAAATATATTTTTAATTAATTAATATAGTACACAAAAAGTCTTAACGAACACGTTTCGGTCCAAAAATCAAATCTGCATCGGGTGCACCTTTCGGGTGCTGATATTTTTTTCTCTCACGATTCAAGTTTTGTGTAACTGGCCTCTGCTGCTGCTGCATCATTTCTTGATAATCTTCCTCTTCGAATCTCTCGGTTATATTTAAAGTGAGTCGCTTCACTCTTTGCTTCTCTTCTCTTTGAGCTAGTTCTTGGTCTCGAAGGTTTTGAGCAAGTTCAGAATTTATATCGGCTTCAAATGTTTTGTATTGCTGCTTATTACCTTTTCGTACCATTAGTACAAAACCCATTGTATTAGATTCTTTCTCAGTGGTTTCCTAGAATTAATGTTAATGAAATAAATGCGATTAAACGGAGAGTAAAGACGTACTTGTAGTTGTTCATAAGTTTTTTTGTTTGATCTAAGTACCATAGGAACTGAAATATCAACATTGGATGGTTTAACAGATTCTCTGAGTCTTTCTTGAATATTTTCGGAAACCATTTTATCAAGAGCGTTGAGAAACTCATCATCTTCAGGACATTCTACTTTTCGAGGGCCACTTGGTATTGCTTCGGTTTCCGAAACGATTCCTTCTTCTTGTTCGTTATCACTCAATTCATCATCTACTTCAAGGGGAATCCAATTTATCATACGTGTGAAAGTTATTAAGTGGGACTTACCTTCATCATCAGAACCTTGATCAGCAGTTTCATCTTCAGTCGCATCATCAGTAATTGGTCCAGTGATGCCTTCAGAAACTTCGTCATCGCCTTGTTCTTCATTGTCAGTTTCTGCTATACTCTCCAGTATTCCTTCGTTCTTATTTTCGTCGTCACCAACCAAACGATCTACGACAAAAAATTGCAACACCATTGATGTGATATAATAATTATTATTACCTATTCCTAATTGCGTTCTTATGTTATTAATTTCTGTTTGGGTTTCTTCAAAACTCTGGCACAGTTTTAGCTTCGGTCTTAAACTGTTAACTGTGTCCTTAAATAAGTGTTCTACGGGGGGTGGAAACGCATCGCCCCAAGCAGTACGCTTAAACCAGTAATATGATTGCAAAAACATTAAATAATAATCCAAACGCCTTTTACTACTTCCACTGCTAAAATACATTCCTGCAATGAATTTTTTTTTTAGCACAAATAATAATGTTTATATTAAGTCTCACCACAGGTGTCTAGTAAGACACAAGCCAATCGTATTCTAAACAAATGATTTGGCGGATCGAGATGTGATGGATTGTTATGATCCATGGTTACACCAAATGTTATAAGAGAATATAAAACCTGGAATGAAGCGTAAAAAATCAAGAATTTGATTTCAGTTTGGAGCATACTTTAAAAATGTCTGCGCTTTCAACGATTCTGTAATTGTATAATTCGCCGAGGTATTTTACTTGGGCGACCCTTCTTTGATTGAATTTAGACAGGTTTACTTCCATACCTAACCGAATGTCTTCTAAAACACTGTCCACTACACGAGTTCCAACTTCTTCTTGATAACAGACTAAACCTGCCAATAGATTTGCTAGACATCTACACCAAAATATTGAAGTTACTAATTAGGATTTAGTTTTTGAATAATTTGTTTTACCTTATGTTAAAATATTTCATATTATGTGCCCCACTCACGCATTTAATAGCGTACGCAGCGACTTCCTCATTATTCCAATCTAATTTCCTCATCAGTCGTAGTATTTTATCAGTGTTATTCTTCTGCAGGTCTTGATAAAGTAACTTCCTGATGAACTGATGCATCACAGGACGTTCTTTCTTTGTAACTGCAACGACATCTGGAGGATTTACATAGTAATAAGCATTTTCAATTTGAGTGACGTATCGGGAATCCAAAGCCATGACAGATTTCTTCCTCATCATCTGCTCGAGGTATACCTTCGTTCTTTGATGGGAATCCATATTGCAGAATAAGAATCGACCGCAAACCTCCAGCAAGTTACAAGCCATTTCAATGTGGTGATGAGAGAAATCGTGCAATAGAACTTTCAAGCAATATAAGGCTTCTATTTTCGAATACAAGTTGAATTTAACAAGTTCTCCGATGTACCTGACGACTTTAATTTTCGATTCTATATTGATTTGATCCTTTTTACGGACGTGGTATTTAAAATCTTGCCGGAGCATTTGACACAATTCGTTGCTCACCTCGGGCAGAGCCGGATGTAGAATAGCCACAAACCTGGCATAAAACGGTAACAAATCCAGGCGAGTGCGATTCACTCCAAATAAAGTACGAACGAGTTTCTTACGATTGTGTTTGTTGTTTAAAGTAACGAGAAAATCGATTGCTGCATTATCAATCATTTCTCGGTTTATGCAGTTCTGTAAGTTGTTGAGAAATGCTTCTAGTACTATCTTGTTGCTTATTGTAGTGGACGCAGTGTCTTCAGTTTCTTCTTCTATCACTGGTTCTTCTGATTTACCTAACAAAAGAAACTGTTTCATTTCCTAGGCGAATATCAGAAAGAAACTTTAAAGTATTGTTTCACTACAGAAAAAACAACCTTTATAATTTAAGTGAAGTTGCAAACCGAGTCTCAATAATTTAAAAAGAAATTTGTTGTTACTCAACGAAAAAACAGGAGGAATCCAAAAATTAACTTTATATTTTGTTGCCGTGAGATTCATTTAATGCCTGCATAAAAAAGAATTAAGAAAAATTACAAACCATCATCTTCGAGTTCTTCAGCCGGTATTTCAGAGTCTAAAGTTTCTTCTGTGACTGTATCCGTTGGCGGAGGTGCTTGATTCTTTTGAATATATGACGTTGGTAAAAAAGCTTGCAATTCAGGCAACTCACAATAAAATCTCTGTGTTTCGACATCACACCAAATGTTCTCAGAATTACTTACACTTGAGCATTCTTCTGGATCTGCACCAGTTCCAGTAATTACCATGCTCTAAAAAAAAACATTATATACAAGCAGAAAAAGATTATTATAAAGTTTTCTTACTTCCTCATCGTTTACGACAATATTTGTCTTAAGTACAGGAATGTCTTCATCGAGTAATTCTGCGAAGCTTTGCGTCGAACTTAATAATTTATCGTATGAAACTTGCAGGGATTCTAATTTATCTTTACGCTCTTGACTCAATTCGCCTTTCGTCTGCAAAATTCGATAATTCTGCTTCTCGAAATCTTGCATCTCATTGTGATCTTTAATCAGGTGCTTCGCCAACGAATTGTAATAATCTTTTAGCAACGATCTTACGTTCTGCTGCTTCTCGGGTGCTAGAAAAGTGCTCCTGTTTATTTGTGCGTTATATTTCTCAGATAATTCTCTGATTTTCCTCGGTATCAAACCGGCGTAGTCATCGCCACAATGTCTACAGAAGCTCAGAATAATGGAAATGTTTAAATGTTCTTCTTTGTCCATGTTAATCAGAGTCGTTAAAACTCCACCCAATAATGTAAAAGCTGTTTTCTTATTGAATAATCCCGCACTAACGAGTTCCGCATAAAATCTCAAGTCAACTCTGAGTTTGCTGGGATTCGGTATTTTTTCACCGACTCTAAAGGACAACGACTTTTGCCAATTTTCAAATAAGTGCTGAGAAAAGTCTGCGTAAGTCTGATGAAGAATGCTGCACATTTTAACGGCCGCATAAACGTCCGTCATTTTAAGTTTAGTATCCACGATTGCTGCAGCAATCTCGGATATGTATTTAGACAAATTCAATCCGGACATCTCTTTTAAGTACGCGTCGATTTGATTACCACTGAAATTTTTAATCTTTTTAACGAAAGCGGTGTTCTTCTTTAAACTTGAATCGAGCTTAGAGAAGTAGGAATCGTTGGGTCTGGTATTTTGAGCGTTTTGATTGATGTTCCTCAGTTCGGATTTTGAGGTTAACCTTTCCTCCGCTTCTTGCATGTACGATTGTAAAATTGATTTTTCCTCTTCATTTTCGTTATTGGGACTACTATCTTGTTCATTTGCATTATTCTCAGCTGTTTTTTCTGAAACCGTCATGATGAAAACTTTAATTTATTTTTTATTTTGACAAGTTGTGAGTAAATATAACATAACCACGACATACATAATTGATCTAGTTAGTGTATTCATGCTTGCCAACCTTGAAAAAGTGTTTGCGCTTATTGAGCCTGCGTTTAGCACATGCGTTCATGTGGTGCGTTCGAAAATTATACGTCGGATGTATCTGGAGCGCATGATCTCATCTTTCTCACTCACGATTTTTAACCTATTTTGTATCTCTCTCATCCGTTTAAAAATCTTGTGTTAGCCAATATTTCAACGACAACAAGCGATCTTTTCACACCCTACTTAAATGTGGGATGTGAAAGATCACCAGTTGTCATGGAAATAATATAAACACAGGATTTTTTAAACGGATGAGCGAGATACAAAATAGGTTAAAATTCATACGCTCGAGATGCGTCCGACGTATAATAATTTTCGAACGCAACAATGGGCGATGTTGTCGATTTCGCGTGCGTTTCGTTTGCGCTCTCACATGCTTTGAACACTCATAAGCAGTTCTTAAACCATTCCTTTTGGCTTTTCATCTTGCTTTAATCCCATGTAATAAAACCAGATGAAAATATTCTAGTGCAGTCAATCGAAAACGCTAATAGTCTTCGCTCACAATCGCTTATTCCATCCAGCAGCAAAACCGTAAGCGCTTATGTATGAGGAGGTCAGCTGATCACAGTCAGGCACTTTAGAAAAAGTTGTAGCAGCTATGTTTGGATTCATTTCACTATTGAAGTTACGATGTAGTTATTTTACATTGTCTGACTAATCATCTGATTGGTCACGGTGCGGTGGTCGTAATATGAGATACGACTATTAAACTGAGTTGGCAGGGGCGGATAAGTTTTAATACAAGTAAGAGTGAGACCAAAAGTGCCAAAAGAGTAAAATAGAGTGAACGGAGTTGAATAAACGAACGCAGCTTGAGGTAACCACCAAGTAACCACGTTAGTCAGAATCTCGTTCAGAAAATAGTCCGACTGAGCTCGTTAAACTGTGATGGTTCGTCCACCAACTGCACATAATTGAAATCGGTTAAATAAAAATGGTGTGGTAAACAAGTTATTGAATCCGATATAACCTGTGGCTTTGTTTTGATCAGATACAGCGTCTCATTCCTCGATCATCGAACCGAATCCATTGCTTCATAATAGCTTTGTTCGTGGAGACGTTTCGAACTAGTTCGGAACCTGAAAATCCATGTATTCATGAAAGTTGTACACTTGAAAGCATTGTTAAAATCGATCATTATTTCGATGGACATTTGATTTTAATCGTTCCGAACTAGTCCGAAACGTATCCGCGAACATACCTAAAAACAACAATGCATAGTAAAACTTATCTTGCATATTTTTTACATATTGTAAGTTGTTTGTGTTGATTAACTAATTTTATGTTATAAAGTGCAAAATATCTATCGCAAAGAATGAAAATCTCTAAACCGTTCCTCAATATTTCCCATTAACTTCATTTTATAGGCACTAAAAACCAAAAGCCGTAAACTTTTTCGAAAATGAACCTTCTTGTTGAACGGCAAAAATTATGTAAACGGATTGCTCTGCAAGTTGACTTTAAGTATGGCTTTTTGTTTTTAGTGCGGGGCATGATTCACATGCCCGATGAGCTACGATGCTTCTACGTTCGTTAAATTGTGAAACCCCTATTCCGATTTGTAGTATTTTCTATTCCTAAATAAACTGTTGTTTAGTGGAGAAACTCAATTAAATTGAATAGAAAATGTCTAACATATGAATCGATTCATTTCCGTGCGAATCGATTCGTTTCTGCGGAATCGATTTGTTTCAATTATGAGGCGCTTTCTAATTGCACAGACGAGCTATTCGGCAGCTACTCCGGAGCTGCTCAAATGCATTCCAATTGCACTTTGAACAGCTCCGAGTAGCTCGTTTGTGCAATTGGAAAGCGCCTTTAATTGTAATGAACGATTCGATTAATCGATTTGAATCGATATTTTTTGAGAATCGATTCAATATTGTCCGAATCGCACATGTCTAATTCTGACCACAGATTCTAACCTTTCTCGAATTGCTGGCTTTCTCAGTTTTCTCTTGTTTAAACGCACCATGAAACGATGAAACACGTTTCTGGCTTTAGTCAACTGTTGAGCCCTATGGCTGGGTTCGTAAAGTCTCCTCGAGTAACGCTAGGAGTGAATAAAATGAAAAGCAAAATATACAAAATCGTTTATATGAGAGAGAGAGAATTTTACTCAGGAATATCCAAGAGAGTTTACGAACACACTCTATGGCTGGGTTCGTAATGGGTAACGTTAGGAGTGAATAAAATGAAAAGCAAAATATAGAAAATCATTTATACGAGAGAGAAAGAATATTACTCAGGAATACCTAAGAGAGTTTACGAAGACACTCTATATGTATTACCGAACGTAGCCTAATTACAGAAATTACCTTTCTTTAAAATTCCGGATATGCTTCAACAATTTATTGATTTTTCAATTTAGTTATATTTACTGATTATGTATTTGGTTTTGGTGTAGTTAATACCTATAAGGAAACATCTTATAAAATATACGCGAGGCATGGAAAATCATTCATTTCATGAGAAAAATAAAAAAAAGGAAAGCCGAGGTTTTGGTTGGTACGCCTGTTAAAGTTATGTTTCTTGAAGACTTTTACATGTGTTTAAAAGAGAATTTTATGTGTGTTTTCATCGTACGCGATGAATTACGCAGAATATGAGCGATGCCAGTTGTAGATTACATGTATTTACGAAGGCCTTTACCATGCTTGTAAGTATTTTTAGGTTAAATCAACTTTTACATATGTAGCCTGTTGATTGTATGCTTGTAATAATATACTCTCTGAAATGCATCTGGAAACGAAGAAGAATTGAGAATTTCTTCATTGATGATAAAAATATTCTCGTAACAGAAAGCAGGGTCAGCTTCATTTTATAGAATTTTAGTCTCGTTTCAGCAACCTTAACTAGTCAGTGCCTCTCTTTAAATTATTATTATTATATAGCTGATGTCTCAAACTGCCGACATGAGGTAACCGTTATAGTTTACGGACCGTGCCTGTATATGCCTAGGTATAGTCTTCATTGTATGGAATAATTGCAAATGTACAAAGCCCATGGCAGATGGGCCAAGATGTCAGCTTGCCCAATGGCAAGTGAGCCCTGTAAAGCTCTGATGAAGCGGGTCTCTTTTAACATTAGACAATATGTTATAGATGATGGCCTCGTAGTTGCGAATGAACTCCCGCCTTTGTTTCTTGACTATCAATACTTTTAGACCTTGCCCATCACTTTCCAAGGCAGGTGCACTTTGTATATTTTCATGAACTCTAAGGCAAGGCTTAGGTTAAAAAATATCAAATCAGAAATTCAAGTTTAAAAATTGAAATATTGTGAAATACGGTGCTATAAAAAATATGGTTTAATATTTTTTTTGTTCATTAAATATTTATGTTGTAACTTTTTAATTAAAAGCCCCTTTAAATGTTTTAGAGCGAAGTTGATGTCGACCTTGAAGATCTGGAAGCTAGACTTTACAGTCAAGTTTACCATTTGAGTTATGAAGAAAATCAACCATCTGATAATTCATTGCAAAGAATAGAAAACTTGAATATACCAGATAACCAAAATGGAGCAAGATACTACAAAATGGGCAATTTTGCTAACCAAAAGCAGCAAACCACACATAACACAAGCCCATTTGTTCCAACAACGATACGTAGCTTTAATGCAGATGCTCATTTGGTTTCCGGATCTGCTTTCAATAACAACGTAAGAGAAGTTCTGCCTTCAGTTCCTCAAGTTATTAACGTGATGAATCCATTTAACAATATAGTCGTGTTACCACAAGCAACTCCTCATTTTCTAAGAACAAACGCGTTACAACCGTACATAAACAAAAACCTAGAAAAATTCTTGAAGCGGCAAAACGTACGTCTGAAGAGATCCATGAGGCGTAAAATACAAAAGGAGCGCAGGCGAAATGGGAAATTAAATACTTCGCTAAAGGAACCTCTTTTTCAACATACAATCTTTGGAATGGAACCTCCTCGTAATGACCAAAATTTAAAAAATAATAAACCAGTTGAAGCAGTAGAATGTAACAACATTCCCACAGAAGTTATCGATGAATCTGATAGTGACGACAGTTGTTGCGTTGTGATAAAAGATGAAAATAGTTTTATAGTTTTAAGTTCGGATGAGTCCGTCGATGTTGATACACCTAGAAGTAAAAAGAAATCAAAAAATTTGGAAACCAGCTTAAATAATCTCGCCGAAAATAAAAATAGTGAAACGAGTAACAATAAAAAATTAAACGAGGTCGATGATGATGTTATATTTATTGAACCGAAACCTGTTGAAGTTATTGAGATTGACGTCGATCCCCCTCAAAGTGTCTTAAATTTAAATGCAAAATCCATAGCAGACGCTGACGCTTCGAAACAACAGCAGCAACAAGATACAGAAACATCATCGTCTAATTCCACTGGGAAAGCAAAAGCGAAACAGGGCATGAGTAGCAAGGAACGTCGAGAATTACTAAATACACCAGATTCAACGACTTCCAATGATTTTCTTGTTAATCCATTGGAAGCACCGCATACCAGATTTAACTTCGACTTACACGACTCTGACTTCTCCAATTCCCAGATCTTTTTAAAGCCGAAAACTCATGCGGATGCTTATGAAACGGAGAGTAGTTGTAGTACGAGCGATATAAGCAGCACACCTATTAAAACTGCGTTGTTTAATGAAGTCGAATTCGAGACACCTGTCAGACAACTCTTCGACGACACAAATTTGGAAGGCTTTGGGAATTACATAACACCAAACCGCAGCGGTATTCCTTCGATATTGACTACCGATTTCGAGCAGGTCAAGACAAAAGTTACAAAAACCAAACGTGGCTTGCACGTTGGTTCAGATTCAAGTTCCGAAAGTGAGTTTGATGGCAGTAAGGCGCTGTACCTCGATGCAAAGAAAACCAAGCAGACTCTGCCGAATTTGTGTCCGATTGAGTTAAATCATGTGCCGAAAGGCAAAGCGAGTAAAATAAAGAAGAAGAAGCTGTTTAATGATGATGGTCTTGCGAAACAGACTGGTAATAAAAGAAAATCTAATTTTGAAGTGAGCGACGAAGATAAGAAGAAAAGCAAAACTAAAAATGATCAGGAACAAAATCACTCTGTTGGTGTTAGTGACGGTGGAGTGGTTAGTGCAAGGAAACCCAATCAAAATGAGACGAAAAGAACTAAGAATAGGAAAGATTCTAATGACGGTAATCATACCAAAGAAATTGATGCTGAAAAAGATGCCACGGTAACTGACAATGTTGAAGAGGATGCGTTGGCAGATCAGGCTATTACTGTCAATTCTGATACCGACGATGTTGAAATTATTGAAAACAAACCGGAAAGCTCAGGCATCAAAGGGACAGTCATCGAAAGCACTCTGGAAAATTTGGTTTCGTCGAACTTTATAATACTGGATGAAACCGCTGATGAGGAAGATAGCAGCGATATATCCTCAGTTTGTTCAGTTGAAGAAAGTTGTTCAGATTTTGAAGAACCTGCGGATGACTTAACTTTAGCAAATTGTCAATCTGGCACACAACATCCGGCGCAGAGCGATGCACCTAAGAAACGCACAACATTTGCTGATTATTGGAATGCTGATTCGGAGGAATTCCACAATCGCAGTTGGGGCTTAGAGAATTTTAGTGTGGAGGAAACTCAGAAATCCATGTCAGGTTAGAACTTCTTTTATAAATCCTTAATTAAGTGAATTCTCTGTCTGTGTTAATTTCGTTTAATATTTAAAATTAATGCTGAGTACATCAACATGTCATGTATCTGTAATACTTGCTATCTTTGCTGATTTTTATTCTTAAGAAGTGATCAAATGAAAAATGAATTAGAATTGGCGATGCAACTAAACATACATGTATGCATTTAGTTCATGGAACGTAACTTCAGTCACTTTGACGTTTCTACAAAGCAAGAAAACAGTTTTATTTAAAAAGAAATTAAAGCAGATGCGTAAGATGTTGCATCAAGACATGTTTGAATTGTATGAATAATTGTGTTACCCTCATTTATTTTTATATTGATCACTTGTTATTATTGCATTTCTGTATTGAATCAGATGTGTATAACATAAACTGATTTTGTTAGATGATCCCGACTTATGGAAGATAGTTGACCGCGATCGTGTTTTTGTTAGATTGAACGTTCCAAGGGGCCAACGGTGCCGCAGGTGCAGAGAAATAGGACACGTTGCGTTCAAATGCAAGAACAAACCGGTTATTCCAAGCTGCACTCTCTGTGGAACAAAAGGTCACTTTGAAGCTCGCTGTCCCAATGCAGCATGCACAACGGTACTTTACAATTAAACAATCAAACGTCTCTCTCTCAAATTCAATTGAATTTACTTTACAGTGCGGCACTCTGGGAAGTTACACTACGTACTGTAGTAATTGTGCTTATTGGAAAAGCATCCAGTGTAAGATTTGTAAAGTCTTCGGGCATTTCGATTGGGCCTGCCCGGATTTATGGAGGCGATATCATCTTACCGTAAGTAAAGTTATTTTATACTGTGCAGGAAAACGAGATTGTTTTATATGATGACGTATTGTAGACAAAACCAGGCCCGATTGTTACACCTGAGAATTCACGAGGCAAATTATTTCAAAATAAATGGTGTAGCAGCTGCGCCAAATTCGGTCATTACGAACAAAATTGTAGATATGCTAACCGAACACATTTCGTCACAGTTTCTGAAGTCAAAGAGTACTTCGACGTTTACAATTTTCCAAAGAGTCAACCGACTATTACGCTAAGTGAAAGTCTTCAAGAAAACAATCAAGAAAGCAGCAAAACAAACAATGAAACAAAAACGCAAGTATCGAATGAAATGCCACTAAGGGATGTTGTGGTAGATGAAACCGATGAGGGTAGCCAAAGCAAAGTGACATACCCCCCAGAACATATGATACCATCATATTTCCAACAGCAATTATCTTATTTAAAATTGGGGGAAACGAGTACTTCGGAAAGCGCAAACAAACGTGAGAATACATCAAACATATCGGCGTTGATTGCTGATGGTTCCTTGAGTTTAGAACAGGAAACGATAAGTAAATTAAATTCCGGGCAACTTCACTCGAAGAGAATCCTCCTGCTCATGCACAAATATGCGTACCTCCACAGCTCCAGAGGACAGGAATTTATAAGTCAAATCAGAGCAAGGAGTAACGTAAATGTAATCGTTAAAAGAAGTTCGCCCGACGCTGCTGAGGTTGGCGTCATAATTTTATACGGAAATGAAAAAGAAGTTGACGTCGTCAGCAATGAATTTAACACTTTCTTGCACAACGTCACAACGATTAACATTCGAATAATCCCCAAGGACTCTGATTTACTCTACGCTTTCTTATGCAAAGCGCTCAGGCAATTAAATTTTACTCAAGGCAATTCGAAAGCGTTGCTCGACTCAATCTTGATCAAGAAACAGAAGTTGTGTGCTTCAGGAAGCATCGACTGGAGAAACAAAGCGGCTATATTGACAATGTATCATAGATTAAATGTTTTGTTGTTCGGTAGGTGTAAACTGCAGGACGGAGAGAAGCACTTGACAAAGCTAGAGTCATGGCTGAAATCGACGAAAAACAAACAATTTATTGTCACTCTGACGGACAGGTTTGATATTTATGAGGCTTACATGTACATTTATAAATCACTGCGATCCGATGATGAATATGCAAGTCTTTGTAGAAATGCAAATTATCACATCGACATCGAAAAACCAGATCCGGTCGTTGGAATGAATAGGAAGCAACGTTTGCATTTCACTAAGAAGGTCAAAGATATTATTAAGAGTTGTAAGAAATACAATTTGGAAGATGAATTACGACAAATTACTAACATACAAGCTGCTGTTTTGAAATCAGACTACTCCAGGCCTGCCTATCAAGACTTTGTAAGGTACGTTAATTATTTCACGAAATATTTTTGTAATTTTAGAAATTCTAAAATATAAAATAGCTGTGAGCGTTTGATGTTGTTCAAGCGTTTTATTTATTCATTGAGTATTATTGGTGTTCCACTTCTGTTGTATGGATTTAGTTTTGGTTATCAAATTTTAATTTCTGTTATTTATAAGAAATATAATAGTTTTTCTTTTGACATTAATAAAAAAATTGGACATTGATTGAGGTGCTTTTATAATACCTTCCTGCCAGTCACCTTTTTATTTATGTGTGTTGTTGAGAAGGAAAGGAAAATTAAACAATATAAATACAATATAAACGTGGTTTATTTATAATATTAATTTGTCAGTTCCATGTATGACATGCCGTTTATAATCTCATCTCGTTATAATGCCATCATAGTGTAACAATTCCATTCATTTTGTGTAAAGTCACTGCAAGCGTCCTTTAATTACACTAAAATTAGCACATTTATGTAGTTAAAGTCGTTTACAAAATAGTCTAGCCTTACTTTTGATTTAATCATAAGGGGGGAGGGTCGAGAACATAAAATCCATTTACATATGGTTACATAATCAGTGGGACTATCATTAAATGATTATCATATATCACGACATTTATAAGCTGTTTATGTTATATAATAATAAAAATAATTTTTGCTAGTAAATAGACATTTACAGTGCATGTTATGGAATTCGATTTCAAAACCATTCTCGTTACAAACATAATTTAAAATAATTTCTTCTAGAAAATGGTTCCCAAATCAGTCGGTTGCATTCTTTACTCTCACAATTTTAGCATAAGTTTGACATTCTTGATAATATCAACCCTAAGCTCTTAATATAGAATTCTCGTTACAAGTTCTTTAAGATACACCTAAGAGATATTTACAATAATACTGCATATTAAGTAGAAATATTTTGAAAAGCGTCTACCCTAGGTTATTTACATTCAAAAATAGCAGTATGTACGTATTTATGGCAGGTTTACATTCAAGGGGGCGATAAGCTCACGTTACACTTTATTTCCTGATCAGAAAATAAAACGAGAATGCGAATCAGTTAATCCTCTGTACTATATCTTCTGTTTGCTTAATTCTATGCTTAATACATAAATGTTATCACCCTTACTTTGACCAGAAAATCATTCTTTGTAAAATGAGCTTAAGAAAATAGTTGCAGAAAATGTGCTTCTTGTATTTATATATGTATTTAATTCGATTTAAGCCTTTTAACAATTTTAATTAGATTATGCGTTTTATCCTAAATGTAGAGAAATAATTTCATTTTTAAATAAATTCCGAAACAAATTAGTAATTTTGATTTCTTCTCATTTTAATTAAAATAAAAATTTGCATAAAATATATAAATTTGTTTCTGTTTCTTGACAGTTTCAGTTATGAATATAATTATGAATTTTTCCTAAAATTTCTCTATATTTAGGTAATCCACACCACAGAAACAATTCTTTTAAAAACATATCAAAACTGAACGAAATGAAAAGAAAAAGGGGGAGTTTAGGCTATTTGGACCCTTTGACAGAAACTAACCGTAGAAATGTTAAAACACCGGGTCATGGATACTTACTTACATTTGTGGAATTTATCTCTCTGTTAAGCGTACGTTTCCCTTGGAATAAACTTAACGCTGTCCCGTTGCTCGGTCGGTGTTTTAACAAATATGCTATACACACAGTTTTATGACATTTAAAATATACATTATATGTTTTTGTTCGTTAAAGTCTAAGAACTTCAGCAAATAAGTTTTTTTTCTTCTGCGAAAACATTTAACAATTATTACATTGCTTTATTTACATGGTATTCTATGTTACTGTAACACAGACGCCATTCTTTTTTTATATCATAGAATGAAGATTGCGTTTATGCGAAGAAATTTGTTAAAATAAAAAAATATGAAATACACAAAGGAAAAATTATTAGGAAACAACACGAGGAGAAAGAAGTGTCCTTAACTTTTTCTTGCGTAACAGGCAGGTATTCGAACGTAGCTTTATATTATGTACTCCTATAATTTTATTCTTAACTACTGAAACGGCTGTATTTCATTTACTTTAATCCTACTTACGATATGTTTTATAATTATCTACTCATCCTATGTATGTATGTATATTAACTGAATCGTTTGGGATCTGCGATGGCAACATACTTTTTTGCAAAGGACCTTATTTAACAACCTATGAAAATTATTCTGCAAGTATAATTAGTTTTGCCAGAAAAAGAAATACGAAGACGTCTTCTTCATATAAACGCAATAACTGACATAAAAATAAACAACTAAACCTCGAGTAGAAAAATAATCTAAAACTAGAGCTTACTAATTACATTAGCGTACACTTAAACTTAATGCCTAATTTAATTAATTAGCATAAAACGAGACGATTCTGTGATGCATTTACAATAACTAATCAAATTTATACACGTTAGGGTAGCGTCTGACATTATTTTTATGTGGCCTACACAAAAGGCTAATGGAAATTATTTATTTAATCATTATTTACACTTCAGTCTTATTTTGGTAACTTTGAATAAAAAATATTAATTGTGCTCTCTTTCAGAATATACGTTGTGAATTCGATTTAAAACGAAGAAAAGTAGTACAAAAGAAATTGATTTTATTTCTTAATAAAATGTACGTGAAAAATTGGAAAACAATTTTAAAGAAGATATAATTTACTTTTCACGGCTTTTCGGGCTCCTTCTCTCTTTCTTCGACTTTAATAAAATGTATTTGAAAAAATTTGTGGATTTAAGAAAATAATATACAGGGTGTAATCGATTAAGTTTCACTTACTATAAGTTCTTCATCACGTGGTGGCCTAGCTCAAAAATAAAAAAACTGATCTGCCAAAGAGTGCATCGTGTTTTGTTTGAAAACCTCTGCTTGTTCGTGAGTCTGCGGTTTTTATAAACACATAGAGCTCCAGAGCTCCAGCAAAATTCACGGTCACTCGGTCAATGTCACCCATATGCAATTCGTTAACGGAAGAAGCTTCTAAATATACACTCGCATTGATTACTGAATTAATTAATTATAAACCAATTTTTACGGATTGTTAATGTAGTTTATAACTACTGCTCATAAAAGTGTAGCAATTTACATCAATAAAATAAAGTATTGTAAACTTCGACCATCTGTTTCATTAGATAATCGACAATAATTACCATGATATTCGTTACTTTGTAAACAAATAACTCACTATGTAATTTAATTTGTTGACTAACTGAAAAAAATCAATGTTATTATTGCATAGTTTGGTCACTGAGTAACCTGCATATTCAGAACAGAAAAGGCATTAAATACGATCAATGCATTTATTTATTTCTTTGAATGAATACTTTTAAAATGTGACCTCCGTTGAATTAATCATTATCTAACTTTTTACTTATTATTACGTATGATTATTGCTTAATTTAATTCCGTAAGTTAATTAATTAAGGAAATAAATTAATATTAATACGTAAGAATTATTTTGTGCATTTCTATTACTTGAATACTATTTAAAATTAGAATGTAAAAGTTTCATCATTATTTTTTTAAAGCTTACGTATCATTAACTGTTAAGCTCCGTATTCTCTCGTATGAAAGTCATGTCATAAATGACATGCCTCAACGTTTATTATATTATATCGTTTATTACATTGCGGTTAATAGTAGACTTCGTTCAGCTAAATTATATCCAGTGCTTCTCGAGCGTTTTTAGTAAAAAGTAAACGTGGATTTTTCCGGAGTTGCTATTGACCTTTGCTCCATATGTACGTCATAAATAACTTCATTTCTTTTCTTGTATATTAATAGTTGCTACAGTAAATATGTGAAACTTATTCGATTACACACTGTATATAAACGGAAAATGCATGAAATACTTAAAGCCAGCATAAATTCTTTGTTGATTGCTTTCAAAGATAAAATTTAATTACTTTTGAAACTGTACAACGAAACGTCGATTAGGAGACGTTTTAAAACTTGTTGGAACAACATTATTTATGAATTCTATTGCAATAACATTCCTTAATTTAAAAAATAATGAAGATTAATTCATACACAAACGAGCAAAATAAATGGAAATTGAAAAATCAAAAAGCAAATTTTATTTTATTAAAAAATTAATCTAAACTTAATCCAATGTTTAACCATCTACAGTCTGTGTATGTAATTGTTTATTTTATTATTAAAGCAGTGAATAATGAAAATTTTAATCATGATTACAAAAGCAACTTAAATAGCAAAAAATGAAAAAGAAATCTGATTTTGTGAAATGAAAAATTTGTGAATTTAAAGCAACTTGTTATTGAAAAATTAATTAAATTTCCTCGGCCAGGACCTAATAAAAGTAGTAGTGTAGTAGAATGGCTTCAATGAAAAGTATTCGGTGGAGCTATACACATGCATACAACACAAGCAACTCAAATATTCAAAGGCACACATGGATGCATGCATGCAAATAGAATATTACGCTCCATTGTTTGCCCCGAAATTTTTATTTTCTTTATCTGAAACAATACAGGAATTAATGATCCTACATGTTCGGCTTCGTGTTTTGCCTTTTTAAGAACATTAAACACAGAGCGAATCATAATCTAGGTATAATATAAAGTAATAATGCATCACCGAACCGTTTACACCGAAGGGAAAATTCTATGTACATCTGTTATGTAAAGCTGTAGTGTATTACGGGGAATGTTGAAATGAAAGATTTTCACATTTTCAGCAAATGTGCACATGAATGTTGCAGCACGCGCCAACAGTTCGTTTTCGAAGACTGTTGGCGAGGCTGCGCAAAGAAAAACAATAATATACATTGGTGTGATACCCATCCAGTGATTCCGCTTATATAAAAAAAAATACGTAAGAGGAGTTTAAAGCACCCGAGCACGCTTAATTAAGAGAGGATCTTAAGGATAATTATGTAGACCACTAGAGGGCATGAAAGACTTACGATATTACTGTCGCTTGGATATATCCGTACGTAATTCCGAATTTCGTGTTCTGCAACATAAAAGGGGTACATTAGCGTCATTTAAAGTCGTTTCGACCTGCTTTTTTCTACTTTCGTCAATTTAATTAATTATTTGAAAGGAAAGATGTTTGCCAAAAAAAAAACACACGTAAAAGCTTCAATATAATTAAAAGCAGTAACTTCGCCAGTGAAGTAAATAGACTTTGATCTTTATGTTTGCTTCATACATTCATTAATTAAATCAAAATGTGTGTGCGTATGTTGTATGGCTTTGAAATTATTGTTTCCAATTTAATTTAATTTGCAATAATGTTTCGTCTCAAGTCGATTGAAAGTATGAATCCGTTCTGCGACGTTATTGGACGAACTTGTCTCCGGAGAATCTAATAAGAATGCGATGATGGTGGTAGCGTTTCGAAACTCGGGGAAATTTTAATTAATTTTAAAGTTTGCGCCATCAAGACATATATTATACCTCAACGCTGTTATAATGAGCATATATAATACTCGGATAGTTTGAATGAGTTTTCTCTTTGCGGCTTTATCATCGGAAAACTCGGAACTATTTGTGCTTGCGATTGTCCGGTTTCCGCACAAAGCCAAATTGCACGATTTACTCGAACCGATTGCGATTGCGATGGTTAAGTGCTGTGTTGGTATTCCGCAAAATTTTAACGCTTTGATAATTACCGAAGTTTGCTTTACTCTAATTAATCAGATTTTTTTAAATTAATTTCTCTCAAACTGAAGCAAAAATATGTCGTTTAATTAACATGCATGTGAAGTAATTTCCTGTAAGAGTAAAATAAGATAATGGCGTAATAAATGAAGGGATGAATTACGACTCAAGAAAATGCTTCACAGAGGAACAAGTTTTCAACTTCTATAGTTCTACGGAGAGTCGTTAACTGCAAACTTAATAATAATTAGTCGTATAATACAGCTGGCTACACATACATTGCATCATTAATTTTATTAATTATTAATGCAAAATGTTACATCTACAAAAAATAAATAACACATTTTTTTTTTAAATACATGCTTCATTATTTAAGGGATACTCACCGTTATAAACGTGCTGTGGTGATTGGGGTCGTTCAGGGTAGTTCATATCTGCTCATTCAAAAAAGAGTGCGCATTGAAATTCCGAGTGCATTAGTGCGGGGAATATAATAATAATAGTAATAATGATATTCGTTTATTAAGCATACATACAAATTATTTCAATACAGGATAACGAAGAAAAACAAAAGTAAATTATAAAATAAAGTGCTTAAATGGTATAGAAGTGGTAGAAAAGCTAGCATCCTGATCTACCCCTAAACCAAAAGAAAACGCAATAAAGTGAATAATAAGTTAGTTTTGAATGGTTGACAATGTAACAAAAATTGAATAACATGTACGTAACAGACTACTATTTATTTATTGTTAATAATTTGTTTTATTTACAATTTTTTTTTCTATTGATTATAATTATAAATTTTAGTACTTAAATTATTTGTGATGGTTATAATTGAAGTAATCTGTTGCATCCATTTGTTGATTTACCAATAATGATTTTATATAAAGATAATAAAAGTAAATGGAAGCTGAAACATTACTGACCTGTGTCTGTAGTTTGAAACGAGAATGGTTCAGAGATAGGGCTCCATCCGTAACGGTTACGTGCCTGCACTTTGGCTTCATAATTCTGTCCCGGTTCGAGACCTCTAATAAGATAACTCATTGATTGAAGTCCTGGAGATTGATCTCCTTCTGCTGGTATTATTACATCCCTCCAATCGTTCCGAGCCCCGTACTGACGACCGTATCCTGCCCCTGATCCAATATATCCTACAGCGACGTACGTTTTATTTTCCTAAAGCATGATTAAATATTTTATTACGCTGCAGCGCATTAGCAATTCATGTGTGTCATGAAATGAAATGGAGTTCGACAGTACATAAAATACGGCTTAACGTTACACGTTCGAGGTCATTAGTTTTTCAAAGCGCCCAAATTGATAGGTCACTTCCGTTAAAAATTTAACAATAATTATTATTTGCCGATGTACTTTTAACAGAAACATTTTAAAATTGGCTGTCTATAATATATAGCACATTTAAGAGAAAAAAATTATTTAATGTCCGACTAGATGTTATAACAAAATAATGGATCAGCATTAAGTCACGTTAGCATTGAAATAATCATGTTCCTTTCGATTTTCATTTGCTTTTTTTTCCATTTCTTACTTCAATTTCCTCTCGATAGTCATTAGTTTTTTTTATTGCCTTCTTTATATCAAATTATTTTAGATTTTCGTTTGTTTTCTTTCGATTTTTATTTGTTTTTCTTATTGCCTTCTTTACATCTAATTCCTCTGGATTATTGTTTGTTTTCTTGCATTTTTTATAGGAATTTTCTTTCGATTTTCATTTGTGGTTGTTTCGTTGTGAAATGTTAGTTTTAGCAAGTGTTGACTTTGTGCCAATCAGCATCGAAGACCATTGGATTCGGACTTCGCAGATAGAAGTTCCAAATTGTAGTTGATCTTTTCAATTATTAAAGTGATATTTCCCGGAGTTCCACTGATGTAGATCTGAACATCATCTGCATACTGGTGAATATTACGATCGCACGTCAAATTTTTAGGAAGGTCGGCGACAAAGATTGAAATAGTGTGGGGCCTAATATACTTCCTTGGAGGATCCACTAACAATAGTTCTCCCTTTTGATATTGCTCCTTTTAAAGTTACGCTCTGCATACGGTTTTTAAGGTAGTCAGAGATCCAACCTATGAAATTTGTTTCCGGGCAGTAATTCAATTTCGTAATAAGTAGTTCATGGTTAATCAATCAAATGCTTTACTTATAGTCAATTAATACTAAAGTCGTTACTTTCTCCTCATTGCTTTAGCAAAATCACTGCAGATCTTAAGAAACGCAGTACTAGTGCTTCGTCCACTTCGAAATCTCCTTCCTTCAAATTCTATTAGATGTTAGTTTGTTTTCTTTCATTTTCATATCAATTTCATATCGATTTCAATTTGTTTTAACGTTTCTTTGCTAATAAGTAATAGTAATGCTTTAATTAGTAAAAGATCATATTACATGATATTAGCTTCGTCACTCCTACAATTAAAATATATCCTAGACTAAATCTAAATCTAAAAATTGGAATCTTCAAGATATTCCT
Source organism: Dorcus parallelipipedus (assembly GCA_958336345.1). Classification (NCBI taxonomy): domain Eukaryota; kingdom Metazoa; phylum Arthropoda; class Insecta; order Coleoptera; family Lucanidae; genus Dorcus; species Dorcus parallelipipedus. The sequence continues at coordinate 23,230,401 of OY284480.1, read as the reverse complement.
TGACGGAGTAGTATCCCTTTGAGAAGAGTAATTGCTTCTGTTTACAGTTGAAGGCCGATATCTCTACTGTGTTTCTGATACTGTCTGGAAGTTTGTTAAAAATTTTGCGGCAGACGTATATGTATAGGTGACTTCTCAAACCTGGCCGTTTTATGTGGAATAGTTCTAATCTTCGCGTTATTTCTTGTCGGATAACAATGATTGTCCAAATTTAGTTGAGAGCTACATATACACTGAGAATCTTATAAGACTGCACATAGTAATTATCAATGGAAGCTTTATTACAATGGCCGCGTTCACCAGACTCACTTGATTGCAATCAGCTTGCAAGCTGCTTATGATTATTTTTAAGCTTAATTAATGAAAGGTAACTATAGCGTTCACTAGAAAATCGCAAGCAGCTTGCAAGCTGATTGGAAGCTGATTCGTCTGGTGAACGCGGCCATTATTATTTCCAAATTTATTTCATTCGCCATGGTTACCGTGCGTTGTTAGTAATGACACTACTGATTTTGAATTGTTAGATTGCGTTAAATTGTTCTTTTGATAGTATAAAACCGCCGAAAAAGTAGGAATGTACACACATTATTCTCAAATGGAGCTTCGTTAAGAGAATGAATGAATGAAATTCATGAATGAATGCAATGAAATAAACCTTCCTGAATACTTTCTATGTGCAGTTTTTAAATGATTTAGCATTGGAAATTGAGTAGTAAGTAACCATAGCAACGTAATGTTAAAACCCCTATGTGCAATTTTATATGATTTAGAAATGTATTATCTGATCACGTAATTTTCCTCTATGTGCAGCGTTACAAGATTCTCACTGTATACAACATTTATAAATATACCGTGAGTTTTTTTTTAACTCTGAACATACAATGTAAATACTCCTATGTTCAGTTTTAGAAAAATCGAGTCAATACATTGCAAGGGTATACCAGGTACCTATAATGAAACAAAACGAGTTTCAGTAAAGTAATTTTAAGATTTATTTTGTTACCAAAAACACCATAATAAATGTTCGAAAGGTCCTCTTTAACGTTTTAAACAATGTGCTAAGCAATTATATTATGCTTACAAAGATTTTCTTAAGATTTCGGAATATAAATCATGACATTTCATAATTGATACTGACAGTACATTTATTTTGTTGAAGATTGCTAGGAGATTGCTTCCATGAGCTGCAATGGATTGACATGTTTTTTTTTGAAACTGAACATAGGAATATTTATGTATGTTCAGAGATAAAAAAAATTCACGGTATATGCAAGCCAGAGTTAATATTGTGTTATCGATGAAAGTCTGTTTACAAGTATGACATCCAGGCAGGTTAAAAATTATTCTGATCACCCTTTTTTGTAATATGAAAATTCTATAGGAGTCCGATGCACAAAACAGTTCCATAACCTAATCTAGAATATATCACAGCATAATATACATACTTGTTACAACAGCTTTACTAACAGTGTTTTTTATACGGCGCATAGCATAGAAATTAGCAATTTTTTGGCGACTACGGAAATATGACGACGCCAATCTAGACTATTATCAAGGTGATACCCTAAGAATTTTACAACCTGACTTATTTTAAGTTCGTGAAAGACATTTACATGATTTGATTTGAAGTACAAGTATTGCGTTCTGTTTTCATTTAACATTAATTTGTTTTGACGGCACCAAGTCGATAGTTCTGATCACAGATTTATCAAGTAGCCAGATTCCCTGTAGAGAAAGAGGAATTGATATTAACTTAAGAGTGAGATGGTAAATACACCCGTTTAAAAAGCATTGCTCATTCTAAGTCACGTGACATAGGCTTCGAGTGACATCCTTGTCGGATACATAAGCCAAAATTACTCACAGATATTCGCTATTTCACTCATGCTGATATCAATCGAGAATACAGGAAACATAAGGCACTGTCTATCTACGACCTCCTAGATCATTGGTCCTGATAAAGTAGTTCGTGCAATGGTATGAAGTTCCTCAGGGCACGAGGCTGCAACCGCAATAGAAATGTCGTCAGCATAATAAGTAATGATGTAACCATTTCTAATATGCTCTAAAGGTCATTAATAAACAAAATAAAAATGAGGGGCCCCGGCACCGAACCCTAAGGTACTCCACCCAACAGATTAAATTCCTGTGGAATTAATACAGCTTAATTGCCTCTAAGACCCAAGTTACTTAATTTGGTACATATAAAACTGAAGTCTATACTGTCGAAAACTTTTGTCATATCAAAGAACATGCCAAGAACATGGTCCTGTTTGATTGTCCACTTGTCCACTGTTTGTATACTTTCGATAGTCGCTATATTATTTTTTCTCACATCAGGGTTTTTTAACTGCAACGAAACACCTCGTCCTTCATTTGTGTTTTTTTGTGTTATCATTTTATGCTTTTCTTTGCGATTTTTGTTTGCTTATCCTTTTCGTTTTTTTTTGTTACGACATATTTCCATTCATTTGTTTGAAATTAAAGGATTGTCCATGATATTTAGTGACTAACAATAAATAAATATTGAAAGATGTGCCTTAAGTCACTATAAAACGTGTCGAAGTTAGGTATCCAAATCGAGGTTAGCTTTCCAAATCTATTTATTCTTTAATAATCGGTTAACAGAAGATGACTAGATGACATATTTCGGAAAAAATTCTATTTTCAAATCTAATTAAACAAACCCTCAAGCACAGCCATTTCCAAACAACTGTTGTTTGTTGGATACCTAACTTGGACACGTTTTATAGTGACTTAAGGCACATCTTTCAACATTTATTCATTTGTTTGATGCTAGTGTTCTTTTCTTTGGTCCTTGTTTCTCACAATGTTTTTCCTAGTTTTTCAAATTTCTTTTGTTTCATTTACATTTCGTTGATGTTTCTTTCTTCATCCTCACAAATTCTGTGAATTTTTCGTTTTGTTTGTTTATTATCGAAAAAAATACTACTTTTATATTGTACATATACGAAAGCATAATGTAAATAAGAAAAAAAGAAGTTAAAACGAATAAATTAATTGTCATTTCAATACTTTAGAAAGGCGAAACGAAAAGTTTTAATTATGCGTAAAGGTTAAGAAGAACTCGGTTTAAAATAAACTTTTCTTTTTCTTTTTATGTTTAACAATTAAAATTAATTAAAAATTTAAAGTTAGATTTTTTAAAAAATTTTGTTCAGGCAGAGTAATTCGAAATCACTTCTATAAGCAAAGCAAACATTTTAACTGTATGTTTCTTAATTGTTTTTAATAATTGGATGATTTTTAATAAAAATATAGATTTTACACTTAAAAAAAAAAACGAGCAGTATTTTAATTATTACCATTATTGGTTATTTTTTATTGGTTTTCTATTTCCATGCTTTCAGATACTGCCATACACAATTGCGCTCGTTTCAAAGCATACATTGTATGTAAAAATATTCAAGATAAAATGATAATCACGCTGTAAAAGTTCAAATTAATTTGATTGTATATTGTGTACAGGAGGTAAAGAAACTCCTTTTAATTTAAGTCATGCTTTCGGATTCGGAAATATTTATTTTCTCCATCAAGATATAATTGTTGAACTTTTAAAATGGAAGACATGTTCTCTGTCAGATGAAGCTTATAAATACATCCATAAACTAACCAAACCGCGGACTAAAAAGTACCGTCGCAGCTACGTTCGCAACGGTGGTTCGTTTCGCACGATGCGATTTCGATTGGTATGAATTGCATTGAGAAATACGTGCTCGATTAGTCGATACGTTTAAACCGAATTTGTGTAAGCGAATTATGATCACGACTGATGAGTAAAAGACGTGAAAATTCTATAATTGGGCTGCAGGCAAAAGGGAGTAATTGAAACTCTTAAAGTTCATAAATATTGTGGGCCACACGGAAAATTTTCTGGAAATTTGGCTTGACGCCACTGACTTTGTGACGTGTCACAACAGTAATTGTTATTGCTGCGCTCATCGCGTAGATTGTGTGGTAAAATGACTGGCACACTGATTGTGAGACAGGTACTTTTTAGTCCGCGGTTTGATAATAACAAACATGCCAATAGCTTCTTGGGGTAAAGTTTATTGTTTCATTAATGTTGTGTGATGCAAATGTACATTTAGTTTTTATTTAAATATTCCTATAAAAACTGACATTAGAATTGAAGTCTACCTAAATTGAATTTAAAATAGGAAGCAAAGTAAGTACCTTTCCGGGCAATTTTCTTTGACTTTGATGATGTAGTGGTTGTGGATGGCCATCCTCCGAAACGCTGCCAGACTCGAGAAGTCTTCTGAATAACAATTTGTATTCCTGGATCGGACTCAGTGATTCAACTGCCCAACTGATATTGTAAATATTGCTGGACAAGCTGCGAGATGCACTGCTGAACTTCACCGGTTTCGGTTTTCCTGCAACAAGTTAGTAATTGGATCTCATTTAATTAGTTGGCAAATCGGCTCTGGTTCACCTGTTAATTGTACGCTTTTTCTTGTTTTCCCCAGCTGATTGTCGGCGACGCAAGTGTAGTTACCAAAGTCCGAAACGTGAACTTTTCGAATAACTAAAGTGTGGCGGGAACCTCGGGATTCCATTATTCTTCTTTCTGTCGTGTCCAGTTGCATTGTATCTCGGTACCATAAAACCTGTAACAAAATTTATCATTGAAAATATTTTTTATGCACTATCACATTATGTATAATTGGACTTTTATCCACACTTATGAAGCATTTAATGTGACCTATTATCCACTAGTGGGATAAAGTTACTTTATTCCACTTATACAATAAATAACTATTATCCTTGTTTAAATTGCCGTGGTAGGTACATTGTTTTCAAATAAAATTAAAATACTATCCATCTTTCGAGAGGTTTAATATATTGTAAAGCAATGAACCAGAAGTTACTCCGATTTATATCGAAGAAAAGGAGCATTACTCGGCAGTGGCGATAATAAATTACAAATCGTAAATACGAGCTTCCAGCTGCCGAGTTGTTTGTACCTTTCCGGGTAAATTTAATAATTCCAGCTGGAAATTCTAAACTTCCTGGAAATTCGCAAAATTCCAATTTAATAATGTTCCGAAAGAAGATGAAATACTTGCGCTGAATGTTGATGGCGAGGAAAGGCATCACTGTTATTGCTTTAATATTTAACGAGTTTCGTATCAGTTGCTGAATGTCAAGGTGAGAACGTGCGTTAAGTTTTCTTTTTCAGCGTGATTTTATTTTCTCTTACGAAAATTAATTTAAATGTGCTTTCACTTTACGATTTTCATAAAACATTGATTTTAAACGAGCTTTGGATGAAGTAGATACTTTCTAACACTCTTCTAAGAACTGAAATGAATCTATTGTCTAATAGGAGTATAATTTTTTTATAATTGAATTTTATGGGAAACGTTTACCATAAACGCTAAAATATTAAACTATAATCTCATAAGCTTTATTATTTTGTAATAACTTTCATCATAGTTTTGTATTATCCAGTGATTCTTTGTTATATCTACTATGTATAGAGAAAGGTAACTTCTCTAACAATATTATCATGAACAAAGGACACCGAAATAAACCCTCTAAGCAAAGTTTGATTAAAATGAAGCAGATAAGAAAGGCCCGATATTACTATACGTAGCAGTGCACGAGAAAGTCGAATCATATTTTCAAGCATAATCGGAACCTCGTCGTATTCACTGTGGCAGAAACTACGATCAGGGAAATCCAAATACAAATAAAAAAGCCGACAATCATTTTCCGCAAAAGAAAACAAACTCAGATGGCAAGTCGAGTTTCTCTATTTTCCGATATTTTGCTTCCAATTTATGAACCCCGAGACAATGTATTTGCTCTTCTTCGTACAGGAAATATTCATATTGTGGAGGAAGAGTTATGTTATTTGAGCTTCCATCTACATAATATAATATGGATTTAGCTTAACGAACGAGTTGTGTAAAAATGAGAAGAATGATTTAAAGTAGCCAATTAACACAATAAACAAATCCTTTTTATAACTCCATACATGAAAAAAATATGTCATTATTCTATAGATATTCTTTTTTAGTTTTAGTGTAGGAGAATACTTGTTTTGGAAGTTGCACATTCCAAATAATTAACAACGTGCTGAATTAAGTACGTTTTAAAGCCGGATTTAAAATCGCTGGAAATGGCAAGACGATGATTAGAACTGCTGTTTTACTAATGAATGCTAGGTGCTCTATTTAAGGGGTCTATTAAACCTCAGAGTTAATTATAGAATTGTTTTGTAAAGACTTAGTTTTAGTGCCCATAAAATATCGCAATTCCGAATTAACTGTCATGGCACTGGAAATTTATGCTTAGAAGAACCAGGTTAAATAGGGGATTAGATTCCCAACGCTCGTTTTGTACTCATTAGTACAGTGCGATAAAACATTTAAAAAGAACTCTTCAATATTATTTTATTATTAAAAAGCTCAAAAATTTCTTTCTTAAATGTCATTAAAATTCGTTACCTGATGATGATTCATGTGTCAAATTCAGAGAGGAAAATATTTTTCCTCTGAAATTGCACGTCGATTTTGGTCTATTCATTCGCGTTTTAATTTAATTCGGCGCATAATAAACAACCGAACGAGAAACGAAAAAAAAAAAAAGAAAACAATTGTCAGGCGATTAAAAAGCGGGCAGTACGTGTAAACGACCGCCGAAAACAAAGTGGAAAGTCTGTCACAAGTGACGGTGGGTTATCGGAAAACCTTTCCCTCGTCGCGTTTCGTTTCGCTCGCGCACTCCTCCTGCACTTGCGAAGCAATTCCGAGCGAGATATAAAACATGGCCTTTTCGTATTTATCAAGGAGTACATCTAAAGGGGTAGGTGAGAAGCGGATTGTTGAAACGTCACAAAAGAGAAAGATGGTGTTGCCGTGGAACGGAAAAAAAAGAAACGTGTTGCCAACACGGTAAAACAAAATCTGATGTAGATCTGACAAGTTTAAATTGACCTGCGAAAGTAACAAGTTCTAGAAATACATTATTGGCTGTCAACGAAGTATTGAAACGTTGCCTGTCTATACATAAATAATATCTAATACGACAAGAATGCAAAAACTCGGTTTATTTTATATTTTAACATTTCAGTAGGTACTTGACATTCCCTTTTGTTTTTCTAAACGTTCTTGTCATTATTTCTATTAATATTATTTTCTTTTTATTGTATGGCTTCGTCACAATATCTTAGGTCTATGCGAACTTATTTATTTTGGTGTTTAATCAATTATTATAATTAGTCTCCTCGTTCAAGGATTTATTGTTCGTTAGCAGCTTTGATAACGGATACTTTAGACGCTTTCCCGTCACAAGTTGGAGTAACTATAGAGTTTTGCCAAGCTCCATTCAAAGTGTTGTCGTTTGAGGATTAAGATGATCTAAGTTACCTTACTCCGGTCTCACAAACACGATGACGACACTGAAATTTGCATTTAAACCACCGTACATTGGGCACAAATTCGCTTGATATGCTCTTCAGTTCCTGCCTTATCACTGGATTATCGTCATTCTGAATTGTTGCTCTCTCGAGAGAGAAAGCAGTTTGTTTTCCTTTTGAAAGTCTTTAAAAACACACACACACACACAACAAAATTTATCATTCGCATTCAGTTCGTATATGTACGTACACAAAATGCGATTCTATTGATTTGTTGCAATCAAAAATAAAAAGAATCCGAGCTAGCAATATTTTGCCGAATAAATATAACCAGCGACAAATATGAATTAAAAATTGAGCCGTATAAATTTTAATTAAACGCACATCAAAACAAATAGGACACGCAAAAAAAGCAATCGAGTTTAAAACAGATACGTATATTTTATTGTAATTATAAATTTCGAATTGGATATATGATTAATGACGGACACTAAGCTATAATGTTTTGTTTGATTTGTTAAATCCTTGAATGTAAAAGAGCGCCCCTAATTTTATAACGTAATTTTTCAGGCTGTACTGCTAGTTTAATAACTACTTAAAAATATATATGTAATTATAAAATAAAATTGCGAAAATAGTATAATTTAATTAATGTTTAACTTGCGTCGCAGTATATGCGGCAGGTATGATTTGAAATATTTATCCGATGAACAAATGAAATTTTATTATTCGAATAAAATAAGCAAACACAGTTTTAAATATATGGATAAATGTTTGAAAACGATAATAAATAAAGCGATTTTGCTCGTTTATTTCACAAGTGCGCATCGTCTTTTATTTGAAAACCTCTGCTCGTTCGTGAGATAAACGTGCGTCTGCGGTTTTTATAAACACATCGTAAAACAATAAAACTCCAGCAAAATTCACGGTCACTCAATCCAAGTCGCCCCTAAGCTATTTAATAAGGGAAGAAGCTTCTAAATATCCACTCGCGTGGATATTAATTAATTATAAACCAATTTTTACGTATTGTTAATACAGTTTATAACTGCTTGTTACGGTTCGTTTTCGCTTTAACGATTTTACTTTAGGGAATGTTAAAATTTTGTCTTCATTTAATGATCTATTTGATAACAAACTCTAAAATTCTGTTTTGGCTTCACTGATCACTCTATTCTGAATTCAAACTCTAAGGGCTACCTTTTTGTTTCCTTTCTCGTGCATGTAGATTGGTTAATTTCGGTTTTGGAACAAAAGCGTGTTTGCGTTTGTTTGTTGATTCGAAAATAAAAATTAATATTCAAATCGCCATCTTGGTGTTCCTGACATTCCTGAGTGTAGGTCATTTTCGTTTGCTGCAGAAGCTAATTTATGTGATTCGTGCCGAATTCGACCACCTAGCAGTCAATAGGGATTTTATACACTCAAGAAAGTTGACTGGAATATCGCCAATGCTTAAGTAGCACATAAAACTCACTCCACGAACACCAACTTCAATCACACAATCAAAACGGATGTATCACAGGTTTTAATAGGCCCTTATTTTTTAAACAAGGGCACCTTGTACGGGGCAGTTTCACGTTGTACGGGGCAGTTTCACGTTATACGGGGCAGTTTCATGTTATACGAGGCAAATTCACGTTATGCGAGGCAAATTCACATTACGCGAGGCAAATTCACGTTATGCAAGGCAAATTGTAGCAGGTGATAGGCAGTAAGGAGAAAAGCCGTACGAGAGTCATCTAGTTCTACTACCATCAAATACCACGAAAGTTCGGACGTGCATGTAGGATCAAAGCCCTCTCTCGAGACTTCGATGCAAACGTCGTGATTTATGGCAAGAGACGACCGTCGAGCGGTATCGTACACTTTTCATTCCTTACTTTGGTTAATCATCAATTATGCTGCATAATGAGTAGTTAAGGGCTTGAAAATATTGTAATTGTATATTTCAAGTCACGATTCCTTAAGAACATGCCATAATTTGCATAAAGAAAATTAATAACCGCTTCCTACTGTCAAACTGACAGGTGCTTACAACTTGTACATCATCTTTGTAAACCAAATAGGATATCCTTGCCGGTGTTTACGTGTTACACTTGCTCTGTGAATTTTAATTTTATTTCGATCTAAAGTAATTAACGTACATTTACGTAATTTTCATTTAAAACGATCAATAAACTTAATGTCGTGAATTATCATACTTTTCTTTTAGATTTCGTTATATATAGGGTGACTGGTAATTTCGATATACAGAGTGACTAAATTTTTTAAACGCGGAATTTCAAACTTGAGGGTTACGTATATGCTACATTCATGTGTGTAGTCCTAGCGGTAACACATATTACTTATACTTGGAATTAATATAACGCTAGGTGGCGCCCCTTTCTTAATTAACAGCTAGTTAACGAGCTACCGACGATCCTATTGTGTAGCTCGCCCCCATCTCCATTGAGCTGGGCATAATATCAGGTAGGTTGTTCACCAACGTAAAGGAGTTTCCCCCAATTTTCGCAATCTATTCAAGGTCGACTATTTTGATATAGTTAGGTAGGTAGCATGCTGCTCATAAAAGTGTAGGAATTTACATCAATGAAACAAAGCATTGGAATATTCGACCATCTGCTTCATTAGATAATCGACAATAATTATATCATGTTATTACATAACTAGTAAACAAATAACACACTAAGTGATTTAATTTGTCAAATGATGACAAACGAAAAAATAAATTAATATTATTATTAGTTCGTTTGTTTTACAACACGGAGTTACCTGTATACTCAATGAAATGCCTTAAATACAATATTTTTTTGAATGAATACATTTTAATCTGCACGAAATTTTGTTTTGTGTAATAGTAAAGTAATAAAATTATAAATTAAGGGATGATGAGTATCGGCCTGCTCCTTTCCAATAGTACCATTAGAATGTGACTTCCAATGAATTAATTATTATCTAATCTTGCAGTTATTGTTAGGCACCACTTGTGATTACTGTTTTAATTTAATTCCTTCAGTTAAGTAATTCAAGAAAAAAAATATTATTATCATTTTTTTATTGTTTACGTATCACTAGCTGCTAATCTCCGTATTATTTCGTACGAGAGACACAAATGACGTGCCTTAATGTTTATTGTATTACATCTGCTGGTTAATTGCTTTATAATTTATTGTAAATAATAGTAAATTTCGGTTCTTTTCTTGTGTATTAATACAAAATAGTTGCTAGAGTAAGTGAAACTTATTCGATTACACACTGTACGTTGGTATCTACGGAGAGAGTTCACCAATATAATTACACACTATTTAATTTAATTTAGAGGTAATTCCGAAACGAAACAATTTTTTCCCAACGTAATTTCAAATATGCATACGTGAAACCAGTGAAAACAAAAAGTAAAATAAAAATGTTACGCGCCACTAACCCTATAATTGCGACGTAACGCAAAAGCAAAAAATTGCTAATTCCATATTACCTGCATTTTTACTCAGCAAATAACTACAAACAATTGCACTTAGCTAAACATTTCCCAGTTAACCGGGGATAACCTTCGGGATTTTATAGCTAACTCCTGCTGCAAAATTTAAAACGTGCGCCGGTAAAAAATCGCGAGCCGCGCACAAATTAAATAATAATTTTGTTACCGCGAACGAAGTTATTCGTTTTAATTGGAACTGAATGTGCAAGCTTTGTAACCATACGTAAAACTTGTATAAATGTAAAAACTACGACCGTATCCATGCAATTAAATTTTTGCAGAGCGATGTAATTTGCCATGGATTATAAAAAATCGTAAATTTTTTTGTCCATTTCCAATTCAAAATTATTTCGAGAGCTCATCTATTTCATAACTTAATTTTTTATTCCAGTCTACTTATGACCATTTGCACCAAACACTTAAGCTGAGCTTAAATTTAAGTAGTTTTTCTAATGTGCCACAACACATTTTGTAAGTGACCCTTAAAGTTAAGTGCTTGGTGCAAATAGGCATTAGATAGTTAAATAAGATTTAAATAACACCTTTATATTCCGTACACCAAAAGCGTAGAGTTTCCTTTGGAATTAAAGACGCGTATCTCATTTTATGCTACAGATTGAGATTTAATTATTTTATACGAGGGCTGTCAATAAGTTCTATCGTCTATGCAAAGGGTAATTGGTTAAGTTTCACTTACTTATTAATACTATAAGTTCTTCATCATATAAGAGAATTAATTCTGCAAATACAATGGTCTAGCTGAAAAATAAAAAATGTAAAATTTTGATCTTGTAAATTGAGTAGAAAAATGTATGTATTTAGCTTAACAAGCTGTGAAACTGTCGGGGGAAAAAAAGGGAAGAATTTCTCACGCCGAAATTGTGTGAGTTGCATATTAAATTTTTGTTATTATGGCGTAAAAAGCAAATACGCTCCTGTTTATCACCGGTATGACACTTCTGCATATAAAACAGATATATTTCAGCAAAACAGTTTCAGCCGCTAGTGGTGATATTTTAAGCCCGTGATTTTATACATTTGCAAAGTTACAGGTACACACAGCGCATATATTATTCCTGTTCTGCTTTCCACATCTGTGAAAGCTCCTCCTGAATTATTGACATGATATATGGGCCCGTAACTTCGCATTTTATTGAGGACCGCTTATGAAATCAATTTAATGAACTGCGCCCGGATTGAGTTATTTATAAGACCGTTTGAAGCGGCTAAGGAGAAGTAAATAACAAGTTGATTCGAGGGTGTGATAAGAGGAGAGTGAATTATGGGGAGTCCGAAAAAGCCACGATACTCGCACGTACACGTTAATGGAAACTGTTTTTAATCTTACTCTCTGAAACGTGCCCTAACATATAAATATTGTTTTAGGACCTTTCTAAATGTGCCTTGTAAACTTTGGATATATTGCCTTCAACGTACCTACTCCTACCACACATACTTCAGTTAGCAACCAAATTAAATACAAATACTAAATGATTTATTTCTTAAATGAAATATTACGTAAACCGTAAAATTATATTTTTATTGCAGTCTTTAAAGGTCTGTTACACGAAAGATATATAAATATATCATCCAATTTGTGCAGGACTTTTATTTCATTTTGCGTTGTTTTGTACTTGACATATATTTTAAGGGATTTTCCTAAGACCGGCATAAAATCCAGTGTGCGTAAGGAGCGATAAACATGATGGGCGGTATATTTCGGGCAAAATTTTGGGAACCGCTCCTTCGTTATTTCGACGTAAAAGTTGACTAATACAAAACGAGGACGATTTGTATTAGACGCACGAGAGAAAGTGGGACAGCTAAAAGGGGGATAATTTATTGGAGAGACTATGAGAAATGAAAGGGAAAATAGGGTTTATGTTGAAATGTCATATATTACTACGCCGGAGGCATTGTTGGTTTCCGGAATGACTCCTTGAGTGCTTTTTTATACTCAATAGTTATCATGTGTGATTTGTGCCGTGCTTGCGGATGCAATATTTTCTTAAAAGTTTTCTCCTCTCGACTCTAACAAACACAGTGTTAAATTTTCAAGTTTTCCATCTCACGAAAGTATCAAAGTGCTTTTTAAATAACGTAAAGAAAGCGCCAGTATATTAAGTATGTGAACTTGTATTTTGGTGGAACGTAGAATGCTGTTTGCGTATTTCAAATTCCACATAAGTGAAATGATTCATATATACACATCTCCATTTTCCTAGCGAAAGATGCCATAAACAGAAAGAAGAGATAAATCGGTGCGATGCAAATTCAGTCGGATTATCATGTCTATAAAGAAAAATATTTTTCAAGCACTGGGAGGAGTTTGCGATACACCCGGAGGTCTCTATGTGTGGGGTAGGTGGGTGCAAGACGATTTTTTTTGTAAAAAAATTATCTTCAAAATCAAATTGATAATTTATATGGAAATGACATGTTTGTATGTGTGTGGTTGACACATGCAACCATGCGCAGAGATGTATGTGCTAAGCCGGATATGTGCTGTATTACCATCATTTCCGCCTGAAAAATCACGATTCATGAAAAACCTGTGTCACTGGAATACTGATTTATAACTGGATCAGGGAGGGCTTAATAAAACTAGAATTGCCAATTTTGAATCGCGCTAATTCATTTAATCAGCAGTCGTGTAACGATCTCACAGAGCCCCTGCGAAATATTAAATATGAAATAAAAGTAACGGCCGGAGCCGGGCTTTAAATTTGTGCAGCGGATGAGATAAAATTTACAAACAATCGCTGTTTGTAAAAATGTGCATTAAACAATTTACGCGGCGTTAATGTTGTGGATTTTGTGCACGCCGCGCCGGCATGAAACTCAATTGCAGAGAAACAAAAATAAAAATTACACAGAGAAAAAAAATGTTACGAGTTACAGCTGTGTATCTGTTAATATGTATATTAATTTTGAAAATGTTACTTTTATTAGTTTTAAATGAAACAATTATACCTTTTCAAAATCAAGTTGATTTTAATTAAGAAATATAAAAATAACAATAAAAGAAAACATCTCCTTCTATATTATTTGTTTCACGAAGTCTATATCCCCACCAGCACGAGGGTGGGGGATCAACTTGAATAAAAAAAACTTCTTTTAAACATGAGTCAATTTTACAAAATTATAAATTACATACAGATTCGGTAAATGTTCAAGTTGAGCTGCGTTCGTTTATTCAGCTCCGTTCACTCTGTTTGGGAATCAACTTGAATAAAAAAACTTCTTTTAAACATAAGTCAATTTTACAAAATTACAAATTACATACAGATTCGGTAAATGTTCAACTTCAAATGTTCAACGTTTATTCAACTCCGTTCATTCTATTTACTCTTCTTGCACTCTAAAGAGTGAGAGCGAATATGTTTTGATACAAGTAAGAGTGAGACAAAAGTGCGAAGAAAGTAAATAGAGTGAACGGAGTTGAATAAACGAACGCAGTTTTGATATCCTGTTATAGGGCAGGGAACGCACTAGAAAATAAAGAGAAAAATTTGACTATCACGCCCACTTGTTTTCGATTCCGGCTACCGTCCGCCCTGCCGGACCGATGGCAGTTAGTTTTCAACGAACTGAATTGAAGCAAACTTGCCTATGTCTAGTATCCAAATTTTCGATTCTGTATAGGAATAAGAACAACTTATAATAATTTAAATAATAATCATAAGAATGACCAATTTCGCTGCCACTTTAAGGATTCCGAACCTGTGGAAATATTATGACCAATACAATACCGGAGGGAGGTTCTTTCAGCCTCTGGAATTGAGCAAAATCATTGAAACTCAAGTTATATACGCATTAAGGCATATTCTTTATTAACAAGAAAGACAATTTTCAAATTTTAAGACGGAAAGAAAGAGGAAAAAAAAACGAAATTCATTCCATACCTATTAGGGCTAGAGTTAAGGACTCAACGGCAAATGACTTCTTTTGGAAGCTCTTCCTACAACTGTTACGGTCAAATTTGCCGCCACAACATCGTGGCGATACAGCATCATTCAACTGCGTCTTAACACAGTTGGCCACCCTGCCTCCCTTCTCTTTACTACTCAACGCTCATTCATGTGACACACCACGTGACTGGTTTTTGGTTTCGTATCCTAGCAACCTTCGCCTGCTACAAATTCGCCTCGTTGAGGGCCTTTCTTGTTCGAAGTGTATAACAAGTTAGACGTGTTTTACGTGCATAGTAAAATTATCGAAGTTTTCGCTCTTCGGGAGGAATAACTCATTTGCGGCTGTGCCGGAAGATCACGTAATACCTTCGAACACATTTGGAGGTCATTTTAACTCCAATTCCAAGCCCTAGGTAATGTAAAAAATGTTTTTTCTGTTTGAGCGCAAGTTTTAGCGCAGGCTTATGTAATCCCCGCAAGCTTTCACGCGAGGGTTTCCCGTTTGTATTGAATTTAGTGCCGCGACGAACTCCAGCTGTAGTCTGCCGTCCTGCGAGTAGCGTGGGTCCGCCATCTTGCTGCCAACGTTTCCCCTAGCCAAATCAGTTACCGGCTCGGACAGGATCACTAGATGGCGTGGTGACAGCCAACTTCACTGCATAGACGGTACACTGACAGATATCGGTCGCGAGGTAACCATTTAAATTTATTGCGCATGCATTTCTAAGAGCGAATCATCGACCAAATGCAGACATTGCATTATTAAATTACTTTACGTCGTTTGTCTGAATTCGAAGTTTGTCAACTTTAGACGAACCTAGCCTAGTTAAGTGAACTCATGTAGAAACCTGCATTTGTACGAAGTCACAAGTGTGTAATAAATTGCGTTAACTTTAGCTACGATTTTAATTTCTACATTCACGCACACCAGTGAGTAAAGTCTCGCCTCTGATTATTATTGATTCATTTTTTGCCCGATCTGGTCGATTGGAGACGTCGACTGATCGATTACGTTTAGCTGAAGAATAATTGTCTTCTGGCGCCCTTAATAAGTTTACCATCTTTGATTAACCCGCCCCTTTCTTCACTGTTGCTAGCTGGGGCTCAGCTAATACGTTAACATCGGCAGAAGTTTGTCATCCGAAGTGTGGTAAGTAAGAGGCAAGTAAATTAAATTTAAAATTTGGTGACACAACCGCTCCTGGACTTTCATTTAGGAGTTCAGAAGTTAAGAACGCACTCGACTAGAGGCACACTGTTGCGATTGAAAAATTCATTTAAGTTATTCCATAACATTGGCAGCCACCCTGTATGTATAACTTCAGGATGCGTACGTGATTTGCCTCATATTTCACAATATTGCATCAGCTAGACCATATTTCACTCTGTCGCCCGGCTAAATCTGAGTTCATTCACTCCCGACCCTGCGCATAGTTGAAGCGGACGCCGTACTCGGCTTCGCGCAATAGGGATGGACGTATCAGTTATTTTTTGATCACCGGTGATTCAGCGACGGTTATTTCAAAATCACGGTTACTTTTAACGGCGGCCGATATCACTGGTAAGCTCTCTGTGCTGCGCATATCACGTAGTCACTGCGTTCGCATTGTAATAACTGATTACGGAAAACTAGACTGATATTTACTTGACACCAACAATATTTCGGTGATACTGCAAATAAATAGGAGTAACAACTAATACACTTGTCGGAAACAACACAATAATCTGCTCTCAATAAAGAAGTGATCAGCTTCCATAGGCCTAACGGCGATCGCCATGAATGCTATACGAGCGCCAAGTAAGTAACCGGGAGAGTTAGAAGCACCAATACAGTTTTCTTTAGTCACCGCTTGCCGGTTTTATGTTACACAAGTCGCCGGTAATTCCAGCGAGTAACAACGACAAAGTCACCGGTAACGATATATCGCCCATCTCTATTTTGCAATAGCGCTTCTGGCGTGCGTAACGTTTATTTGTGTCTTCAATCTTTGTGTTTCTTTGATGGAGTTTTGTGATTGAAACCTGAAACGGAATTCTCTCCGAGATTTGTTAAAGCACGCCGAGCGAATTACAAGGTCATTGAACAACTTTTCCAAGGCCTGCTTCTGTGAAAAGGAATGGGTATGTTTTGTGACCATTTCGATTTTGTGCTGATGCGTAACGCGTATCTCTTTCTTCTATTAAGCTTTTAGTGGTAGTTTTACCTTGGTTGAGAATATCGTCATCCCTTGAGTGCAAGAAACGACCAGAATTGACCTTAAGCCTCGCAACCCGGCCTTCCCCCGCCTGTGAAAATGGACTCAACTTGCAAGACGACGCTATTTTGGTGACCTAAACGCTTCACCGAATTACGGCGCTAACCACCGTGAGAGGGCGCTCCGATACTGTTGACAGCTGACTATCATTGACGCTGGAAGTTCGAATTGCAAGGTCGGAATAACTTTAACTATTCTGATTGATTTATTTTGTCGATTCACCTTTCCGCGGCCTTATTATTACTATTTTTTTTTGTTCTCTGGTTAATCACTTTAAGCGATTAATTGTGAATGAGGAACAGATCTGTTGATCGGATAAATCTAACTTGTCAGTTTAATTATTTACATTTCGTGTTCGTTTCATTGGACCACCTTCTGGGTCTGATTTAATACTTGTAAATAATTTTTCTTATTCGTTATTTATTTTTGAGCATTTTAAATAAAAAACAAGTATGCTCAGCTGGTGCTTTTTATTTTATTCACTTCGCCCACCTTTTGCTTTGGGGTTTCGTCGAACCCTCCCGTCTCCAAGAGCTTTGCCGAGCGGTGCTGGAGAAACGTCAGTCACTCGCACACTTAGCTGGACTCCAGGTAGGTAGCAATACATAAAGATAAACTTCCGCTCACAGAACAAAATTTCTGCTCTTTCGATAATTTTGACTGGAAGATGCTACCCTCTACTTTTGGGTCCCTTTCACTTAGGTCACTGGAGTTACTTAAATTGCCTATGCAGAAGCATCTAAGGATCACATTCTCCTCGAATTAGTCCAGATGCGTGATTTTTTTTTGTTCGTTTCTTATGAGTCTACACTCCTCATCACGAGGCAAATTTATTTAAATGACAACTGCCTGAATGGCGCGGATTTTAGTCTAAATGATTTCCTTCGCGCCCGGTATCGTTCGGGAATGTTTATTTTTAAATCAAAGGTTGTGAAATTGACATGCTTTGCCAAAAATGGAATTTCGTTACTTTTTTAAAATAAGAAAACTTGTTTGACTTCAAGTGAAAACCAAAAAGAAACGAAGTAGAGTATTTTATCTGGACAGTTATGATTCAGTAAATGCACTGAAAGACAAAATTGGATTCGTTCTCACAGCTAACAGAATAATCTGGGTCTTTCAGTCTACTATGAATGTATTAAAAAGGGTAAACCATTTAAACAGTTGATAAGTCAAATACCTAGTTATTAATAAAATGTGAATAGTCCGTTCATCGGTTTAATATTTAATGGTCTACAATGTTAATTAATAATATTTACTGTAATATTTACTGACATTTGCCGGAATCGTTAATAATGTTAATTTGAAACCGTTTAATTTATAAACGAATTCAATAGATATAATAGAAGCAGGAACACATACATTACAGATGCACAAGGTGGCAGCACTTTTGTTTTTAGATTAATTTCAGAATTTACATTCGTAAATTTACAGCTTCCATAATAATTAAATAAATTAAGACACTTACTTCTGGCTGACTCTCTCCATGTACGATACAAACAAGCTGAGCTTCAAATCCCTCTCCGGAGTGTACCACGGGACTCTCCACTGAAATTTCTGGTGGATCTGTAAAGAAGATACAAAAGATTTAAATGCATACGGGCACTGTAACGTACAGTGTTTTATGGTTTAGTTTTACAACGGTTTGTAATTGCGGCAGCTAAATAAATTATATTGCGAGTACTTTCTTTCGTAACGTTCGTTCTGACAACGTTTAGAAAATTTGCTTTAATTTGTTCTCCACGAACGTACATACAACATACCACCAACATGCGAATGAGAAAATACTCGCGTATTGTAGAAAACAACCCTTCTCAAACGCATTGCGAAGTGTGATTTATAATCCCGGGGGCTGTTTCAGATACTGCGTGTTAATTATGAATTTTCATACGGAGCCTCCCAGTTTCATAATTTTATTTATTCTTCTTCCCGAATACTCGACATAATTAAAATTTGTGATCACCGAAAATGTCACGCTTTTCCTTTCGCTCTTTTGGCGTGACGCGTGCTTGATCCGAGGGGTTTGATATCATAAACTTTTTTTTTTCGGTACATTAACAAATCCCATAAACTACAATTACACGAAATTAAAAAAATTTCACAGCTTCTTCGTTGTTTAATTTAATTTCGGTTATTGTTGAGGGGGTAATGGTATAAAACGTCGTAAAAGTAGAGTGGAAGCGGAATGGTTGGAACGCGCAATAATACAGACTGATCATTAAAATTTGAAATTAGCGCTGCAAGTATCACGTGATTTATATATAGAAAAATCAATGCAGGTATTTTCAATAATTAACATAAATGTGATACTAAACTATTAACTTTAAATTGGACGTATTTAACTTAAAAATCGACCGCATTGGCGTTACATGTGTTGTATTCGTGTATATCTACACAACAGGAGCTTTGGTGGAGAACACAGGTGAATCACGCGTAAACCAGATAACCGCCATATTAGACCAATAATGAGCTGTCATTGGCAGGCATTTGTTTATTCGCGTTATCCTCCCTCATCTGCCTGCAACATCCCCCTTACAAAGTAATGAGTGGCGCATTTGTTTGTTTTAAAAGCCTGTCATTGGCACGCGCTATTTAAATCGAATAAAGGTAATAATTTTATACTGGGGGTATAATTTATGCATAGGGAGATTCGAATGGGTAAATTAATTGACTTCTACAATGGGGCTAACGAATCGGAAATATGTAGTTACGATGATAATTAATTCGCTTGTGTAAATACACGTGCACGTAAGCTGTATTTAATTCGAAAAACATTACAGACTTACAATTAGTATTTGTTTAAAAATATATTTTATAGTTGGTCTAGAGCTAACTAGAAAAGAAATGAAAAGGTTAGGCGAAGAAGAAACCAATTTCCCACCCCCTTTTATCAGTAGTTATTTATGTACCTATCTGTGCAAGAGTTACATCAATTTTCAACTTTGTAACTTTGTAATAAAAATACACAAACTCCATTATAATTTAAATAATATTTAAATCCGCGTGGAAATGCGAGCATATACATATTTTATAAAGCTGTTTATATTCATTCGAGGCGTAGTAAATATGTATGATATTAAGCAAGTTTGTCGAGAACTAGTTTTCGAAAATTTGCTTTAAGATATCTCCTCAATTTATCAAGTTTGCCCGAGTCGATAAACGTAAGTCAGCGCGCCCGTTATGTACGTAAGTATTTTAGAAAACTTCAATCAGTTCTACGAAGTCGGCGGATTCGAAAAATAAAAATGAATGCCCGAATAAATCGAAGACCTTTGAAGAAGGAGAAGAAGAAGCAGCAGCAGCCTCGACCCGGCGAGCATCTTCTCAAGTAAATAATTCGAGACGTATGTAGGTACGAAATAAATGCTGCGGCCGCCGTAAAAAGAAAAGCAACCGTAACGTGGCCCTAAGTACTGCAGTAAAACTCCTCGCCTTTGGTCCACATTTGGTGTAATAAACGTTTCTTGAGGTTTCAGGAAAAATGCAGAAAAAACATTTGCGTAATGGACATTTTTTTTCCACGTGATGTGCTACTACTTTAACTGCTCAAATGAAGATTTTCAAAACATGATGTACAGTGTGTAATCGAAGAAGTTTCCCTTACTGTAACCACTATTAATACAAAATAAAAGAAGCGAAGTTATGATGACATATTGTAGAATGTTTATTGATGTGGCCCCACGTTGGGCGCCAAGTTTATATGTAGTGATAATTTTATATGCAGTGGCTTGTTACTTATACAATTTCCATTTCAACATTATTGAATATGTATACAATGTTTTTCTGAGGTTTATCACAGGGTTATAGATTCTTTTAATTAAGAAAATCTATTCTTTTTATTTGTGTACGTGTAAAATATTTTTCTTAATTAAAATGCCAATAGATTTAAATAAATTGCTTACGATCTTTGCGAATCGTCTACAATTTATTCGTTAAGTGAATAATTTCTAATTAATTTTAAAATTTCCTTCAATCGGTTTAAATGCCTTGAATGCGATCTTTGCGAATCGTCATCAAAATATTCCTGGATTGAATTAAGTTTTTTCAATTTTTATAAAAATCAGTTCAATAGGTTTGAATGCCTTAACCACGATCTTTGCGAATCATTTTTAATTAAGCATCCATTAATTGATAACAGCTTTTTTTTTCAGGTGTTGTTGTCAATTACTTGTCACAATTTCGATTTAATTTAAGACATTTTTGACGTTGCAATATTTTCAAGCAATATTTGCAATAATTTAGACTATGACGCCATGAAAATGGGAAACGCTAAAGTGTAAATATTTCGAATACGATTGCAACTATTGTTAAACGCCTGTATTGAATTTTTTTATCGTGAAAGGTTTATTATTTACAACTCTGATAAATATTTTTCACCATGTCAACCACCATCTTTATGGCAACCATCATTTTCTAAACCTTTTCCACCGTACAACAGGGCCGTGTTCATAGTTCATAAAAGACACTCTAGAGTTACTCTCGGCTAATATTGCAGTCTCTCTCGCATAAATGAGTTTATGTATTTTATGTCTCATCTAAGAATCATAAAAAAAACTATTATCAGGCCTGGTTTCCACAGTAACAAATACATTTTCTTCACTCTACTTAAAAGTGGGTTGTGAAAAGTGCGACCGTTGTCATGGAAATAATGTAAACACAAGATTACTTGAAACAGATGAGCGAGACGCAAAATAAGCAAAAAATCATGAGTGAGAAAGATATGATTATACGCCCAATGGTGCACTCCAAGGTATCTTGTATGAACGCAACTCTGTTATTTCTCAAATGTCATAATTTTTACTTTTACATCTGAGATGTGCATCTTTTTGAGTAATTTTGTTACAAAACAATAATTTCCTTATAATCTAAACATTTCGTAACTATAATAGATAATTTTAACACAATTTTACATAATAATATTCAAAATTTGATGACAATGAATCTAATAAATCCTAAAAATTTTTATTTGACAATAATTATAATTTCAAATGTTCTTTCAGAAGCTCTAGGTAGTTCACTTGGATGTCCTCTGCCTTTGCCTTCTTGACTCTTATTCACCTCCCTGCCAAGTACACGAACGAGTCGTCTCTTTCTGCCGTTCTTGGGGGGTTTCACCGGCCAGTTCCTTGCTGCCAAGGGATGGTTTATTTCCTCTTGAACCCCGTCCAGGAATGGGCTCATTCAACATTTTTTTTTTTAATATTTCTTTCGATAAATTGTAAAATAAGTATACTGAAATTCAAAAAGAAAAATTTTTTGAGCGTCCTATATGTCGAAAAAAAATTAATAAAGTAGAACTTGTGTGACGTCATTGTATCCGTCTTCCAGTGTATTCCTTATGCAATTAATTTGTGCGCCATTCTCAACTATTCAAACATTAAGCAACTTTGAACTCGAATAACTTTTAATATAATTTTTTTTTCGACAAATTTGTTTAAGTAAAATTCATTTTTAAGTCAAAATATCAGGTTTTTGATATTTAGAACCATTTTTGAAATTCAGTGAATGGGCCCATTCAGAAAACTCCATCCAATTCATTTTATTTTGAACGTCTTGGACCTACGCCACATCTTCATCCGGTACTTGTATGATGATCTCTTCTTCGTTCTTCGTACTTCAAATGATTGTTGATTGGACTTTTGGATTTTTGTAACTAATTTTTTAACTAATTTTGCCCTCTGAAGTTTACTTTAGCATTCTTCTTCAATTTTCACTTTGAATTTTACTTTTTATGATTTTTGTAATATTTTTTTATTTTCAGATAATGTTTTTGGTGTTTGTATTGTTGACTGCTTTATGGAATTATATGATTTGAGATTTAATAAATTTCGAAAAATAGATTTCTCTCTTTGTTGTTCTTCCTTTCCTTTTGTTGTTCTTTCCTTACCTTTTGTTTTTTTTTAATACCGGAACCATATGGCGATGCAGGTAATATCACAGCAATATGTATGTATGCAGAGGTCAATAATAACTCCGGAAGAATCTACGTTTACTTCTTACAAGAAACGTTTGAGAGGCACTGGACGTGATTTAAATGCCCCAGCTGAGCGAATTTTACTATTACTTTGGGTATTTATTTAGTATTAATACAATATTTATAAAAACTTATGTTTTATTAATTTCTCTCAAATGTTTATTAACACAATTACATTGATTTACATCGTATATGATGATTGATGACCTTAATTTTCGAATTATTTTACGCTAAAGATTCAGTCGAAACCACTATGCCACGTGGCGATATTCAAGCGATCTGGTCGCTGCAACTGAAAATCGCCAGCATAAATGGGGTCTCACTAACGCTTACGAAAAAAATTGTCTGCTGCACATTGGGCCCCAGTATAAAAAGCAGTGCTCAAAACTCAAAAAAGCAAAAAATATGTGCATAAATATGCGAAGAAATTATTGAAATTTTGCGAGAAATTTAAAAAATATGCAAGTCAAATAAGTTCAGATCTATCGATAGAAGTTCGGATATCGATTGAAAAAGGGCGTTTCTACGACTCGGGCATTGAAGACAGCGTCAACAACAAATGCGCATAACTTTTCATGCAAATGTTTCACAATAGTATATTATTTTACAAGTTTCACAAGAAGGCTTATTGTAACACGAGTGGGGTTGGGGTACGACGAGCGAAGCGAAGCAAGCTCGGAGTGCCCCAGCGGAACGAGTATTACAATGCTTCTTGTGAAACGTGTAAAATATACTATTTGTTCTACTTTGCGTCACTTATTGAATAAAAATATGAAAAATACTGTCAAAAATTGGATCTCCTTAGTATATGGAGAATTTTAGTTGTAATGTGTGGCAACACTGACAACCAAAACAAAAATCACATTGACAAGTTATTAATTTTTCTTATCCAGCTTGATTGTGAGTATTATGTTAAGTAACAAATAAATAATGAATTATTTTGTAAAATCTATTAAATATTTTCAATTAAAAATTGGCTAAAATTTCCCCAAAAACAGTTTCACAATGAGCTTCATTGTGAATTCAATGAATTCATTGTGAACGCAAAGTAGAAAAATAAAATTCTTGCAAAATATGAAAGAGCACACAGAAATTTATCTATTTATGATGTTTCTAAGTTTTAACCCATCGCTAATATTTTTTTTGCATTAAATACGTATGAGTATATCCCAAGAATGTCTAAATAACTACAATCGATAATCAATCATGAAATCGATGGGCCAAAACTCAGAAATAACAAAAATCGATAGTTTTGAACGTGTTCTTTCATATTTTGCAAGAATTTCGTTTGTGCAACATTTGCACAAAAAGTTATATGCTTTTGTATTTGGCGTCTTTTAACTGCGTGAAATTAACTATTTTCAATCGATCAGTAATCAATAAAATCGATAGGCCAAAATTTACTGGTGGTATATTTCGATATATTTGATCACTTGCTATCCGATTACGTGAAAGTTTTGGTTGAAAACACTTTCTTCAAAGAAAGAGTTATTTACATAATTATTTACTGGGCATTATTTACTGCTAATAATTTGGATTTCGTTTTTTCATCAATTGTGATACACCAGGGACAAACTATAATTAGTGATCTTCATAATGCTGTTAAAATTATAGTTTTGTAATAACTAGGGCGACTTTGGTAGCCAATTTAAATTTTGAAGTTTTATTGCTAACTTCTTACCGGTGTAACTTTTTAGTTCCATAGTTTCATATAAAGATATTTGTTTCCACTTTTAGGGTTGTATTTCCCAATCGTAGAAGAATATTTTAATGAATTAATTATGTAAGTACATAATTCCATTTTCATTCGTTGATGTTGAGAAGCAATAATTAGTAAAAACACTTCTTTAAGAAACAAGGAAACGACAAGGAAAACTTTTTTTTATTATTGACTATTATACATTTTGCTTAATGACTTAACAGTTTTTATTATTGACTTTTATATATTTTGCTTAATAAAGTTTTTCTTATTACGGAACAACAAACTGAAATTGCTGCTCTGCTTTACGGAATAATAAACCTGTAGTGTGAATAAAAAGGCACATCGATGGTAAAACCGTTATTATAACTTCAAACAAAAGTCGAAAGGCTAATTACTGGCCATGAATTGACGTTTTCAATTTTCTCTTATCACGTAAATTCTCGGATTGGACGTCATTGAAGATTTTTAAATTTTTATACGAAAGGAAGATAATGGATCCTATAACAGAGGAAAGATTGCAGTTCATAAAACAACGCGCACGTTTGTTATAAGTCAGAACGTTCATACTAACTTAAAATTGACATATACATAATTCCTAGTAAACCCCAACTTTACTTTAAAAAAAAAAACGTGCGCGTTCTAATGTTACGAACTTACAAATGTTGAAATATTTCGAAAACAGTGAACATTAGGTATTGGATATGTTACACATGTTATATGTTATTATGTTAATAATGATTTAAGCAAGTTAAACAAATAAAAAAATACTAGGTGTTTCATTTAAAATTACAAAGTTGGCAGCATTGGCGAGAAATTTGAAATATTGACAACACCACCGACACCATCTTGATATCCGCGCTATCAACTAAATTATCTGTTCCAAATTTCGTTTCGATAGTCCTAACCGTTGTTAAAATATTTAGAGGTTTCCATACTTTCGTTCCACAGTGTATATCAGATTTGATATATATTTGATTTGTCTTATGTGTTGGTTCGCTCTATTGTCTTTATCAAAATTATACGACGAGTCTACTGGATGTTTAATTTGAACAGTTTACCATTGCTACCTTTTTTAAGATAGAAATTCGCTTAAATTTGCAAAGATTCAGTGATTTTTATGTTTATTCTGGAGAACTTCTAATCATTTGCGCTACTAGTTGTCAAAATATTTATACAACCGTTTTTTTTTAAAATAATTTAAGAATTTTTATTTCTTTACAGCGATACCAAAATGTTTTAAATTTGTTTACCAAGTAATGGCTATGTTCAGGTATAAAAATAAGGTTGTCTAGATAATTGTCAAATTATATCTATAATTTGTTTTGCACCCTGTATGGTGAAAAAAGGGTCACAAATGTTGAGGTAGATAAAAAACGACTTCCTTAAGTCTTATTACAATTTTCTTATGAGACTGCTAGATTTCGGTTTAAGGGCAATAATTTTGTCTTCTTCTCGAAAAACAGGAAGACCGAGCGTAAAGAGATTCGGCGTGGAATTTCAAACAGTGGTAAATTTCAATTTTTAATAAAAAATTCTTCGGATTTATGCGAAAAGTTATTTCCACGGAGCGCACATAATTAAAGGGAAGCAAGGTTCGGTGCGCGATAAATTTCGCAACGTTACGGCGTCAAATTGTATTTACTTTTTTAAATAAAAGAAAGAAACGGTTCCCATTCATGGGAACGTGCTCGCCGGTATCCGGCTTAATAAGGGCCGGAATTGTTTCTGACGTCAATTAACGGGTGAACTGAGACACTAGAAAAAGAAAACTTTTTAATTTCTCTGGTTGCCTTATTTTAAACGGTTCATTCACATGCAATTTCTGATTACATTCTACTTTACTAATTTTCCGACGTACAACGTAGTATACGTTCACAAAATTGTTTATTTTCAGTTACTTGCCTTCAGCTATATTGATTACGGCCATGGCTAATCGAATTGCTCGAAGCGAACTAACTCACGTCATCTTTAAAACTAATTAACGTAACTCGATTAATACACTGTAATGAAAAGTCTCTCGCTACGTATAACGTTATATTTTCTAGATTAAAGATAAAAGAGAATCTGGCGTTTAATTATTAGGATTCTACAAAAAAAGAAAATTACCGCACGGGAAGAGCTTTCCTTTATTCTTTATTTCCAATCATTTAAGACAAAGTTTTGTATTAAGGAAATCGATTTTTTTTGCTCGACTGATAGAAGGTAGAAGAGTGAATTAAATATTATTTAAATTATAGAAAACAAATTGGATTATTTAAGATGTAACAATGGGTATATTTGAGCCATTTACCCATGATTTACATAGCTCGTCCCAGTTTACTTATGTAATTTACTATTATATCTTTTCTCCGCAATTAATATTCTGCTAAGGTCTCGTCCGGTATCCCATAACTAGGGCAATCCGTCTTGGGTCGAGGACTAAGCCCGGCAACATTAGCTGCACTCACTGCATGTACTTAATAATAGCCTCCGTGGTAAACTATCTTCCGTTCATCCTGAGACTGATTGCTCGTGCGCTGCAACTTATAAATTACCAGAGGATCTTTGATCTAGTTCGCAAGTCACCGCTTGTGTATCGGTGTCCCGCAGAAATTTTCATTAAAACTTGTGCTATACAGACGTTGTTGCTTTATTAATGCATGTCATGAGAAAATAATTGTCGTACATCATTGAATGGGGAAAAAATTGCAACTGTATTAAAATATTCCTGTAGCAGCTTAATATAAAATAAGGTAATTATTATTGTAAGTATGTAACTAGATACACTATGCCGGTTTTCGCTCTCTTTCTTATGGAGGAATTAACATTAGTACCAAATATGTATGTATAGTTGCCTATCGTCGTTCTGACAGGCTCTCAGTGTTCGTAATTATTTTCGTTATTAACAAGATGTAATACTCACTCGTTTGCTCATCCTTACGCTCTCCAATTTATAAAGCAAAAATTTATAATTTAAATAAAGAAAAGGCAAATTCAAGCCTCGGGATTAAAAAAAAAAACAATAATAAAGTGATAGCGTGACCTTCATGTATGGATGTAAAGTTGGCAGGCAAATGAAAAATGATCTTCTCTGAAAGTCTCCGAGATAAATTTAAGCTTTCTTGCAAAGTGAGAGGTCAAAAGCACGGAAAAAAGACGTCAACTTCAAAGGGGGAAACCAATACAAGATTTTATTTAAATCAGCCGAAAATAAGGTAGAATACTTAAGGACGCATCGTATAACAGGATTTAACAGCCGGAAAGGTTTCCTGTTATATATTATCTTGTTTCGTATTTCACTTTTAGGTAACCAAAGGAGATTTAAAATTACTCTTGACTTTGAAAATCATCTTCGCAGAAACTTAATCGGTCTACAACGAAAGCTGAAAGCTGAAACTATGACGTACTTTTCAGACCCCTACATCCAGGAAGTGTGTGGCAAAAGAAGAACTTGACTGCCTCATAGAAGTAAAGTAAAATTTTTCTGTCCAAATATTATCTGGTTTTCCTAGTAGATTTTTTTTCTTAAAGAAATAAATTGCTAGCTTAAGCAAATACTGTGAGGTTTTGCAGTATACAATTTACTCGCCGCTTCAGGACGTGCTTTCGTATTCACATATTTCACAATATTTCTTACTCTGCATTTTACGGATTTGCGCACAATGCGATCGTCTTATCTACCCTGTTACGGTCGCTTTGCTTTTATGCTTTTGAATTCGCCGGTGCGGTAATGATATGCAAGCGCTTGTAGTTTGGAGACGTTTCTTGTTGTTGCGTACGCTTTGTGCATAAGGTTACTAAATTAAAGTTGAATTACATATGTGCATACACAGGAACTCTCTAATGTTAGCTTAAATTGTATATCTTTAGGGCAAATTAAAATTTCTTAATTTTCTTACGCATTAAAAACAGATAAAATATATACGATCATAATTCAGGTTATAATTTTAATAACAAAAAAATACATATACAGGGTGTAATCGATTAAGTGTTACTCATTAATGCTGTAAGTTCTTTATCACATAAGAAAATTAATTATGCAAATATCATCAAATTGGTCTTTTGTTTGAAAACCCCTGCTCGTTCGTGAGATATACGTGCGTCTGCGATTTTTATATACACACCGTAAAACAATGTAAAAGCAAAATTCGCGGTCACTCGGTCAATGTTGCCCGTAAGCAATTCGATAGCGGAAGAACCTCTGAAACAATTCTTTCAATTTAATAATAAATTCTATTCATAATTAGATGTTATGTAAGGGTTATAACTTAAGCCCGATGTTAGCAGATATTTTTATAAATAACTTAGAATCTAAATTTTTTAACTCTGGTCACCATAAAATTAAATTTTTCCCTCGGTACATTTTGATCATTCTGGATGGAGATACTAATACAGCTGCAGATTTCCTCATCATTTATCATTTTAATACTTTTCACGATAGTATTATATTTATACTTGAATTACAAAAAGATAATAGTGTTAATTTTCTGGATGTGTCAATTAAAAGATTAGAGTCATCTCTGTCTTTCAGTATTTTTAGAAAACCCACCAATACAGATGCGACCATCAATTTCAAGTCAAATCATTCTCATCAGCACAAGGTGTCAGCTTTTTCAGCATTTTTCTATAGAACGCTTTCTATCCCCGTGAATGGAGAGGACTTTGTTAGGGAGATCATGATTGTTTGCCAAATAATAGCTTGTAATAATGGCTTCTCTATTGACGTCATCTCTCGTTTATTTTATAAAATTCGTAGCAGTTTAAATAAAAGGTTTAAAACTTAATATTGCCGAATCTTTAGAAATTTTCTTATCTAAAATTGATAATAGTGTCGACCTCTTGAATGATCAAATCACTTTTCCACATTTCAACTTTTCTGAGTCTATAATCTGGAATCATTGCTAAATCTTTGCGCCAATCAGCTCTTACCTTTGACTATTTTGCCTATTTGCTGTAAACTTGATCTTTACAAATGTACTTTTTCAAAATTTGTTAATACGTTCATTCATTTTTCAAAATTTTTATAATTAAAATTAGTCAAAAGTTAGATGTCATCAGCTTTCATTTGTACTTTGTTACCCATAAGTTGGTACTAGTTTATATTTACGCGCCATCAGCTTTCATTAATTCTTTACCCATAAGTTGATATTAGCTAGGAACTTTTCATTAATATACAGTATGTCCCCGGATTGAGTTTACAATACGTATAATGGACCAAAAATTTTTGAATTAAGATTTCATGTTCTGCAGTTCAGGTCTGCTTGGCGTGAAATGAATTTGTGTCAAATTTGACGCCGAAAGTCTTCAAGGTGGCGGAATTAACACAAGAAGAAGTAAAATCTGTGTAGGTAAAGTGGTCTTCCTTTCGAATTTAGGAGAAAAATTAAGTAAGATAAAATGATTCTCATTTCAAATTAGGGAGATATACCAAATTCCAACATCCTAGAGAAAAAAATTGAATTACGGAATATTAGGATTTCAGTATAGTTGTAAAGGCTGTTTTACATTATAACATTTTTTGGTACAAAGTGAGAGAGATAAGCTAACACAGTCAATTCTGATTGGTTGAATTGGTACTTCTCACTCACTTAGTAACAGATTTTAGTTAGAAAATGTTATAGTGTAAAACGGCCATTAGACATTAACACTGTCAGGTGCTAATATGGACGGAGTATTATTTGAATAATCATATTTTATTTGTTTTTGCTCAATAAATATGTAAATGGTATTAATATTTTACAACTTTACTGAAATATTTATAATTTAATTAGTATTTTTCCGTAATTCAATTTTTTTTCTAGGATGTTGAAATTTAGAGAATTAAATGAGAATCATTTTATCTTACTAAATTTTGCTCCTAAATTCAAAAGGAAGACCACTTTACTTACACAGATATTACTTCTTCTTATGTTAATTCCGCCACCTTGAAGACTTTCGGTGTCAAATTTGGCACAAATTCATTTCACGCCAAGCAGGCCTGAACTGCAGAACATGAAATCTTAATTAAAAAATTTTTGGTCCATTATACGTATTGTAAACTCAATCCGGGGACATACTGTAGATTAAGCTCTTGCATTGTTTGTCACTTAATAAAAAAAATGGCCACGTGCTAAATGGATTGTTCAGACAGGTTTGTTTTTCAAATTCATTAATTAATTTTCTTTTTAAGCGTGAATTCATTTATTTCTAGATTTGATAATGGTAATTATATCGAAACATGTTATCTATTACTGCTTTTCAAACTTTTTTTGTGAAAAGTAAACGTAAATTTTTCCTGAATTATTATTAATAATAATGTGTGTTAATAGTAAGTGAAACTTATTCGATTACACACTGTATGTTCGCAGTCAGTTCGATTTCGGTTTAATTTTTCGTGAAAAGGATGATGAGAAAATTAATTTGTGTATATATCTGCCAGCATGTATAGCTTTCTGTTGTTTCGGTTACCAGTTAATTAGTAAAATGCTGGTAGGCAATTTTAATTACTTACTCATTGTTATCCCTATATTCAAAGCAAGATTATGTAAATTTATCGCTGACGAAATTTAAGGGATATATTGATGTAAAAATATTAGTAAATTCTACGAACCTTAAACATAATTTCAATTTAACTCACTCTTGTAATAAGAGAAGAACGTAAATTCACAAGTGCTTAAAAGCATTGGAGATTTTTTGCTTCTTTCCATTGTTTTAAATTTTAATTTCCTTACCCAACGTCTTTTGCCCCGGAAAATTTAATTCCAGCTGCAAACGTATTTTATCTCGAGTCTACTACAGTTGCAGGCAGCATCGTGTGTTTTGTTCTTGCAGTTTTCTTTATTGTCTCTGAGCGGGCGGGGCGCGATGTTGTTCATACGGGGTGCATATGATATGCACAATTGTTTGCATAAAACAATTCGAATTCGCGGCACGCCAGTTCTAATAGTCTCTGGGTTTCGGGCGTGGAAAATAACGCGCGCAGGAATTTATTCAATTGCAGAAGTACACATCGGAAAAGTACATGTTTTGATGTAACTTGGGAAAGTTTCAATTGTCGATTCTTATTCAAGTCACCGCTTAAATTCCCGAACTCGAGATAAAAGAGAAGGCCACTTTAGCTGTAGTTGGGAGAAAGATGCTATTTAAAATTCTCCCCTATTACATACTGTTTCAAATCTACTTTAGAAATAAAACAAATAAAGGTCACACATAAAAGAGTTATTTATATTTAATCGATTTCCAAATCGATTATTCGAATAATTTGACTGAATTTGGAATATTTTGCTTCATATCCTGATTTATTGTGTTTTGGCGATCGTGTGAGGGGAGGGTGTGTGTGAGAAGTATTAGAAGTGGTTTAAGTTTAAAATGCCATTAATTAACATTACAGGTGTAAACCGAAAGCCGGGTCTGTCCCTGATTATGGCTTATAGATCGTTAATAATAATTACACGTCGTTATTGGTCCGTTATTGTTAGGAAAGCCCTGTGTAAGTAATATCTATTACGGCCGCTTTTCATTTAGGACCTTCGGAATCCCCCCCGAATTATGGTCACGCCGAAACTGAAAATGATACCTACTAACTAATGCGGATCAGAGATTTTCTTTGGGGGGGAAAAAGGTTAGGCCCATAAAATCAGCTTACGCGTGGCGACTTAAGGAAGAATATTATATTGAAATAATTATTAATTTAGGACCGTTCCATTGCGGCGGTATCTTTTTATGAGAAGGAAGTGGAAGTGAGAGAGGAACTCGTAAAAGAGAAAAAAGAGAGTTCGAACATAAACGGCGAACAAGTTCAAGAAAAACAAAGAGCTCGTAAACGGTAAGCTCGAAACGGGCGGTGATAAAAATAAACAATTCGTTCGTTTTAGAACCGACACTATTCATTTTCATTTTTAGCTTTTCATTAGTTCCATTCGGAGGTATTAAACGCCTTTATCGGTTTTATACAGTGCGGTCAATATAATATGCATATATTTCGTTAGAAATTTTTGCACCTTTTCTTTATTATTTTAATATTCTGAGCTACTTCAGTTCAGTGTAATATGAACTATTAAAATAGGACAGACATTCATTGTATTGATTTTCGATCTTTCAGTTTTATTTATAAATTCTGCATGTCGAATATTTGTTTGGTAAAAATGGCCGTACCTTTCAGCTTTATGTCAGAGCTTGATTTGCAAAAATCGAACATGTGCAACGTAAACTTTATTTTTCATGAATACATACGACTCAGGATGATCGGAAAGAAAGGTGCACCACATTACTTTATAAAGGAGAACGGAGACAACTCGATGACTGCATTGAACTCCGCATTAAAAGTATTTACTGTCGTATTGAATAATAAACTGAAAGCATAAATAAACATCGCTTCTTAAGGACAGTAAGGTTTGAGAGAAACAGAATGGATAGATGCAATATTCATGATAAGATAGATGATGGAGATGTCGTCCTAGAGTTTACATGTACTATATCCGCCAAAAAATCTGGGATAACTCTATACATGCATTTTTAAATTATTTTATTAGTTTAAATGCAGCTTTAAACAATTCATTTTGCTTATTCTATGGTACGATTCAAATCGCACCAGTCCATCGCTGCACTAGTATCTACTTCATAGATAGCTTGGGCTAGAGGGAGCAATTTGTACCCTCTTCTTAATTTCTTGCTGCCCTAGTATACCGACCGGGCATAGGTAAATTTGGGGGGCTAGAATTGTAAATACCATAAAACATGAATTACGCAATTTGGATGGATTTGCAATGTTTTTTACTGTGAACTGCTTACATTAGACGTACTTTTGTAAAGAATCCCGCAACTGTTAATTTAATTTATGTTTTCAGCACAACAAAATTTAAATCGTGTGCATTCCATTTTATGATTTCACCGCACAGGTTGTTAATAAACGAGTTTACCGCAATGCCACATGCAAATCGCCGAATGTTATCCTACCACTGTAACACATACACGCACGCATGGGTGTTACGACTGCTAAAATATTAAAATGGAAAATTAAAATTCACAACTGGCCAGAGTTTTGTTGTTTTGGCCTATGCGTTATAAATTTAACGTGGGCCTTCCTTGTCTTTTCCGGTAGCATTAGGACGATCAAAAATTGAATT
The DNA here is from genome assembly GCA_958336345.1 of Dorcus parallelipipedus. Taxonomy (NCBI): domain Eukaryota; kingdom Metazoa; phylum Arthropoda; class Insecta; order Coleoptera; family Lucanidae; genus Dorcus; species Dorcus parallelipipedus. Next base: position 23,196,602 of record OY284480.1, on the reverse strand, counting down.
ATTTACGAAGTAGGGTCCGCGCGCTAAGTTGACAGCAACCGTAAAATCAAGTGATCATGTAATAAACCTCGGGGATCAGCAGATGTAGGTACGAGGAGCATTAGCCAAAACGCTTCAAATAACAGAACAACCGGAAAGCCCGTTTAATCTCCCATCCGTTAAAAGTCCAGTGTTTCGGGCAGGCTAATGAAACCTGCCCTGGATGGCGGGCGTTGTCGATCTCGGTCTAGCTCGCTGTGTAGCCCCCACAAGTGATAGCGTTCAGGGCAGGAGCGTGCATCGGACAGCGAGTGGATCAGCTTATCGGGCTAATCGTGGCCCGGGGGAGCGGTTAGTTCGCGATACTCCCGTCGCGGCAAAAACCATCCTGATTTATAACTCTCCTGCGAAGTAAACACTGCTAACTAGCGACCGCTCGCTCCCAGGTACCCAAGTCGTGAATTACGACATGGAAAATCTTGGGATAAATCATTCCGGACTAAGTGATTTTCAAACGAAACTTTTACTCTAATTTGACAGCTTGATAAAACTCCATAACACTTCTTCTCTTTACCACCTTCACCACCACCAATAATTTCCAAAGTCTTATCCATACATAGTAACATTATTCTCAACAATCGATGTACTTACAGGAAAAACCATCAATTCAGATCAACCAAGCAATAAGATATTTATATACCCATTAGGAATCAAAATTGTTGCTTGAGATGTAGGTATCATGTCCAAATCTATCTTCCTCTACAACTTGAGGTGTTCTTCAGAAAGCAATTGCTCAGATTCATCAATTAATCGCAATTTCACATTTCAATTTTAACGGACAAGGACCTTCAAGGATCATGAAGCATGTATATTTTACATTCGACTTACTGACTTATTCATTTTTGGCAAAGTGGGGAATTGAGCCTGCAAATCGTTACTTACTGGTATTTGTCGTTGGTGACCAAAAAGTTTTGAAACTTCTTTTGGGGTAACAAAGAGGTTTGAGTTGATAAGAAGGATACATAATTTTTTGGCGACTTAATACAACTTCAACTTTGAATGCTCACTGAATGGAAATATTGCTTACAGGCTGTTTCATTGAAATGTGAAAAAAGGGGTTAAACGTATGCAGAAGCGGCGTAAGGCGTAGGCGACGTGGGCCATCCTACGGCCTCGCGGTCCGAGGGGCCTCGCGCCTTGAAGCTTTATGCAGGTTTCTTTAACTCGTGAAAAATTGTATATAAAATCAGTCCTCTTGCCACCAGAGGGCCTCGCAAAATTTATTTTGCCCACATCAAATTTAGGTCTTGCCCCGCCACTGAATGTATGCTTTCTTTTCTGTAGCCTCTGAGTACTTGTTGTATTATTCAATAAACCTTTCAATTAGGCTTGAAATCACTTGAAACTTATACATACAAAATTGTAACACATATCAGTTATTTATAATTCATTTCCAGATTACTATTATCACTACATTCTTCCCCCTTAAAGGGAATAGTCCTTTAAGTAGGAAGGAAGTTGAGGGCGCTTAAAATCCAGGTTTGCTTCAGCATCTTTACTTGGTGAAGATTCACCAGATGAAAAAGGGGTTTCTGTATTCTCATTACAACAATTTTGAGGAATCAAACTCTAATAGGTGGTACATCAGAGATCTGCAGTAGTTGCCGATGAGGTGATTCATCTACACTACGGTTGGGAGATTCAGGGAATTCCTTGTTATTATTATTATTAGAGAGTTCGAGTTTCTTATTGCGTCTCGGAGCTAATTGTCGTAGTGAGACAATTTCTTCTGCACCGTCTTTCTTCCGAATAAGATCATATTCAGGATTTGCTGCTGATAATTCCACTTCTTCGACAAGATCTTCGTATTTGCTAGCTCTGACATTTATTTTCATAAAGACGAGTCCAGGGGTCAAAAGCCAAGAGGGAAGTGTACTTCCATTTGTAGACCTCAGAGGAAATGACAAGAATTTCCCATGGAAAGCACAAATAGTAGAAGTACATAAAAGAGATCGAATAGAATGCAGGGCTTCAGTTAATACTCTATCTCATTGAGAAATAGGAAGGTTCTTACTTTTTAATGCTAAATTGATAGTCTTCGATAGTCCATTAACTTTTGGATTATATGGTGTTGTGAGACTAGTTATACTTGCCCTATGCGTCATCGTGGTTTTTCTAGATCGTCCTTCTCTTAGTCACGTGTGAATATGCTTGCATAATGCCGGATTTTTGATGAATCACCTTGGAGACTGCAATATACAGCTGATATTCTTCTTGAAAAAGCAAATCGTTTGTTGTGGGCGAACTTTCCGCGGTCGCGTAGGCGACGTTCTATCATCGTGTTTAACTTACGCAATGAGCTTAATGATTTACAAATTGCCGATTTCTTACATCCCTCTGCAGCCTTGCGAGAGGAATAATAATAATCTTTATTGATTGCTCTATAGAAAGTAGGAGTAATACATAGTACACAGGTACATAGGTGCAGCCATGACAGACTGCAACTAAATAAACTATTAAAACTAGAAACACATGCAGTGCAGCCAAAAGGTTCAGCTTACGCAAACGCGCGTGCTGCTATTCTACCTGTACCTGTGCATCACATATGTCATTCATGAGATGATTGTGCGGCGCAAACACAAAATTAACAGGGAGTCTCGATTTTCCCACCCAAAAGTGCACTCCGTAGGCGACGTTTGAAAACTGGAAGAGATAATAATTTGAAGCTGTTGGGTATAAAATTGTGACTAGGTATTGAAATGACGTTTTTACGGCGGATGCTAACGTTGTGTACATCAGTTCGGAATGTGATTTTGTTGAATAGATATTGAGGTGCTTTGCAGCTTAGTAACTTGTGGTAAAGATTAGCGGAATTAAGAAACCTGGGCTTGTTCATATTTAACCAACCTGCATCATCCAATTTGTGAGAGATACGTTCCCGTCTTCTTATGCCATAAACAAAACGGAGCCAAGAATTTTGTAGCTTCTGAATTCTGTATTTATCCATAGCATCTAAACAAGGTCCATAAACCACATCACAATGATAAAGCTTTAACCGGGGAGATAAGACTTGGCGGTTAGAGTACAGAATTTTTAACCTGGTATAAGCTTTTTGAAGTAGGTGATTAATATGTTGCTTAAGGCGAAGATCAGCATCAAGTATTAGCCCAAGCGATTTGGATGAATCAAAAAAAAAATAAAGGGGTTGCCCTGCAAAGATACGTTAAAGCTTTGCTTAATTATATCTTGCTGTGCTTTGTGCCCAAATAGCATCGCGGATGACTTGGAAGGGTTGAGTTTAAGTCCGTGCTTTTCTGACAGATCTGAAAGATTATTTAAGTCTAAATCTATTTGACGGATTGCCTCGTTTGCATGCAGCGGATGAAAGGAGTACAGCAATTGTGTATCATCAGCATAAGTAAACATTTTGCAACTTTGTAAAACTTTATGGAACTTGAATGTGTAAATAATGTAGAGAAGAGGTCCTTGTGCTACACCACTAGTGAGATAAAGTCGTTCGGATAGGCGGTTTCCAAAATTCACCCGCTGAAAGCGATCTGTTAAATAAGAACGGAAAAAGTTGACAGCTGAAGCGCTTAATCCTATATGCGATAAGATTGCTAACAATATTTCGTGATCTAGGGTGTCGAAAGCTTTACTATAATCCAACATAACAGCTATAGACATATGACGCATATCACATGCTCTGACAATATCATCTGTAAGGTCTAGGAGAGCGGTTGCACAACTGTGATTGGGTCTGAAGCCGGACTGGTGCTGAGGTAGCAAATTATTTTCTTGTAAAAACTGCCGCAATTGACTGTCTACAGCTTTTTCTAGAATTTTAGACAGAGCTGGAAGAACGCTAATAGGTCTAAAGTCCTTGAGAGCTGAAGGATTGTGTACCTTGGGTATCGGATACACTAAGGCTTCCCTCCAAATCACTGGGAATACATTTTCAAGCAAGCAGGTATTGACAATGTGTGTGATAAATGGATAATTTAATTAGAGTGATGCTGATACCGTCAGCCCCAGCAGATTCCGATGAAATGTTAGAAATTATTTTTGGTATGTCATCTTGAGAAATTGTCTTTAAAACAAACTCTTCTCGGAAATTAGCGCGGGAACTAGAGTAATGTTGGATAATACTAGCCTTATGAGAATTGCTTACTGAGGAATTGGATAGGAAGTAGTTATTGAAAGCATCGGCATCTGAAAATTCTGGAGGTATTTGAAAGTTAGATTTCTTATTTAGGAGATACTTGTTGACTCCGAAGGCAGAGCAGCTTTTTCCTTTCGGAAACGCTGATTCGGAGTCCTTTGGTCATTAGTAATAATGTTTAATTGTATCAATTGTATGTACACATTTCACACATTTCATAGTGACCAATAAAGAATTATTATATTATTATATATTATATTATTTTTCCAAAGCGATTTATTATTTGTATATTTGAATTGATGATCTAAAAAGGCTTTCTGCTCTCGCCATACGGCCGTGGTTACATAATTTCTTAGAGATTTGTAATATTGAGAATGGGCGGGAAGTTTTGTTCTATTATATCGCTTGAGAGCACTATCTCGAAGAGACATCATTTGTCGAATCGTATCAGTCAGCCTGGGGGCGTTTGGCTTGGTGATCTTTACGGTTTTGAAGGGCGCATGGATGTCAAATAACGTTAATAAGTTTTGATTAAAAAACTCAAGCTTTTGATTGATATCGGGCAGTGAAAGAATGTCGTGCCAGGGTAGTGAAGTTTCGAGAATTCATCATACTGAAAGTATTTAAAACTTCTGAACGTTGCAATAGAAGGCTCGTTGTGAACAGGAGATAAAACTACTTCACAATAAACCAAGTGGTGATCAGAAATATTGAACATGTCTATTGTCCCAGAATCAGCAACATTCAAGGATTCGGTCGCGATAATGAGATCTAGAAGAGTTGAGGAGTTTGCAGCAATACGTGTAGGTTCCTTTATTAACTGTTTTAACCCGTATGTATCAAATAGAGAACATAACTGAATGGTCGAATTTTCATACTCATTTAACAGATTTACATTAAAGTCTCCGAGGCATATCTCCGTCGAAATCAGGCAGCAGTGAACTAATGGTGTCATCAAGCGTATCAATAAATTGAAAGTAATTTGAACTGGGGGATCTGTACACTCAGCCAATAGCAATTAGTTTGTTCCTGAATTTTAGACGAATCCATAACTGTTCAGGGGTAGTTTCGGTGTTATTAATAGTGTACTTTAAGTTAGACTTAACATACATACCGACTCCTCCTCCACGCGTTTGCCTGTCACAACGAATTAAAGAAAAATTGTCAATAAGAACAGCTTCGTCAGGTACAGCAGGGGACAACCAATGTATGAAATGTATGAGGTACTTATTCAAAAACCAAATGCTGTCAAAAAGAGATATTCTTTCTTTCAAAAATTAACTTACAATTTTATGTATATGAGGGGCTACTTGGTTTGTTACGTTGAAGAATCTATTATACAATGAGTTACTTTTTCAGTATTTCCCCGTGAAACGTACATACATACATTCGAATTAACACAAGCGAGTGTGACAATGAAGCATTTGCATGACAAACCGACTCCGGGCGTTCACTAGTTGTGACCCAAATATTACGTCGTCTGGATTCTCTAATTTTAACTGGTAAAAAATGAAAGGCATTTCGAGAATTTCCATAAAGCTGTACTCTGTATGCGCTCTCCGGCTACCCAGTGCTGATACAGACAAGCATTCACAAGTGTCATATTTCTGTTAACGAAAATATGCTTTCGTTGCGAAACACAGGGAATTATCACGTGAAACAATTTTATGTAATTCCGGAATTATTGTTTTATGTTTTTAGTTAACACATACATACAATGTGGTGTCGTCATGTTATTTTATTTTCAATTACATTAGTTAATTTAATCCATCTTACTTTTTTATATCGTAATTCTGGGCAAAGTCGAATCTGATTTTTATAATATTTTAATGGGTTTGTAGTGGTTTAAAATTTTTGCTTTTAATACGTGAATTTGATTGATACGACTGCATCGCCGGCGAACCATTGAGTTACTGAAATCGTGCGCTGTAAATCAGACTTTTATGTTCCACCGTAAACAGAGCTGCATTCGTGCATTGAATTTGGGAGTAGTAAAGTTTTCTATTGTGCCGCCTCCTCCCGGTTCACTAAATAGAATTAAAATACCGTATAAAACGTTGACTGTGAGTTATTCGTGTGTTTACCTTCTTCTTTCAGACGCTGCATATTTATTAATTTTCGACCGAATGAAGTCGTTTCGTTTACATTTTTCAATAAACTTTCAGAGTTTCAGATTTTTCAAAGAAAATCACTAAATAAGCCTGTAAACTGTTTTAGCTTTAATGTGAGAAGCGATCGTTTGTTCTGAACTGATTGTACATATAAATACTATCGTTAAATCATTATTTCTGTGACGTAGATTATTACAAGATATATAAATAGCTTGAAGCTGAGATATTCTGCCACTTTTGGATGAATAATCAGTTAAACACCTGAGGGTTGCTTTGATTAGTTAAATAAGCCTTAAAGGCAATGGGCCTCACAGAAAACAAGGTAGGGCAATAATAGCAGATAATAATCATAACGAGCTCCGATTTTAGGGAAACGAAATTTGTTACGGTTATTTTTATCTCTTCTTTACAATGTTATTTGGACACTCGTCACTTTTATAAATACTCGAAGAAGTTTGTAATGTATCAAAAAAATTAGCATAAAAAGTATTTTCGAGTTAAATTTTCGAACTAATATGTAGCTGCTAAGTAAAAGAAAAGTTTTTATAATGATTTAAGTAAAGGTTTTTATATACATTTTATACTTATTTTATATAATTTGTAAGAGTGTCGGTATACTCTCAATAACCGATGAGTCTGGCTTTCCGGGTGTGTACCTACTTAAAATTTATGCTACTTCAAGCGAAACCATACATCATTTACACCAGAAGCGTGCAGCGGCATGTATGCAAATTTACGATAAATTACAGTAAATTACGTACATGTAAGTACAAGATGCATATATTAATGAGCCATAAATTTCTTGGAAAAGGAGCGCGGATACACGGTTTTCACCTCAGTCTCCACGATATTGTTCATTTATGTAATAAAACAAATTGTCTTTATTGCATTGAAATACAGGGTGTAATCTTTATCACATAAAATTATCAACACATCGTAAAATAATATAGCTTCAGCAAATATCACGGTCACATGGTCAATGTCGCCCATATGCAATTCAATAATTTACATCAACAAAGCAAAGTATTGCAACCTTCGACCATCTGTTTCATTAGATAATCGGCAATAATTCTAAATGAAACTTATTCGATTATACACTGTAGATGCAAGAAGAAACTTTTTTCGTGAATCAAATGGATTGATTTTTAATATTTACGCAATTGTTAAAAATATTGTACGACGAAGTTAATCACAATTCAGTGCAGGTACGAGCTTTACTACATAAACTAGTTGAACGATTTTTATACGGGACAACCTCGATTCTTCAAGATGAGTAGATCAGGATATCCGTTTTAAAAAATACAAGTTATGTGAATTCTCAATAAGAATTTGCTATAACGTTAAGAACACCCCATCTGAATTTTATGTTCTTTTCATTCTTAAGACGTATGTACATCCACATGAAGCGATCAGGAAGATGTGTGAGAGGTAAATGTTTTTTTGGAAAACCAAATCAATGAAAATTAAAACAAAAACGAGACTGAATTAAATATTTTAATTCTAGCCGCTCCAATAAGTAAAGCAGAAAGGAACGAAATAGATTTAACTTGAAGACTTCCGCGGCCGTCGTCCATGTTTGAATTGGCTTCCGGTTGGAACCGCGTCACGTTGACTTCTACTGCCGACGTTTCGTTCTTCATTGCAGAAGAACTTCTTCAGGGCTGCTGCTTCTGGTTAGTCGTTGAGACTGAGTGGGTATGTCTGTTGTCGTGGTATTTATAGTGATCGGTGGGGGTAGTGAGTCGGAACGGTGACCGGGGATTGGTCTGTTGAGGCGTGACGGATCGTTGATGAGAAGTTTCCAGGCATTGTGGAGGTAAAAGCCAGTATCACGGTTCAGATTATTGGGATGTTTCAGGATTTCTATGGAATCACGACAACAGACATACCCACTCAGTCTCAACGACTAACCAGAAGCAGCAGCAACACCAGCAGCAGCAGCAGCCCTGAAGAAGTTCTTTTGCAATGAAGAACGAAACGTCGGCAGTAGAAGTCAACGTGACGCGGTTCCAAACGGAAGCCAATTCAAACAAAAACGAAATAGAATTGGACGAATTTTATATAAAAACATTAAAAGCTAAGTAACTAATAACTAAGAATGATTGACCTGAAAAATTAGATCAATCTTTCTAATAAATTCAAAAAACGTGTCTACTGTGTGATTAAAAATAATTAGAGCGGCACAAAACTCGATGATTACACCCAAACAACTATTTAGTGCGAATAAATGGAAAACGCCGCTGAATGGTTCATCAAAACAATAAAACGGAAAACGGGAGCATACATATATTATTATCTTTGCAATTGACTCCCATTGCAACGTAATAACAAGCAAATCAAAGCAAATTGTGTTCATCTATGAAGCAATCTCGGCGGGAATAATTACAATCACGCTGTATTATTCAGTGTTACTTGAAATCACCACCATTTGTAAATTAGGTGACCTATAAAATACTTACGATTAAAGTATATTCACAAGAAAAGGGCAATGTCTTTATTGCTTTACAATTACAAATAAAAAAACTTTATCAATCGTCATTGTTAATTTGTTTGTATTGTATAAGCAAATAAATATCGGCTCGGAATATAACAAAGTATTTTTGATGTTTAAAAAAGAGTATTGTTTGTTGTTAAGTATCGTCCTTACTTCTGTAAACAAGGACGTTTATTGTTATCTGGTCATCTAGCCCGTCCCTTCAGTAGTCCAAATCGGCTTTAGTTATAGCTTCCAACTGCGCCTTGACACAAGGATTAGACCCGTGTGTTAGTAAGTAGCAAATTATACGAAAGAAAAACATATTAGAAGGGTCGCTTTTTATACCGGACACTAATCCCGCGCACAAACACGCTGGGAACCTATAAATACTTTCGAAAGTATCGGGCGAAGTAAATTATAACTGTATCGGCCAATAAAATGGGTTTTCTTGTCCGGGGATAATTGCCCGCCGGCATGCACCGGGAGCTTGCGGTGTTCAACAAACAATCGCACATGCACAAACTTGAATAATACATCACCCTAATCTAAAGCTGCTACGTTTTAGAATAATGCATGCCCTAATTATTCATTATGAACTGTCCCGCGTAAACTTATCTCGCCTTTGCTTGGTTTGCACATGATACCTATGTACGTGCATTTATAGATAACGCGGACGGGAAACGTTGTCAGTTTGTATCTGTGCATGATAGGTTTCAAAGCATCTCTTCAGGGATTAAAATAATCTTATCAGTAAGAGATACAAGCAAATGAATTGTACACTTTACAGTCACTGTGAATACTATCATACATACATTTTTATGTGAATTCTATTTGTATTCTATTTCTAATTTAACCTAACCTTTAATGATTTTTTAGTAAATTTAGAAGAGGAAATCAATTTTAGAATTCTATTTATGTTCCAGTATACATTTAATAAATTGCAGTTGAAAACTGACGATTTAAATGGGCAGTGTGAGCGCACGAACTTAGAATTTCAAAGATTCTGCAGACGACAGTGATATAACGACATAATATTTTCCCGCATCATTTACATACGGTTATTGATCATCACGAAAGCGCAAATGTTTTTCCAGTTCGTATAAAAATAAATTAATTCGTGTTTATGCCTATTGTTAATGCTTGTTAATTTATTAATTAAATTAAATTTATGTTAGCTTATTTGATGAAATCGTTTATCCAGGCAAGGGCCCTGGATAATTCCTGTTAGATACCTGATCCAAAAGCAGAGAATTTAAACGAGCTATTTAATTACATTTTTAATCTGATACGATTATAAGTTACATGATCCAATTAGCCTCTGTTATCGCGATTAGTAAACAGATGTTTCTGTGTTGCAGTGAACTATTCAGTTTCGTTAATTGGAGTCGGGGCAAATAACTCGAATTTCATTTGAATTCAGCATTTCACCAAATTCACTCTTATACGAGCCCATCTCAGTGAAGTTCGTACTATAGCTCAAGGAGACTTAGCAGAATGCTGATGATGGGCTCGTCTTACGAAAAACGCCCCAAGCCATATTTCCGTTATTTATACCTAGACTAATTGGAACAAGCTAGCAGGAATGAACAATCTATAATAGATTATTTCCCAGTCAGCAGAAGTATGTTAAAAAAAGGTCAGATCAGAAGTCAGAAGAGGCCCAGAAATTGCCACCGATCACTATCTAGTAGTGATGAAATGGTAAGATGGAAATGCTACCCTACCAGAAAGAAGAAGAGATTGTCAACAAAAAATAAGATGTAATAAACTGAGAGAACCCCAATACAAGCTAAAATACCAAAAAATGTTGGAGCAAAAATCGAGAAAAGAAACACAGAAGAAACGATTGAACAACAGTGGGCAAATTTCAAGAAAGCTATATTAGAGTCAGCTGAAAATATATGTGGAACTGCAAGGATAAAGAACACACAAAAAAGAGGACACATTGGTGGTCAGAGGACATTAAAGATGCAATCCATAATAAGAAAATATTTAAATAGTAAAACACAAACAGATTACGAAAGGTATAAGAATGATAGAAAAGAGGTTAAAAAACTGGTGAAGAAAGAAAAAGAGAAGTCTTGGCCAGAGTTCGGCGAAAAAATGAAAACAGAGAACTACGAGAACCAAAAATTGTTCTTCGGGACGATTAAAAATGCCAGGAAAAGTAAAGATAATAAGACAACACTTATTAACATAAAAAATGAAGGAAATGAAATACTCTCACAAGAAGAAGAAATAATGGAAAGGTTGAGACAATATTTTTAAAACTTATTGGAAGGAACAGACATAATTGCGACACAAGATAATAAAACAAAAACAATAACACAGCCGGAGGAAGATATAACAGCAGAAGAAATACAAGTAGTATTTAAGAAACTAAAGATAGGTAAAGCTCCAGGGCATGATCCAATAACGGGAGACATGTTAAAAGCGGGAGAGGAACAAATATCCGAGAAACTGAAAGGAATCTTCAACAAAGTATTAAATACAGGAGAGGCACCGGAGGACTGGTTAGTAGGAATTATAACCCCAATACATAAGAAAGGAAACAGGAAGGGCTGTAACAACTACAGGGGCATTACTTTATGAAATACGGTAGGTAAACTATACGCAAGAATTTTGGAAAACAGATTAAGACAAAAACTTGCCACAACAATAGAAGATACACAACAGGGATTTAGAACAAATAGGGGAACCACGGCTGCAATTTTTGCAATTAAACAGTTAGCCGAAAAGGCAATCAGAGAAGACAGCGAGATACATCTTTGTTTCATAGATCTAGAAAAGGCTTTCGACAGAGTAGAGAGAGACCGACGCATAGAAGATAAACTAATACAGGGAGTGAAAGCTCTGTACAAGAAAACAAAGAATTACATATGTAAGAGTCAGACAAGAAAAGTCGCACATGTTTGAAACCACCGAAGGCGTACGACAAGGGTGTATACTAAGCCCCTTGTCGTTTACATTGATCTTGGACGAGGTAATCAAAAACACCAAGAATCAGGTAAAGTGTTACGAAGTCGGTCACTGGAAGATGAAAAGGATAGAAATATTGGAAATAATATACACAGACGACATAGTCATAATCGCCAAAGATGAGAAAACACTGAACAAAAACCTGAAAATATACAAAGACACTCTGGAGAGAAACAATATGAGAATAAACAAGCAGAAAACGAAAACGAAAATGGTGGTGGCAAGGAACGAAAAGGAACATCAGATGAACTCAGATCAGTGGTTCCCAACCTTTTTTAATCGCGATCCCTTTAGATTTTTTAAAAATGTTCGCGGTCCGGTTTCTCATTTGCGATATTTGATAGTATGCATAGTATGATAGGATGTATACGCCGGCCATTACATTTTTGCTTTTAAAACCGATGGCGACCCACTAGAAAACCCAAGGCGACCCCCTTTTGGGTCGCGACACACCGTTTGGAAACCACTGACTTAGATGAAGCAAAGTTAGAGCAAGTAGAGAGTTTCAAATATCTAGGCTCGGTACTCTCGCACGACGGGAAATTAGATCAGGAAATTGAGGAAAGAACAGGGTCGGCGGGAAGACTCTTCAACGCTGTTAAGACCACTGTTTTAGGAAAGATATAAATATCAAAGGAAATAAAAGTGGAAGTATTTAAAAAAGTTGCCATTCCAATCCTGACGTATGGTTCAGAAACTTGGACACTAACAGAAAAACAAAAAAGTAAGATGCAAAGTATGGAAATGAGATTCCTAAGAAAGATAGAGGGCAAAACAAGGAAAGACAGGATAAGAAACAGCACCTTCAGAGAAAAGTTGAAGACAAATTCACTAGAATATATAATACAGCAAGGACAATTGAGATGGTATGGACATATAATGAGAATGGATGAAAATAGAATGGTAAGAAAATGCATGAAGCAAGAACATACAAAAAGAAAAAGAAGGGGAGACCCAGAAGAACTTGGACGGAAGAAGTAAAAACTGCAGCTGAAAAAAGGGGAGTAGAGTGGCGAGAAGTGCAAGACAAAAGACATGGAAGGAGATTTGGAAAAGAGCACTCAACCCAACCCAACTCACATCAGCCTAACACCCGCATGGGTAGAAAGGCTTTAGGATTAAGTAAGTGAGCTAATTTGAACAAACAAAAAGGCAAATGAAATTAGACTAAAAATTATTATAAAGTGAATTCAAACGTCCTTCGTATAAAATTTTAGAGGCAATAAGTAATTACCTAAACCTGAGTAGGGGGCAGTTATTCTTCATCTATCTTCATATGCCATTAATCTTTATTTAAATTTCCAATCATTCGTCAATTCATTTCGAGAATGCTTCAATAATAATAATTCATACTCATAGATGCATTGCGTTCTGAATTCTCTATATACCACAATTAGATATTGACACATAACAGATACGCCATTATTTCACTGGAAAATTATTAACGTTCAAGTAGATGTTAATAATTTATGTTAATGGCGTTGCAAGATTTATATCGGGGCTGTTGTATCCTCTCTGTATTCCGGTGGCAAGAGAAATGGGTTGCCGCATCTATTGAGATGCCGGTACAAAGGGTCTCCTCAACCTCGATGAGAGCATCACATGTCGGAGGAGCACGTGCCAATTCCCACGCCAACTCGATAACTATAAGTTGGTTACTTAGGAGTTACGCAAAAAAATTTAAACTTACTTCCGGTGCGCGAGTCGCTCCGAAGCAATTTATTCGAGATACCCGCGCCGAAAAGTTTTAATTAATTATATAATTTACCCCAAGGTAAACTGGAGGTGAGAAATATTTAATTCCGGTCGTCTCCTGCTTTTCAGCCCCGCACAATTTACTGTCGTTAAATTCTCACTTTCTCCTTGAGATTTATTGCACGGGCATCACGAGAGGGTTTATTAGTTTTATAAAGCAGTCAGTCAAATGAAACAAACTAACATTTTTCTTGAGCGAAATGCAAGGGTAGAATTTAATTAAGTAATTTCTTTTTTCTGTTTAATTAATTGCATTCAAACATCAGAAAAAAAATTACTTTTTTAAACTACGCCATCACTGAAGGAACTATTATAGGGGATGCACTAGCATTAAATGGTTTGAAGACGTTGTTATCGACAACATACATACATTTGTGATGATCTTTTGGCAACATAACGAGCGTCTAAACAAAAACCTGGTCAACTGGGTTGTGATCGAGAATTTATCCATTGCATTTACATAGCAGAATTACTAAATGTAGCCTACTTGACCACGTTTTTATTTAGACACGAGTTATTTATTTTCACAAAATTAAATTAAATGTTCCTTTTACGTTTCAAAACACTGGAAACTCATACGACGAAGCATTTTCTATGCAATTACCTTTAAACCCTCTCAGTACAAGCGAAATAAATAACACGTATGAATCACGACAATCCCAGTTTGAAATATTCATGGCGATTCATTCCTGGAACGTTTTCACGTCAGCGCATGACTGTATTTTGGAGCGCAGGAAGAATAATCTGAAGGAAATACAAGTAAGTGCAACATGAAGTTGAATTTGCGTTTGATGCTCCGGATGCCTTTATCCTGGTGGTCGTTCTTAAAGAACACGATCCTTGTATGTGATCTGAAAGTACCGGTAACTCTATATGCACAAAGTTTCCGAAAAGCGCGCCTCTTAAATAAATATGTTTGCATCCTTGTAAAGGTGATATCGAAGTGATCGGAAAGAAAAGACGAGGAACATACATAAATGTTGAATGGGGGGATCTATACGTACACGTTCTTCTTCCTCTTAACGTTGTAAATTAGCGCGGTTTATCTGGTTACACCGCTTTTAGAATTCTAATTGAAAACGTCCCCGGCAAAGTTGCCTTAAATAAAATATTTTCGCTGAATAATTAACGGAAGCGTTCGAATAATGGTTTTGTGACTAACTCATGCATACGCCTTTGCATTATGAACGCCCCTTCAAGTTGCGAATTAGTAATGACTCCCTGGTGTAACCCTGCGATTATGCAAGTTCTTTGAGTGTCTATTTCAAATGTAGGCGCTAATCAGGACGTGCGAAATTATTTATGTCGGTTTGGAGAATACTTCCGCGTTTAATTGATATTTTAAATTAAGGCCTGTAAGATGTAATCTGGGTTTTCGTTTAATTGTATTGTTACGAGTTCGGAGTTCTCAAATTATAATCGTTATTTTTAAAGACGATCATTTAACACAATGGAAGCACAAATAATATCGACCTGCACACTTGTCTATCAAATAACACTTCTATAGCTTAATCGTTCTACTAATTCGCTAGCTACACACATCGCTTTCGTTGTTAATTTTTAAAAACGATCATTTAACACAATGAAATCACAAATAATATCGAGTTGCACACTTGTCTAACAAATAACACTTCTATAGCTTAATCGTTCTACTAATTCGCTAGCTACACACATCGATTTCTAAATAAAACTGATTTAAATATTCCGCTGTTCCTGGCTTATATACTAATTCCCTCTTTCGAGAATAGCGTAGCGAACGTTTCAGTAAATCCGATCGCCATCTCTATGGTGAGTCTGGAAATTTCTAGAATCTCTGTCTGGCTCCATAGACGGCGTAAACAGCCTAAAAATACCACTTGCATTACGGAACGTACTAGTATTTTCGTCGGTCTTTCACAGAGGTTGGGTCTTGAATTAAAATGGATTTATTTTTATTTGTTGAGATTGTTGGGATAGGAATTTTCAGAAATCCAAAGGCTTTTGAGTTTATTTATTGTAAGATGTACAGTCGTGATCATTAAAATCGTTACCCTTGCTTGCTAACCTCGCCCTTATTGACCTGCAAAGGGCAAAGACCCAGTAGGATATAGATTGTTTTTTCAAAGGCAGTATTTTATTATTCGTTACATGTTCTTTGAAAGGCATTCCCGAGTATATCTTTGGTTAACTTTCTAATTATTTAACAGAAGTTCCACTTGTGAGAAAATAAAGCGCGGGCAAAGAATAAAAAGAAAAAAAAAAAGATTTCGACTGAATTATTAAAGGAGTGATTTTAAAACTTCATGCTTACCTTCCGCGCGAAGTTTATCTTCCTTTTGATCTGCCCTCGCGCCGAACTTCGAACTTAAAATCTAAAATTACACGGAATCGAAATAAGGCGGGGGAGGTTTCGGCAATTCGAAGAAGAAATTAGCATTTTTATCTCGCCTCCGACGTCATTATTTCGCCGTGGAAAACGTTGCCTAATTAAATTAGTCTCATTAGCCGGGGCCATTATCACACAAACGAATACAATGTTCCATCATTTCATTATTAGATGTTTTTGTTGCGGGAAAAACTCTGCGGCCAAGCTTGTTATGGTTATGGAAATAATGCTGTTGCAGTCTAACTTGCGTCATTAATCATTCTACAATTAGATATATGCTTGTTTCCAACTAATGCGAAAGAAACTACTTTATTTGCCTCTAACAGAAATGTACAAAAACGTAGATAACTAAATCCTTGACAGTTAGTAATTAATATACTATGTTTCTTGGTTTACTTTAGAGGTTCCCAATCCCATCCCTTAGGAGTCGATGTAGGCTTGAAAGGGGTAAGGTAACAATTGGCCACTTTTTTCAATCTTGCAAAAATAAATTAATCGATACAAAAACTTTAGATCCTTTTTGTTTTCGATTTGAATTGGTGGGATGTTTCTTTGCTTCCATCCTTTCCGGCTAAAACGTAAACCAGATATAAACCAGTTTTCAAAACATAAACGACTACTGACGCAGATTTAGCCCCGGCAATACAATTATATGAAACGAATGGAACAACAAAAGTAAAGCACTCGTTAATCTCTTACACAGCGGCTTAGCCTTAACGGAGCAGCGAAATGCTTGCTTGCACATTCTCTGCCGTCGTATTTAAACTCCATGTTTCTGTTTAAAACGGTTTTGAGACCTCGCGAGTGCTTTGTAATAATTATTGCGTAGCGAGGGAGGAATTTCCTTCGAGCTGTTGAAGCAGTTGTTTCACAAATCTTTTCTTAATAGGAAATTACGATTTTTTTACTGCGTGATCAAAAAAGCATAGAGTTTTAAAATTGCAACACAAACTTTTTGAGTTCTTAAAGCTCGATTGCTTGTCTCTAGATATCGAAAGAAAGCTTGGGAATTTGACCACCGGATGTACTCATCACATCACATCAGTATAATGTGTTGGGTCATTTGACGTCTGCCCTGTATTAAGTAAGCACACAGTTTTTATTATTGGGGATTTTATTTTTATGGCGTTTTTTAAAATCGATATCCGGTTGGGATGTAGTCGCGACATTTTAATATGCTGCCCTATCTACGGTTGACATTTCATTTTATGTGGAGTTTATTGTGTGCCGGTTTTTACTATTCCGCCGGCCGGAACAAATTCAAATTGATGTTTGTCGATACGTGTGTCGTAATAACTCATTATTATATTTCCCATTGGTGATGTGGTGAAACCGTGCGTTTTTTGTTTTTTTGAATTGAATTTATGCCCGGTTTTGCCGCCCGAATTAATCACATGTCAAAAAATTGTTTACAAACAAGAAAACTGAATCTAGTACCACATATTGCATGTAAGCTATGAAATTATTATTACTTTTTGTTTAAAGCAACCTGTAGTTGTACCTCTAACGATAGTTTTTATTTTTATCTTAGTCCTTTCGTAAATATAAAGAAATTGGTGATAACATCGTTAGACAGAAAGAGTGAAAACGTTTAAGTATAAATTTGTGATTATGATTTTATTTAGCTACATGCCAGAAAAGTTTTATTAACTAGACATAATACGGGGGGTATTATTACATAGTTGGTTACTCGTCGCGTCAGTTACAAAAGATACACCCTGTAATAGTGGTTGCTGCAGATAAACAAACTCGTGACGTTGAATTTGAGCACGCCAGTCGAAAAATGCAACTCAACTGTGTTGTTGTATTTGCGATAACACGAACGGCGTTGAAATAAATTTCGCCCCTCGTTAGCCTGTGGTCTCACATATGGACTGTGCGAGTTGCAGCTTCACATAAAACACGATGAAATCGGAAACTTTTTGCTTTTCACGGTCAACGAGCACGTACAGTTTTTGCAACGAATAAAAATATGTCATGCTTTTGAAACATTTTTATTAGTTAGTTATCGGAAAGGTTTGCGCTCTAGTTTTAGTTCCACCCTGTATATTAAACCTGATTTATGTGTGGCTCTCAAAAATGCCATCCGCAACAAACAATAAAATATAATCAGTGACGGATAAATCGTCCAATAAATAAGTATTCCTAATCCTTTGTGAATAGGTCCTTTCTCTGCATCTCCGAGAAAATACTATTATTAGTTTTGATCTACGGCAAATTAGGGATTATTGCTGGAGGGAAGGCGAGAGTCGAGACGTGCTGCTGTCGCAACGAGGGGCTAAGATTGCTATACGGTCGGGAGAATATGGCTCAAGTTTATAAGTTTGAAGAGTACTCGGTCATATTGAGTCATTCATATTTGATAAAAGAGGGGCTTTTATCGTTGCAATAAGTGTATTAAGGATGTGATTGGCCGCTAAAAGCATGGTCAGGCTCCTGGGAGTCACGCTTTTAACTTTAACACTCGGTGTAGATTTCACCTAAAGTATTGACCAGAGCCCCAACTCTTGTAGAATCCTACTAGAAAACAAATCTAGTTTCAACTTTAATTTCTTTGTATTCATTTACAGATTAAGGGCTGGTTTTTCAATATTGATTTAAAGTAAGTTTTTCAAATAGAGATCAAGCAGCTAATTTTTATATGACAGAGAACTGAGATCAAGTGATGAACTGAGCTCACATGAACTGGAGTTTAAACCAAATTGAAAAACCGGCCCTAAGGAAATCATGGATTTACTTCAAGGCACTTAATTTAAAGCATTTGTTAACGCACGATTAACTAAACAATTAATTTAATGCAATGAATATTTACCTTTTGCTGTTATTATTTAAATTAGAATTTCGTATTCCTTTGATCGCACAGCCTTGCAAACGACACTGAAAATCACATCTCCCGGACGGATGTGACATTAAACAATGACTCGAACTTGTAAATACACACGTAATTTAATTGAGACGAATTTAATTAGAAACTTACTTTCAGAATCCTCAGACCTCTTGTAAGTCAGAATTATTTATGACCTACTTCGCGACCTGTCCTACTATCGGGAGCGAGAGTTAATGACAATGGAAATAAACTTTCATAAGCTCGAGAAATAATCCAGTTTATGGGGGGGCACTCTCTCATCGTCTAAACTTTTCAATTTATCCCGAATATTAATGCTAAAGTCGCCGGCGTTGCAGATGGAGATTTCTTTTCGTTTGCCGTAGAATAATTAGAATAATTCCATGTTGCCTTATATTTCACAAAAAGATTTAATTAAAGATCAACTCGTGGTAATATAATTTGAAATGCCCGTCGTGTATTATGGGGGTTATAAAAAAGTTACGCACATAAAGGGCTTATTTTGAACAAAAAAATGTAGTGACACGATGCAGATGAAAACTGCATTTAATTAAATATGGATACTGTAATTTTCTGTATGCAACCCGCAGGATTTGATGTGACTTTTAATTATCTTCGTGTGTTGGATTCATGTGCGTCATTCATTATTATTTTTTTAATTTTACGATGATTACATGTAACTGTTAATAATTAAACGAATCACGTCAAATCCCTAAAGAATTGCTTGCACCTAGCTTTTATGTTATAAATAAAAGTCGTTTTTTTGTTATATTTTAGCACCGACTAAAATTTTAATTTTTAATTCATTATTTATTGTTGGTGTAAAGTAGGGAAATAATTTCCACTATTAAAATTTGTTTAATCTTTCTGTATAAGTAACGTACGGGAAGTTATGACGTGCTGCTGTTATCTGGGTTGTCCCAGTTTTTAATATTATTAGTTTTGGATCTTTTTCTTATTTTGCTGGTTTTACGTTGGCTATGAGATGGGGCAATTTGGAATTGTTCTGTAGTTTTAGTTCGAATTAGTTTTGCCCGAGGGCTTGGGTCCTTTCTTTTCCTCCTCAATTATTTTTTTTTATATTTAAAATCTTTTTAAGAACGTTGATTTATGCCCAAACATCAAAGTAATTCCTTGCGTTTGCACATCAAGAAATTACTCCCTCCCTTGTTTGACACAAACCAATATCTTTTCTTATGAGAAAGACAAGCTTGTTCGCACGTTTGCTTTTTCGTTGATTTAATTTTTATTATTTATACGCAAATATAATAAATTCGTTTAAATAACCGAGAATTGACGGCCTTGCGCTCAAGCCAGCCTCGATTACTTGTAGTTTTAAAAGATTCGATTTAAAATAACTTTTTTAATTAAAAAAAATTCTCAATTAAAAATAAATCATGTTCTTTAACTCTTTCGACAGTTTCGATAAAAATTTTCATTCCAGCCTCGCCCTTTGCTTTTATGATCGTTGCCCCACCGTCATACCCACTCTTTCACGGGCGCTCAACTTAGCGATCGCAGTCGAGGATCGCCAGTAACGCAACGATTCACATTTACATTTAACAAAAATTTTGTTCTTTACAAACATATTTCACAAGTTTTAAATTGGCAAACATGTGCATTGTGCAAATGTCCGATGTAAAAAGTTTTTCAAAGTCCGGAACTTAATTTTACTTTAAATTGAAATGTAAGTACCTACCTACAGAAGCATCTCTTTGCCTCAGTAAAGATGTTATATTTTGGTAAGTAAAATCGTTTGTTTGAGGCGTATAGGATCAAAACGTGCAATCTCCACTTTTCATTGTTTTTGGCAAATTGCAAAAAACCACTAGTTTATTTCTATCTGCCGTGCAAGTACGTCAAAATGATCGGTAGATAGCATTTAGTCAGTGTTTTCAAAAGAACATAATGCATTCCATGTGTGAATAGTACTTTTATTGTAAATTAACATAAATATTATGGAGACTGCATTATCTGATCCTGACTATTGGATTTTGCTGCTTTTGATCCTAACGACGTCGGAGATTGCAGATTTTGCCACGACTTTTTCCATCACCATAACCTGATATTTACGGATATAAAGACAAACAATTTTTACAATTAGGGCCGGTCTTTCCATCTCTTGATAGACTAACTGACGGATAACTACCATGGAAAAAATTCAGTCCCGCAGGGATCCAACCTGGGACCTTTGCTCTTTACATAAACGATCTGAGCCAGCACGTCGACTGTCATCTTGAACTATTTGCTGATGATGCCAAATCCTTCTGCACTGTTGACTCTCTTCAAGCCAATATTAACCGGGTTTGCAATTGGTGTAGAACAGGCATGGGCGCGAAAGAGGAAGTATTCTCCCACTACGCTAAGCAATAGGTCAAACGAGTGTCGATCACAGCTAGCTTGGTCCGACGAAATATAAAATTATAGACGGCGGCGGTACGGCGTCTTCGTTTTGATGCTGTTCATATTGAATTAAACCGAAAATGATTATAAATATTGTTTAAAAAAGGCTTGTTCTTCAATTTTAAATGGTCTCGAACTTGTACGACACTGTTAAACGCTAATAAACCAACATGAACTAACTCGCTCGGCGCTCTCTGTTTTTGATTTTGTTGATACGACCGAGTCAGTTATGTGCCAGCGCTTGTTTGTCTGAAACATCGGGATCGTCGCAAATAATTGAGGGTGGGGTCGAGCTTTCGGCGAGCTCGTGCCCCTCACTGGTGTAGAATAAATAAACTTAACCTTAATGTGGATAAAGCAAGGTCATGACCTATTCTAGATGTAAAAATAAAATCTTTTATAATTACAGTATTTCTCATATACCACTCCCTCGCGTCTCAACAGTTAAAGACCTAGGCAGTGAGTATATAGGTACTATTAAGAGAGATCGTGCGATAGGTTTCAGCGTACGTAGTAAAATGTAGGCGAGAGGAAAACAACGTGAAGAGAGTGTGTATATAAAATGCTGCCGCTATCGGACAGTTTTGAACTGCTATGTTTGGGTTTGATGCATCACTTGTTGGATGACGAGAATCACGAGTATCACATTTCACCGATAGATGATACGCGTTTCTGAGGGGCTAAAGGGTGAGGGGAAGGAACTGTCAGTAGGCGTGTCGCTGATGAACACTCACCAAAAATTTTTACGAACACAAATGCATGTATTCTGTCGCCGTTGAAATTTTTCGTGTGCATTCAGTGTTGACTAACGAGTTAAGAATAACAGGAGAGCTATACTAACAGTAGTTTCTCGTCCAAACTGGTCATTAAATATGGTCGCTGTGTGTCATAGGGCCAGTTCTACGTATAAAACGAGTTAACCACTCGATCAAACTTAAAGTTTTCAGTAGTTTCTCGTCCAAACTGGTCACTAAATATAGTCGCTGTAGGTCATAGGGCCAGTTGTATAAAATGAGTTAACCATTCGATCAACTTTCCTCCACAATTAACTTGACCGAGTGATTACCTCGTTTTATACAACTGGCTCAAAGGCGCACACAGTCGTTTTACAAAATTCTGGAACGTCCACAAAACCCACAGTTCAACATTGTTTATAAAACACTTGCTATATTCAGTTTAACTAAATAAGATGCGAGAAATGTCAATTGTATTCCTATGTTGTTATGGTCGCAAATTACACCTCCTAGAGCATCTTGGGCATATAATCACATCTCTCACTCACGATTTTTAACATATTTTGTGTCTCTCTCATCTGTTTTAAGAAGTCTTGTGTTTACATATTCCCTTGACGACAGGAGCATTTTTCACACTGTACTATCGCGGCCTTATAATTTCGCACGGTTTAATTTTCCGCTGTAAATATGGCTTTCTTTGACGGATTGTCAAAAATAACAATTTTAAACGTCAGATTTCAAATGTAATGCTAAAGTTGTAGCAAGACAATGTCAAATAACGTGCTTTCTGAAGGAGAGAAGGGTTTTGCAATTTGCAAAATTAGAAGATGATTGGTCGCTACTTTTATTCTATTATTTCAGTTTTAATACCTTTATTATCTTGCTGTTCTTAAAATATAACCAAACAATCTGACTTTTGGTTAAATGTCTTTAGTGTCTTTAGGCTATGAATTTTGAATTAGTTTGGCAACACTAATTATTGACAGCTTTATTTGAGTTTGAATTGTCAAAGTGATGCTTCAAATGTTTAATTAATTGCCGGGGGCGAACACTTTGAACATTTTCTATAGTTGTCACTAAAACGGTTTCACTTCCTTTAAATTAAAGCGATTGAACCCGATGAGAATCCTATAAACGTCAAAACATTTACATAACCTCTAATCTACACAGCGAGTCGATTGGCAAGGTGCACAACCGTATAAAAAAAATCCCGCCTACTTTAATTATTAATTTAAATGATCGCGTGGTACTTACAAGTGGAATGTGAAAGTTCGTCGTTTTTGAGACAAAAATTCTCTTTTACGCTTTTTCCCTGAAATTGTCAAGATTTGCCTTAATTTTTTTGGACAAAACGAAAAACCCGATTCTTTATTTCCTGTTACCATTATATTACAGTTTTGACATATATACCTACTGGCACTTACATACATACTTTTAAAGAGCTTATAAATAAACAGTATGCCTTAAATAAAGGAATCTGATTCGTCATGCGTTACGCGCATGCCTATAACTTTTCGATTCTCTTATTGTCTAACGTAAACTTATTGTAAAAGCAAAATTATATGACATGGGGCTGTCGTCATTATTTATAAAAGGATCCAATTTATTTAGAAAAACAATGTTGAATTCCTGTCAAATTTTGCTACAAATGCTGCAGTCCCGTGTAGATTAGATGTTTACTATATATAGAAAAAAATTTGAATTAATACAATGAATATTAATTCTGTTATATTGATTGTTTATTGAGTGTGTTTTAGGGCTTTTAGGCGTATATTGGGAAGGAAGTCGGGCCCCTTAATCTCAAAATACTATTTTACTGTCATATGATCCGAATATAAGGACCTATGAGCGGAGCTTATTTGCGCAGCCTTATGTGGCAATAGGTTTGATTTGATTATTTCGACTTTTGTTCACCTAATTCTACAGTTTCGCAAACCGTGCATCAGTTACTTTATTTACGGCTACGGCATTTACTGGGCATGTACGCCAATAATTAATTTATAATCATTTTTAATAACTAACATTTTTACGCTTGACACTAGAGGGCACTACTCATAATAGTAATCTGTAATCACCAACTGTACTAGACTCTTACAGACTCTCATAGTGACACGCCATCTATATAATGACTCAACTAACAGAAGAGTTCACGAAGAGCCATCTATCCAGCGACTCACTTTTAGGTATACGCATTTTTAACCCGTCGTGATCTCTCTTATTAGTACCTATATACTCACTGACCTAGGTGTTATTTTCGACTCGGAACTCTCTTTTTCACATCACATATTGTCATCAGTCAATGCCGCCAACAAAATGCTAGATTTCATCATCCGTAATTGCAGGCCTTTCTCTAACTTAACTGCATTGAAAGCGCTCTATTTTTCGTTTGTTAGATCCAGGCTTGAGTACTCAACCTTGATATGGTTTCCCATTTATGAATATTACTCGGCTGCTTTAGAAAAGGCTCAAAGAAGATTTTTGAAATATCTCTGGTTCAAAGCATATAGCGTATACCCGCCTTATTATTAACATTTAATATTCATTCTCTCCAAAGCAGACGAGATAGTTTTGCTCTTGCTTTTTTGTTTAAACTGTTGCACAACCATATTGATTGTCCATTTTTATTGGGTAAGCTCAAATTTTTGATACCTCGACCGGCATCTAGACTCTTCCTTTCTTTTTATCTTGATACACCTAGAACTAACATGTTTCTTAGAACACCTGTCTTCACTTTATGCTCAGTTTACAACAGGGTTAGTAAAAATTCCGATATATTTCATGATAGTCTTATTAAGTTACAACTTGCCCTTCTGAATGCTTGATTTTCTCTCTAATTTTCTTTACTGCTCTTGTATTATTTTCCTGCTCTCTCACTTAGTTAATTAGTTCTAGTTTGTTTTAGTCGTTATTTAGTTATTGTTAATGCTTAGTATGTTTATTCTTAACTTTAAGCTGCTCCATAGTTAGCAATTGTATAACGCTCCGCTTATACAGTGAGAATTTTTTAGCGTAGAACATATGCATCCTTGCTACAGTATTGAAGGTGAGTTTTTTTAAATCGAACATAGGCTTAATATGTATGTGGGCTTCGTTACTATGGATACCATTCGTACTGTCTTGTTTGTCTAGCACTAAAGCTCTTTTCGAAATAGATAAAAATAATTAGTTAGTTTTCTGGAAGTTTGAGAACGTACCCCAAACGGTAATAAAAACTGTTAATTGCCTTAAACTAGACCCTGTCCCATACCAGTTGTAGATTTGTATCCTTTCATTCGTTAAATATAAGTCAAATTGCATTGTCAAATGTGTGAAAGAAAAATAATGACAATTAAAGTAAACCATATCCATAGTTACCACGTATTTCACGGCCTATGTATGATTTAAAAGAAACTCAATAGCACTTATTAATACATGGTGTATGTTCTACGTTAAAAAATTCTCACTGTATATTGCATACGTTTTTCCATGTTGCCTGTTACTTGGACTTGTTTTCCGTTGGGCAAATAAAGAATTATTATTATTATAAAAATTAATCAACCATTCATAAAAATCAAGTTACTACTTAACTGTAGTTGGAAGATGGAAAGATCGGCTTGAATGCAAATAACTTTTTTTTCTAAAAAACGCTTTTTTAAAATAATATTGTTTACATGATAATGTAAGTACCTTTAAATGAAAAAAGACAAAAAAAACAGAAACTTAAAAAGGCCAAAAATTTTCTTAGGCACTTTTCTAAAAACATACTAGGGATTAATATTAAAAACAGATTCCTATTAAGAAGGTTGCAGCATTGGATAAGGTTAGGCTGATTTGAGCTCTCATTGGCTGCTTGGAGATTTCATTCATTCTACTATTGGAGATTGCATGTTTTGAACCAAAGAGTCATTTTTGTCTGGACATTCCTCAAGGCTTTAGCAGGTTTTAAGACTAACTGCATACATGTAGAGAAAGGGATATTTCTTGTTAATCTAAACTAGCTTTTAACCTAATTTTACCAAAAATTGGAGATTGCAGGTTTTGATCCTAGACGCTTCGTTTACGTTAATATATCTCTAATTCCTAACCTCACATTTTGCTTACCACACTCTCAAAACTTGTAATTTCATAAAATGACAAGGAATTCTTAATTTGAAATCAAGAGCTTAAAATTAACGCTTCACTTCCGCACATTTATAAACACTTCCACCCACTTTAGTTTTTTGTTTTTAGGTTCCGTGGTAACAGTTCATCATAGTCCGATCTTTTCGTCGGCCATCATCCAGGTAGGCAAGCCTTCTTTTTCTCCCGAAATGATTAGCCTGGCCAGGCTAGTTTCTGTGAAACCTCTGAGTACTCCACCCAAGCTGCCTCCAGAAGTATCTTCTCTACCCAACGAACTTCTTGGTCTGCCACATGAAGTGGTACTTCGCTTTGCATATTATTTTTAGTATAAATTGTCTAGGTGAACTATCTACATTGTGTCTTTATAAAACGAAAACAAGATTGTTTTAAAAAATTATTGTCAAAAAGAAGCCTCGAGTCACTATAAATTCTAGGTTAAATTACCAAATCTGTTTATTAATCAATCATCACATTGACAAACTTGACTAAAGTTCACTAGTTGACATGTTTCGGAACAAATTCCATTATCAAAACTACAAAGTT
Organism: Dorcus parallelipipedus; assembly: GCA_958336345.1. Classification (NCBI taxonomy): domain Eukaryota; kingdom Metazoa; phylum Arthropoda; class Insecta; order Coleoptera; family Lucanidae; genus Dorcus; species Dorcus parallelipipedus. The sequence continues at coordinate 23,170,149 of OY284480.1, read as the reverse complement.
TAAAAAATACCTATGAAATTACTGCTAAAAGTAGAAAAATTAATTACAAACCTATTTAAGTTGAATCCGCAAGCCTAGCCATTTCTAAACTAAAGTCAAAAGACAGCGCGACAACATAGGGTAAGGCCTAATGCCAACCTAAGTTACATGAAAGTTAAATCCCCAGCAGGGTCACAAATTTTTTTTATTTTTTTATTTTTTTCCTTTGAAAACTAGAGTAAAAGAACTAAATTAATTTTGATAATCGAAGCAGAAAGCTTAGTAAATACAAAATTTGGAAAATGCGAAACGAACTATTCGTATATCACAAATATAAAAAGCTAAAAAGCTGGAATTTACACCACAAACAAGTTAAAACTCAAAACATTAAAATAAAAGTTAAAATATCTATCACTTTCGAGAAAATGGAAAAAGAGAGAATTGAGGCCATCAAATTAATTAAATTTTTTCCAACTAATGGATTCAAAAAAGTTAAGATGAGAAAACTGAATCTGATCGTTTAACAAAGTGACGTTACTGTTCTTTCCGTGTAAAAATTTCTAAATTTATAAAATTTCAGCAATATTGAGTTTAAGACTTTTGGGTAACTGGTGGATCAATTTGATCTCATGATTAGCAGTATTATTATGTCCAGTCCCAATGTTATGGTTAGCAAAATTTGAATTGGTTTTGCCCAATCTAGCAGAAGCTAAATGTTCATTTAAACGAGTAGACAAACATCTACTTGTTTGGCCTATGTATATAGAATTACAATCACCACATTTCAAGGAATAGACAGCACTCCTCCTCATGAAATCAACTTTATCCTTTGTATTACTAAGCAAGGACATAATATTAGAATTATTTGAAAAAGTAACTTTAACGTCTTCAAGGTGGTTAAGAGATTTTCTTAATTTATCAAAAATCGGACCTAAATAAGGCATACTAGCATAAGAGAAATTAGAAACCGAAGAAATGTCCAGCTGAGTAGGATAAACGGATTTATTAATTAATTTATTACGAATTTTGTGATAAAGTTTTTTAATAATGCCTGTAGGAAAATCGTTATTGTAAGCTATTTGAAGGATAATTTTGATTTCACCAGCGAAATTGGTTTAATTCATGGGTACAGCAAAAGCTCTATGGAAAAAAGCTACAAAAGCAGACAGTTTATGTTGTGCAGAGTGATTAGAGTTAAAATTAATAACAGCATCAGTATTGGTAGGTTTTCTAAAAATTTTAAAAGAAAATGGTTGTAAAAATCTGGTGATAGTAATGTCGAGAAAGTTAATACTATTATCATGTTCATTCATTATCATGTTATTATTATCATGTTCGACTTCTAAAGTAAATTTGATATTTTGGTGTAGGGTGTTCATTTGTTCAAATGGTTTAACAGTAGGGAAGCAGAAGCAACGTCACCCTGCCAAACGATCAAGATTTCATCCACGTATCTAGCGTAAAATTTAATATTATTAGCTAAAGTATTCCCTGATTTAAAAAATTCAGTTTAGAGATGATTCATAAAAGTATCAGCAAGAAGGGGGGAAAGATTACATCCCATAGCAAGTCCATCCTTTTGGGTATAAAATTTATTATTGAACTGGAAGAAATTTTGTTTAAGTACCAAATCTAGTAAATCCATGAGGCATTGTATTTCATAATCGTTCAAGTTACTATCAACTAGTAGCATATTGACCAAGTTAAGACATTCTGTGATAGGTACAGAAGTAAAAAGATTGGTGAGGTCGAGAGAAATAAGTATACAATCTGGTGATAAATGGCAGTTATTGAGCTTTTGTATGAGTTCTTAATTGTGTAAATGTTAGATACATTCAAGGAGTTCCTCAATTAAGCAGGCTAATTTTGATACCGGAGAGTTGATATAACTAACAACAGGTCTGATGGGGAAACCTCTTTTTTGAATTTTGGATAACCCATATAACCGTGGTACCACGGGGTTCATAAGAATAAGTTGTTTATTCTGAAGGAAAGAAACATTATTATCAGTAGATTTAAATTTAGAAATAGTCGACCTGACCAGTTTATTAAATTTAATAGAAGGGTTTTTATTAATAATAGAAAAATTATCATTATCAAGGGAAGTCTCAACTTTGTCAATATAATCAGACTTGTACATGAGGCAATGGCCTTTATCAGCTTTGCTTACTATTAAATTATTATCGGTAATTTTCGATTTTAAACTCTTAAAAGTTTTAGACTGTAAAAACGAAGATTGACGATCGGTGAACGAATTAATAATATTAGAACATCTAAAGGGTGTTTCAAAATGACCGCAAGATTTGAATTTCGCGACATTTTCTTTTGATAAAAAGTATTGCTCTAAAAATTTGACTACTGTCAAGTAGACGCATCCCGATTATCAGTCATGGAACGTTACACGACCGAACAGCGGATTTTAATAGTGAAAACTTATTTCAAAAATGGTAAAAGTTTAGCGCAAGTTTACCGGTCAGGCCGGTCCATTGAAAATATTGCCTTAGTGACTCAATGGACCGGCCTGACCGAGGACGACCTGATGATTTCTCGTTCACAACCGAGCCCGTTCGATTGAATTTCTCGATCAATCTGTTAACTGTTGAAGAATTTGGTGCGTTTTGTCGACCAAAAATTGCACGCATGCTGCGAACTGTTTGCGCTAAACTTTTACCATTTTTGAAATAAGTTTTCACTATTAAAATCCGCTATTCGGTCGTGTAACGTTCCATGACTGATAATCGGGATGCGTCTACTTGACAGTAGTCAAATTTTTAGAACAACACTTTTGCTCAAAAGAAAATGTCGCGAAATTCAAATCTTGCGGTCATTTTGAAACACACTTTAAATCTAACATTGTCACCATCAAAAAATTCAAATTTTTCAATGATGGCTTCCATGTTTATCATAAGATGTTTTAAATGTTGGTTGTTAAGCTTAAAATGAGGTGAAAATTTCACTAATATCATGGACAATCCTTTGGTTAAGATTCTTTTATATTTACGACAAATGTGCCTTTTAAAAATTTAATTTTATACTTGCCAAAGGCAAATATTACAGTGCGGGACAAAGATAAATTATAAAACACTTGAGAAGCACTGAGTGTGATTTAAATGTCCCAGCTGAGATGAAGAAGTTACAATTAATAAATAAGTGCAACTTCAGGATCACACTTTCTTTAATAAAATTTTTCATTTTCTGAAGAAATTCGTTTTGCTTTGAAGATTCACAAGTAGATTGATTAATTAATAACATTTCGAACGAACTCTTTGAGAAAGAAAGTGCGAGAGAAAGAGAGAGAGAGAGCATCGTCAATTTATTTATTAATTAAAACACCCTCAAATCCAGCTCCCATTCATTTAGTCAATTTAATTACCGAGAGTAATTGAATAAGTCATATTAAAAGTAATTGGTTTAAATTGTATAGCGCCTTGCAAATGAAGGTAAATGAATATGTGGACGTCTCTACGTTCCACGGTAATGGAAGGAGCGGTTATGTTCTTATGTAACAGCTTTGTATGTTTATCAAAATTCAAATATAAATGCAAATGTTGGGTTATCAGGGCGGTTATCAGGGCCTTGATAATCACGTCTCGAACCTGTGAACAATGTCCCGGTCGCTTATAACCTAATTTACCTGCGCCTAACTAAATATACATGTAAATTCACTATTTCGTCCTCTCTAAATTTGTGCTTAAGACCGGGCGAATGTTACGACCTCTCCGAATTTGTTTAAATAAAATTTAACAAACCCCCCCGTCCTCCCTTGTTTCCTTCTGTTTAATAAAGGTGCTATTCGTTAATTTGAAGCATAAATAACGTTTTGCTTTCGGGTTTAGAGAAAACAACAACTCCAGGCAGGTATGTTTACTGATAAAGTTTGTTGTCGGCAAGTAAAACTCCTGACGGATTTTCTCGGCGGTATAATGCGAAATTTACTAAAATTATATCTCGGCAAACACCGGAACGTAAGTAATTTCAAACGGTAACGTTTTCGGTAAACTGCTGACAGCTGGGATAGGGGTACTGTATGTTTAGTTTAGGAACAATATTTGTTCTTACATGCTTCGTAAATGTTTACCACCACGCAGCGGGGAGTTCTTTATTCGAAAGTGCGAAGTTTAATAAAGGGAGAGATAATGGAAAGTTATAATATAAATTGTAACTTTTTTGCGGTCGCTAAAGAAATGTGCGGATTGTGACCGGCATGGGAATTCATCGGCGGGCCTTCTCGAGAATTTTTATCGATTCACTAGATTCTTTTGTAGAAAGTAGGTCACTAAGTGTATGGCATTTTTCAGGATCGTCGATTAAGTTTGACGAAAGGCTTTAACTAGATTCTATTTTTAGTCCTTTTACTGAGGTCCGGCTTCAGTTTTAACCAAAACGTTACCGTTACGAAAGCTTTTAGATCCGAAACTGTTATATCCATGTATCTTGTATATAGATGTTATGTTATCATCAGCTAATGCATCTTTTAATAAATAATAACGGAGCCGTCGCCCTTATGAAATATTTAGCCTTGCGTTGCGTCGTTCGCAATCATTTCATAATTAGTGGGAAAACGCGTGCCATTATCTCAATAAACAACGATTCGCGACCGAATAATTATATGCGTGCAAAATTCACATGCGGTGATAAACACGTGATTTATACCGCGAACGTTCGTACAAATTGCACGTTAGTATCGCTAAAAGGTTTGTCACAAAAATTACACGAGGCGAATTTACATTCTGCGCTAATTTATCGCGGCCATTATCACTCTCATGCTTTCGGTGCTTCTGTTTAGTGTATACGTTTTTCACTTTCACTTCAGTTATTTATTATACAGGGTGTAATTGATTATTTACATTGTAAGTTCTTCATCACATAATTAACTCTGCAAATGTCATTGATCTAGCTCAAAAATAATAAGCTGACCTGCCACAAGAAAGCATCGTCTTTTTGTTCAGCTGGGGCATTTAAATCACATCCAGTGCTCCTCAAACGTATTTTGTAAAAAGTAAACGTAGATTTTTCCGGAGTGATGATTGACCTTTGCTTCTTTTCTTGTATATTAATATTAAGCGAAACTTATTCGATTACACACTGTATTCTTTGGTAACTTCACGAAGTTTAATTTTAAAGTTGATGTAATGCAATATTATGTTTTATTAGTCACCATTTTGTATCGGATGTGTTAAAAGCGTGTTCATCATATTTTAACGTCAGACAAATGGGTTTATGTAAAGCGCAAGCCATACTTCGTTGTTAATATTTACCAAGCCGAAGTAATGGGTTGCAGCACATTGTTGCAGATAAGAGAGGACCCGTTTTGTGATGTTGCTCACTTGAGCTACCGCCTGAAATATGATAAATTAGACACTTATAGTCTATCATTTATTAACCGTTCACATGCTCGATTACGTGGATTCACTTTTATTCGGTTGAGACCTCTTCTAGTTAAAGTTCGGAAGCTCCTGTCCGTCACACGCGTACAATAAGTTTTTAAAGCCGGGCGCGGATAATAAATTAAAGCGGCTTTTTACGTCAGCGCTTCAGAATTAAGTGATGTCTTTTATAATTTAAAGAGAAATCTTGTCGGTTTTTTTTTTCACGGGAATATACATTTTTAAAATATATTTTATGACAAAATTAACTATTGACAACAGATTACTTCTGCATTGGCATCCTCATCATCTAAAGATCTCAGATTAATTAATTAAAGACAACTTATATATACTTTTACATTGGCTAAACTGTATTGAAAATTTCCTTTAAAAGCAAACGGTTTGATTGCTTCATTTTCAGAAAAATTCAGATTCACCCTGTACATTTCAGTTTTTTTTTATTAGGCCAGTTAAAATTATTTTATGGTTCCTTGTTTGCCTCTAAATTAATTTAGGCTAAGGTCAAAATCTTGGGGTTTATTTACGTATTGAAAATTATGTGAGAACTTCTGCTGTGACTTTACAGACTGAAGGGCACAGACGTAATTTGCGATGTGATAAATTATGAATGTATCGGACCTATAGCAAAACAACCACCAAAGTTGTGAGAGCACTGGTAGTGCAGCAAAATCAATTTATAATGAATAATTTTACATAACATTAGCATAACTAAAATCAACGTGTTTAGTCGTGCAATATGGCGAGGGCTTGGTTAACATGTGACTTTAATTGCAGGCTTCAATTTATTTTTGATTTTTTGATTATTTTCTTTTTAAGTGTTTTGCAAGCAACTTACCACCTCTGTTTTTTGTTTGTATTTTATTTTTTTGAAATACTTAATGAATTTAATTTTTTTAATCATATTTTTTTTTAATTAAATAATTCAGTTGAAAGTAAAATTTGGCAACTCATTTTATGTATATTTTGGCCATGTTCAATGTTGTATTTCCTAAAAATATAGCAATCTTTCGGGCGTGTTAGTTCTAAATGGAGTAAAAAAGTTTTCTCCGCTCGGGGGAATAATACATCATTTAATCCTCTAAGTACAGTAGGTGAACTGGGAGAGGCCTAATTTTGTCAGATCATTTTTTCGGTTAATTAAATATAAATTAAAAATTATACTCATAAAAACACATAGGTATTACTCGTACTCATTCTTCACTGATCGCAACTTCCTAATAATTATAACAATAAGAAGTGAAAGTAGTTTTATGCAAATTTAATTGATCAAGTTCTATTAAATATAGTTACTTAAACATTTTTAATGTTATTTACAAATAATATAGGTTAGTAATAAAATTTTATTATTGTACGATAAAAAATATACAGGGTGTACTCGATTAAGTTTCACTTACTAAAGTTGCAAGTTCTTCATCACATAGGAGAATTAATTCTGCAAATACCAATGCCAATGCAAATACCAGTGTAATGGATTATCCATGATATTAGTGAAGAAAAATTTGGAAAAGTATTTGCCTTAAGTCACTAAAAAACGCCGTCAAGTGAAAGCTGTTTATTTTATGCTCATCAAAGAAGTTGTAAAGATGACATGTTTCGGTGAACTACCATTTTCAAATCTACAAGTTTTTAAAAATTTAAGCTTAAAAATACGTATCTTTAACTAAATATAAAGACAAGCCTTTAACAAAATGAAAAGTCACAATGAGGAAGACATTATAGTTAAGACTCCTTGACAAACACTATGATAACCTAAAATATTAGTGAAAAACCCTAGTGAATGACAACTTGACAAACAAAAAGAAAAGTTACAAAATTTTATAAATAGCGGATTTTTTTTTTATTAATAACGTACAAAATGGTTTCCGAAACAAAGTAAAATACAAAAGATTAAAGTCAACAACAGACCAAGTTTTTACGCTATAGCAAATACAAGCCAGTAGTTATGAGCAGAATATACACACGCTTCTTTTCTTGTGTAGGTATTAATAGTTAGAGTAAGTAGAACTTATTCGATTACACACTGTATATTATAGGGTCCTTTTAAAATTTCTTCAAAATATAAAATCTCTTATACATTAAATTCAGTGAAATGTTAAAACGTGAACGTGTTGAATGTGAATTAACGAGTGCAATTCTCATAAATATGTTTTGTGACAACTTACCTGTATTCGCGTGAGTGAGATATGTTTAATTTATGACTACATGTAAAAAGTACGTGCAGTTCTTTAGCGTTTTTGCATATTTCACATTACATTTATTATATTAAATTTATTATACAAAAAGTTGCTTTAACCGACGGAATAAATAAATTGCTTTTAACATAACTATTTTAATCATGGATTACTTTCAACGCAAACGCAAGTCTTTACATTCAATAGAGCTTATATTTTTTAGAGGAACTTAATAAAATGATTTGAAAAGAGTAAACCAAATGGGCAACCTGATCGTGCGTATTATATCAGGTTCCATTATCGCAAATGTTTAAAATAAGAGGGTGAAAACGTTGCTTTTAAAAGTACTAAATCCATTTAAAGCTAAAGTCGAGAGAGGCCTCGTTCGGCATCGTCGAACTGCGAAATGTAGTGCACGTCTCCCAAAGGTGCCTTATTACTTTATTAACTGACACCAGCTGGAGTTGTTTCCAGTTATCTCAGGTGTCAGAGTCGCACTCTTTAATATTTACGCGCTAGAACAAAATTTAGAGGTCGAGCGAAACTGTAGATAACTTTTAGCAACGGAAATAGTTCCATTCACAGGGTGTTTCAGAAAAAAAAAATTTACTTCTTCTTCTTACACCAAAACAATAATCAAAAGCTATCGAAATGGAAATAGCACATTTCTACTTTTGTGATATTCTTGAAAGCACTAATGTAAACATTGTGATAAAAATTATAAAAGCTCTTGTGTTTTGAACATCAGCTATCTCATTGCTTTAGTGTCGTCAACTTCCGGTTGGAGTTAACGTAGTTAACTTGCACGGCATCGACGAACACGTATAAACGTGATGACAGTGTAAAAGGCTCCGTAATGGAAACTCCATAGAGAAAGTTCCAACGAAGTTAAATGCATTAGTTTAGGTCAATAGGCGACAACTTCGCCAACTACCTTGTTATTACTACTTGATACAAAATACGATAAACATGCAGCGTTTACTTTACAGAAAATGGATTATACTTGCTAAGTGCCTCATTTCAGATAGCAATTAATTAAATTTCACTAGCAAAAAGTTATTTCCTCAGTATATCGAAGAGAAAAAAGCAAACGGAGAAAAATGAAGTCGTGATTTCGTAAATAATTTATTCAAAGTGTTAGTAGCGTAAAGACATTTATATTTTAACCCCATATACATCGCGCGTGCCTCTCAGGGGAGCGATGAGATGAGACAGGGTGGGTTAGATCGTAAGAAAGGAGGAACTTTATGTTTTAATGATGCGTCAGCTTTGCTCCTGCAATTAGCCAAATCTTAGGCTGCCTTGCAACCCTAAGGTGAACTTTAATCCCTGCTGGGGAGAGGGGGGGGGGTTAGGTTTGCAACAATGAAAGTTTTAGTGTCTAAACATTTTAGAATTACGTCTTATTTTAATTCAGAACAAATTTTTTTGATCACTCTACCTAATTATACGAAATGTACCTAAATAATTGCTTCGTACAACAAATTGTAATTAAGAAAATGCTAAATAGGAAAATGCAACCGAAGTACAATTAATTAAACGTTCGAATTCACCTAAATTGATTTTGAATGTCTCTGTGCTGGCTTTAAGTTTAATTATAATATTTAATTGAAGAAGCTTTGCTCTGGTAAATCTAAAACTATAAAAGATATATGAAATGAAACATCAAATATAGAAACGTAATTTTTTTTTAAATCGGTCATTAATAAAACTATAGAATTGAACGACTGCCCTAATTTTTAACTGATACCACGTCGTCGGCCGCAAATTTTCTTATCTAAACTGCTACAAAGCTCCTATTACCATTTATTTCATTTAAGGGCAAATGTTTCTTAATCTCTTGAGGAACTTATGCATAAAATCACGATCAAAAAGCGGTAGAGCCCATGCCATAAAAAATATAGGTTTCTTATTATTCGCTCGGTATACGTGGTGTCTAATGGAGCTTCCGCTTCGTTGAACAAGAATTAATGGAGGCAATGTGAACTGGGTGAGCTATTGAAAACCTTAGCGGCTTTAAATACTGTACTATTTAAAGAAGTATGGATTTTTTAGACCGGTTTTACCAAATAATACCGACACGTTTAAGTAAAATTTTAAATTAGAATATTGCGTTTTGTTTTCTATTATTTATACACAATTAATTATTTGCTCCTGCAACGCAAAGAGCTTTATACAGAGTGTAATCGATTAAGTTTCACTTATTAATATTATAAGTCCTTTATCACATCACCACATCAGAGAATTAATTCTGCAAAAATAGAGAACGGACCGACCACAAGAGTGCTTGTTTATGAGATATGTGTGTATCTGTGGTTTTTATAAACAAATCGTAAAATAATAAAACTCCAACAGTAGTCACGACACTGGGTGAATGTCGTCCATAAGCAATTCGATAACGGAAAAAGCTTCTAAATATTCACTCGCCTTTATTACTGAATTAATTAATTAATTATAAGCCAATTTTTACGGATTTTTAATACAGTTATAACTGCTGCTCACAAAAGTGTAGCAATGTATATATATTCCAGCTCTACAGGCCTTGAAGGCCCATGACTACTATTATTTTCCGTTATTTCACGGCTCCTTAATTTTTAGCACAACTCTTCACCATCCGTCTCTATCCTTAGCTCTGCTTCTCTAATCCTCAACTCCTGTTCTTCTCACATCAGTCACAACAGCATCCAGCCACCTCTTTTTTGGTCGTCCATTCTTCATTTTTCCTCCAGTCCCTTCCTTCAATACTCTTCTTGCAGCCACCTTACTCTCTGAGCTCTTATGTATGCCGTTATGGATGTTTCTTATACTTCTTGGTTAGTTCTTCCCCTCCACATTCTGTCGTCCGTCTTTACTCCTCTTAAAACTTTTCTTAACACCCTTCTCTCCCATATTTCCAGTTTCAATTCCATCTGTTTCGTCATTGCCCACATCTCGCATGCGTATGTCACAGAGGGTCGTGCGATTGTACTATGTATTCTTGATTTTGCAGCTCTAGAAATCTTCTTGGACTTGAATATTTTGCTGGTGGCACCTCTGCCTTACTACCTTTTGTAATTCTCTTTTAAACTTCTAAACTCTCGTCTATAGTGCTTGTTAATGCCACTCCAAGGTATTCGAAGCTCATTACTTTCTCAAATTTATAGTCCCTTCCTTCTGTCTTGAAACTAACATAAGTATCCTTCGTAACGTTTCGTCGCGTCTGCATGTACTTTGTTTTCTTTTCATTTACTGTTAACCCGTATGTCCTTGCTGTACTTTCCAGTTTGCCAAATACTGATTAACAACTCCTTCCTTGATCTTGTAATTATGGTTAGATCGTCGGCATATGCCACTATCTGATAATGTTGTTGGTAGATCATAACACCCGTTTCAATACCACTTTCCCTCAGTATTAACAATATTAAACAGTACAGTTGACAGTGGATCACCCTATCTAACACCTTTATTTCCGGCGATACTTTCCGTCACCTGACCATCAATCAGGATTTTGTTATTAGTCGTCGTTAGGGTCATTTTTACCAGGTTGATAAGTTTCGGAGGAATTCCAAGTTTTTTTAAGACCTCTTATTCCTTACTATTGTATCATGCGCTTGGCAAAAATCTATAAACAACACATGCAGCCCCAAATTTCGTTCGTAACTATTACACTGGATCATTTTTATCGTAAAAACCTGATCTACAGTCGCTCGACCCTCTTTAAAGCCCCCTTCATAATCGCCTATTACTTGGTTTTGGTCAGATTTGGTCAGATTCAGTCTATTTCGGACGAGATGTGCCAATACTTTGTCACATCCAGGAGTGATATTCCCCGATAATTTTCGCATTGGCACCCATCACCTTTTTTTATGAATGAGACAAATTATAACGTTACTCCAGGAGAGTGGCATCTGTTCTTCCCTCCACACATTTTTAATAGGGCTAACTATCCTCTGATTGAGTCTATCTCCACCCCATTTAAGCACTTCCACTGGGATTCCATTTTCTCCAGCACTTTTATTATTTTTTGCTTACTTAAGCATTACTTTGTCACACTTAAGATCTCTTCCTCCGCTGGCTCCTCACCTGCATATTGGTTCCTGTTCTCTTCTATCTCAAACCCTTCGTGTCCCTCTTCGTCTTCATCCTTAAGCAATTCTTCATAATATTCTTTAAGTAACACTAGCTTGCCTTGTGTGTTGCTTCCTACCAACTCTCCGCTCTTATTTTTTAGGTACGAGATAGTCTTGTACTTTGAGTCCTCACGGGCTTTCTTTGATTCCTGGTAAAAATTTCTTAACTCTTTATTCGCATTACTTTGCTCTATTTTCTCTAGTTTAGATTTAAAGTACTTTCTCTTCATTAGATATGTTCTCCATGATATTTGCAGGAATAATTTTAATAATAATTAATAATTTTAATTAATATATGATAAGAAAAGTCTTATACTGCAATAAATATATTTTATTCTTTTCTAGACCGGTTTCGCTTAAAGCATCATCAGTAGAATTACAACATGTTTATACATTAGACTAGAGGATAACGTTGTTGTAATTCTACTGATGATGCTTTAAGCTAAACCGATCTAGAAAAGAATAAAATATATTTCACTATAAGACTTTTCTTATCATATATTAATTACTTTCTCTTCTTTTGCCTGCACATCTGCTTTTCTAATTTCCTCACATCTTCGTATTCTCGCTTGCTTTCCTCCGTATTCTGCCTTAGCAGTTTCATTGAAATTACTAAACTTCGTCAGCTGTCTGTCAATTGACCAAAGCTATTCACTTGTGTGTCGCTGTTTATTCTCCTGCACTTTGAAAACCAATTTTCCTAGAGCGAAAACAATTTCGGTAAGTGATGTGTAATTTGGATATTTTTGACATACTTTTAGGTTATTCTGATCACTATCACTGCCACCATTATTAATAAGCGGAAAATATTCATAGGTCACCGGATCTTAACAACTCTGTATTAAGAAGAAAAAGCATGTGGGTTACAATTAATTAAAGACCTACTAACAAGAATCTTGTGAAATGTCAGGGATTGGAAAAATAGTTAAAATAGGAAAGTTGTGCCATGTAGAAAAATCCAAGCGGGCAATTTACTGCAATAAACAGGATCCTGCTTGCGCTCATCGAGAAATCCTCTTAGACTTCTGTTGCGACTGCGACCGACTTATTTCTTACTTTTTAATGACTGATTTGCATTTTTGGGAATAGGAAACAAGAGAGTAGGCGAATTGAAAGCACCAAAAAAATTAAATATGTGTATTTTTATGTTAAAATTATAGAAAAGCATCTAAAACTTACTTAGGTGAAAGAATTTTTTTTTAAACGCGTTTTAGTTTTTTTAAAAACAATCCTCAAAGTTCCGAATTAGATTTGAATTGTAAAAACGCGTTGTGACGTCACAAGTCCGTTAACAACCCGAAAGATTTGGCGCGCTTTTGATCTCATATGTAAAACACGGTCAAACACTAGTCAAAACTTGACAGCGGAACTTTCTTCTAGTCGGTGGGTATTGTTAGGTATTTTTTTACATGTACTTGTGCATTGTGGGACAAAGCACCACTTAGACATATTACTGTGGAACATTATTCGAAAGCTGATGTGCTGTATGTGAAGAATTAGCTGTCATTTTTTTATATGCCGACCTGATCAATCTGAGTTAAGAATGCACGTAACCGACTGCGAGAGGAAAAACTGTTTCACAAAAGTTAAAAGGAGAAGCCATATAAGAGTTCTTAAAATTCTAAATCAAATTGACGTTAATAGTATATTGGGCTTCATTCGCGGATACTCGTATATGGCTTGTGACGCAGCAGGAGTACCCTCGCACTAGGGTGCGTTTTTTAGCCTCGCTCGAACTGGTGAACAATAAAGTGAGATAAAGAAGTTAAAAATATTTTTGAAACATTTTAATTTACATATTACGTTATATTTTTTAGAGTTCTATCTTTTTAGAGTAAAATTGAAAAATCTTGGTGCTTCCAAGAATACTCTGTTTAGTCAAGAATCCGGTCACAAAGGGTATTATCGTATTGAACTATTTATTCAACAGGCAGAGAACACAGGCTTATTTTATGTGAAGGGTTTTGGCTCAGTAAATTTGGCAATTTCATTCAAACAAACAGTTAAAAGATTAATGAAAATAACAAAGTTGGGATTTGTCTTAGGTTAACCTAAGACAAATCCCAAGTTTATTACTTTTCATTACTGACTGGTTACTAACATCTTATGGAGATTCTTACCAAAAGCTAAAAGATTACTGCAGAATCATGTGTTAACAAAAATAAAAGAAGATATTCTCGAAACCTTTCTAATCTTATTAAACATAAACCGTTGACTAGTAAATCTGCAAATGTAATTCTGACTTTTAAAAATAAATGAATAAAAATTAAGTTCCCATGACTTTGTGGACAAAGTTTGTATACAAAGTTGTGATAAAGTTACGGATGAATCTATATTTTTGAGATTACCAATTTCCTCAAAAAACGCTGGGATCCGTTAACTCAATTTTATTTAAATCTTTGCGTTTTCCAGGGATCATTTTTATAAAGTAGTACAGGGTATCTACAAATAGCTTTACGTTTTCGAATGGAGCTCTTCAATTTTTTTTGCATTTTTAGGTACTGTTCAAGATTTTACAAATTTAATTTTTTATGTAACTTACCTTATGTCACAACTCAAGTGTTTTTGAGATATTAATGGTTTGAAACTTGATAGTTTTCAATATTTGACAAACTATAAAGGTAAAATTGTTAACTTGGAGCGAAAGTGTCTCTGCTTTTTCATCTCAGTTTCTCTTAATTAACAATAAAATAAAACGAAAATAAAATTTAAATATGTTTTAAATTAATAATTTAACATTCAACTTTCAAACGTCAATATCTCGAAATCATTTGGATTTTGATGTATGGTGAGTTATATGAAAAATGTGTAAAATTCAATTAAAAAAATAACAAAGTTAACACTCGCCTTGTGATTTTTAAAAAAATTTAAAAATTCTCATTAAATAAAACTGGATTCAAATTAAGATATATTTTAAGATATTTGACAATTGTATAATTTTTGACGTAAAATAAACTACACTCAGCTGGGGCATTTAAATCACATCCAGTGCTTCCCAAACGTTTTTTGTAAAAAGTAAACGTAGGTTTTTCGGAGTTATTTTTAGCCTTTTCTTATGTATTAATACTGGTTAGAGTAAATGAAACTTATTCGATTACACACTGTATTTGTTTTCTTACTTATATTTTATTATCCAGTTAACTTGCGATTTGATTTCGTAAATTTTGTAAAGAGAATGTTTTATTTCTATCTATCCGAAACTAAAATATATTTATGGAGGAGTTTTGCAAATTAACTCATCAAAGATGCAGGAAAACTGAGCTGGGAGCCGGAGCTTTGGCACAACGTCTAAACAGAAAATTGAACGAACGTAAGACGCTGAAACATTTTCTGGCTTGCAGGCAGAAACGGTCTGAGCGAAACCTCGTCAGACACTAATTATCTGCAGGTATAA
The DNA here is from genome assembly GCA_958336345.1 of Dorcus parallelipipedus. Taxonomy (NCBI): domain Eukaryota; kingdom Metazoa; phylum Arthropoda; class Insecta; order Coleoptera; family Lucanidae; genus Dorcus; species Dorcus parallelipipedus. Next base: position 23,155,109 of record OY284480.1, on the reverse strand, counting down.
TTACGTTAAAATCCAATTATAAATTCGTGCTCTGCAAAAGTTATTACCAGTTAAATTTAGGCCCGCTTTAGCGGGCGTTAAAACTTCTTTTTTTTGTAATTGTCGCACGGCTCCAGAAAGAAAAAGTCGCGATTAATCTCGATTTGCAGCGCTAAGTGTAACTGAAAATTTAATTCGTTAGGAAGCGCGACGCAGCTAACGTGTTTTATTTAATTTTACAATGCTATTTAAAGTGCGCTCCGAAAAGAAATATGATTTCCCGTAAACTTTTACCAAACAACAGGGGGAGCGTTTTTTTTCTATCACACTGGCGGGGAAATAAATTGCATGACAGGGAAGAATTTTTTTTGCCAATTTGTAATTTAATAAACGACTTAATAACGTTGGAAGTTAATCACTTTAAATTTGAAACTAACGAAAAGAGCAGGAAAAAAATGATGAACCTTAGCAAACAATTTTAATAATTAAAACGTTAATATTATGATGAAAAATGTACTTTTAATGAAATACTTAGGACAAAAATTTGAAACAAACAACGTGGTTTAAACATTACATATAACACGAATCCAAACGAATTAATAACATCGTAATAAAAGTCTACACTTTTTGGTAGCTTCATGTTTTCACACGAAGTCTGGAACACGAACGTTTTATCGGTAAAACGGTAAAATTGAAAGCACTACGTCAAGGGGCATCTGTTTAATATGCAGAAAAAGCTCAAACGAATAGAATCGATTTGTTAAAGATGATAGAGATAAATTTGTTGTAATACACTACACTGTTGAGAATAAACGAACTTCAACATACAACTATGTCATATAATTTTCGTATACAATAAATTATTGTTTAAAATGGGTGCACCTGATAAGAATTAATTATATATATATTTTTTTCAATTTCTTTTAAGTATAAGATCCTAGTAATTCAAGATAGAATTTTAAAATAAAGTTTTTTTCCGAGGGGGGAGAAAGGAGGAAGTCAGCACACGAGTGTGTTACCGAAATACTCCTCCTCGCGAGCGGATTAAATAAAATATATTACGTGCATGCGAATTTGTCGAAAACGTTCGCGCTCCTTTGATTCAATGTTTTCCCTTGAAATTTAATTTCGGCCTGTTTTCTTACGTCGGAAGAACTTTTGGAAAGGAAAATTCCAATAATGTTTGTTTTTATTCTGCATGCGAATACAAGTCAAATGTTGATTTTATGAATGGATTAGGCAAAGTTCGTAACGTATTGCTTTTTAGAGGGGAAGGTTTACGAGTGAATTCGCGTTGCACCCTTTCAGAATAATAATAGAATTCAATTTTCAATACCTTATTGAATAACATATTTTTTTATTGTCGTTTCAATATTTTCAAATTTTACATAGTGAAATACTGAAAATATATTTACTTCCGAAAATTACTCGACTATATTATACAGGGTGTAATCGATTAAGTTTCACTTATCATTATGGTAAGTTTTAATCACATAAGAGAATTAATTCTGCAAATACCAATAATGAATCTCAAAAATAAAAAAAACCTGACTTGCCACATGAGCACATCGTCTTTTATTTGAGCGAGACATACGCGCGTCTGCGTCATAGCGTAAAATAATAAAGCTCTAGCGAAATTCACTCGATCAATGCCGCCGGCCACTTGCTTTTTCATAATGGAAGAAAATTCTAAATATTCACACGCATTGATTACTGAATTGATTAATTATAAGCTAATTTTTACGTCTTGTTAATACAGTTTATGCAGCAAAAACAACAAAAAAAGGAGCGTTAATTATTCAATTAAATCTAGAAGAATTTCAGAAACCAGAAGTACAATTTAAGTACAGGAAAACAATAGATACTGTGAGTAGAGAAAATTTCTTGGAATACGATGACGTAGAAAAATAGTGGGAAGGAATAGAGCAACTAATGAAAGAAGTAATTGATAAGTTGATCTCAATCAGGAAGTCATCTAAGGGTAAGTGTTGGTGGGATGACAAATGTAACAGAGGACTAGAAAAAACAAATAGGCTGAGAATCAGAGCGCTACAAACGAAAAAGTAGGAAAATCGCGTAAAGTATCAAGAACAAAGGAGAAAGATGAAGAAAGATTGTGGAAGGAAAAAATGGAGGACAAAGAAAGATGTATAAGAAGAATAGAGGATTGTTTTCAACGAAAGGAAATTCGAAACTTCTATAGAGATGTAAAAAATGAGAAGAAAGAGATGATATGCATTAAAGATAAAGAGGAGTATTTAATAGGAAATGAAAAAGAAATAAGGGTAAAATGGAGAGAATATTTTAGGGAAATATTGAATGAAGAGACTGAAACCAATGAGGAAGGCGAACTTATAGTAGGAGATGTGCAAGAACAGAATATAATAGAGAAACCCACAAAATGAAGAGTTAAAAACAGTGATTAGAAATCTACAGAATAATAAAAGTCCGGGTAGAAATGGCATAATAACAGAGAATATAAAATATGGGGAAAGATGGTTAAAAGAGAAATTTTATCACGTAGTAAAAATAATTTGGGACCAAGAAGAAATGTCGAAAAGTTGGGAAGAAGCGACGATCACACCGATATATAAAAAAGGTGATAAATCTGATTGTAATAACTACCGAGGAATCTCTTTGCTAGATGTATCATATAATATCATGGCAACTCTAATAAAGTTAAGGCTAGAACCAGTAGTGGAAGCCCAACTCGGAGAATATCAAGCCGGCCTTAGGAAGGGGGAGGGCAACTACAGACCAGATTTTTATAATAAAGGAGATACTCCTGATTTGCTACGAGTATAAGATCCCGGCAGTCGTACATTTTCTGTATTTTAAAAAAGCTTGCGATTCTATCAGACGCCAAAAGTTACTCAATTATTATTAGGAATTTAATATTCCTACCAAATTAATTAGATTGGTTAATATAACATTGGAAACAACAAGAAGCAATGCAAAAGTAGGCGCAGAAGTAACCCACGACTTCGAGATTAGAGTAGGGCTTAGACAAGGAGACCTTCTGGCAACTCTTTTATTTAACTTAGTCTTAGAAAAAGTTTTGAGGGATAGCAAAGCAAACAGAGAAGGGGACTTACGAAAAATGCGTTTTAAGTGCATTTAACCGATCAAAATTTGTTCAAATTATAATTATGTAGAAGTTTTTGTTATCCTTGCAGTCTGTCCTCATTTTAAGCTGTTTTAACATGTCTTCAACGAATTAAAATAATAGTAAGATAAAATACATTTTTGTATTAAGATTTTCTTCTTAGAATCATGCAAAGAACAGCGCTACGACCTCCGGATTCCCTAATTTCTAAACAGCCTGTATCTATAATACAGTTTATAACAAAACTATTGTAATCTTCGACCATCTGTCTCATTAGATAATTGACAATAATCACATCATGATATTCCATACGTTAGGCGCTTTCGTTTCTGAAATGATCCTAATCCGATCTGAACATGTTTAGAGAATCATGATTCGTTTGTTCTTGTTACAAAAGAACACTCCTTTGAAACATGTTTGGAACATTCCTTCGTAACGGAACTTCTATCTAATATCCTGTAATTTCCAAATTCATTCCGAGTTTAAATTTCCCCCTAATCCTGATCCAAATAAGCAAAACATAAACATTTTATGTTTCCGAGAATCGAATCATGATCGATAACTAGTAGTGGAGGGGATGAATCATTTTCAGAGAAGAACATGATTCGCTGATCCAAACGCGTTTTGTTCCTGTGATCCGTCGGAAACGAAAGCGCCTTTTGTAAACAAATAATACACTGTGTGACTTAATTTGTTAAATGATTGAGTTAGTTTGTATTACAATACTGAGGGACCAACATTCTTAGAAAAGAAAATGCGTTAAACACAAACAATACTATTATTTATTTTTTTGAATGATTACTTGTTAATCTGCACGTTCTTTCGAAATATTGTTTGTGTAGTCTGAATGTAATAAAATCATAAATTAAGGGATGATGAGTATCGGCGTGCTTCTTTTCCAATAATACTTTTAGAATGCGACCTATATTGAATTATTATCTAATTTTTTATTTATTGTCTGGTATGATTCGTGATTAATGTTTTAATTTAATTCCTTAAGTTAACTAATTAGTTGAAGAAATAAATTAATATTATTGTGAGAATAATTATTATTAAAAATCTGCATTTCTATTACTTAAATACTAACTACAAGGTAAATGTAAATGTTTCAACATTATTTTTTTATTGCTTGCATATCACTATCTGGTAATCTTCGTATTGTTTCGTACGAAAGTTCAAAATGACTTGCCTCAACGTTTATTGCATTACATCTGGGGCCCTATTCTCAACTCGTTCGAAAAGATTCGCATACGAAAATGACATCAAAATGACGTAGACTCTCGTACAAAATTATACAAATCGTTCGAAAAATACGTCATTTTGACGTCATTTTCGCATGCGAATCTTTTCGAACGGGTTGAGAATAGGGCCCCTGGGGGTTTACTGCTCTATCATTTATTGAATCAGACTTTAGCCCTTGCCTGCCGCTACATATATTTTTCGGAAACGATCATACACTTCATCTTCTCTTTTTGTACGTTCTTTTTTTTAAATGAAAATAAGAGAAAATATAGGGAAAAATGTATATATTATATATAAACAATTACAAATCCAATTAAAGAATTTGGCACAAAGCGAAATTCTAAATAGTAAACAATAACTCAAAGTCATGTAATAATTAAGACAGTTTTAAGAAAGAACAAAAATGAATACTTATAATAATACATTAATACATAATAAAATACATTTTTGCTTTGGGAAAAAAATTTTCATTACCCTAGTTTAATAAAAAGCAAGTAGATTTTCTAAACGTTTTAAGTAGCTTAGAGTTTGGTATAAAATCTTTAGATTCAGCTTCCAAAATACAAATAAGAAATAAATTTTGCTATAATTTTCTAAATTACATTAGGAATATTGATAGGACTTTTGAAAAATCAAAATATAAAATTCTTATTCGAGATCTTTTGTCTTGTAAAAAATTTCTTAAAGAAAATCCTAACTTTATTGTCACAGTAGCAGACAAAAGCAATGTTACTGTTTTGATTGACAAAATTGATTACTTTTCAAAAGTTCAAACAATGCTCTCTGACAATAATACATACGTAGAATTAAATAATGATCCCACAGAAAATTTCCAGCGTAAAACTTTCAATATTATTAATTAGTTAGAAAAATCTGTTGAAATTAGTAATAATATTGCTAAATCTCTTAAAGTACAGCATCCCACATTTCCGAAATTATACCGCATTCCAAAAATTCACAAACCTAACACACCTCTTCGTCCAATAGTTTCTACTATTGGTTCTTTTCTATATTTCTTATCAAAATTTGTTTCAAAAATTCTTACTCAAGTTACTAGTAAATCAGAATACTTTATAAAAAACTCTTTTGAACTTGTAGATAAATTAAGAAACATAGACATACCAAATAACTGTATTATAATTTCTTTAGATGTTGTTTCTTTGTTTACTAACATTCCAAAAGAGTTAGCTTTAAAAAGCATTAATGATAGGTGGATAGAGATTAAAGATTTTACAGACATTTACAAAGAAATTTTTTTAGAAATTGTTACTTTATATTTTGATACATCTTATTTCGCTTTCAATGATAAATTAGCTGAAACTGTCATGCAGGAACTAGAAAAAAGTGTTATTAACTCATTACCTTTTAATTTAACTTTATATTTTCGTTACGTCGATGATATTTTATTGATTTTGCCTTCAGATAAAGTAGACTTTGTTTTAAGTAGATTTAACTCTTTCCATAATAGATTACAATTTACAGTAGAAAAAGAAGTTAACGATTCACTAAGTTTACTTGATGTAAATATCATCAGACGCAATAACAAATTAATAACGAATTGGTTTCATAAACCTACGTGGTCAGGTAGATATATTGATTTTTATTCGTACACATCTAAAAACTATAAAATTGCAACAATTATTTCTTTAACAGATCGAGCTGTTTTACTTTCAGATAAACTTTTCATTTATGATAATTTAAATTTAATAAAGAAGACTCTAGTTCAAAATTCTTATCCAATAAATCTTATAGAATCAGTAATTAAAAATCGTGTTAAATATCTACAAAATTCAAAAATCTACAATAATATAAAACAAACTTCAAACAAAAAATACATATCATTACCTTATATTGAACCACTATCTAACATATTTAAACACATTTTCAAAAAACAGAACTTAATTTTAGCTAGCAAATTTGTAAACAATTTAAATATTATTTTCTCAAATTTAAAAACAAAAACACCGATATTAAAACAACCTAACGTGGTTTATGAAATTAAATGTTTAAATTGTAATTCATGTTATATAGGAGAAACAAGTCAAAATTTAAAAAAACGTCTAGACCAACATAAATATCATATCCAAAAAAATAATCAAAATCATTCAATGCTTGTTGAGCATTCGTTAGAAGATACCCATAATTTTGATTTTGAAACCACTAATATTTTATATTATGAGTCTAATATTTTTAAAAAACGTTTTATAGAAATGTGTAAAATAAAAATGTCGTCGAATTCTATTAACAAACGTATAGATTTTGCAAGTTTAAACGATACATTTTCTAGTTTTCTCGATTCTTTAAATAGAATATAGATCTGTCAATTTTTAACATTTATTAAAATAAAATATTTATTATGTTAAAAAAAAATCAATTTACCTTTTCAGTTTCCGTTGACAACCTTGTTTATATTTTTCATTTCTGACGAAGCTGTCGAACGACGGTGAAACGTTGAGTGTATTGTGCGCGATTTAGTGTCCGGTTAAAAGATTTTGTGATACAAATTTCATCGGACAAGAACCAACTTTAAATATAATAATTCAATTAAATTATTAAAGAGCATAATTTAGACAAATGTAAAACTTAAATGTAACAGATATCACGATATGAAGATTACTCCAGAACGATATCTTACGACACAATGCAAAACAAATTCAAAATAACCTTATAAGATGAAACATCAGTTTGTAAATCAAATGAAGCAGTTGTTAGTTTCTAATAGCATAACTAATTGGCAAATAAATTAATGTTTTCTCACCCAAACCATGGTAGTGGATACAGAGAGACGAACGGATATTCGGAGTTTGATCACAGACTATGACATTCTTCGAATGCTAATTATGTCCTCGGACTCTACTTCGACTACTATCCATATGATACCCTTCATAAAACCCGGTTGCCTTTTATATGGTTTATACCGGAAATTCCGATTACTAAAAACTACATGTAGGGCACTTGCCCTATGAGTCATCGTGATGTTCCTAGAGCGTCCGGCTTTTGTGATGAATAGCCGCGGAGACTGTTTGTTGATGCAAAATGCAGCTGATATTCTCCGAATGCAGTTTTATTGCAAAGGTCAGTGGTGACTCATGATGGCAAATTCCTTGAATGTTTACATAATTTTTAGGCGACGTTATATCGAATTTAACTTACGTAATGACTTAATGAGGTTAATGATTTACGAAATGTTGGTTTCTTACATTTCGCTTCTTTTCTTGTGTATTACTAATAATAGTTACAGTAAAAGTTAAACTAATTAGATTAGACTGTAAAACTTTAAATAAAAACACTAGTTAATTAAAAATGTAAATTAAAATAGGTTTGATTTTGTGTTCAATATTAAATCGTGCTGTAAATCCGTTTGTGTAAATAGATTCAAAGCTAAGATGAATGTCATAGTCGGGCAACACAAGAAACTACGGTATGGAATAAATTTTATTACGCCTGGAGCAAGTGTTTAAACGAGTTATAGATGAGCGTACATATGTTACACGCATTCACAATGAATTTCAATAGAGAAGAATCTTACAAATTTACTTCGATAACCATTTCCCCGAATGCAATTTATTACAAATTTCACGCTCTTTTCTTTTCTAGGTTTCATAACATTATAAATCAACAAGAAACTGTATTACAACAAGTTGTTAAAAAATAGGTTAATTGTCATTAACGAAGCTACCACACACAAGGATGCAAGAAGTCAGCAATTAATAAAAAATTAATCATTACGATAACGACAACGACAACTAACACGTGTCACGCACATTTCCCAATATTACTAACAGAAGTTTGAGTCATACGGTTCGTTTTTAACTGGCTCTGATTATTTATCGCTCCGAGTATCACGGACATAAATCTATCCCCAGGTTTTAATCACTCTGATTATTTTTCGTGTGTAATTTGACGACTATTAGAAATTATTAAAATATTTGTTAAATTAAGTTAAGCTTGTCGCACTCTTGATATACAAGTACATTATGTGTGTAAACCTCAAAAGTGTGGTGTAAAATAGTTAAGAGCGTTCCGGTGAATCCCCGACGCTTCCGGTGAGGAATCGTGACACAAAATGCCGGTTCGGTTCAGCATGTAAAGTTCGGGTAATGAGTCGTGGAACGCTGTGTGTAAATTGCCTGCACACTTCGCACAGTATTAGACTTGTTCCGGTAAGATGAATGTGCAGTGCGCTTCCATTGATTCCCTTATCTGAGTCTTTGCCGCCTCTTGTCGGTAGGCCACGTTTCTGTGCGTATTTTGCTGCTGGATCTGCCTTTGTTCCTCGTTTGCATACCGTTACCGTAGCATTTGTGCACTGAAGCGGCTTGCCGGACGAGAATCCTATTTAACGTCTCTCTCTGATTTAAATTTACTGGAATTATAAGAGAGAACTGTTGAAAAGCATCTGCACGATGTGTATGCAGATCTATCTCTACTTTTGCATATTTAGTTTTAATGCCCAAGCATTATTTGAATGAATCAAAATTCCTACTTTGCAAACACCTTTGGAAAAAAGAATATGTGGTGGTGTCTAAAATGCGCAAAACTAAATTACGTCAGTCTGCACTTGGTTATTGTATTTGTACATGTAGTACAAGATAACTTCCAACAATATTATTAAGTAAACAAAATTAATAATATTTGCCGGATGAATGCTGTTTTTGTTGACCAACAAACTGAATGGAAAGAAAATATTTGCGAAAGCTGATTACTGTGGGCTTATAATTAACAATATACCAACAAGTATGCACTTAATTAATTAACTGGTTTTGTGGAATGGAAGTCAAATGCCGGGGATAATGTTGTCGGCAATCATTTATTTAGGTCACATTTTTCTACGAAATATATGCGGTTATTACATCTTTTCACGTCAAAAAGTACATTTTCCTAGATACTGCAGCGCACAATGCATTGTGTTGCTGCTAACGTAAAAGACGGATACAAGAACTAATGTCTTTTCGTTGTACTCCGATGTGTGCAAAATGTTTAAGGATATTAATCACAATTTTTGTCGGACACGTTGACGCGGCGTTTTTTCCGCGGTAAATCAAAAATCTAAAAAGAGAAACGTCATCCTGTCTCTGTGGCCCGGTGCAGTTTCAAAAATAACGCTTTTTGTTTATTAATGGAATTATGACGTTATCGGCGACCGATCAATAATTTGGCGGCTTTACGACTTTTCCGGACAGCCGGAGGAGCGGCGGAAAAATTTGCGTAATTATGCGTGAACCGGGAAAAAATCCGCACGAAACTTCAAACGTGAAATGTGCGGAAATTTTCCTGATTGAATACTGTAGTGTATGGACATTAATCACTTGAAGTGACGTACGTAAATCCCAAGAGATTATGAAAAAAGTTTACTACCGAGATTCGAGTTGTATATGTTTGTATATAAATTGATCGCATTTCGTAATTTATATTTATTGAAATGGAGAAATCAATAGGTCTACTTCATCAAAAAATTTTATAATAATTGTGATCAATATAATTTTTTTATTATATAAAATTTCATTAACATAGCTTCTTGCATTGATTTAGGGATGGCGAAGCTAAAAGTGAAGTGTTCTTCTTATTTAGGGTCTCTCAAAATCCACTCCTGAAGAACTGGTAACTTGGTAAATTCAGCCCAAAAAATAATTAACATGGTTTCATTCATATCATAACATAAAATCGTTTTCTTCAACAAATTTAAATGCCAATGGGCATTTTGTATTTGTAAAGTACAAAAGCATTATTCTCGCCTAATATATTTGAAAAGTCTAAGATCCCTCTTTGTTAGCGGAGTAAGAAAGTGCAACTTGCAAATGAGCCCAGGAAACGGGAGCAAGTGGTTTAACGGGGCCCAAGGTGTGCATAACGCAGCTCACCACTCAATCTGGTTTATGACCCAACCAAATTAAAGCCGGCATTCGGATGATTAACGGCCCCCAACGTGCCGAGTGTTGCGCGGGGCGCACCTCATAAACGGAAAACAAAAGCCTCTTTCCAGAAACACTCAATAAATTCATTTTAACGACCCGTTCTAAACGTCGTTATTGCTAATCGAATTATCCTCCTTCGATGGATGGCGTTTTTAGTAAAGCGGAAATAGAGTTAGCAAGAAAAAAATTGAATTACGATTTTATTAAAAAAAATTATAACTGAAAAGTTGATTGAAATTTATTGCCTCTAATCCACATTCACCAATAGCAAAGTAATTAGAATTACGTAGACAGATATATCACAGTCAGAATTTGAAAAGTTATGGATATTTAAATACTTCCAACTTTAGATGATCCACTTCAAAACGTGAAGAGTGTATTTGTCCGCAATGCAAAATGAGTTTAACCCAGTTTTAGAAACAGTAGATTCCGCTTATGGCAGAGTGCGGATAAAACCGCAAAATTTCACGTCCATACAAACTTAAAAAGGTACATACATATTCGTCACGGACCCCAACTTCGAGATTCATTATTTGATTTTTTTTTAAACCAGACGAGAAACTAACTTCTATAATAATCATGACGTGCTTGACATACTTTTGCGGCAATCACAAGTCCGCATAAGAGGATAAAGATACGCTTTAATGAAATCTCATTATGAATATATTTTGAAACTCATTTCTTTCAGATGTATACAGGGTGTAATCGATTAAGTTTCACCTATTAATACTGTAAGTTCTTCATCATATATAAGAGAATTAATTCTGCAAATATCAATGGTCTAGCTGAAAAATAAATAGTAAACTTCGTAAAAAGTAAACGTAGATTTTCCGGTGTTACCTTTGAGTGACCTTTGTCCTTTGTCCCATACGTATGTCATAACTAGAGGCCGGATTTTAGGTAAAATGCCTCTGTTTAGTTGTTAAAAACTATTTAAAAATATCTCTTAGTTTCAATAGAAATGACTCGAAAGATTCAAAACAAAGAAATATCTTTAAAAAACCCTTAAAAGTTTAAGAACCAAACAAAGGCATTTCATCTAAAATCCGGCCTCTAAACGTTTCTATTGTTGTGTATTAATAGATAAGGTGAAATTTATTGGATTACACACTGTATATTTATGGTATCATTTTTTTTATTCTTCTTCACAATTACTTGTTGATTTAAATTCGCATCTATCTATTTTAATTAAAGACAAGATTCCGAATCTGTTCTCGGCGAATGAAAATGCATTGTTGCCTGAGCGCAGACAACATCAGATCTTGCAACCGAGTTTCCAAGTTCGATTTAATTATTGTGAAACAATTGAGGTAACACACAATGATCCTGAAGTTTGCATTCAAAGAGACTGAACTAAATCAATTCCGGTATTTCTAACTTTGTAGCATCTAGGACGAGGAGTGCCATTAAAAGGGCCTTCTCATTATTATATACTTTGCCCTAGATTCGTGCTTTATGCATCTCATTGATCATTAATTGACAGTGAGTGCTGCAAATTTATGCGCACAGTTTTCGTATTTTGCTGAAACATAACCGAATCTGTCAACGAGTTATTTTCTTGATCGAAACGTATAAAAAAAAATCGGGAAACAATAGAGACACAACCTCAATTTCGGTATTTCTAACTTTGCAGCATCTAGAACGAGGAGTGCCATTAAAAGAGCCTTCTCATTATACAGCGTGATTCATAGTAAGTGTACCTCACGTAGTACATGAACAAGCAAAGCAAAAAGTTTAGGGGAATAGGGGATCTTAGGTGCATAGTTTTTAAGATAAAATTAATTGAAGATGCACATGTAAACAGGTTCGTTGGCACTGGAATAACTGACCTAACTCACAAAATAATTTGCCCTTGAATAAAATTCTAAAACGCCCGTGTTTACAACTTTTCCGAGAGATTTATGACGGGCAATTCAATTATTGCAGACACGTGTTTGGCAATGCAGACAAAGTGAAGTTTATTGTTACAGCTGATAACTATGAGAATGAAATTTATTGTCGTTATAAAAATGTATGGCGGCAGCAATAAGCTATTCATATTGGTATTTATAAACGTCGTATCTATCACATCCTAAAAATAGTTGTCAGTGATACTCTATCGGTTTCAATTTGGGATTCAAAAGCATTAAACTTTTGAAATGCTTCTGATGAATTTATTTCTTGTAATTTCGTACTTGCGTAACTGTAGTAAATACACTCCTAACGGGTCGGACACCTATTATGAATGACGCTGTATATACTTTGCCTAGATTCGTGCTTTATACATCTCATTGATCACTAATTGACAGTGAGTGCTGCAAATTTATGCGCACAGTTTTCGTATTTTGCTGAAACATGTTCGAATCTGTCAACGAGTTTTCTGGATCGAAACTTATAATAAAAAAAAACATCGGGAAACAATAGACACAACCTCCGGTTTTTAATTTATGACGGAAAATATTGCCTTTCAATTCGGGCCGTCGCAATAAAGATCGAGACATCAATAAAGTAAATAAAATATTAGTGGAAATAAAATCTTTCAAACGTCGCAATAAAATAAAACAAGATAATAGCGGTTCGGCCTTTAGGAGGAGGTGGAGAAGTTTTATTCAGGTTGCAGTCAAAGATTGGCGAATGCCTTCCGAGGCAAACTAAAGGGTCTGAAGGATAATTACCAATTTAAGAGAGGAAACGTGCTCACGAGAATCGTTGGGTTCACCGATAATGCAATTCTGTTATTGAATTTCATACCAATCTAGAGTTCGGGGAAGGTCGGTATGAAATCGCTGGTATATGAAATTAATAATATTTAATAACAATTATATCTATTTAGGAGATTGGATTCGTACAAATTTATTTTATGTAAGCACCTAAGCGTGTACCTTATAATGAAAGGTTCATAATTAATTTATACGAAAATGACATTGTCTGTTTCTCTTTTGTAGAAACCAATGTGTTTAGTAACATGCCAGAACTGTTATAATTTTCTTGAAATATGCATACCGCAACAAGCTTTTTGCGTTAAAGCTGTTTCGTGTTCCGGTGTCTGGAGATAAAATAACAAAATAAAACAAAGTAATGAAACGAAAGGTACTCACAGAGAACGTGAAGGACGATTTGCTGCGTAACGTCTTCGCCGACCCCATTACCGGCAGTACACTGGTAGACCCCTGCCTGATGTCGATCCACCCTATCTAACATGAGAACGGGAGTAACCATAGTTTGTTCTCCTCCAGGTAGTAAGTTATTCCTTCGGGACCAAGTGATTTTGGGAACGGGATTGCCTGAAGCTTTACATTCCAGCCGCACGGAAGTTCCCTTTTTCACTTCGACGCGTCCGTTAGAGGAAACGTAGTGAATTCGCGGAGGAACTGGAAAAATTAAGCTTGTTATTTCTACGCCGGAAATAAAGCCGTATATTTTTCAGTGCTTAGACTTCTTAGATAAGATGAAAATTCTCTTCAACTGTTTAAAGCTGCAAATTTATGACATGCTTAGTTGCGGAAAGATTTTGTAGTGCAAACACCGTTATCGCGGTCATTTAGTGCGGCTTGCTGCTTTTCTGACCATAAATTCGAAATGCTTCGAATACCACCGGGATATTGATCAAAGAATGTGTATGTAAAGCAAACTCTATATCTCGTATAAAAATAAAAAGGTTGGAAATCCCAGGAGCACACTTTAGTTAATGCAAAAGCAATATAATCTTTCCATATTCAGGATCGATGTTACGTAATGCAAAATAGTATATTTATATTTAATATATTTAATAACTTTTCCTTTGATCTGCTGTCAACGACTTAAAACCGTAAGCAACATTTTTTACGCGAAAGTAATCAGCGAGCCTTCAATAAAAATTAATTTTGCTGCACATGCAAGAACGATTAAGAGTTTGCGATTAGCATGTCGTTAAACTAGTTTCCGGGAACGTCTCTGCTAGTAATGAGATTACTGGATGCGCTGCTTGATTGTTTCGCTAATGGCTGCACCAGACTTGATTCCATTCTGCACTGACTTTTTTTGCCCCCTTGCTATTCCGTGTTTACCGCGCTTCAAATAAATGTATAAAACACTGAGTCTCCGCTGTTTATTTTTTAAAAAGCACGGAGTACCATTTAAAACCGAATGCGCTTTCAAAAATTCTGTCGTTCACTTGCCTCGCATTTATTATGTATTACGTTTACATAAACATCGTTTTCATGAAAGCACGAACACCCAGTAAGTACCTACTACTCGTAAAACTACAAAGCCTTTGGCTTAAAATAAAACCACTTTAATATTCTGGAGACAATATAAACACATTAGAATTTTTAAGAAAATCGAATTATTTTCGAACCCTTATTGATTTGTCAGTTAATGTGCATTATCAGAATTTAATAAAAAAAGAAGATGATGAATTGCGCTTTGCTCTCAAATAATGGAATATCAATTCAAATAGCACGAAAGCTTAATAGTATGATAACCCCCCCGAACAACTTAATTGGGATGAGTCTGGATTTGCTGGAGCCCTCGAATTCAAAGTACAATATACCGAATGGTTAAACTTAAATTGAACGAAAACACTACAACACGAGCAGTGTTCTTGGCTTCGCCGTGTACGGAATGAATGAAAGTAAAGCCGAAGAGCTAATTAAGCGACTCGTGCGTTAACTGGGGCACTTCGCGACCCCGTTTAAAATAATTCACTCATTTATACCGCGGTGTTCGCCATCCACACGCCGAAGTCACTTCCGCCTAAACGCGGCGGATGTAAACCTCCCAGCTCGCATCATCCAGTTTTAGAGATTAAATGCCATGCACATGTTTGCCGTTCGTTGTTGGAATATAACGTTTCGCAGCTATTTCTGAAGTCGAGAGCTTTGCCTCTGATGATAAGTATGATAGTCTTTAAAATTGGCCTGTCAAAACCCATGTTAGGCAACCACATAGAAAGTTGGCCCATTTTCCTGATGACGTGCACTTATTACTGCTACTTCTCTTAGTAAATTACTCTCGGGGACTACTTGAAAGATTTACTGTAAGTTAAATTAAATTTTATAATCTTTAAATTTTTTCTGGTATTCAGACAATACAATACAAACAAAGTACCGTTCATTAAAACAACGATTGTTGTTTGAAATGTTTGTAGATTCAAATTTTAAAACTCGAACTTTCAAGATATGAAAATAGAACAAAGCTTCGAAAGTGTTATTAACAGAGGTAAAACTTGTCGAACATATTTTCAAACGGTATATTGGCAATATACGGAGCGATAAAACAAGTTATCCTCCTAAAGGAATTAACGAGTACATCGGAAATGCTGTTATAAGATGTTTCCAGCACTTGATTCAAGTCACTTACATCATCCGCAGAAGAATGTTAATAAATTCATTATTATTATTTTGTTGATACTAAAAAATACATGCAGATTATAAAGAAATGTTGAGAAAGGGCTTTGACTTACCCCCATCAAACTCTTTCAAGTTGCGAACCCATTATATTCGAAGTTGTGCATTGCTTTATGTCTCTGTTTACTTACTCAGAGCTTGGTCTGGTAGCGTAATAAAGCTCGCCGTATGAAATCAATATTGTCATATAATTTCTTACGTAAGTTACTTAATGCAGTGTAAACATAAAACGAGCGTAATGGGGTAGAAGTATATGCTATCTATCGAAGCATTATTGGCAAATAGTTCCTGAAATCCCCCAAGGTAAATTAGCTAAAAGTTATGCGAGCAATTTATAGTATTAGTTTGCTTATAATCGAGATTAGGTAACTTCTTAGCTTACGTTAAAGTAAATTTCTTCTTCTTATAGAAACACGAGATTTATATTAAAATTATTAACATTTTTGTGTTTCGTTATGATTTATATTTATTTAGACAAATGTTGTTCACCCTGTATACAGCGCGTGACTGTGAAGTAGACCGACAAAATGAAATCAATAAAAGAATCGATATCCGAGATTATGCGAAAAATTCTTTGTACTTTAGTTTTCGAGAAATATAATAGAAGTATATGTATATATTATCCTGATCTTATAACCCTAAGTTATGAATATATCTTGCCCAATCTTTCTTGTTTTTGGCCTTTTGTTTTCCTTCGTTCCATTGAATTCTTCGGCTCTTTAGATTTTCTTCTGTTACACCGTTCCAAGTTGTCCACAGTCTTCCTCTTTGTCTCTTTGCAGTTTCTTCGCTAGCCATACCATTTTTGTCTGTCGCTCTTCCTCCATGCATACTACGTGTCCAACCACCTTAGTTGTTGTTTCGCAATACTTTCTATAATCCATTCTACCTTCAATTCTTGTCTTATCAACTCGTTTCTTATTTTGTCTTTTCGAGTAACTCCTTTCACCGCCCTCAAGTATTTCATCTCTATTGCTTGTATTCTGCTCTTCAGTTTTTTGTTTAAAATATGTTAGAACAGATTTGAACACTGAGTTATAAACTGTTATTTTTGTTTTCTCCGATATTTCCTTTTTTCTTATAAATGTGTTGTTTAGCGCATAGTATAACTTTTTAATAATAATAATAATTCCTTTTTAAAGTTGGTTCTTGTCCGATGAAATTTGTATCACAAGATCTTTTAACCGGACACTAAATCGCGCACCATACACTTAACGTTTCACCGTCGTTCGACAGCTTCGCCTTTGTATATATTTCCTCCTAAATATTTAAATTTAAATATTTATCTCTGTTTGTTCTATGTGTCTTCTGTCTATTTCAATTATTACTCTTCCCTCGTTTTCTCCTATTGTCATCACTTTTGTCTTTTCTATTTTGATTTTTTTGATTTTCAATTTCCCTTTTTTAGGCTGTATTCTAATAATTTAAGTTCGCTTGTCTTTTCCATTCTTTGCGTATATTGTCAAATCATCGGCGAAGGCACTCTCAGCTATTTCCACTACCTGCATGTTCCTATGCCGAGTCAAAGAAGGTTGTGTTGATATTACGGTCTGTAGGAAGTATGGTATTGGCTCCTGCAAGTACAGGAAGGGAGAGAAGAAGTACCCTACCCTAGCTTTATAGATATGGAAAAAGCTTTTGATAGTATCCCAAGAAAGGAAGTATGGATTAGCCTTAGAAGAAGAGAAGTAAGTGATAAACTGAGAAAAGCCATTGCAAGTATATACGAGGAAACAAGAAATTATGTGAGAACAGGAAACATAAAGTCAGAAGAGTTCCTAACTAAGAAGGGATTAAGGCAGGGAGGACTTATTTAGCCCGGTGCTTTTGAATGTAATACTAGAAGATGCTTTAAAAGAAATTAAAGAAGTAACAAAGAAATTACAGGTAGGGTATAGTTTTCGAGAAATAATTAATCAAAAATTGTACTAAAATCACGATACTTGCTTAAGAAAGAGCAGCGGATGAACGAAATAAGTACAGCTATAAGTTTGGCGTGTCGATCTGTTTGCTACAATCTGATCGCCCGTAAATTATACGGAAATCGTGGGGCCCACTGATGGCTCAAGTGCTTACGAAAATACTTTACGGGGCGACGAAAATATCGCTCGCAATCAAATCGGTACTGCCCATTCACGTAGGGATATTGAAGTAATCCGGTGGCTTGATAGGATTGCTGGCGATCGGATCGCCCGAAAGTTGACACGTCAATGGGCGCCTTTACAGCACGTAAACCAGAATGAATTCCATATTTTGTCCGCGGGCCACATCGGTTAATCGTCATAGTTTTTGCTATTAGTAGGAGCATTATTGTTTCATATTTTCGTTCCTATTAATGTTAGCCATCTATAGAGGGCGTTTCTCAAGTTCATACAAAAATAGTATATTGATTTACAAGTTTAGAAAAGTGACAGTTTTCCAGTGAGTGTAAATGTTTGAATTCACGCGTTAGCTCATGAGTGGATCAAATTTACGCGAACATGGAAATTCACTTTTCTAACGTGTAGATCATGCTATTTTTTCGTGTAGTTGACGAAAATAACGCTAAAATTATGAGAGTGTCGTAGAATAATAATAATACATCAAGGTATGTCAAGCATTTGTTGACATAGTAACAAAATATCAATCTGTGACATCAATCTTCGACCTCTGATACGTCAAAATGAATGAAGAAAAATTGTTGCTAACGGAAACGTGAAGAAAAGTGTTGCTAACAAGACATGTCCCACGTTTCTTCACGATTTATGATTAAACATTGAGTCACTTTTCTGTCAACTACACGAAAAAATGATATGCTATTATCTCACGAATGCACCAAATTTAAAACTAAAATAAAAAAAAGAAACTAAACGTTTTCGCGTACAAACGTCTTGTAGTAAACGTATTTTGCCGGGCTTCGCTAAAAATTAAAACTCTATCCACACTATTTGAAAATTCTGCCATATATGTAACACTGCAACCGTAGCAGCATACGTGCGGGTTAAAACTGAACGGGTGAACGCTCGACTACATAACAACAGATTAATCGCTAACGGAGCATTTATCTATCCATAGGCGTTGTAAAAATAAGACAGGGAGCATCAAATTGTTTACTCTTACGCAAAAAAACATTTAATATCTCGAAAATTCATTAATAATTTGGTTATAAAAAGTTTTTTCTTTGTATGAAGTTGCGAAACATCCTGTATAATAAAGAAATTTTTGATTTAGGTCTCGCGGGCCGGTGGTTGCCCACCGTTGAACTAGACCTTTAGATAGAATTTGTGTAAGTAAGGTGATGTCACCTGCACTTGTTGGGGTTGAAACGGTGCCCCAATAGTGTAATATTCGCTCTGAATAAAACGAGTTATGTAAATTTGGTGACTTGTCCAAAAAAACGGACATGGTTCTACTTTATGGGAAATTCGAATGTAATGCACGGGCACGGTGTCAACTGTGGATGAAAAAATTTGCTTTGCATCAAATCCCACATTCTACAAGGTTTACTTCCGTTGTACACGCGCGGGATTACGGGAAATTTCAGCCTGATCAGACGAGCTCGTGCATCCAACATCAACAGGTAAAACCTGTACCCTTTTCTAATTGTTAAACGGCAGATTCGCGTGATGATAATCTTAATACAATTATTTTACAAATTAAAATAATCTAGATAAAATCACACCAAATGAATCCATAAGAGCATAGAATTTTTGCAATTTATCTACCGATGTGAAGTTAGCAATAGAATTCCAGCAATGAAAATCGTAAACTTTATCACCGGACGACATAGACGTAAATCGTACCTAGGCATTATTTCATAAATTTCAGCATTTATTCCTTACAGAAGTAGAGCCTCTTTTTCTCACAATTACTTAAAATAAATATAGAATTTATTTAGTTCGTCATAAACTTAGTATAAAGAAACAGCGTTCTGACAATAAAAGGGTTATTGCTTGGTAGTTGACATGAAAATTCTTGGAAAATTTCTTCAGGACATTAATTCCCAAAGATTTTTACACAACATATAAAAAAACTGCGATGTAACCCCCCCCTAAAAAAAAAATCTCAAACTTTCGCGTGCGTACATTTCACAGCGTTCTGTCAATAAAAGTTTATTGCGGGGTAGTTGACATGAAAATTTTTGAAAAATTTCTTCAGGACGTTAACTCTCAAATGTTTTTACGCAACATATAAAAGTATGCGGTATAACTCCACCTAGTTTATTTTTAAAAAAATCTCAAACATTCGCGTCAGTATATTTCACAGCGTTCTGTAAAAAAAAGTTTATTTCGGGGTAGTTGACATGAAAATTTTTGGAAAATTTCTTCAGGACGTTAATTACCAAAGGCTTTTACCCAACATATAAAAAAATTGCGATGTAACCCCACCTAGTTTATTTTTTAAAATATCTCAAACTTTTGCGTACGACAGAACGCTGTGAAATATACCGACGCGAATGTTTAAGATTTAAAAAAAAATAAACTAGGGGGCTTACATCGCAATTTTTTTATATGTTGCGTAAAAGCCTTTGGGAATGAACGTCCTGAAGAAATTTTCCAAAAATTTTCATGTCAACTATCCAGCAATAAAATTTTTATTGACAGAACGCTGATGCACTGTTAACTATACGCACGCGAAAGTTTGAGATTTTTTTTTAAATAAACTAGGTGGGTTACATCGCAATTTTTCTATATGTTGCGTAAAAACCTTTGGGAATTAACGTCTTGAAGAAACTTTTCAAAAATTTTCATGTCAACTACCCCGACATAAATTTTTATTGACAGAACGCTGTGAAATATACGCACGCGAAAGTTTGAGATTTTTTTAAAAATAAAATAGATGGGGTTGCATC
This sequence comes from Dorcus parallelipipedus, assembly GCA_958336345.1. NCBI lineage: Eukaryota > Metazoa > Arthropoda > Insecta > Coleoptera > Lucanidae > Dorcus > Dorcus parallelipipedus. The sequence goes on along the minus strand of OY284480.1, from coordinate 23,134,670 downwards.
GCAATTTTTCTATATGTTGCGTAAAAATCTTTCGGAATTAACGTCTTGAAGGAATTTTCCAAAAATTTTCATGTCAACTACCCCGAAATAATTTTTTATTGGCAGAACGCTGTGAAATATACGCACGCGAAAGTTTGAGATTTTTTTAAAAATAAACTAGGGGGGGTTACATCGCAACTTTTTTATGTTACGCAAAAACCTTTGGGAATTAACATCTTGAAGAAACTTTTCAAAAATTTTCATGTCAACTATCCAGCAATAAATTTTTATTGACAGAACGCTGTGAAATATACGCACGCGATAGTTCGAGATTTTTTTTAAAATAAACTAGGTGGGGGTTACATCGCAATTTTTTTATATGTTGCGTAAAAAGCTTTGGGAATTAACGCCCTGAAGAAACTTTCCAAAATTTTTCATGTCAACTACCCCGAAATAAACTTTTTTTGACAGAACGCTGTTTCTTTATACCAAGTTTATTGACGAACTAAATAAATTCTCTATTTATTTTAAGTAATTTTGGGAAAAAGAAGCTCTACTTCTGTGTTAGTATTAAGGAATAAATGCTGGAATTGATGAAATAATGCCCACGTGCGATTTACGTTTATTTATGTCGTCCGGTGATAAAGTTTACGATTTTTATTGCTGGAAATCTATTGCTAACTTCTCATCGGTAATTTATCTGCCGTATTGACGCCGTGCCGTTATAAAAATTAAGGTTTAAGTTTTTTTTTATGAGGTTCAAATGATTTCAATACGTGTTACGATATTCGAAACAAATTTGTTATGTTTTTTTTAATGATATCAGCTATGGTAGGAAGCGGGCTGTATTTGTTACACTAGCGTCGGTGATGGGGATGGAAATAGGGTTTTTGCCCCTACAAAATATGGACCTACAAGTAACAGCATTCGATTCTATCCTTTACACCGTCGCGACGTGACGCTTTGATTAAAGTTTGTCGGTCTCTTTTAAAGTCATCCTGTATAAATATTTGAAATGAAATTAAGTAATGAATAATGAGTATATCTAATTTTTCCCTTACATTTATCCTCCTCCTTTACATAATTAAGTAATCTTATTTTTGACACTCGGTAAGCGATTTCACAGTTTCGCGCGAGAAAGAAACTTTGCCTTCGGGCTCGACTTAAATATTTAATTTGCGAAGAAGTTATTATCTAACCGGTTTCCGAGTTAAATTCAAACGAAATTTTCCGCAAGCAATTAGCGCCTAATTATTTCGTGTTTTAAACGTGGTTATATCATAAATCCTTTATTTACTTGCCCGCGTCGTTACCCCTAATCCCTAGGCGGTTCAACTTAACATCGTTTTATAAAAGTTTAAACAGATACTTTAGTCGCTTAGTTCGTGTTCCAGTGCCTCTGCATGTTGCAAAAATAACACTTCATTTTCTTGATATGCATATATGCAATCATTAGGGATCATGAATGAAAATGTTTCGATTTTATTCACATGTATTGAGACTGTTTTGGCAAATTTTTAATAATTTATTAAATGAGTGTTAGTAATATTTCCTGGTTGGGAGTGCTTTGCGTGTCGCACAGTAATATTTAGTGGCTTATGAGTTAGTGCCACTGAATTAACGAACGAGTTACTATTCCGTATAATGAATCCCAGCACAGCGCCCTCATCAAACTATAACAATAACGCGGACATTCGCCATGCGACGTAATCACAATTAAGGTGTGACATTATTGTTATTACCATATGAATAATCATATTATTTAGTGTGAGGTGGCAGTTTTATAGGAGTTGATGCTTGTTTATTCGACAGGCTATAAATCTAACTGGATGTGCGATTATATGCTTGAATCGTTATTTCAAGAGATATGACATAATACATAGAGCTATAGCTGAATACAGGGTGTAATCGATTAAGTTTCACTTGCATTAAAAAAAAACAGTATTAGTCTGAAAGTGCTAACTAAATTTAAAACTCATTCAAAATGAAATGTGGCCAATTTGAAAAGATAATAAATTATTTTAACTTTCGTCTAGATAACTATCGTTAATGACGTTACGTAGCAAATAAATTTCCGACTGAGCCCGAAACGGGAAAACTCGAAAAGCCAAGGAAACACTTAAATAAGTTTTAATACTACATTTACTTTCGCATTAAGTCCATAAAATCTGATTTACTTGCTACGCCCCAAACAGACAAAATTAATTTCGGCACAATATTTTCATGTCGCTTTTTTCCCTCCTCGTTATTATAGGTTGCAAAAATGTTGCAGGTCGCCATAAAAATTTTGAAATCGAATAGGTGTTTAATGCACACATTCCCATTCAGTGAACGCTCTATTTTTTTTAACTTGCTAAAAGCATTTTGCCCGTACGTAACGCGTTAAAACCGATGCGACGCAGTAAAAATAAATTTTACAGCACGAAACGAGATATTTTCTGCCCGAATAAAAACATCCTGCAAGAGCATATGACATTATTTGCTATAAAAATATCTCTTATATTCTTTCATAAGCTGCAAAATGAAAATAATAAAGCCAGCGTTATTTATCTGCGACGGCTACTGCTCGACTTAGTTGTAAATAAAGACACGCTTTCAACTTGAGTGATTACGAAAGATGTAAGCTGGTTCAGAAACTTGTGACGAAATGTATCTATCTAATTGTACAATTATTTTTTTTTGAAATAGCCTCATATTTGATTTTATTTAAATCTTTCATATCCAGTACTTCATACTTATTCACTTACATATTTAGCACAAAATTATATTCAGATAATAAAACATTAATAATACCTGTCACAACACATTTCGGCATGAAATTTTCAGAATTAACAGCACAGTGTATCCCCCTCAAAACATAAATTTATGTAAACAAGGGTATTGTCAACCAATCAGCGCACCCATCCCCCATTGATTCATCTATTTCGTTTCAATTCACTTAATTTAGTTTTATTCCATTTCCCAAAATGAAATCAGCAAATTGTGTAATTGCCCTCGCTAATGCGATTTTGTAAACGCATTATTAACTTCATCGGCGCTAATATAATAAGACAATGGCGTTTCTTTTTATTATGCAAAAGCAATTATGTATACCTGAAATGTTATTTACATTTGTATTAGTTTTTTTTTTGTGCTTCCCCCTGAAACAAAAGGAATTCGAATGCGATTCAAATTGGAACGCTTTGCATGGCAAAGAAACATTTTTTTAAGTACCTTTTCGATCTACTTCTTGATTACTAGTGCTTCAGCAGGGCTATAAATTGTAGGAAACAGATAAACGACCCGCTGAGATCTGATCCTTAATACCAATCAAGGATCAATGCGGAGAGCAAACATAGATTGCGATCTCGAACACATTCTTGACAGTCTATTTGAGTTAATAGAGAAGATGCAGTAACTAATTGGGTGGATTCATGTTGAACGATTAAATTATCAATAAATTTTCTAATTTACTTCTATTTTTCAATTCTCAAATTTCACAAAAATCTATTATTTGCGTTACTCTTCGGTGTAATAATGAGTTGTCGATTCTGCTAGTTTTCCTAATTAAAACGGCCCTTGTTGATGGATAGAGCTCAATTTAACGCCCTCTAAGCGAATTCGGAGCCGCCGCCCTTTGCTCCTAACGTCTATTTGCAACTTTAAACTCCGTCTGTTAAACAACTCCGAGTAACGGGGAGATAATTTGAAATTAGAGATTTGCTCACTGCAAGCATATCGAGTAATTCGGGAACTAACGGGATTATATTGAAAGTTGTCGGAGCCTGATTTAATAAGGTCCCTTTTTCTGCCGTCCGGAATTCGTACAAAGCGGATTGAACGGTTTTAATTCGTTGCGCAAAAATAATGAAATTTATAAAAGGAGTGCCGGTGTATTGTCTGATTCTGTTAATGTCGAATTCATAATGAATTAGAGATTGTCGAATTTCAAGTTATTTTGCTGCTTTATTCCGTGAACAAGGGATTGTTTTCATTAAAATTTTTAAACAGAAGTTTATTTTATTCATGTTTTATAAACAATAATACTACTTACAGTCTTTTTCTTTTGGTTTTCCCCTTTTGTCAAATGTGTTTCCGAATTTGTCAAATGACTTTCCAATCTATTTAAAGTATAGTAGGCCTGCGGATTGGAAAGTCATTTGACAAATTCGCAAACATAATTGACAAAAGGGGAAAACCAAAAGAAAAAGACTGTAATATCCCAAAAGTGCAAGTAATAATTAATAATAATTAATAGATTAAAAATTGTGAACGTGAACGCTTGACTGGGGACGTAAAGTTGTTTCATAAAACTGGGTCATAGTTGTGGAACGTGTTAAGTTTCGGAGAAAAATCTGAAACAGCGTTCGGAATAGTTTAAATTGCAGAGGTCTTAAAGCAACAGCCCTTATAATTACTGCTATAAATTCTGCAGGAATTTGCATTCCTGGAAATAAATATAATTCGAAATTCGGGCCGGGGTTGGGTGTATTATGAAATTAGGGTGGTGTCAGTTTAGACTAGAATTGTGTTCGCACTCTTCCTTCTATACAAATTAGTTATTTATTATTAAATTAAATTAATATGTAACGAGTTATAAATTCTTCTTTAAACTAAACTTTCTTTAAACTGAAATAATTGAAGTACATAGCTGTACTTTCAATATAAATTGAACATATTTTTTTAATTGATTTATCATTTGTCTTGATAACACTAATAAATATGTACGTTTAATTAATTGGAATTAATGTCACGTGAATCTGATATAGTTAGTAACAGTGTATGGTACTGCTATCTGTCATGCTCATGATTGTCATGAAGTACTTCTGAGTACAATCGTGGACAGCTAAAAGAGAACGTTAGGAAACTTGCTTAACACTAATGCATAATGATACATAGATCTATTTATTATGTGTTTTCATTTCTGTATAAGTGTTAAAGATTGTGTGTGTGCAAAATTATCAGGGGTTGTTGGTATTAACATTTTCAACCAATGCATTATGATAACGATTATCTAATGGCTTTTCCATAGCCCTGCATAAGTGAATAAGCAATCGATGCTTATTTGCGTAGGTATTACTGTATCACCTGACTTATTTTTAGCAACCTAATTTTTTAACATATTCCTGAAAAGCAAAAATCTAATTTTTTCCGACTATTCGAGTTCCGTTGATCATAAAAAAATATTTCTCACAACTGAAATTTATTGTAATTTAAGTGAAAAATTATACTCTGAAAATTATTTTTTTAAATGTTAAAAAGTGAACCAGTTTTCGGGCCCCTCTCAACTCCCCGAGTAAAATAAACGCGATTTCTTACCACAGCATTTCCGTGCCTATCCATAAAGCAGGTGCAAATTTTCAACCCTCAGATTTAACGATAAACTGATAAAATCGCCGTCAAAAAAATTTTACTACAAAAGGGGATTCCGCGCTGACGTCACGAGCCGAGTTACTATATTTCTAAAAAGTGAGCAAATAAAAATTAGGTTAGAGTCGGCGGTGCAAAGAAAATGTATGTCTGTGATTAACTGAATTAGTTAATGTAATACATTCATGGACTGTCAAATTTATTAACTTTTTATTCTTTTTAGTTCTTTGCACCGCCTGCTCTAATCTGATTTTTATTGCTCACAGGTTAGGAATTAAAGTAGGTCACAAGGTCGTTGGGGTGTAATCACAGGTGTAATGAATGGTCGTCATTCGATTGCTTTTGCAGAGCGCTTCGGTCTTCCGGAGAAAGTGGAATTTTGTATGTAAAAAAAATGTAAAAGAAGCAACAATCGCGATGTAAATTAAAGAGAAAGTGTCGCTACAATTAGTATTTAAATCTAATAAACACATAAGTTCTTTAAAGTTAGGTTATTCACTTTCGAAATCGGAAGTTTCGTGTTACGCAGTTGGCAGCAGTGCATCACTGTTTTGACGTTTGTCGTTTACCGCGCGAAGCAAATCGACTTATTTTATATTTATTTTTGTTAAAAATTGGGCAATAATGGTCGTGGAAAGCTAAGCAATAAAGTAAATAAAGAGCACTGCTTGTAAATCGTTTTCTCGCCGGAAGTTATGTAACATAACCTCAAACGTTCTCGTTTGAGGTAAGGGCAGGTGATGTATGGTTTTTGATTTGCTTTTGGGGCAGAGTTTTTTCAAAAATAAGATGTTAGTTGTTGCTAAAGTTACCTTGAGTACCTTCCCGAAGGGTTGACACACATTAATTCATTAATGACGACGATTTTGCTGAGTGGCTTCGATTCGACGAGAAAACATCAAGAAATTCTGAAGAAACTGATGCTGACTAATTTGCTAAACGATGCTTGATTGTCTCTGTTGATGTGCTTCTTGCGCAAATTTCACTTAAATCACTACAAGAAAATAAATAAAGCACCACTCAAATAAGAAAGTGAATGAAGAAAACTAAACGATGCAGTAATACTATTTATTACAAACAAAACTGTTATAAAAGTTATTGAATTTTTTGTGCAAATCGTTTTTGATTGCAGCGGATTCTCCGAGCAGGCTCTGTACAGCTGTTTCAGGCCTAGTTGGGCCTTCATCAGCAGAACCGTAGCCCGAGAACTCCACTGCAAACCAAACCGATATGTCCTAGGTTTATTCGCCAATGCGATGTGAAAGTAATGGACATTTAAGTAGCGACATCTTTCGATCGCTTGTTGACCTGATATTGCAGTAGGATTGACAAATTGAAGCCAGTCCGCTACATAATAAGTTATCCCAATGCAAGGCGGCCATGTGCTGTCAAAGCATATGAGAATTTTGAAATTTTTGTGCAAATAATAATAATAATAATAAATCGGTTTTGATTTCAGCGGATTCCCCGAGCAGGCTCTGTACAGCTGTTTCAGGCTTAGTTGGGCCTTCGTCAGCAGAATCGTAGCCCGAGAACTCCACTGCAAACCAAACCGATATGTCCTAGGGTTATTCGCCAATGCGATATGAAAGTAATGGAAATTTAAGTAGCGACATCTTTCGATCGCAGTGGAGTTCTCGGGCTACGGTTCTGCTGATGAAGGCCCAACTAGGCCTGAAACAGCTGTACAGAGCCTGCTCGGGGAATCCGCTGCAATCAAAACCGATTTGCACAAAAATTTCAAAATTCTCATATGCTTTGATAGCACGTGGCCGCCTTGCATTGGGATGACTTATTATGTAGCGGACTGGCTTCAATTTGTCAATCCTACTGCAATATCAGGTCAACAAGCGATCGAAAGATGTCGCTACTTAAATGTCCATTACTTTCACATCGCATTGGCGAATAACCCTAGGACATATCGGTTTGGTTTGCAGTTGAGTTCTCGGGCTACGGTTCTGCTGATGAAGGCCCAACTAGGCCTGAAACAGCTGTACAGAGCCTGCTCGGGTAATCCGCTGCAATCAAAACCGATTTGCACAAAAATTTCAAAATTCTCATATGCTTTGACAGCACATGGCCGCCTTGCATTGCGATGACTTATTATGTAGCGGACTGACTTCAATTTGTCAATCCTAATGCAATATCAGGTCAACAAGTGATCGAAAGATGTCGGTACTTAAATGTCCATAAAAGTTATTGTTAACAACACCACCATTTTTTTACATCTCCAAGGTTATTCTAAAGGTGTTCTAAAGTAAGTTCCCAGTTTAAAATGGTTGTATTTTCTACAGGGTGTCTCAGAAAAACTATTCCTAACTTTCAGAAATAGTAGAGGTCATATATCTAATTAAGCAACTTTTATTAATAAAGTTGTGGCCGGAAATGTTTCCGCGTCAAGTTAGAACGAAACAAAGAAAATGAGGACTAGAAATAATCTCGATGTAAAAAGTAACTTTTCTATTCATTTCTGCTTCTGGTAGCTACAAAATCTTAATTAATCTCAATTTATCGAGAAAACTTGAAAAATTATAAGAAATGTTCAGTGCATAAGTTATGACAACATATGATTGAATGATGAACTCTTCGAAATATCTGAGGATGATTACGAATGGCATCAAAAGTAGGTAATAATAATTCGAGCCACTAATTCCTCTGCTGTGTTGCATTTAGTATGACCCCAAATGTAAAATTGAATTGGAATCATAACTCGGGATCGTACAGGCCAGGAATAAGGACAATCGCTGTATTGGGAGATATGGTTCTTATCCTTGGTCCGCATGATCGCGTGACTCCAATTCAGTTTTACATTTGGGGTCTTATTAAATTGCCAACATAGAATGGGAATTGGTGGCTCGACTTATTGTTATTGTTATTATTATTTACTTAGTGATCGTCCTCAGATATTTCGAAGAATTCGTCGTTCAATCGTACATCATTGTAATTTATACATCCAAAATTTATTTAATTTAGATCATTTCTTATAATTTTTCAAGTTTTCTTAATAAATTGAAATAAATAAAATTATAAACGTATAGCTAATTGAAATAAATAGGAAAATTACTTTTTTATTATTTCCAGTCCTCATTTTTTTTATTTCGTTTTAACTTGACGTGGAAATATTTCCGGACAGAACTTTATTAGTAAAAGTTGCTTAATCACATGCTCTCGTACTACTTCTGAAAGTTGGGAACGGTTTTTCTGAGACATCCTGTATACAGGCTGTTTACGGGAAGGCGCTACAATGGGTAACTTTTTTATTTGAATTTTTACGAGGTAGCTTAAATTAGAAAAGTTTCAGGACCTGACCTGCTGGATTTTATGGCAACATCAGAAAAACAAATGACTGACAGGTTTTCGAGATTTTCAATTGTTTTTAACTTTTTTAAATGGAACCTTATATATATTTAACATCGTATCGCGTTCAAGGCGTCAAATTAATTATGTCTCTAAAATATTACCTTCCAAGGCCTACTGTTTTATGAATTATTTAGTAAATAAACATTGCTATTCGCGGGAAGTGCATAGCAACAAAAGCTTTTTTGTTGGCGAACACAATATGGTGTGCGTTGAAACAAGAGAACATCGAAATTGTTTTCAAATTGTCAGTTTTGTTAATTATTCTGATTAATCAGTTCTTGAAATTTAGTTCATATTAAAAACGTCAAATAGTAGGCTTTGGAAGGTAATATATTAGAGACATAATTAATTTGACGCCTTGAATGCGACGCGATGTTAAAAAATATAACGTTCTATTTAAAAAAGTTGAAAACAATTGAAAATCTCGAAAACCTGACAGTCATTTGTTTTTCTGATGTTGCCATAAAATCCAGCAGGTGACGTCCTGAAACTTTTCTAATTTAAGCTACCTCGTAAAAATTCAAATAAAAAAGTTAGCTATTGTAGCAGCTTCCCGTGAACACCCTGTATACATGATGTCACAGAATGTCTTATCCAAACTTTAGCGACATATTCTACTCTTCAAATTAATGATAAAAATTCTGATAAACATTGTCTGAAGATTATCCTTTAAGTTCACTCGAAATTTCAAAATGATAAAATGTCAAAATGTTTTCTTAAATATTTCTTAATAGCAGTATGCCTTGAATATTTGATACAATAGTAAGTGACATTATTAAGTGACATTTCCTTCAGTACATTTGCTATTTTTTTTACATAAATTTAGTAAGTGACCATAGCGTTTTAAAGAATCATTTCCGGACAATGTTTATAAGAATTTTTATCATTAAGTTGAAGTGGAATACGACGCTAAAGTTTGGCCAAGTCATTCAGTGACACCCTGTATATTAACAATTGGGTACATACCATTTTGCTTTAAAGGGATTGGAGTTCTTTCGATATTAAATTTTATTCGTTGCTATGTTAACTGCGTAATTAGTAAGCATTTTCCATACAGTTGGTCTTATAGATCACCAGAAATAAATCCATCTGACTACTGGTTATATAGGGTTATCTCAAAGAAAATGTATTTCTTAATAGACCTATTACTTGTGAGGAACTGAAATAATCGATATCAGATGTCATTGAAAACATTCCTATGAATGCACTTACTAATCCTGTTTATAGAGGAACTACTAGTTGTTATCGATCATATTTAACTTTTCGTTATTTCTTCCTGTTATGATAAATTCCATTTCTTCACGAGCAAATTGATGTTTTAATTTTTGTAGAGTCTAAAAATTTTCCAAAGTTATAACCATTTTAAGCTGGTAAGTTACTTTAGAATAACCTTGTACTAAGGGTAAAACACGGATTTATTTGCATTTTTAGGTCATGAGTCAATTTTTTAGTCGAGGGTACGCGTTGTGAAGTGATGATTCATGACCTAGAATGCACCTAAATCCGTGCTTTAACTATGAGCAATGGTGAATTCACAATAAGGAACTTACAGACCATACAGGATCTTATCTAGTTTACAAATATGGTCTATTCCAGAAGGCAGACTCGTGAAGATATTCTTGGAGAAAGACATTTTTGACAGCCATTTGACAAGTGTTATTATTAGTTAATTTGCATTACAACATTGAGGGACCTGCATACTCAGAAAAGAAATTGCATTACGCGCAATCAACGCATTTATTTATTTCTTTGAATGAATATAATGTTAATCTGCACGATCTTTCGGAATTTTGTTTATGTAGTCTGAACGTAATAAAGTAATAAAATAATAAATTAAGGGATGATGCGTGCTCTCTTTCCAATAATAGTTCTAGAATGTGACCTCTGTTGAATTAATTTAATTAATTACAATGTATTGCACATAATAGTAAATTCGCTCAAGTGAGGCATTTAAATCACATCCAGTACTCTCAAACGTTTTTTGTGAAAAGTAAACGTAGATTTTTCCGGAGCTATTATTGACTTTTGTCCCATACGTATTGCGGTGTTAATGAACAATACGTATTTCTTTGAAAAGATCTTTAACATAAGAAAAAATTTTGAAAATAATAAAATAAATTAAAGGATAGTGTATTAAACGTATTTTAGAAGATTTGTTTAAGAAATTCTTTAATTCAAGTTTGTTTTTTCAAATCTCTTAATTTTAAGTAAATATTTTTAGAAGTAATCAATTTAAAATTAACTATTTATTATTTAGATTTTTTGAAGTGTAAATACGTAGTAGTTAAGTTTATAATTGTAAATGTTAGGATAATTTATATAATGCAATAATAATTCAACGTGATAAAGGAAACTGTGGATTATAGTAAGAAGTTCGGAGAATAAACGAGTGAGGACGCTGTGTTAGTTATCACGTGAACTTATGGCCCGTCACGCCTTAAAACCGCTGCCGCGCGGAATCCGATATGCACTAGGCAGGAAGCAATATAACTTTTGCTAGATCAACAGTACGGAAGACAAGTGAGTAAAACTTTAGTTGGAAGATTTTGTGAAAAACACGACCTTAATATTATAAATTTCCTTTAAAAAACCTGAACTTCTTTATGCGAATAATTAGTTTTAATTATTTTAAGTGGTACAATAAACTGTATTTTACGTTTTCTTCTACATCCTTTATTATACACCCATACACACACTCAATTCTGACATAAGATATTTTTGAATATAAATTGTCGGCCAAAGTGACGATTTAATACAGCATTAAAATTGGCGCCCAACGTGGGGCCAGAAAGAGAAAATTTACACAGATCACAACAGTATGTCATAACTTTCCTTGTGTATTAATAGTGGATGGAGTAAGTGAACTTATTCGATTACACACTGTATAATTTCTAGAATAAAAATAAAAAAGTTCTTTCATTTTTTAAATTGATTAAAAAATGTCCCGCACCTCTTCAGCAATTATGAAAAGATTCATTTACTAAATTATTTATACACGACAGAGCCGGGCACTCTGACATTTTGGAACAGGCGCGCGTTAAAATTACTTTAGCGGAAGAAATTGTTGCACAAACGCGTGTGTTTTTGTGACGTTGACGAATACCCGCTCATTTACTCTCTCTCGGGCTTCCGCGTTCCGCAAGTACTGAAAAATTAAACGAAAATTGGATATTGATTAAATTTGTTTTGCGTCTGTTTGTCGCATTATATACCGAGAGTTATTTGCTTCCGGGTGTAGATTCTGATTTATACTTCTATTAGAAATCATTCGACCATTGATTCAAACTAATAATTTCATGTTATACGTTACGTAATTTATTTATTAAAAAAAAATAAATATAGAATAAACTATTATTTTGTCGAGTTGAAATTAAACCACCTGTGCATCAAGCGGAAATTCATTTTTAATATAGTCTAGTTTTAGTAAATTATAACTTTTATAGAAACTGAACTTTCCTAACGTCTCGAGCTTTCGCCGCGTGCAAGTTAAAAGGAACCCCCTTCACTCGATATACACATAAATCCGGGAATGAGTGGCCGTCATGCTCACCCGAGGTTGTCTTCCCTCGCAATTAGAAAATTAATTTTGAAATTCAGATTAGCTCGTCGGGGAAATTAGAAATTTGGCGATTAAGACGGATGCTGGGCGCATTCGTCCTGCGAAAAGTTTAATTTTAAGTGGAGGGAAACTGCGAAAAAGGAAGCTTATTTTAAGACTGAAACCTAACGCCCTCTCCCTTGAAACGCAATATCGGAAGGTAATTTCGGGTATCTTTTATAATGGGATATCGTAAAGGTTGAACTTCCATCCATCGCGATCAAAGTTCCCCAAGATCCTGCCAAGTAGGAGTCGGATTCTTCACTTTTCTTTATTCCTTGCCTTTCACTTTTATCGAAATTTTTAGTGCCACTTACACATGAAATGTATCCATAATTTAAACCGTTGCTAATTAATTTGTTATAATACTCCCTGTATTGTATAACATTATATTCTCAAACATTAAAAATGTTAATTAATTAAGTTTACACAAAACTCGTAAACTAGAATTACTTCAGATGCTTCGTAATATTAAGTCCGACTTTCGCAAAAAATAATACAATAATTGGAGTAATAATAATGAAACCTGGGAGAGTTTCGTTTTTAATTAAAACCTTTTGCGACATCGTTAGCCGTATATTACCACAAAGAAAATCATCTGCAGATTTTCCTAAACGGTTAAGTGGCAAATACAATTCCTTTCCTTAGGCAAATGATTAACCAACTCTTTGTCTGAAGTTGAACTCGCGTTCTTCTGCAAGGGCCGAAATTAATTTTCGGCTGTGGAGGTCTCTAATAAATATTAGGCAAACGAAGAAGTTATTCGTTCTCGAGTATCATTGTCTGCTGGGTCTTATTTTACTTTTGAAAGTAATTTTCTGTTTCAAATTTTTAATTTAATCCAAACTTACTCTGTTTATATAGTTTTCAGGATTGAAATAATGTAATAAAAGCTTGTTATAATATATTAGATGTAATTCTATTCTAAATGCTGCTCATTGAATTATTTTCATGAAAATGTAAACACCCAATGGGTTATATTAAATTCATCATATTTTCTCGTTTCGAAAACAAAATAATCTGTATTATGATGATGTTTCTGTATTTGAAACAAACACACACATACGCATGTATAAATTGTGCCGAAATTAATTGCAAAAGACTGATAAACCCATCCGGCTTTCGATATTCTAAAAGCCCGGCCGCATTGTTAAAACGGAATTACACCACAAAGCGAATCGATTCGGGCCGCAGATTGTTTCTAACTTTCCGAGCAACAATTAAAAGTACCCGCATAAAAGACATCAAAAAAGTCGGTGTTCCGCTCGTTTTTTGTGCGCCCGAAATGAAAAGAAAACAAAGCTTTGTGTAACTGCGATGTGTAACGAAAGGTGGATGAATACCTCTCGGCAAAGGACTAAATTACAAAGTACTACAAATACACAGGCTACCAATCTATTTCCGCATTCAAATCAGGGCTTGATCTACTACAAATACGATTTAAATTTGCTAACATCACACAACTTGCGGGACGTTAGTGCTGCGAACTTAATGGGAATTTGTTAACATTGATGAAGATTTATTACATTCAGATGGTTAGTATTTATGCAAAGCTGCACAGTAAATATTTACTCTTTTATTGTTTTCAAATCCTTGAAATATAATACATATGGGGAAATTTAAGTTAAATAAATAAAAATACATATTTCATGTGATAATATAATTAAACAAGAAAAGATTTGTATTCATAGAAGGTTCCATTTGTATTATATTCTAACGAATAGAAAAGAAGAGACGTAATCGATATGATCCAATACACATCTACATATAATAAATAAATAAAAATAAAATTGTTATGGCGTAAAAATAATCATGATTACCTCTGGCAAACTAGGTTATCGCTGCTGCAAAAATTGATAATTAGTTTCCAAGCAAAGAGCAAGAGTAATTTGTCATGGGCACGATTACTAACACGCAATTTGGCCATGTTGGTAACCTTCGAAAATTTTTCCCAAAGGTAGTGTGCCACATACAGGTAAAATTTATTTTCTTTACATTTCTCGGTTATATGACTGCTTTTTCTTGTAATACAACCTTTGCCAAATTAAATATTAGTTTCTAAGTTGCAACGATTATCGATTATTAGGCAAGAGAGAAATTCGAAGAAATAGAAAAACGCAAAAGACAATCAGTCAGTCAATCAAGACTTTATTCTTAAAAAAAAGAAAATTTAAAGCATACAAAATGTGTCGCTGCTCTCCAATCTTTTTTGTTTCTTTTTACGAAAAAATAATCGAAGCTCGGCTTCTCTTTTTGTTTTTGAAACAAAGAGAAAAATGCAAAAGACAATCAGTCAATCAAAAGCCTTTTGTTTTCTTTAAGAAATGAAAAATGACTCGCATGAAATTTGTCCCAATTTCGATGCTCTCCAGAATTTTTTTTTCTCTTGATGAAGGAGGAAACAATCGAGATTCGTGGAGATATCGAACGCTTTTTGTTTTTGGTTTTGACGAAGAAAAATGAAGAAGCAAACGACGATCAGTCAATCAAGACATTTTTTTCTTAAAAAAAGAAAATTTAAAAACTACAAAATTTGTTTTCTTTACATTTCTCGGCTATATGACTGCTTTATCTTACTATACAAACATTGCCAAATTCAATATTAGTTTCTAAGCTGGAACGATTAGCGATTGTTAGGCAAGAGAGAGATTCTAAGAAAGAGAAAAATGCAAAAGACGATCATTCAATCAAGACTTTTTGATGATTCTATTCACTTTTCCCGAATTCCCAACGGTTCCTGAAGTTGCCAGGTCGTATGGGTAGTTGCTAAAGAGAAATTACAGTAATTAGCAACTTGACTAGGATTAGAAAAAAATTGTTGATTGTCAGTTCATTAATTGAACTTGAAGTGGGTTCTTTTTTATTTCTTGCGTCATTTGTGTTAAAATCAGGCCTTTAATCTATTCAAATGAAGAATACGCGGACATGATTTTCTTGTATGGATACTGCAGCGGTAGTACCACCGCCTCAGTTAGGGAACATCAATGACAATATCCAAATCACCGTCGTCCGGACAAGTAAACGTTCGATAGAACCTTCACAACTCTTCGATTAACATGTGCGTTCTCTAAACCGACTTGTGAAAGAGAAGTTATGCGAAGAAACAATGCTGCTTGAGATTGTTGAAAATTATCCTGATACTAGTACGAGAAGAACTTCTGTATTTACTGGACAAAGTAGAACGGCTGTGCAAGACACTTTGCGAGAAAATGGATTATGTCCCTGTCATTAGCGAGTTATCGCAACCATCACGTTAACTTACCGTAAACGTTAAGATCATGTGAGCCAATGGAAAACGAATGGGGCCACGTAATTTTAACGTACCAGTTGATTTTACTTTACAACTTATTGAGAACAAATGAGATTAAAAATTACTTTAACAAAAGAACAATTTATGGACGGTCTCAGGATGTTGACTAACTTCACAACCTTTCAATTCAACAACAAATACTATAAACAGATTGATGGTCTTCCCTTGGGTTCACCTATCAGTCCCATGTGCAAGACACTTTGCGAGAAAATGGATTATGTCCCTATCATTAGCGAGTTATCGCAACCATCATGTTAACTTACCGTAAACGTTAAGATCATGTGAGCAAATGGAAAACGAATGGGGCCACGTAATTTTAACGTTTACGCTAAGTTAACGTGATGGTTGCGGTAACTCGCTATTACCAACTGGTACAAGAACTTCTCCTCACAGATCTTCCCCAAAGAATTCGTCTTTATGATTGGTGGAGCAATCATCTGGATACTCTTTCAAGAACCCTTTTCTGTGACGAAGCTACATTTACGAGAGACGGAATCAACAATTTCCACAACGATCATGTGTGGGCAATCGAAAATCCTCAAGCTATTCGAGAAACCTATTTTCAGAGAAGATTCTTATATAGATTCATAACGAAGTTATCGGACCACATTTCTTTGACGGAAATTTTAACAGCGAGATGTAACGGGCTTTTTTGGAGAACGATCTACCTCTACTACTTCAGGACATTCCTCTTCAAATCAGAAGGACGATGTTCTTTTTACATTATGAAAGAGGTGTCACTAACTTCCTCAATGAAAAGTATCCAAATCGATGAATAGGTCGTGGTGGTCCCTAGGAAGGTGGTTGATGTAGACAGAATGATATCCTGCTCCGTAAACAGCGTTTCAGGTAAGGATTTCCTGTTGTAGAATTGAATATAAATGGTTTTGTTGTCATTCAGAACAAAGCGATTAGCAGAACACCAACTATGCTTTTCAGCGATGACGGTATTAATCTACTGATAAATAGATCAAGAGATGGTGCTGATACTACGATTGATGTGTCATCAGCGAAAAGGCAAACTTGACCACTTTGATATATATTCCGGTAAATCATTTATGTAAAGGAGAAACAGTAACGGACACTATCACGGATCCTTGTAGGACGCCAATGTTGGTCTCGTAGACACTTGATAGGGTTCCAGATACTTTCACAGTTCATTGTCGCTCACTGAGAAATGATTCCAGCCATGTGTATGTACATTAGACCTCTCATTCCATAGTTACATAGCTTGTCCAATAAGTAAGTAATGTTTATGGTGTCGAAAGCCTTTGCTAGGCCAAAGAATATCTCGACTACGTAATAACCACTGTCCAGTTCATTAGTCAGAAATGCGCAGTATGATCACGACTAATCAGTTAAGGACTGCAGCCCTGTTGAAGAATATAATTCATTAATCAGAAATATGAAAAAAAATTTGCTGCGTTGTATGTCATGTCCAAATACGACGCTGCTGTCAGAGATCAGTATTGATGAGATACGTAGGGTCCTGATAAATATCAGATTAAATGCTGCAGGAGCTGACGCCATTTCACCTGTACTTCTAAAATTTTGTGAAGCTGAGTTACTAACTGGGCTGACCCATTTAATAAACTTATCCTTTAAAGCTGGGACCTTCCCAGCCAGCTCGAAAAAAAGATCTATAACACCCGTTTACAAGAAAGGTGAGAAGACAAAGGTAGAGAACTATAGGCCCATAATGATACTCAGTATTTTGTTCAAAGTTATGGAACAGTTAGCGTGTACTAGGATTTTATCGTTCCTCATCAAATTTAATATATTAAATGAACATCAACTTGGTTTTCTTAGTGGTAGATCCACAGAAACGGTTTCTTCGTCTTTTCTGGATCACATATACCAACCAAACCATATCGTTTGGTTTATTAGCGAAGTAGTTTGCAAATTTCTCTGTAACATCCCGAGTATCTTTAATTAAACAATTAATTATTGTAGTCGGTCAAAAAGATATTATTACTGTGCCCTTCTTTCTTCCAGTCTCACAATTAACTAGAGACCATAAGTTCTTGGTGAGGTTCCGATTTTTAAATATTTTTGCAATATAATGATTCTTTGTAGAGTTTGTACTAAATAGTCTACAGTACCTAAATAGTCTAACGAAATTCTACCTCTACAGAGCGCGAAACACCAGCACTATTGGATAGTCGCATTCACAACTCGTAGACTATGAACTACCCTTGTATTAAAGTGCCTAGTGCGTCAAAGTACCTCCACTCCCTCTAGTGGGCTTCTCCAATAGACTTTGTCGTTTTTGCATATTTTTCACTGCTTCAATACACTTGCTGTACATGTAATTTCTTCTCCTCTTTTGAATTGTGTGCTTTTAGTGAAAGGTCATCATCTGTTTCCTTATCCGTTAAAGTATTCTGAAGTTTTGTTATTAAATTTCATCAAATTCTTTTGAAACTCTCTCTCATCTTAAAGTTTCCGCTAAGGTAGTAAGAGACATTAAATCTTCATCGTCCCAAGGACTCCGATTATCTGATGGTAAAACTGGTTTCCAAGATGTTCTTATTAAATTCTACCAAACTTTAGACAACTGGTCCATAATATTCTTCAAATTTATTTCATTTTTTTCAATTAAATACAAAACTGAAATAAGTTTAACCTCTTCAGTTTGACCGAGGGCTTGACTGCCTCCTGTACATATTTACCAAGAACGAATAATTTTTGTGGCTAACTTTGAGCGTGACGTAAATGTTCCTCTCTTTGGAGCCAAAGTTTTTTTAGAATGGGCCAAATATTTTTAGAATAACCTTTTCCGACGCAGCTCACTTCCATTGGCATTATACATTTGTTTTCTTTACGTTTCTCGCTTTTTCTTGTAATACAACCATTGTAAAATTAAATATATAGTCTCATTTACTTCAACAAAAAAAAGTCACTTACTGATTAAAAAGACTTACAAGTGCAATAATAATAAGTGAAATCAAACGAGTTTTACTGTCTGGTTTTGTGTAACGATGCTTCCAAGAGACCCACATTCTATTATAAAGTGGATATTTGTTTAAGTGAAACCAGACAAGAATAAGATTGGACGAGCCACTGTAAACTAGCTTTTACGGGTTGGAATTTATTTTATCGCAAGTTTGTGTCGTCCTTTCCGCTTCACATGTTAGGTACGAATTCAGAGTTAACACTTTAGACTTGTTCGATTCTAAATTTTTATTTTATTTGTTAGCTTACTCTTAATTAATCGAAAATTACCGTACGGGAGAATAAATTTTAATAATTAATTAATTTTAGAATTTGAACGTAACATCATTCATTAATATCTGTCTTCAACCTGTACGGTCAGGGGAGGTGATAAAAATAATTATGCCGAATTTAATCAGATAAGTTTTATGTAAAATAGCAATTACGTCAGTCTTCTAACGCCTTTAATAAATATATTACGGGAGCAGAAACGCAACGGTGATAAATTTGTGGAACGCACGCAAAAAACAATAATAAATTGCTTTCTTTTGGGAAGGAGGTCATCAGTTAAACAAAAATAGAATTAATTATAGAAATGAACACGCTTAAATACGTTTATCAGAAATACCTTATTCCAGGCCCTATCGTTCTGACAGGGGATATGTTAATTAACTCGGGACATGTTAAGCTCGGGAATGTAGCCGGGGCGAACTGGAATGGAAGATAACTAGGAATATTCGAGAGATGTATAAATTTAAGAAGAACACTCGCCAGAAGTACAATGGAAGTCAATTTTTAAGCGCTTTTCAATCCGACATAAATTGTGCGTCTCCTTCTCACTCAACGTCCGTTTATGGTGAAGGGAAGCGCGGTAACTCCGAATAAGCAGGGCAGGGGCCATCTCATAAACTATATATTCGGTAGCTGGTGAAATATCAAAAGACAGCTTGGAAAGCTTTGACAGTGTGCGGCGAGGTGTGATATTGTACGGGCCGATCTCGGATCGAAAGTTCGGTCGCCTATGAAATGTTACATTTTTCGCGTGTGCAGCACGAAAACCGGCGGACTTATTGAAAACAAATCGCTTTTTTTAATGATTTAAAAAGCGAAACAAAGATCAAAAGTTTATGTCACTTTTTGTTTCTTTTTGAAAATAGCAAAATAATTTACTAAAGTCATGCCAGGTTTGAAACTCCCCCGCTACGAATACACAAATAAAAAAAGAAGAAGACAAATCCGCCGAACTCGAAATGGTTAGCTTTATCCCGAAGATATTCCTTCAAGTACTCACGGTATTAGTCTTTTTAAAGGATCGTTTATATACTTCACATGAGATTTGCGCGGAAAAAGAGGAGCTCTTATCCGTTCCTCTTCGCACCATATTCAACTTTAATTGAAATACTAATTCAGTTTCTTTGTTGACAGCTTTTCTTTTCCTCGGAGAACTATTACGAAATATATAGAGCCACACGTAAATACACCCGGGGTTGAAGCCCGGGAACGGGTGAGACAAGCAAAAAGAGCGTTGCCTTTCCCGCTTTACAGGCTTTGATAAAATTTAATGAAGTTGAATAAACGCTGAATGGTGTGCTTTAATAAGTAAACGTTTTTTTTTTTTCGTTTTTCGCAAAACAAAATGCATGTGCGAAAAAGGTCGAACGTAATCATAACGACGAAATATTGAAATGGATTTAAATTACCGTGTAGATGCTCTGATTATTTTCTACCTGTTAAGAATAGAGCTTTGCCCGTGTTAAACTAATAAATATAAATGTGTTAACTGGAAGTGTACGATTGATTTATGAGTTTCCCGTTCTTCCCTCCTTTACGGGAACGGAACGAAATTATATCACGTTTGTTCGTAATATAACGTAGCCAAAAGGGGGTACTTACCGAGAATTTCCACGGTATGCGTAATTTCTCTTGGTTCCAGCGTTCCGATTTGACAAACGTAATCCCCCGCATCTTGTGGCCCTACCTCTTTGATTTCCAGGCTGTAGCCGTTCACAAGGTTGATCCGGGGATCAGGAGATACCTTCACGCTTCCCGCTGAAAGTACGGCGATGCCCTTCTTCCATACCAGCACGTAGTGACCTATAATACAGGGAATGCCATTACGAATAAAAAGGAACAACTTCTCCGCTGCCTGCATTTTTATAAAAGCGCTTTGTATTTCTGCGTTGTACCGAATTCGCTAACGCGGGATTAGGACTATGAAATTATCATAGTCAACTCTTTCAATAAATTACTTTGTGTAAATTTAAAGAGATATTTCTTTTCAAAACGGGAAGTTTACGCGCCCCAGTAAAATACAAAGAAATTACACGGCGAAGGAAAACTTGTGGAGTTCATTTCATCTAGGTTGTAATTCTTTTATGCACTTCGGTGTCACTGATGTGCAGAGAAATTAGGTGGCACTTTTTTCTTTTAATGAAAGTTCATTTTAAAACAAGAGACTCACACACGTAAACCGGTTTTTATTAAAAATGAAATAGTTATTTATGTATCAAGGACATAATTAGGAGATTATATGCCAAGAACATGTTTAAATCACGACGCGAAGCGGAGTGCTTTTAAATGCTCGAGGGCTATTATCTACAATTATGCACGTGGTACATACAACGTTTTATTTTATTTCGGCCAAAATTTATGGATTTGATATTTTATATCGTAAAATGCAATAAACAAATACAGAATTGATTAAGAATCAATTTAAAAGCGAAGACAAAAATAAAATAATTTGAAATGATATTATTATGTATATATATTGTAGATAACTCTAAAAACACGTAGTTAATTTAATTATCTATTTAACTAAATGTACTTTATACAAGAGTCGAGTTCTTGAAGTTACAGTTCTATTTATTATGGGGTATATCTGCACGGGTAATATTTCATTGGCGAAAGTCGCCGACAAAGGTTAGCTGGTGATATTTTAGCGTGTGAATGGACGTCTTCTGCAAATGAAACGAATTAATAAGGGACGCTGCGTCTGACTAACGAAATTAATGGTGGTCACAAATAAGAGATCGCAAATTTAAAAGAATTTAATTAGGCGCATCAGTTTCGTGACAAAACCACACACGGAAGTGAATTCGTCCGGGGACACAAATCACGAGGGGCTGGCTTGTGCTGCACCACACTTTTTATTTTCTTTAAAAAAATCGCAGACATTTTTTATCATTTAATGCAGTTGACTTAACGTTTGTTTAATTTTTTTGGTGAAATTTTGACTAAATTTATTACATATAATGTTAATGTACAGAGTGTAATCGATTAAGTTTCACTTATTGATATTGTGAGTTCTTCATAAGAGTTCTTCATAAGAGAATTACTTCTCGTAATATCAATGGTCTAGCCCAGTGATGGCGAACCCATCAGAGTGGCCCTTGTCGATATTTATAAATTGCATAAAAATTTCGATTTTGTAGAAATTATTTTCATCATGGACTTATTTCACTTCAATAGTAGGTGCTTTTTGCTATGGCTATGTAATCCGAACTGGTACTGGTCGAAAGTATCAAATGTCATATTTCAAAAGTCAAATTAATTTTAGTTCCTAATGCTAACACCACAAATTAATATTATAGCAGATTCAGTGAAATAAAAATGAATGAAAAATGGAACAAACCGAAATAAAACCAAGAACAAAAAAATATGTATATTTTATTTATGTTCTTGTTAATTGTTTCAATTTCTCTTTTATTTTTTACTAGGGTAAGACCGCCAATTATTGGCACTTTAAGAACAGTTTTACACATAACTTACCATTCGTTTGCTGAATTAAAACTTTTCAAATTTTGTATTCACAAAACCACTTTCTTGATTCATTTTTTAAAAGCTAATGTGGTTATTATTTGTGTTTATAGTTATTGACACTTCAGAAATCCAATTATTGGCACTTACTAATGACATGTTTTCTCTTAATAAATTATCTGCAGTGATATTGAAAAAGTGCAAAACAATTAACTATCATATTGTTTATTCATTACCAAAAACACAAATTAACAGCAATTATTTTTTTGAGCATGTAACGCATAGAAAGTTTGTTTTATACAAATTTTTCTTGATTAGGCATTTTATATGATATGTACGAGTACAGTTTTTACATCTAATGCCTGGATTAGAACCATATATATTACAAACACAAATAAAACACAGACCTTTATCAACAGAAATATTGTCTTTAGCAGATAATATGTTATCATCTTTGTCAAGGGAGCGGTTTTCAAATTCTTCCTGGGTAAACAATTTCCGAATAGGCATTTCTTTATCATTTCTGTACCTGAAATTTTCTGAGGCACTGTAATTATAAACATCTTCTATAACAGAGTTTTGTAAAATAATAACTTTTGGAGAATTACATTCGCCAATCAAATCAGCAGTTAAACTCTGATTTCTTTGAAACACAGCCATTGGTTCAGGTTTATGTTTAATTTGTACTTTCTTCTCAAGTTTTTTGGATTCTTTTGTTTCTCACATCTTTTCAATTTTTTTGCTTCTTTTTGTTTTATAGCTTCATGTTTTATATTTTCTTTTTCTTCACAAATGTTTTTGTAAGCTGTAGATGTTATAACGTACGGCATTCTTTCTGTGTTCCGTTTTCCTGTTCTTTCCGGAGTTTTTTGCCACAGTAAATAATTTTTAATATCATCGTTTAAACTAGCCTTCGGGCTTTCATCATTATCATTATTTATAACTATAGGCATTTCCATAATTTGTTTTTCTGTAAAGAAATTTTCATTGTGATTTCCTTTATCAGTATCTATGTAAGATTCTACTGATTTATCAAACGATTCGGCGTTTTCAGAACCATTAACAATTTGTTCAGTTGCGAGGACATTCTCAACACTTTGTGTAGTACTGAAATATTGAAATATTTTGTGCAGAATTTGAAAATCTTCAGACGAATTTTCGAGATCTTCATAAGAAGCGACTTTCAGCTGTTCAAATTTATTTAGTCCTACAACTCTTCTAAAGTTTTCAAAATCTAACGTTTTCTCTACCAGATTTTCATTTAAAATGTTTAGTCCCGTTTTCTCTTTACCCAAACATTTATCGAACTCAATAGCTTCAACGTTCCACGGGCAAAGACCACATGCCTTAAAACCGTTAGCAATTAATTCTGGTGTTAATTTTGATAATATTTCTTCCAAAATTGAAGCAAAGTCTGATTTTTTAACTTGAGCAAATGGGTTGTTACGTCTCCATCGTAATATTCCTTCTTTCCAATAAGACTTGAGAGGACGAAAACAAGACACATCGGCAGGCTGCAAGATTCTGGTTGCGTTAGGGTATAATGAAATCAACACAATTTGTTTTTCCGAACACAGTTTGCTCAGCTGATATGTTAAATGCGATTTATGACCACCTACGAAAAGTATAATTGGAAATTTAGTGTTAGCTTTGTGAAGGAACGGATACAATATGTTAGCTACATACTCAAAAAACAATTCTGATTTCATCCATCCGTTCTCTGATATTCCTACGAATAATAAATTTTAAATAAGTTTATGAACTCAACAATTTTAAGAAATATTTACCTAGTCCCCATTCTTCCGGAAAATTATTTGCAATTTCGGACGGAATTCTTTTGTACGGGTATATAACCATTGGTGGTGTTATTTTTCCGGAACCCGCAAAAGTAAACATAACTGTAATGTTCGATTTTGCGTTTCCTTGATCAATTTCATACACATTCCTAGAACCCTTCGGTGCCAAAACTTTGCCCGTTTTCGGACAAAGTTGAAAACATGTTTCATCGCCATTAAAAACTCTATCCGGATCTTGTAAAATATTAATGTAATCTTTTCTATCAAATATTTTTCAATATCATTAAACCATTTGCGGATATCTGACGCAGATACATTGCCACTAGCATTTGTAACACCCTCTGGAACTCGCGAAGACAACGTGGGGTGACGATTCAAGAAACTTTGGTACCAATGTTTTCCTGGTGTATTATTTTTAAATGAAGTGATTCTAGGATTTTCATCTAAAAACATTTTTACTGATGCAATAATATCATCTTTTCTGCGCGGAAAACCTTTTCTATGACTGTCATTTATCCAGAAAACAATAGTGTCTTCTTCGTCTTTCGTCAAATATGTGTTAGGACCATGTCGAATTTTTGTAAATTTGTTGCTGAGTCGGAATTGTAACGTTGAACGCGGAATATTAAAATTTTTTGACACAGTCTTTTTAGGAACTCCACGTTTTATTTCTTCTAGTGCTTTTTGGACTTGCTCTTCATCATACGAGTGCCTTACTTTTCGTTTTTCTGAATTAACTTTAGGCATCTAGAAAAAAGTAATCAGTAGATTTTTAGATGAAATAATGATAATAAATAAAGACTGAAAGCATCAAATCTTAAAATTTCTTGAGAATAAATTAATCAATTAGTGATTACATTAGAAATGCATAAGTATGTAAGTATTTACTTAAATAAAAAAATATTCACATTTAAATATACAATTTCTTAACAGATGCCAATGATTGGTCTACAATATTTTTAACACAAAAACCAATTGTCGACACCCAGTGCCAATAATTGGAAAGTGCCAAAATTTCGGACCCAATTATCGACACTGAATAAATATTTATTTCCCTCCAATTTGTTTTAGGTTATACTTAATAATTGCAAGATTTTAAATATATAAATGTATACAGAATTTTTGTAACACAATAAATTATTAAACACAATCACAATGGACTACTTCCATAGAGGCATGATTAGTCTACGGGCGCTATTTCTCACCTTAATTATTGCACAGAAAACACAACACCAAAAAATTCAACGCACATTTAAATTGTTGCCATTGGTCATATCGGTAATACAGTTTTCACATTCAGAGACGTTTCTACAAGTGAAAACGACATCTAGGATGTTTTTATTTACTTAATTTAAAGAATTTAAATAAAAAAGCAAATGAAGTGCCAATTACTAGAGTAGTGCCAATAATAGGGCACTTTACCCTATATTATCAAATTTATTACATTTTTAACGTTACGTTAGTGTTTTTTTTAGATTCCTTTTGTTAGTCTCCTGATTTTCAATTACTTTATCGATTGCTTTTTATTATTATTCCATTTTTCTTATTCGTAATTTATTTAGTTTCCTAGTTGTTTCTTTTTATCAAGTGGTTTCTTTTGCTTTGTACCAGGCTTTGAGTTTCAAATTTTCTGTCGCCGAAGATAGTCGATTTTTCATTTGTTCTTTTATCCATCTTATTTTTTGCACCTAACGAAACCAGGGTGGTTATTCTCGAACTGGGGAGAAGCAATCGCTCCCGAAAATGACGTCAAAATGACGCAATTTCCAAAAGATTTGTATAGTTTTCGGGAGCGATCGCTTCTCCCCAGTTCGAGAATAACCACCCTGATGTCGTGTACTCTCCTGATATACAAAAATTATCATCAGAAAAGCAACAACAAATTTTGCGATGAAAAATGCAAATGAATTGATACACGTTACGTTAACCGAATACTCATGCATTCCACAGCTGCATCTCATAAATAAAATAATAGATCTTTAATTAAAGGAAAAAAATTTCAGCGATGGGTTACGGGTAAGATAAAGCGTTTTGCGTTTGCACGGAAGAGATCGTTATGTTTAAGCGATTACTTGTAAATGGGATCGTCCCGTCGTGTGTATAAATATAATACGTCAGAATCAGAGAAGAAAAATGATCTATTTTTTAATTACCCGCGATCCATTACTACAAAATTTTTAACATAAATTTGATCCAATGGTAAAAAAAGGTTCGCCATTCCTGGCTCTAGCATACAACGAAAGCACATCGTCTTTTGTTTGAAAAGCTCTACTCGTTCGTAAAATATACGTTCGTCCGCAGTTCTTATAAACGCATCGTAAAACAATAAAGCTCCAGCAAAATTCATGTTCACTCGGTCAATGCTGCTCATACGCAATTCGATATCAGAAGAATCTATAAATATCCACTCGCATTTATTACTGAATTAATTATAAGCCAATTTTTACGTATTGTTAATACAGTTTATAACTGCTATTCATAAAAGTATGGCAATTTACATTAATAAAACAAAGTATTGTAATCAACGACCATCTGTTTCATTAGATAATCGACATCATATAACACACTACCGCTGGATTTCACAAACGTCACTTAACTTTAATCATCGATTAAGAATAATCATTCCTATACCTTCAACACATGTAACCATGGCAACATTTACTTTTAACGGATGATTAAATTTAAGTAACGTTTGTGAAATCCGCCATGAGTGACCTGCATATTCAGAAAAATGCATTAAATACAATCTCTTGCAGAGTTGGATGGGGTAAAGCCAAAGACACTCATTTTAATGTATTGTTTTTATATTATTCTGATAAAAATTCTCATGACAAATTACAATAATTGTTATCAACAGTAACATCGTACCTGCAATTATTAAATGAACTTGATGTATTTGAATGTCTTGCACTACCGATGATCTTTCGGAATTTTGTTTGTATAGTCTGAACGTAATAAAGTAATAAAATCATAACTTAAGGGATGATGAGTATCGGCGTGCTTTTGTCCCAATAATACTTTTAGAATGTGACATCTATTGAATTAATTATTATCTAATCTTTTACTTATTGTTGGGTATGATTCATGATTACTGTTTTAATTTAATTCCTTAAGTTAATTAATTAAGGAAATGAATTAATATTATTATGAATTATTTTCTGAAAAATCTACATTTCCATTACTTAAATTAGAAAATTAGAATGTAAATGTTTCATCATTATTTTTTTATTGCTTACGTATCACTAAGACAGAAAATCTGCAGTCTGCGCTTCTTACTGCTGACCTCCGTATACTTTCGTACGAGTCATAAATGATCTACCTCAACGTTCATTGTAGTACATCAAAGGCTCTGTCATTTATTGCATATAATAGTAAACTTCACTAGATGGGGCATATGAACATCTCAAATGTCTTTTATAAAAAGTAAACTTAGATTTTCCGGAATTATTATAGACCTTTGCCCCATACACATGTCAAACTTCGCCTCTTTTCTTGTGTACTAATAGTAGTTGTTACAGTAAGTGAAACTTATTGGATTGCACACTGTATATTTCGGTATTTATGTACGACTTATTTTTTCTTCTTTCCAAAAAAAAAGCATCCATTATTCATACAACCTTGTACTGGTATTATATATTTCGTATTTTCTTTCGTTTTTAGATACTCAGGGAGTCTATTGTTTGCATAATATTGTATCGTTGAAATGTATTTATCTTATTATACCTTTCTTTTTGATTTATTTGTATTCTTCTTGCTTCTACTTGCTTTTCTAGTTTAAGTTTAGCATCCTCATCGACTAAAGTAATTTCTTGATCCTTTTATCTAATCTCTATCTTATATAATTTTGACTGTTTATAGTACTTCAGGATATTTTTTCTTCATTTTTTTAAATGTAAATAAAATGAAAAAGGGAACTGATTTTATTTACTTCTATAAGGTGTTTGGTAACAGATTCAGCGACGAAAACTAAGCATAAAAGACTATAATATAAATATGTCAGGTAAGATGTCGTTTTATGAAGATACTTAACATTGTCTTGTGGATTATGATTTTATGTTGTGAACATGATTTGACATTTAAACAAAAAATAAAGTAACAACAAACAATTCTAGTTGCAATAATTGTTCAAAGTGATCTCCGTCCACTTGAAGATATAATGTACTCATTGTTCTAAGAAACAGGAATCTCTCTCTATTAATGCACCATGTTTAACCTAAGGTTAATTTATCTAACAGTTGGAATGTGACGTTCAGTTGGCCGTACACATATTGTGTCACATTCTAACTGACAGATAAATTTAACCTCAAGATAAGGCGATGAAGAAATCGAGCATAAGGGTCCTTAATTTCCATAAGCGGTCTGTATCCTTTGAAGAAGTTCTATCCTGCTGTTTTTACTGTATGAAAGTAAACTGTACCCTTTCAGTGTCTTGTTCCAAAATAAATTGAGAAAATAAACGACGCTGGTTTTTGTCAACTTGTACTATAAGATCTTGAACTCTCTTAAAGTGAAATGGATGCAGCTGCGAAAATTGTAGTATCACCTGTTAAATACCTGTGTAAATCGTAGATCATATGAGATGCAGGAATAAATTAAAACCCAAAGAGTTTCCCTTTTATATCCACTTTTGTTCTAAATTAGCAAAGCAACAGTCACATGAAAGTAAATTATTCGGTTTTATAAAAATAATAAATTACTATCAAATATCGAATATCTCCGAAACAAAGCTTCGGTGCCTATATGTAAACCTATATTTAAACTTTTGTGCTTGGTCTTCATCGTTGAATCTGTGTTTTGCATTTTGCGGAACTCTTTTACCAAACATCCTGTACATGTAGATTAAAAATATGTCTCTAAAAGTTAACGGAAAATGTAGCTATTAAATGTAGTAAAAAAATAGTAGTGATAATAATAAATGAAATAACATTACTATTACAGCTACCCTGTCTCTCTACATTATGTTGAGATGTTTGACTGAGTGGGTAAATCAATCAGAATGGTGAATCAGTGTTCATAATTTAGACTGTGGACATGTTAGGTAGATTGTTCCGTAAATTTGTATCCGACAGTTGGCAGCTGAGATGGAGAACCTTTGATGGTGTCAATCAATAAATCGACAATTCATTAAATTGATACTGTTGGCTGTGTACTTTTACTCTATTGTCGATTGGATTATGTAGTGACATGTCAATATATCCTCTGCTTTTAATTGGTTGCTGACGGATAGTTTATTAGTAAAAGTGGTCGTGGAAACAAAAAATTTTTGTCGAATATTGATAGAACACAAAAAGAAACCAAATGAATATAAAATTTTTAATGGTCGCCTGTGCAATAAATACCGAAACATTAAGTAATAAGAGTCTCGTCCAATTTAAAAGGACGCTCGTGGCGACCGTAATTGCTGGATGCACAATCTTTTATTTTCAGCGTTAGAATAAAATTAATGATGCGGCGTTATTCCCAAAAGCAAAGTAGACGAAGCAGCATTCGAAATCAGCGCCCGGGTCCTCCGAGAGATAGGAGCAATTGCGAACTGGAAATAACTAGAATATCCTGAATAAAATATAGAGTTCCGCTCAGTCGGTAAGTGAGATAATAATCCGATGGCTCAGTCGACCCACTTCCGTCGCAGCTTGGTGGTGATCGATACTCACCGATTGCACCCCCGTACCTTGGATGAAATGTGCCCCCCTGCGTGTACAGATTTCGCGTGTTAGGAAATGATACCCTAAAGGGTTTTCGTCACTAGCCTAGGCGAAACATCTGCCTGACGCGGAAACGCGAGGCTCTACACACCCTCGGATAATCGGTGAACTGATAAAGATACACGTGGGGTTCCCTTGGGATACTTCAAGGCGCGTTTTCCAAGTCCAAAGTAAACATTAGAACTTACTCGCATAATTTAATTAAGATACCGAAACACTCTGTAAGCTATTATCAACTATTTTAGTTTCAAATTTGTTTACAAGAAATTTTCTCTTCTCTTCTTTACACAGTGGATGAACGTTAATGTAGAAAAATGAGAGAGTTCTCATTTAAACGACATAAATTACTATTACATGATATGCATTTCTGTATCCTTTAGAATAATGGGCTCTTAACTAGTGCACTTTCTCACAAGTGTAACATAAATCTTCTAGAGTTTTATTACTTCAATGTTACTGGAACAAATGGGGTTAAACGATTTTGTTTCATTAAACTTAAACATTTGGTTATGTGCACGTTTAATGTTAAAGAAATTATTTTTTTAAATTAAAGTTATAAATGAATTTGTTTAAAAAATATTAAGAAAAAATGGGTTAGTCAATGTACACAATAGTATCTGGAGTAGATTGGTTTGGAGAATGCGTTCTTTTTTCTGATAATTTTGGAACCAAATCTTGTACATAAAATAGAACAGTCTAAAACGCCCTTAACGGTGGTGGACAATCATATTCATTTTCAAATTGTTTTCGTGAAAATATTTTAGCTCTTTATTGTTATTTTATAACGATGTTGTAGCTAAAATAATCTTTTTGTTATTGCTCAAAATGAAATCCAATTTTTAATACTCTTTTTGATTAAAGTTATTATAGAGTGATTGGATAAATTCTACATTGTTGTTTGCTGTGAGTTTTCTATTAAACGGGGCTTTTATTCGAAGTCAATTAAATTTTGTTTCGCTTTAAAACATTGGTATGCACGGCCATGAGCTCAATTACAGCGTCGTTGTTGCACTGGCGCTTTAAATTCCCGAGAATATATCCAATAAATCCGTCGGCTAAAAGTTCCTTTCAATAATTGTTAGGAAACAAGAAGAAAACATCGAAGTTTAAAACGTGTGAAAACTCGAGCTAAAGTGAACTGGAAAATCGCGAGCTTTAAGGAATTTAAGCACTTGATTTATTGATTGACTTCTTGGAGTGCTCCCGGACTAAAAAGATTATTTGGATAGCAAATTTGACGACTTAGCATTTGAATAACAAAGATCCTTTTACGGCCCCGGAATTTATTTCGGCGATAATTTTGATTATACAATTGCAGCGGAGCGATTTCGCCCGAGTGTTATTACACGAATTGTGTTTCTGCCGGAGAAATGTTATTCAGAATTTCGAAATCAATTTCATACAAACGTCAAGATGCGAGATGTGAGTTGTGATTTAGTTTCTCAATACGAAATAAAAGATATGACCTTTTCGAGATACATAAGCGCTTTTATAGTTTACATTCCAAGTTAGATTACGTTTGAGAGAAGTTCAGATCGAAATGTTATGATAAATTTTAGGACAGAGAGAAAAAAAAACAGTGCAATAGATTTACTTCGAAATGTTCAACTCCGATTATCTGTATTTCTTCAAATCACATATTTGTACGGGATTTCACATTTTAAATTTATTGTTGTATTGACAGAACAAGAGAATGATGGATATCAGTTTGTACCATATAAATGTTCTGTTGTATTGCAGGTAATTAATTTCCTTTTATGAAATGAAAAAGCAAAACACTTAGGGGATTAGGGTGTGATTGTAATCCTGGTAAGTATTTCAGCTTCACTTAAACATTATTATTGAATACTTACATTGCGAGGTTGTTAAGGAAATGTGTACATAAATCATGTTCAATATATAAAGCGTATAATTTTTTTTAATAAAGATATTCCTGTGGTGTTTTGTGTCGATATTAAGGAAATAATTAAAAGTCAATGTGACGTTGCGTCTGGCATCAACTCTATTTAAACACGGAAACTTTTTTAATTATAAACTCCGAAACTAATTTGATAGAGAGGTAACGTTGTTCCGGGGCGAAATTAGGGCAGGTAATATAGCCCTCAAGTGTTCTCAAAACACTAACATAATTTATTGCGTTAGGCATTCATTTATGCGAAAATTTTGGGGGGTCCGAATTATTTATATTTGCAAAGTAGCTGCGTAAATATATTTTATTTTTCGAGTCGCCTCGCGCTTTGTATCGAGTTAAGGAGTTTAAAGGGAAAGGCAAATACTTAAAGCGAAAGCGCTCCGGGCCCTTTATGAATTATAAAGTCATTTGTGCGAGTTTTATTTAGACGGCGATAAAAACTGATTCGGGGTTTTTTTTCTTTGATTTCTGCCCTTTCTTGCATAAAACGGAGTTATTAAATTCTGCTGTAAAATGCAAATTGCATACGTACTGGACATTTCCGTATTTTATTATTGTAAAAATAAACTACGTGGTTATAAGTTATAAGCAAATCGGATTTAATGAGTGAATAATCGTGCTTTTCCTTAGCACTACAATTTCCCAGGCGTGAAGAAATTAAACGTCAGAAGTAAAAGCTCGCCCTATTTGTAATAATAAAACCGATTCGCTTCGGCACGTTCATAAGTTCCTCTGTATTTCTCCACCAGCATGCTCTATGATAAATGTTTAACATAGTGAGGGAAAGCTTTTTCGTGTTACTTTCCGTTGCCCGTTTTTTATGCTCCTCCATTGCTCATAAGTTTTATTATTTTCCATCTTATTTCCTTCGCGCAGAAGTCATACCTGTCGGAGAATTGTTGGCACACATATTATCTTTCCTTTAAGTGCATCACGCGAGAATTTATTACAAAGGCACACTAGTTTAATGCACGCTAAAAGCAAGTACAATCGGCTTTAGTAATTAATAGTTACGTGGGTGAATAGCAAGTTTTTATGCGGTTAGATACAAGGTAAATCAGTCTTTGTTAGTTCTAGACTGTGTATAACAACAGGAAATTTCTGTTCGTGACACCCTATTACACAATAATTATTGGTGGAACTACACCTTGCAACAGCTTCGAGAATGTTGAGAACATTGAGTTGCCATGTCAGCAATTTACTGTTGCTGATTACGTATTAACAAGATGAACGCAAATTACTAATTATTTTATAATGTCTATACAATTCAGAATTTTCTTACCTATAGTGTGCCTATAGTTTATTGATTCCCGAGTTAATCCTTCTTCTGTACTAATCAATGTGTATTAAATATTCTCGTTAGCATGCAAATCTCATTACAGTATCGCGCTGACTAATAATAGTTTTTCCTGCAGTACACTACTTTGTTATTTACATAAAAAACCCAAAACATATACAACAATAAAATCAAAGTCATTAACATATTTTTTTCTCGTTCGGAATGAAAAACTTCCGTGACTTAAAACGAACATGCAATAAAATAGTTGGCAACTTGTAGAAAGGTATTTATAACATATAAATAATTTATTTGGATAAACTTCATAAGTCTGCTTAAAACAAATTAACTACAAAACTTATTAGATTAAGGGATGGTTTTTGTACGAAGAAAGTTTACCTGTTACTGTTAAACCCTGTACATATTTTGTATAAAAATGAAATGGAGTTTTGTGTTGCATTTAATAGTGGAAACTCTAGTGACGGTAACTACGAGAAAAACTTCGTCCTCATGAGTCGAAGGCACCATTACCTCCGAAAGTTAACACGAACGAACACACGTCCAGAATCAGGAGCTAACTAACTCCAGTAAATTTTCATAAAAATATTAAACTTTTTTCCGCGAGGTCTTAACTTAAAACCGTATCAAAGTTTCTAATGAAAGTTCCGGGAACTGTTGTTTATGTATTTTCCGACAATTACCGTCCTGGGATAACTCATTACGTGATTTTGTAGACTCTTCAGATTTTAAAAGTTTTGCGCCGAGCTGCTGCTCTTTATGGTTATATGAAATACAAGGCCTTCCTTGAAAGGTATTTCTTTTTTTATTAGTTATGGCTTATGGCTTTATACGTTACACAGTTGTAGGCTCAGTTATACAATTCCAGCTTAACTTTCAGCCAGGGGCTTAAACCCTTAACAACAATTGCTGAAATAATCGTTGTTTACAGTTTAAGCTTCAGCATTGCACAACTGGACGATCCATGATCACCCAATTCTTGCATCTTGCAATAAACACAAATAATAATGTATTTTTTATAAAGTTATCCAATTTAAAAGTCATCCTCAGTAG
The DNA here is from genome assembly GCA_958336345.1 of Dorcus parallelipipedus. Taxonomy (NCBI): domain Eukaryota; kingdom Metazoa; phylum Arthropoda; class Insecta; order Coleoptera; family Lucanidae; genus Dorcus; species Dorcus parallelipipedus. The sequence continues at coordinate 23,100,624 of OY284480.1, read as the reverse complement.
GCTATGGAATTAAAAGTAATGTCTTGCCTAGATTCAGATACTTTGAGATCCCATTTTTTGGTGAATCTTACAAATATATCTAAGGCAAGATTTTTAATTTCATAGTCTTCCGAGGATGATTTTAAATTGGTCTACTTCATACTTATTTGGTAATGGATGGATTGATAAAATATACTAAGTGGTACAAAAAGTGTGGCACGATATTTTTATCGTCAATTTTGTATAAATCATTTCATACTTTAATATAGAAGAATGCAGACGCATTACTGTCATATGCAACTGTTGTTACAGGAACAGATAGAATACTGTCAAATTATACATAAAACTAACAATAGTCTTTCTCCTTCGGTGCCAGAAAAGAAATATTACTTCTCCTTTCTTTCAGACAAGGCAAGTGCAAAATTGCTAAAAGCTTCTGTAAGGCTTCCAATGAATTCATTTCAATATTCTTCTTCTGTCGACGTTTCGTTTCACTGTTTCAGAAAAACTTCTTCAGGATTATCTTGTTAGTTGATATCGGTGCCGTTACTTTGTCGAGGTTGGAAGCCATGAAGTATTCAGTTTCTTTAAGAAACTAGTGAAATGCCGTTATAGTTCAAAACCATGGTATGAATAAGTTGGCAATATTTGGGAATTTCGGTCAATTTAAAGTTTTTTATGGCAACCCTGATCATTTCCGAGCGCAGACTTTAGATTATTGATCGCTTATGGGCATAAGTCGATATTAACGATTTCTATTGGTGGAAGCTGACTACATCTGCGACCATTCCGCATCACCTTAACTTCGTCTTGTTTCGACTTTCGAGGCGTCACTTTCTGTTTGACTGTGCTCGTGCTTATATCGTTGTGCTTGAATTATCGAAAAATTTTACAAGAGCACCGCTAACGATTAGGGAAGATTTCTTTTACCCTGTCAAGGGCTTGGCTTTTACATAAAAATCCAGGTAATATAATATGGCTAACGGCTGACGCCATCTTGATACCTAATCAAGTTGTTTTTTTAATTCAGGCTTTTTCGTCCCGATATCTTTTAGTTTTGGGTACCTTCTGGATATTTTCTTTTTCGTCCTGGTACCTTCTACTTTTGTGGTTTCGGAATTCATCATACTCGTCGCGTGGTTGCATACAGCTGAAAACAATGTACGTGCCCGGCTGCAAGCTGCTTGACCATTTCGTACTTCACACAGAAGACGAGACGACGCGAAAGAGAAGGACGATCTTCGACCTACAAGACCCCCTTTTTGGACTGCGTGAATTCTTGTCTATTTTATTTTACTGTTTTGCTACGCTGCATTATTTAAGAGCGAATGTTCGACAGATCTTGCATCTTTATCTAGTTGAATTAAATTGTTGTAGTACACGATAATGCGAATTTGATCTGAAGTATCGCGCAGATTAATTAATTACATTGTTCACCTGGGTACAATATTTTGAATCGTTTTAGTCACTGTTTATTGCAGCTGTTTGCATATTTGTACGTTCACCTTCAATGTACAAATGAGTAAAGTTAAAATCTTCTGGATTTATTGCAAAACTAATCTAAATACAATATAATTTGCGAACACTATTTCGCATTACCTTCTTCAGCTGGGTAATTGTTCACCCTGGCGCCTATAATACCATCTTTAAACCACATCCATCTCCATTGAGTTTTCCTGGGGGCAACAGCTGATATAAAGCAGCGCAAACTTGCCACCTTGTAAAAGTAAGAAACTTTTGCTGTTGTTTTTATTCGTGTAGATCTGTGGCAATAGTATAATATCAAGCGTGATTTAAGAATGGTCAAAATGATGAAAGGAAGAAACTAAATCCAAAGAAAGCAAGCGTCCGCAATTTAAGATTTTTGGCTTTAAGAGATCGACTTTCGTGTGAGCTTTTGAACACTCTTAACAACGCACCTCACCTAGGAGACCCAAGGTTTTGCGACACTTTTTGTCTTCCATTCCCTTTTATTTCTTGTTAATCTCCTCCAGCCTTTCATTTCTATTACTTGCATGTCTCTTTCTACCACTTGAAGCCATAGTTCGTGGCCTACCCCTTCTTCTTCTCCTGTTAACTAACACTTGCCTTGTTGGACAGTTATTGCATAATCTTACCACGTGACCTGCCCATCTCAGTCTTTGCACTTTTATAAACCTTTTTACGCAGGAGTCCCCATGTAGCTGATAAATTCCTCATTTGTTTTTTATCCGCCACCTATCATCTATTTTTAGCTATTCCTCTATCCTCTGTTATCTCATACAACTTCAGCAACGTTTGCCCGCTTCTTAGCCCTCTTGCCATTTAAACTATGTCGATGACTTCTATCTGTCTTGTTTATTTCATTTCGTCTCTTCTTTCTTTGAAGTCTTCCGACTTCGCTAATTTTATTGCACGGATTTTACTTCATCAAGTTCAGGAGATTTCGGTATTATGTGTAGTTCTTGTACTTCTGTTATTAGTTAATCTAGTATGTATTCCGTATTTATGCTTCTCGTAGTTATTTCGTTTGGATAAAGACTTTTATCATTTTTAATTCCTTTCACCCCTTTTTTACGTGACATTGGGCCTGATGAATAAAAACTAAGCAATTGCTTTAAGCATTGACTGATTAGCAAAAGCAAATGCTTTAAGAAAAAGCAATTGCTGAATTATTATATGAATAAAAATCCTAAGCATTTGCTAGCTTTTCGGATTCGTTGAAGTAATTGCTAGTACGACTTGTGCATATTTGCATATCTACATAGCTAAAGTAGGTACGTTAGATTCGTTATCGAAGCGGTGCTCATTTTTAATAAAATGTCGGATACTAGTGATCGAGATAATTAGGGGTGATAATAGGAAACCGAGTTAGACAAAAAAATTATTTTTGTTAAAAAATTAAAAGAAAATAAAATTATTTTTAATAAATTGGATTTAAATTTTGCATTTGACTAAGTTTGTGATCTCTAGTAATTTGACTAGAGTGTTGTATGTACGTAATCAGTTTTAAAATTATCTTAATCAATTTATAATTGTTTACTTATTCTTAATATATTTATTTATATAAATTTTCTCTGTATTTTCAAGTCAATGTCATTCTTAAAAGAAAGGACGTAATTTTTCGTCAATCCCGAAAATTATATGTAGTGGCGGGCAAGGGCTGAAATCTCATTCCGTATAAAGAGGGCGTAATAGCAATTATCTGGCTAAAAAGCTCAAACCAGATACCTACAAACAAAGAAATTGCTACTTGGATCCTTTATGGTCTGATTCAAATTAAGAGAGTGAGGAGAAGAAATGGAAATTGTTGATTACTGTGGTGTAATGAATTTTGGGAATTAAGACCTAGTTTGAGCATAACAATAGAACTTCTCTGTCACTCTCGTCGAGACACCTAGAACATAGTGTGTGAAAATTGATAAAATTGAAAATAAAGGATAATTCAACCCCTTTCTGTTATCATCATTCTTAACCACCCCTCCCTCACACAAGTAATAACCGATAATTACAAGGACATTTTTAATGTTTCCCTTACAACTAAACAAGTTGCAAGGAAAATAAGCAATATGAAAGGAAAAGTAAAAAAAAAGTTTGATTTAAACAAAACTGACAATAAGAAGTTTTGTTCATAATAAACGTATAGGTTTTAGAAACAGTTGCTTGGGTCAGATACGACACAAAGAAATATTTTCATTTTTTCTATAATTGACAATGCACCACCACGTTTCTCGCCACTATCTTCTAAAAAATAGTTTGCAAGTCACCAAACGTTTTCGCTGTTAAACCGATGCAATCTTATATGTATAATCTTCTTCTAGACATTCGTTATAGTTTTTCTGTTTACGAATTCATATAAAGAATTGCGTGCGAAGAATGCGATGAATACGAAATTATAACTGATTCAAGCAAATGCAAGGATGGGGCAGATGAACCTTAATAATTTTTAAGCAAATGCTTAAATAGAAAAAGCAATCGCTACCTTTATTCATACAACATTAAGCAAATACTAGAAATTTTTAAGGAGAACCTTTTGCTATAAGCTTTTTCTTAGTGTCGTAGCAATTGCTACAAGGTCAAGCAATTCCTAAAGATTTTATTCATTAGATATTAAGCATTTACTAGTAAATTTCAAGAAAAAGCAATTGCTTAAACTTTATTCATAAGGCCCATTGGGTAACCTCTTTGAGTGATGCGAAGTCTTTTTAGGCATACAAGTAATTTTATAATGCTTTGAGTTCACCGCATCTTAGGTTTTGATTCACTGCTGACTATTTAAGGGAGCATTTAGATTGACGTATGGAAAGACCTAATGGAATAACGAACGACATGAAGTAGTCCTCAACAACAAATTTTAATTCGACATAAACAAACAAAGTGACGATTCTCAATGTTCTCTTGAAAGACATTTTCACTCAACAGTTGGAAACGCCATTATCTGTAGGAGTAGGTCTCCTTTAGCGTTTCAGAGGCAATTTAATAGCTACTGGAAGTACTGGAAACGCAAGTTCTTACTTTTTCTCTAAACATTTCTGAAAGACTTTGACAATCCCCATATGGCAAGGATTTCTATAAACGTTTTTGAAGGCGCTCAAGTCTTTTTGCCATAGGCTTCCAAATTTCCTGATTTTCTTTTCTAGAAACACCTGTGGACACACCATAGCACCTCCATGAGGTGCAGGCAGCTTTTTATACTATAATACAAAAAGATGTTGGGTTCATACCCACCTATTAGTATACTTGTGTAGCCAAAAAAAATATTTACATTCTATAATCCCAATTGGACGTCGCAGTTTTTAGTAGTAGTATGTTTGGAAGGAATATAAAAAAAATTTGAATAGTGAACGCATACTGCATTGCAGCATGGTTATGTAACGATATAACTTTATTATCATTTACAAAATTCCGTTGATTACTTTGGCCAAAATGTGAATGTGCATAAGTTTTAATAACCCAGAGAGAGATGATGCGGTTATCAACTTAATAGGTTCTCGTTTTGAAAGTTTGGATTTGTCCCTGTTGTGTTTCGGAGCTGTCCCAACTTTTCGCCTATTAAACTCGACGTCACGTCACCCCTATATTGTTACGCTCAACTAGTTTTTGATTTAAACAAACTTCCAAAGAGTCGTCTGCCCCGTGATAGGGAAATTTATAGCCCTCATTGTTGTTCTTTCCGAACTTATTTATAAGACCTGCCGCCTCCTAAAGCTTCTCGGGGTGCACAGAAACAGCACTTCAGCTCTCGCGCGCGCAATTCAAGCCAGATCTAATTAGGGTTATTACGTTCAATTAAGACGCTATTGTTTTCCAAGTATAATCGGATTTAAATAGATTTTATAATCCTATTAAAAATGCAAACAAATTATCGCCATTACGATTAATGTGATTTCTTAAACATTAAAAAATACATTAGTATATTGCAAAGTAATTTTTGATTTGTTTTCTTTTTCATTAAACAAATCAGTGGTGGCAACTGTAAACCGTAAGAGAAAAACAAATTTATTCTTTTACGAGCTTGTATGCAGCGAGCTATTACGTTTGTAATTGCTTGCCAAGTCGATTTTCTCTTCCAGTGCTTCGAGAGGATTTGGTACGAAATTGTCTTTCAATGAAACTTCAATATATTAGAAGTTTTCCTAGATAATTACATATTTCATAAACCGTTTTGTTCAAATATATATAATACAAGAAATAATATCATATTCCTTGCCCTATTAAGTCTAGCATCCCTCTTTCTAAATCCACCATCATACGTGTGTTTCTGGTGAATTATTTGCTTTGAAATTCTTGTCAAGTCAAATGCATTAGCGAATATGACCGACCGGTGGTCTCATAAAAGTTTCGAAGCGCAACGTGGACTTAAAACTTATAACGCAATTTGAACAAAATTCACCCCCGGCGAGACATACATGTATAGGGGTGCCGGACGAATTTACTTTTCGCATTTTGCTAAAAGGAAAACTATCATGTGCATTATATCGACGTCGTGTTGCATTAACATCTGCGTCTCTCTAACCTGTTCATAGTTGAATACGATGCAGGGTGCAATTTGACTGTAACGTGCTTTGTGGACAAACTTGATTACGAACTTGTTAATGAATGATGTCGAGTTGGTTCACTTCTAGAGGGAATTCAAATTAAACATATAAAAATATACAAAAAAATACGCTGGCTTTATAAACCACATCCTTATCACTAACTACATTGGCCCGTATTCTCATCGTATGATTAATTTAATAGCGTGTTTAATTTCCATGGCAACGCTCGTCCGTCACTCTCTTACACTTTAACATGACATAAAGCTATATCGTTTCTTGTTTATTTTACTTAAAGACGACTTTTATGATGAGAATATGGGCCAGTGTTTATGTGTACTATATGTAATTTATAGCACGTATATAATGTTATTATTGCCTTCAAAATGTAATGGATTTGAATGCTGGGTATTTTATGAACTACTTAGGTTCTATAATAATTTGTTTACTGTAAGCTGTGATTAAAATATAAATCTCACTTTTTGATGGAGTTTAATATCTACGCGCCTCTGCCTCTTGGGTTTTTATTTTTTTCTGGAACGAGATATGTAAGGGGGAAACACCTTAAAATGTAAACAAGATGTGTAATAGAAAATTTCCAAGGCGGTAACAAGAAATTCACATCTCCTAAAGCGAAGCCAAATTGAAATATAATTTTCCCTTTGATATAAGGAGCTCATTTTTATGCGTTATACGGACATAACTCATCGCTTTAATTGGAGGTCGGAGGATCCCTTGCTTCTCGTATCTTCCGATCTGGCCCTCCTCTAAGCCACATGCTTGTGGGCCCAAGTTGTTTGCGTTATAATGAACCACATAAATTTATTTCGCGTGGAAGAAAAACTGCGCGGAATATCTTGCCCCGGGCATAAATTAAATTTAACCCTTTTCGCTGCGAGCGAGCCCGAATCAAAATCGCCTTAGTTCAGGCAAAATCCCCACGAGGATGTAACAATTAGGCCCGATTATTTTCTAAGTAATTAAATCGGACTTACCCGGATTTGCAACTTCGCAGGGTAACGTTACGGTTTCTTTATCTGTGACCTTGAATACTTGGCTGGATGTTAAAAATGTCGGCAACGTTGCTGGATCGATCTTGATATTTGCTTCCAGAGATTCTGAAAATAAAATTTCATATGAAAACAATAGAATATAATCGGTAAAGTAAAAATATTTACTAGTAATGGAAAGAGATGAAGTTAACGATTATTGTAAACATCTTAAGAGCTAAGTACAATTACAAATCTAAATGATGTACCCCAAGTGCCAAAACTGTATATCTCATAAAAAAGGATGTAATGAGAAGAGTGTACAAGTAGCAACAACAGAAACAACAAGGATTATTCATTGACGTTCAAGGGATCTTGGTTTTATATTATTTCTAGGATGAAAAGGAGGAGGAATGATTGTTCAGATATGCAAGCGTATCGCTTCATGTACAGTTTTAACAATGTCCCACGTAGAAAAGTTAAAATGACTTCATTGCTAGTCAGGGAAGTTTTCTCAAAAAAATTGTTTTAAATTGAAAGAGGGTTGCGACATTGGATTCGTGCCGGGCTAATAAAGTGGAGATCCCAGTAGGCAAGCAGTCAGTCTGTAACAATCGCAATGTGATGTGAAATGGGCTGCCTAATTGGCAGGCGCTGACCTAATTAAATCCGGAGTTCGCCCACGTTACCCGGACTATTTGATTTCACCTTGGTCACTTCGTAGCTAACTCGGTTAGCGCCAGGCACTTTGCCTCATGCGTCAGTGTAGGAAAAGCTTACGGTGCCTTGCATTGTAAGCTAATCCTCGGCACTTATTACAGTGCAAAGTTAAACGGTCCATTAAACAACACTACTTACGGCAGTTTTAAATTCAATTTACGCTAAAATCCACGAATTAAGGTTTTATGGCGTGAAAAATACGATGAACGCCTAACAAACAATTCGGTGAAATATTGCCTTGCAATCATTATACACAGTTGATAATCTTGGGCGAGCTTATTCCGTGCCAGGAATGTTTTCATGCAGCAAATTACTGGGAGTTTCAGGACGCATGTAGAATTTATAACTTTAAGCTGTTTTATTGCAGCAGTTTTCAGTTTCATTTCTTGCAGTAAATTCTGTACTTTATATGGTACTAAAGCGTGGAAAGTATGGCGCTCAACTCTCTGAATTACATCTTTTAGAAAACTTCAATTCTTTACCCTCTGAAAAACATTCACATATTGAGTATTAAATCTACATAGTATATGTTACTTAGGACCGTTTTCATGGCTACTTTTTCACGTACGTTACTCAAATTCTCAGAGGTTAGGTCGCTTCTATTATGTTGGCAAAATATCTTTACCCAAACTGGAATAGAAAGTCAAAAAATCTTCTCTTCCAACAAGAGGAATATAGGTGTGAAGGAATATAGAAAAAGGACAGGATGCCTTTTTTTATTTTATTTCTGCAAAGAGGAGATGGTTTATTTTACATAAAAATAAAAAGAGATATGCAGTAATAGAAAAATATTTTTCGTTGTTAATTAAATAGGTAGGACCAGAAGTATAAAAACGTATTACGAGAGAACGAACTCCAAGGAAAAAAGGAAATATAAAAACAACGAAATGAAAGTCGTCGTCGGATCAATAGTAATTCCGAGTGGAATTTACGCATCGAAACTAAATTCTAACGGAGCTTGCACGCCGAAATGAAGTCGGTCAGAAAAAGGTCAGTTCATTTATGGTGTGTGGGGAATTTAGATGCTTTGTTTTGTTTCGCCTGAATGTGGAACAGCGATTGAGCTGTATTGTTAATTCAGTTTTGGTATTAGTACAAGAACTACCTCGCGGAGATATGCAAATAGGAAACCTGTCCTAAACAAATTGACAGAAATTTAATAGATTATTAAAGCATAATGCTGTTTTCATTTCATTTTCCTCTTGTATGTATTCTATTGTATGATACTTTGAAAATACATATGAAAGTAAATATTAATATCCCTGAAGAAGAAAGTTTACAATCCCATCTGTCGATCCTTTCAAGGAAGACACTGTTCAAGTCGACGCTGAAGTAGAAACAGTTTTTGTACCTGATCGTGTCGTAGTACAGATAGTTACTACTGAAACCACTGAAAAATCAGTTGACATCTTAGACCTCAGTCCTAAGTTAGATCAGTTACTACCAGATGATCAAAATTTTATCAGAGCTTCCAAAAACTAGTCAAGAGCTCACTTCCGAAATAGCATCACAAGAAGAGCAAATTGTTGATGTGCCTGGAGAAATAATAGACTCACAAATTGAGGAAAAATCTGATGACAATCAGATCTGCGAATACCGGCAGTTCCAAAAATGTCTCAAGAACTTAGCTCTGAAGTTACGTCACAGGTAGCTGACCTGCCTGAAGTCGAAATTTCACCAGAAATAATTGATTTACAAACAAAACCCGAAACAGAATTACTAACAGAGGAAAATCAAATACCGTGGTGGTGGCAGATTCACAGTTATTAATACTCAAGGGAACAAGAAGAGCACAAGGGCTCGAGGGCACAAGAAGAGCAAACATATAACGTGCCTAAAGCCGAGCTTTTACCAGAAATAGAGGAATTAGCTACTGGTGATCGACCGATAGGTGATCAACATGATGTCACCGATAAAGAACCCTTAATCCATCGCGCTCACGATGAAGGGCAACTGAAATCAAACGATTTCCCAGAAAAGGAACTTGAAACTCAACAAACCATCTCACAAAAAGAATTTACTGACGGAGATTTCGATTCCGAAACGATTAATGTCGATTTTGCAGATGAAAAATCTTTAATGCAGGAACCTTCACTTCAAGAAGAAACTGTAGCAGAACCTCAAAGTAGATGAATTGAGAGAAGCAGGCGATGAAGAGCAAAAAACGATTTTGGCTTTGCAAACAGAAGTTTAATTCAGAAGGATGAAATCGAAGCAAGTGATAAAATTCAAGAAGAAACTGTGGTAGAACCTCAAAGAATAGTAGATGAATTAAGAAAAGCAGAAGATGAAGAGCAAAAGACGATTGTGGCTTTGCAAGCACAAGTTTTAAAAGAAGAAAAGGGTGATGGAGGATCTTTAATTCAGAAGGATGAAGTCGAAGCAAGCGATAAAATTCAAGAAGAAACTGTGGTAGAACCTCAAAGAACAGTAGATAAATTAAGAAAAGCAGAAGATGAAGAGCAAAAGACGATTGTGGCTTTGCAAGCAGAAGTTTTCAAGGAAGAAAAGTGTGATGGAGGACCTTTAATTCAGAAGGATGTAATCGAAGTAAGTGATATAGTTCAACCTTCAGTTCAGAAAGAAACTGTGGCTGAATCTCGAGAAACAGTTGACGAAAAAGTTGTATTAAAAGAAGAAGAAGAAGAAGAAGAAGATGTACAATCAATTCAGAAGGCCGCGATCGACGTAACTGATAAAACTCAAGATCCTTTGCTAAAGGAAGAAACTGTGGTAGTACCAAAAGATCCAGTCGTGTTAAAAGAAGAGAAAAAAAGTTCTAAACGTATCGAACGTCTTCTGGCATTAAAGGACTAAATTCCAAATTATGACATTCTAAGAATTTTGGAATCAGAATCAGCTTGGCACGTGTACAAAACTGCAGAAGTTGAAGATGCGACCGAAAAAGATGTCGTGGAAAGAGAAAAACTACCGGAAATTGAAAGTACTCCTGAAGTATCAAAAGCAGAACCTCCTGAGAAGTTTAATCAAGAAATTCCCGCAATAGAAAATGCAAGGATTAGTTTGGAAAGGGAAATACCAAAGTACGATATCGTTAACATGTTAAAGTCTGAAGCTGCTTGGTTTATATCAAAAGAAAACGGTTCGACTGAGAAAGATAAAATTGTAGGTGGTAAGGACACCGAGACCATCACAACAGAGGAGAAAGTCAGGCCACACGCCAAACCCACCATAACAGATGAAATTAAATTCTGCTGACTTTGACAAGATTATCAGAAGGAAAGCAAATCATCGAAGAAATTTTGTCTGAATTGGTGGAAGCGCAATCTGTAGAAGATTCAGGTTTAAAACCTACGCAGGAAACTAGAGAAATCGAAACCGAAAAGCCTGGTGTTATCCTGAAAGGTGAAGTTAAGAAACCAAAAGCTACTGACAGTATAGAAACATTAGACGACCAGGAAAACGTTGACAGAGTAGAAACACCTGATGATAAACATTGCATATACGATGTCCTCCAGTACAATATTTATCACAATTATAACATGACTCAGATTACAATTGATTGGTTTGCTCAAAAATCACGTCAAGGTCACGTCTCTTCTCAATACAAAAGCTTTTAACTCTTCCTTCTACATCTCTTTCAAACTAATCACTTCCTCTTTGATTCATATGTAACTATGTCACTTTCTTCTTTAAAATAATTTTGGTTTTGCTTCTTTCCTACTCAAACAGGTTCGATCCTCCTTCTTGTTCGCTTTCTTATCCATAAATTATATTTCTGTGGTCAAGGTAAAAATAAGATAAACTTTTGGGACTCGCGTTTTTAACTAATAATGAAACATACAGTATAGTATTCGCAATTAACCGGGGCGAATCCCTACGAATTGGGAGGGGGGGGATTATTTGTACTGATAAATATTGAAAGTTCTAAAACAAATATGTTTGATATGAATTTTAAAGAAGATAACAATGTAGGGTAAAATAAAGAGACTTGCCCTTTTCCTCATTCGTACGTTGACAGTTATTTTATGCGGTAGTTATGAAATTTACAGCAGACGTAGAAATAACTTTTCACCGTTATCCTGTTTACTGACATCCCCGTCTGAATATCATTATTCTTACTCCGGCCATTTGTTTGTGAGCTAGGTACAAAGAAACTTTTACGAATTTTCGCGTGGCGACGAAATAAAGAATTGATTTAAATTTCGGCTGCAAAATCATTTTTTACAATCACGTATAATCATGTTTACAAAATTGCGCCGCCCCCGAAGATTTATGGAGGCACTTTGTAACGAATTGCAGTTTTGAAACGCTGCATGCATTTGCGCGCTGAAACAATGTTCGGGTCGAAATTATTATCTGCGAATTTTGGAATAATTGAGACGAGGCCACTTTATAAAACGGGAACACGTTATTACGAATCGCGCGCGAAAAACGAAGGCAAACAAAAAAAATTGATAAATGGCGGAACCCTCGGCAAAAATAATAACTCCCGTGCTTCGTGCAGGTGTAAAACAAATACTTACGCGTTTTCAAAATATTACCGGACGGCACAAAGCAAATGTTATTCGTCATTGCCGGGAGTGCAAGAAAAACAGTAAAAAATATGCTATCCTTTTAGCTGGAAGAGTTTCTGGCAAATTTTAAACGCCAAGTTTTTAATTGCAGAGTGATTTCAAGGTACAAGTTAAAAGTGGTGTATAACTTCATTAATATTGATTGAGTTTCCATTTCCAGACAAGAGAAATAACATTTATAAATTTCTTCTGGTATAATACATAACATGTGTTCATTTAATATAATAATCCGGTAGCATTACCTGTGGAAATATTTTGTTTTGGAAAACGTATGTCGCAGTGTCAGAATTGAACATACGTAGGTACTCAGTATACCCATGCCCCATCGATTTTTAAACTATTACGAAAATAACTTTGAATCACAAATGCTTTCTGCTCTAATGCAATAAATGCAAAGTAAATGAGTCCTAGAAATAACTTACTTTTGTATAAAATCAACAAACAACGCAAACAAACACGAAAACACTTACTCGACAGTTGACAAGACGATTGACACTAGTGATAATTCTGTGCGCGGCAAGCTTAAGCTACGAGATCAAAATATTTCCACGGCGAATGTTACCGGAATATTTAAATGTACACACGATACAATTGCCACGCGTAACTTTAACTGCAAACAACTCCTGATAGTTTGATATAAAATCAAAGAGGGAGTTTATAAGTTAATTAAGGAACAAAAAGAACTATGGGGAATTCAGTTGAAAGATTCGGGGGCGAATTGAACTCTTTAATACCTTAGTTGGTTTTAAACGGGGTGTGTACGAAGACAGATGTGTAAGGAGGAAGTGTAAGTCCGGAAAGGGTGTCTAATCGAGAATCCTTGTATCTGACAACCCACTTCAACCTGTTTATATCGATACTTAAGGGCACTTTGCTATTCATCACTTTCAATTGCGCTTTTAATTCCGACGAATAAATTAAAGATATGAGCGCGAATTAATCCTGCCATAAATTCTAAAGGAGTCGGCTAAAGCGATTGCATTACGTCGTCGTACATCTTCCACATGAAATTCGTAATTTATTAAATTTTATTATGTATAATCAATTTTCAGATTAAAATAGATTCTAAATGAATGTGCTAGTGATTTTTTTAAATTATCACTAACGAAGAAAAAAGAACAAATTTTTATACATACATACATACTTTATTTTCATACAGGGTGTAATCGTGTAAGTTTCACTTATTAATACCAATTATTAGTACCTTATTAATTAATCATCACATAAGAGAATTAACTCTGCAAATATCAATGATCTAACTTAAAAAAAAAACTGACATACCACATTGTCTTTTGTTTGAAAACCTCTGCTCGTCCCTGAGATATAAGTGCCTCTGCGGTTTTAATGAACATTGTAAAACAATAAAGTTCCAGGAAAATCCACGTCAATTGGTCAATGCAATTCGATAACGGAAGACAAGTCTAAATATCCACTCGCGTTGATTACTGAATTAATTAATTATAAGCCAATTTTTTACTTTACTTTACTTAATCCATAAGTCTATCTACTCTCATTGAAGGCGTTGACCGGAGTTGAATTGTCTCTCGTAGGTGCCTTCCATATATTTCTCCATTGGCTTCTATCTTGTACCGTATTTTTCAACATCTTCCATTTCATTCCTCTTCTGTCCAGTGCTTGTTTAACTCCTTCTTGCCACCTTTTCCTTGGCCTGCCACTTATCTTCTTTATGATACTTCTTGCTTCCAATACCATTTTTGTTAATCTTGTCTTGTCCAACACTTTTACGTGTCCAAACCAACTTAATATTCCTTCTTCTATTTTGTTACCTATTGATTTCACTTTTATGTTCTCGTTTTATTTACTATTTTTTAATAATCTTATCTCGATGGCTTCTAGTTTCTTTTTGTGCTTCCATGTTATGGCCCAAGTTTCTGAAGCATATTGCGTGTTAACATAAATAAAAACAAAACATAAACAAAGAAACAAATACACACATACACCACACATACAAAAACACTCATGAAAAGGAGATGACCAGTTAAAAACATGAAATTATCCTATGCTAAGGCGAGAAAATGGAGACATTGGGCAGGGGAAGCCAAGAAATGGGTGGAAAACAGCCTAGAAATTGGGAGGAATCGGAAAAGTACTTAAGTAAATATTTTCCGAAACCCATGCAACCTTGTACCTTGTGTTTGGCCGACTGAGGCCCGGTTTTTTCACCTCCAGTTAACTTTATCTGACGGTTTATTCCCATAGTAACAATTGTGATCACAATCGTTACTATGGGAATTAATCACCAGATAAAGTTAACAGGAGGTGAAAAAATCGGGCCTGAGAAGGATATGTCAAAGATAGAAAACGGAGACTGATTTATTTGGAAGACGGACGAATGGTCCGTGTAAAAGCGACGATAGCCCAAGATAGACTATGAAGAGCTTTTAGAAAGAAATTTAAAAATAACAAATTAAAATATTACGTGAGAGTGTTAAATGTGTTGTACGGGATTTGTTTGAGAAATTATTGAATTAGTGTGTTTTTTGAATGTTTTAAGCTTATGTAAATATTTTTAGAAATAGGCGATTTAAAATTACATATTTATTAGAAATAAATTATTTAGAATTTTTTAAATGTAAATACGTGAGATTTAAGTAATTGTAATAATTAATTTAATCATGTCAAGACGACCGGTATGTTAGAAGGAAACGTAGTAAGGAGTTCGGAAATTGAATAAGTGAGGGCGCCGTCTAGCTACTTTAGGGGAAGGCACCCGGTCGCGCTTCATAAGCGACCGCTGGAAAAACGGAGGCAGTCAAGCACGCGATTCGGAACCTAACGTAAGTAAGGTATATTGGCGGTTTTGTGAAAAACCGACCAAACGTATAAACTTCTTCTCTTTAAAGCTCCGAACTTAAAAACTTGTTAATAAATTGTCGTTTTCCGTTTTATTCTATGAAATATCTTCTTATTTATTCACCTACACACGTACAGACACACACACTCACAGATACAGAGAATTTTCAATGAGAAGGCTCGCGAGTGCCATCTGCATTCGAAATTTATCACACAACAAATACACTCTACGAGCAAGAATCAGTCTGCGAGATACAATCCAAATTACATCATCGGAGCAGGAGCTGTCGCGAGGAAACAACGAAGTAAGAAAGCAAATAAGAATAACTATAAACAAATAAGGACATTTAAGTAGCGACATTTTTCGATCGCTTATTGACCTGACATTGTACAAATTTTTTTATAAACAAATAAGATTTAAACAAAATAAAGATTTCGGAAAAAATTGACAAATTACCCTGAGAGAACAGAGCAATAAACTAATACACAAAAAATGAAACAAATACCCAAGCCGGGGCATAACGCTGCAATATGTCAGCTTGGGGATCACTACTTTTACTTCTTTTGGTATTTCTTTTATCTCTAGGAAAATATGTTTGATGCTGTAATATGGTCTGCCTCGTTTTGTTATTCTTTCTCTAATTTCTTCTTCATTTTTCCTTCTTGTGTAATTATAGGTCCTAAATATTTGAATTTTTGTACTTGCTACAGGTTTTCTGTTTTCAATTGTATATGTTTTGGTGGTTGTTTTCCTATTAGAGAGTTTTAGCAAGACGTTACGACAAAAATGTCGTACCTTAAAGGCTACTTTGCTTAGCAACCTTGTGAATTTAGCCCATCAGATATCAAGTTTCAACGTTTAACGTACGTACAGTTTAACGGAACGTCTTGCTAAAACGCCCTATTACCATTGTTTTCTTTTGGTTTATTTTCATCCCAGAGTTGTTCTGTATGTTTATTTCGAGACTTCCTGAAAAGTTTCTTCATTCCTAGCAAATATCACCATGTCGTCCGCATAACACTTTTTTTAATTGCATTTTTTTGCAGTATTCGATTTCGTAGGTTTTAACACTGTTTTTTTATTTCCTTTACGGTTACATCAAGTATCAGAGTGAACAATAATGGGCTCAGAACGCATCCCTGCTTTGCTCGGCGGACAGTTTCAAACAGTTCTGCTTGCTCCTGTTAGATACGTTTTTCTTTTCTAAAGTTATCCATATGTCCTCATCCCTCATCGCTTTCTCCGCTATCTGTTTGATGATGAATATTCCATGATTCACTCCGCGATTTGGTCTAAATCCGAATTGGCTCTCTTTTAGCTTTCCTTCTATTTGTTGTCTCAGCCTCCCCTCCAGAATTCTTGCATACATTTTTGCAACTACACTAGTTAATGTGATGCCCATGTAGTTTTTTTTACTGTCTCCATTTTTATATATAGGTGTTATTATGTCCACTCTTCGTTCTTCTAGTGTTTCTCCTTTTTTATAAGCTGCATTCAGTATGTTCCGAAGCTCAGTCAAAGCATGTTCTGATTATGTCTTCATCGTTTCCGCCGATATTTTGTCATGTTTTGTCGGCTTGCCTACTTTTAATTTTTTTATGGCATCTTTAATTTCTTCTATGGTTATGTTTTCTTTTGTTTCTACTTGACCTATTCTGGGTTCTTCTATCTGTGTGGTTTGTTCTTGAGTTGGTATGTCTTTTCCTTCTAAAAGTTCTTTGTAGTAATGGCATTTGGCGCCATCTCTCACTTATTGTACGTAATAGTAAACTTCGCTCAGCTGGAGCATTTAGATCAAATCCAGTGCTTCTCAAACTTTTTTTGTAAAAAGTAAACGTAGATTTCTCCGGAATTATTATTGATCTTTTCCCCGCACGTTTGTCAGAGCATAGTTTCTTTTCTTGTGTATTAATACATAGTTGTTATAGTAAGTGAAACTAATTTGATTATAATTGAGTATATTAAGTAATGTGAATAAATGAATAAATCTCAATTTTTCTTCAAATAAGATTACAAGAAAATATAAAACGTAGGTTTCTATTTGGGCATTTTGCTTTGGCACGTGTTTTATATTTGATCATCATATTTTTACCTTGCTTTTTATTTGTTACTCGAATTAGGGGGCCGCTGAAAGTAGCTTTGGTTATTTTCGTAAATCTGAAAATGTAAAAATATGTAAATACGCCGCGCGTTTGTATATAAAGCCCGAAAATTTATCGGAAAAACTTCGCAAAAAATCGTTATTCACGATTTGCTGAAACATTCGAAAAAAAAATTCAATTGAAAAATTATGACCCTCGAAAGTTTTCCTCGCAGTGGATACAGGTGGCATAGAGTTTTTACAGATTATAGACGAAAGTTCAAGCACTTTTTACATTTAAAGTTCGGGCGAAGTAATTTCGAAATGAGAGAATACTACATTTATGGATTCGGAGCAATATCTGGAGAAAAGAAACTCGCCGAGTTTCCGCCGCCGCGATCGGGAGGGAGGTTTTTTAATTTGTAGCATCCTAATTTAATTAAGTCAGTTAAATTTCAAACAATTTCGTATTAATTATTTCCAAGCGCCCGCTCGTATCTTTGCGAACTGATGAGGCTTTTGTGTTTTCTTTGGGAAAAGTGTTCGTAAAGCAATTATTTTTATATAATTTTAATTCAGTTTTAACAAAGTTAGTACTTTGAAAAAAAAAAAATGAAATAAAGAAAAACACAAGCTCGCGCTTGGATTAAAACGAATTGGAACGCAGCTTATACATTATCACTGCAGCTGTTTTTGTTAATGCAAACATATTTAAAAGAAATTTACGCAAACCGGGAGTAAATTAAATTTGCAAGGCATCCACTTTGATTCACCATCGGGATGGAATGTTGGCGCAAATAACGTGCAGAAAGGTTCAACGTCTATGATTAATGTTCAAATTACTCATGCCGTTAGTTTGCGAGCTTTGATGCTTTATCACTCTGTTCTATCGCAATTTTCGCGGTGTAGTTGTTAACCAAAATTTAATGAAACTTTCAAAAGAAATCGCGCAAAATGAATACCTTCTTTTTTTGTACGTCTATCTGCGTGTTCGTTTTGATTGCGGTCTAATTAAGTGTGAAATGAAATTCTGCTACTAATCTGATAATTATCGAGATTAAGTTCGATCAAATTATTTCAAGTTGAACGCGTTAATAAACACGGGCTTTTCTTTACACCATTATTACTAGATGATAAATTGGAAATCAATATTCTTTATATCATTATTCTATTTAATAAGAAACTTTTACGCAACTAAATGCAGCTTCAGTATTATTGTTGTTGCAATAATTCTATTCAAGAATCACCGCGTATATAAATAGTTAATAGTTAATGAATTTAATTTAAATAAATAAATTGATTTTGGTGTTTTCATTATGCCTTGTCTATCTATTTTAATTATAATGTGTAGTGATATTATCATATGCAGAACACGTGTATGAACTCGCTTGCTGAAATAAATTGTGGGCCGATATTCCCATTTAATTTTTATTTGTCCGTTTCATTCGTATATACTCTATTTACTCAATCTGATATGGCTATAATATAATAGCCGGCGATAAAAAGGTCGGACCCGCCGCCGTGAGATATTATCGCATGAAGGTATTTATTATTATGTCGACTACAGATCCTCGGAGATATAGAACATATTTGATTGCTTACGGTTGAATAAGTCTGTATCGAAAAACTGTTTAAGAGGAAATCATTCATCTGTTTATTTTGTTTAAAATCCCGTACGCCCAATATACTTCCCGTTTCGTGCACGTTTCAATAACCTATTTTAATGACTTTTCTTTTCTCGGTGCTCGAGTTTTCAGAAATGTATTTTAGTCCGCATCCTCGGGAGTAATGGATTCTGTGCAAAAGGGGAAAAGGAATGCAAGATCTCTAAAAGTTTTATTATATGTTTAGAACTCAATAAATGTTCCTCAAACGTGGTTCTTTCTAAATCGACTCGTTTCATAATCATCTGTAACTTACTATTTGTATTTTGTATCAAAAAAATTTACCCGAACCCATACTTTAGGATATTATAGAATAAAAATAGAATATAGTAAAATAAAGTAGACATAGTGAAGTAAAATTAAATAAAAGTAGACTTTAAAGAAATAGAATCGAAAAAGAAATAAAGCAATAGTATGGAAATAATAATTTGTTTTTTATATCTTCTATTGCCCTCCTCTTACAAAGTTAAATTTTAACGAAGTTATGTTCTGGTTTGAAACAATGTATCTACAAAGTGCGAATACTAATATTATTTAAGTAGTAAATCCTATTTAGTGATTTGTACGTTTGTTTTTATATAAAACAAGAAATCTAATTGGGTTGGTGTTAGGGAATGAATGCAGATGTATGTATACATGCAGTAAAGTTCTCCAGAGTCCACCATGCCATAATTTCATTTGGCTAATGAAGCCAAGCCGGTAAATACATTATTATATGCAAATGGAGTGCGCTAAGCCAAATAATTTCAACGCCGCACTCTCTCTCTAAACACACAGCCTTCACGTAACACTAAATACACGTAAGCAAGGTAAAACCCATGCGGAAAATAGAGTCCTCGTGGCAGGACGAGTTTGCAAGCGTAAGCAAACCGTTCGAATCGTGCGGGATTCTTGGCGTTAGGACCCCCCGGTTTATTTAATAAATTCGCTGATTTTGTATAACCGCGTTAGCAATTTCAAATAGTGTAGTTGTTTTGCTTGATTTATGGGCGCAATTTCTCCGGCGAAAATTGTATTTTTAAGCGCGGACCGCGGACGGCGAGGCGCTTCAAAATTTACATTTTAATTAAAGTTTTTACTGCCTCTATTAATTAACCTCAATTATAATTAAGATTGCTCTTAATTGCACAAAGCATAATCTGGGAAGGAAAAGTTAGTTAAAAATAATTATCTCATCAGACACGTATTTGCAATCAAATCAACATACTTTAAGTATATAACAATTTCGTTTTATGTTCAAAATGTCTCACTTTAAGTAAAAATCATTGGGGGCAGTATTTAACAAATACCTTCACCCATAAGGGGCAGGGGCCTGGCACTATTTCAGAAAACTAATTGTCCAGGATTGACTATTTCACAAGAACTCATAATTTCATAGTCACTTCAAAACTCCAATTTGTCTCCTTCTTTTCCTCTCGGCGACTCTGAGTCTTTAATTATCCGCTGCTTTCTTTTTGAATTAATGTTTTCAATTCATCAGGTGTTTTCCTCTTTGCTTTCCTGATTATACTATTTATTCTAACCATGATTTTCTAGGGCGTCCTCTTTGCAAGCTCCTTCCTGGTCCATCCCCTGTATGTCCGTACTCATCCAATTGTCTCTTTCCTATCTTTCTCATTATCAATTCCTCTCCCAACATCGCTCTTATACTTTTCTAAAGGCCGGACGGTGTTGGAAAGAAATGATCAAAGAAGATAGATTAAAGGAACTTATACTTTCAAGAATATCACTAGGACTCGTCGTGTTAACTTTTCTCCTCTTTAGTTACCACGACGAGATCAGAAAGAGATTCAGTATCTAAGCCCAAAATATCTGGCTTCCTACTAAACTTTACACAAAAAAAAACAAGCTAATTTCTTTCCTTCTTTATCACTCTTTTCAACCAAATCTTTTTGTCAAACCATTAAAGAACAAATATTCGGCCCTACTGTATAACTTCGGGATTGACGAAATTTCCACCTATTCTTCTCTCTTACTTTTTATGTCTTACGAATTTTTGCGTTCAACAAAATACTGGGCTCTTTAGAAAATATATTTATTCAATTAAATAAACTTATAAAGGTAAAATAATATCAAAAATATAATTCCAATAATCAAAAAGTTAAAATACAAAATAATACCAATACAATCAAAAGGAATAAACGTTTGGGTTAACAAAAGCTTTAAATGTAGTACAGAATACCGCTTCTTCTCGAGAGCTTCACGGAAGTAAATTTCAAGGACAAGTAACACATGGAATACATTCCCCGTGAGAGGGCCCAGGCGAAGTCAAAATTCGGAACTGCCCCCGTTGAGAAGCAGCAGCAGCACGGCGAAGAAGATTTCATCAAAGCTCAGAGCGATTACATCAGGAATCACCTGCGCATTAAATCGGGGGTCGATAGACATAAGGCCATTTCGTTTAGCCAGGCGAAGATGGTGTCCATCAGGAACTACACCCCCAAGACGATTCACTAACAGATTATCCAGACCTTACCAAAAATATCTGGGGTCTTGGCGACCATCACGAGCCTGGCCCTCGGAATCGGGACTAATCCGCTTACGCTGGTTGGATTGATGCCGGTTTTCACAACCGGGTTGACTTTTATGAAATATATCAATCAAGACCCCGAAGATCGTCCAATTAATGTGCAATGTGCAGATTATGTTCAATCCAACTGGATTCCTAGTCACTAGAATAAGGTACGAGAAGATGTGGCGCTGCTAGCTACAATCTTTGAACAAATGAAATAAATTTTTTATTATAACACTCTATTAAGATTGAATAAAAACCAGAGAAAAATTTTGGCTCTCTTTGAACCTGGCGTCCAATCTTGGCGTTACCTTGTCTAAACGTCTATCCTTGGCGTTACCTTGTCTAAACGTCTATCCTTGGCGTTACCTTGTCTAAACGTCTATCCTTGGCGGCTCAAGTCTTTACCTTTTTACTTTACCCTCCACTCCTCGATGCTTTTGAACCTTGACGAAATTTCTGGCGCCTCTTAATGCTGACGTCCACCTTATTTGGTGTTCGTTCGACATTCTTTAATTTTAGTGTTCGCTTTTGACACTACTTAGTCTTGGCGTTCACGCTTGGCTTAGCCTTGGCATCTACTCTCGATGCTTTTTAGTTTAGTATTAACCTTGGCGTTCGTTTTTCGAACTTCTTAGTCCATGGCGTCTCCTAGCCTTAGATGTTCACCCCCGATGCTCTTGACATCACCTTTAGTGCCCCTTGGCTCTAACGTTCATCTTAGGATCCCCTTGGCCTGACGTGTATTTTTGATACTTCCTAGCCTTAGCGTTCACTCTTGGTGCCTCTTAACCTTCAATACTCGACATCACAATTGGCATCACTTAGATTTGATGTAACCTTTAGCCTTGGCATATGTTTTCGACATTACCTTAGCCTTGGCATCCACCCTTGACACTCTTTAGTCTTCCAACTTTGGCAACCCTTAGCCTTGGAGTTCGTTCTCGAAGAGGAGAAACGTATTCTGTACTACATTTAAAGCTTTTATTAATTTCTGAATTCTGCGCAGATAAATTTATTTTAAGCTCACCAATCGTTTATTCTTCTAATTCACATTTTCGGTAGGTACACTTCAGTTTTGATTTCGAAGGGGTTTCGCTTACGACTTATTAATTACATTTATTAAAGCAAAACTAAAAACACTCGCGAAAAGAATTATTTCTTTTCTCCGGAAAATCTAAGGAGGAATTTATTGGATTATTTCACGGGAACTGATCTGAGAAATATTTGCGACGAGAACAAATACGCAGAGAGAAGATGGAAACTATCCTGACAGGAATTGACTTTTCTTTGAGATCACAGCATTAGAGGTCGGATTTTAGGTAAAATGCCTATGTCTAGTTCTTAAGGTTTTAAAATTTTTTTAAAGATATCTCTTCGTTTCATTAGAAATAGAGTCAAATGACTCGAAAGAGTCGAAACGAAATGATATTTAAAAAAAATCTTTAAAACCTTACGAAGTAAACAAAGGGGCATTTCACCTAAAATCCGGCCTCTAGTCATCATCTAAGAGGTGTAAATGGCATCACCCGTATCATTCAAATTCAAAACATGTCCATCCTTCGCATAGTTTCCGGACGAAATACTGTTGCGGCTCAATTTTAATCTTTAAACTTTCAAACTATTTGTCTACTTTCGGTAACGGTTGTTTATTTCCATACTCTAGGAATGCTCTTTTACGTTTGTTAAATTGACTTGGGTAATTTTTTATAACAGTTGGGATCTTGGGAAGACTGTCTTCGCGCCAAATTACCGTATGCTAGAGATGGTGGCTGGCCAATTGACCATTGTTCGCGTTTGAAGAACTTTGACGTCCTTTGTGGCACAGATCACGAGTACGTATCGCAGACGTCGGTCGAATATTTTTGTGCTCCTTGTGTGTTGCCTAGTAGTTTAAACCGCCCTGTGATAATTGGTTTTATTAACGTCTGTGAGAAGTTTCTGGAAGTTCTAGTTTCAACGCCTTGAATCTCCTATCTCGACGCACCACGTCTTCTATCCTAGGCCCATTAATTTGATTTGTGGGATAAGTCTTTTTCGAATCAATTTTCTTCTCGTTGTAGAATTTCTGTTATATTTGTGTTTCTTCCATTAGCACGTTGTGTCGGCACGTTTCATGGGTTACGATCGCCCCCTTGTTTGAGTTTGGCAGTTGACAGTTTGGTTCCTGCCGAACGAGTTTTGCTGTGGATACCATCAAATCTCGAGATCCTATCTACTTTGACATCGTGTTCGCAGAGGAGGACTTCTGTTGAAAGCTGACGAACCTCATAGAGCACTCACCGAGGATTACACCCCTTCCGTGGATGAATACGCGAATAGATTGGTGGAGATCGTGTTAGTATCTTATGTTTTGCGTTGTTTTACGTTCACGTTAATTTTGGATACTTATCGGTATCTACCAAGACGTAATTAGCCGACGAAGGCTTCTGCTTCGTTCCGAACCCGATTTATAAAGTTAATGTTAAGGTAAAGTTGTTTGCGAGTTAACGTTACTGTCTTGAGGACAAAGTATTGTACGTAAGTGATGTAAACCATAAAGGATATCCGGCCGGTGTTTACGCGTTTAACTTCGCGCTGTTCAATGAAATAGTACGTCTTACATACAGGAATGATACGGGCTAGGGTTTGAGTAGGGTTTCACGCCCGCTATTAACTTTTGACTTTGCTTGCGTTTTTTGCACATTTTTGTTGCAAATTTCTGTGTATATTAAACGATCCGTACCACCGTTTTTCGTGTTCTTGTCTGTTTCTTGGTTAAGATATAGGGTAATTGTCAATTTTGTTATTATACAGGGTGACCGTCAATCGTATATGTTATGTGGGTATAAACCTGTGAGAATTTCAATTAATTTCAACGTTTTTATTGAAATGTAGTTTAAAACAGTACTTGTGAAAAATGCATCTTTTATTTAATTTACTGATTACTTAAAGCACTGCCCAACAGAAAATTTACGTATCATAATAACGAAGTATCGGATTGTCATCGACTTTTTAAAATGCAAGAAAGAACGTTGTAAGAAAAAAACATTATGTTAATTAATAGTATTAATAATATACAATCCTAATAAATATTTCTAACACAAAATAGCGTTTGTTATTGCTAACATAAAACCAGAAATATGTACATGTTTATATATCATTTCCCGAGCGTAACATTCAAATCCATTTCCCTACTTGTTTTGATAGCTTTATAATAAATGATTTAAAAATTCATGAAGGGGACATTAATCTACACTCAACAGTCATACGCATTGAATTTTTTAACTTTTTGAGCATCGTTATTCCAAATGATCAATTTCCTGTTTATGATTTCTTGTGATTTCGCATGTATGTAATGTAAACCGTTACTGTTACACAAATAGGCATTTTTCAATTGTTAATAACAAGTTCTTGGATGATTTCTTTAAAAGGGTTTTACATGAGTATGATAATAAGAAACAAAACAAAAAATTTAATGAAAATTCTGCGCATAGTCTAAAACATATTCATTCGCTCATACTTCACGGATAAGTAGAAGGCGGGCGGAAAAGCGTGATTTATTTATGCAAGGACACAAAAGCTGGTGACGTTCATCACAAAGCGCTTTCATTGGTTTCTCATATCGAAGTGCTCCGTATAAAATTCTTTATTTTGTTTATATCCCAACCTTCTCGAGACGTATTGTATGAATTTTATTAACATAAAATTTTCAGTGTTATTTTAGGATCAAATGCGCGAGTTATGCCGGCTGTATTTTCTCACTCTTTATGTATAATATATATTTTTTCGCCGTTCCGTAAACAGAAAAAAAAAAACGAGGTATAAAGAAACGAAAGTCGGTATCTTCTACGTTATACGACGGCGGAATTTTGTTAAGGATTAAAGGGAAAAATAAAGATTACCCTGAAAATTTTACGAGTTCACGGAATAAATCCAAACTGCCTCTTCATAAACCTTCCACTGGTAAAGAAATAAGTATGTGCTTTACGAAAATAATAGTAATTTAACTTGAAGGTTTCCGCGGCCGTCGTCCATGTTTCAACGACTAACCAGAAGCAGCAGCAACACCACCAGCAGCAGCCCTGAAGAAGATCTTCTGCAATGAAGAACGAAACGTCGGCAGTAGAAGTCAACGTGACGCGGTTCCAACCGGAAGCCAATTCAAACGAAAATAATAGTAATTCCCTAAAGCCCTCAAAACTATTCATAAATAAATAAATTAGAGCCTTTGCAAGGTTAAAGTAATTAGTTTTTAGTTTTTATTGCGAAATATCGAACCTAATATAAAAGAGTTTATTTAGTCCCTTCTCAACTGGTCATACTCTTCAACTTACTTCGATTCTTAATCTTAACAAGTACGGCGTTACTTCCCAAACGTTATTATCGGTATATCGATAGTTTTAAGTTATCGATAACCGATGTTGAAAATGTAATATCACACATTCCTTAATCGTTACTAATGAGCGGAAGAATTATATTTTTCAAGGTTATCGATTAGAAGCGCACGGTGGAAAAAGCACATAACATTTCCATTACCTAGAAATTTTACTCGCATGCTAACGGCTAATTTTTACCGCTGACTGACTCGATACTTTGTACTTTGCAAGTACTTCGCTAACCGATAACCTTCAAAAACATAATTCTTCCGCTCATTAATCATTACTTGTTCTACTTTAGGCTTAACTCACATGTACCAATTTTGTTGCGATCTCTGTATGGTTTTGTATGGTCATTGTGTGGTTCCTTGTGGTCGACATCAATTTCAAATGGAATTACACTTGACTTACACTTTCTTTGAAGAGTAAAAAGTCTTTTAAATTAGCCACGAAACTTCAGAATTAATTTCCAAACCGCAAGATAAGAACACCGATTGTCTAGACAGTTACATAACAGTTATAACTACTTGCAATTTGTGCGGGTGGGCAACGTGGGGGGCGATACAAATACCAGCAATTGCGATTACAACTAGTCACAAACAAACCTGAGCAGCAAGCGCCGTACAAATTCGTAAACTTTAAATTTGCAAATATATTTACGCGGTGAATTTATTGCACCGATTTCAACCGCAAAACTATTGAATGCACCGCACCGTAAATAACGCCGTGCTTTGACAACTTCAAAGACAAAGTGGATTACCGCAAAACCCAACGTCAGTTGAAATATAGGGTCGATTGTTTACATTATTAGAGGTGCATGTAACAACCCTGCGCTCGTCTGTCACTGAAAACAAAAGAGACGGCAATAAGATTGACTTTAGTGGGAACTACCTTTCGATCACTTTAGTGAAAACTATGAACTGATCTTAAGGATTCTACACACTCGTCGACTTGTTCGAATCTTTCCCCCAGCATCTCAAACAAGAAAAGAAATACTCGCAAACTTTTATTTGCTTATAAGAGTGTTCAGATATTAATTAAAATCAATTGTTAATGGCCGTATGCAGTATGCACCGAATTGAGCTTAAATTTGAGTGACGTTTATAACATGACATTTGAAGTTTCACAGCATTATATAAGTTACACTCTAAGTGACGCTTAAAGTTAACCGCCATTAGATAGACAGAAAAATCTTTACGTAAAGAAATTGTTGCCAATACATACATACAAGATCATATCTATGTGTGTGGATGTGTGCGCATCACACTTTACAATAATCAAAAGTGCCAGTGTATTATAAGAACTCTAAACGTGAGCAGAAAATATGTTAGTGCTGATGCTGTGAAAATTACACACGTATCTGTAAGCACGCATGAAAATGCCGATGAAATGCTAAAAAGAAAAAAAAGAAAACGAAAATTCATTTCATACACAACTTGTTTCAAGAAAAGGGAGCAAACACGTGTCGCGAATTTTATTTTATATTTTATACAGCGCACCACAATAAGAGATAGTGTCAGGAACTGGCGCTGTAAACTTGTATCCTTTAGTAAAATATGCGGAGATGTTACAAGCTATTTTATAATCCTGAACACACAGTACCGGTAACAAGATCGTTTACGTATTTGAACAGTGCTATGAATTCTATCGAAAAACAGCGGAGTTAGACGTTTCTTTCGACGAGCGGGAATGGTTTAGCATAACAAGAGGAAACTAGGTGCTTTTATACGTGACGTATGAGAACAAACCACTCCGTGTAAGCTGCAGAGTAAACACCGCCTCGAAAGACAGATGCAACACAAATACTGGGCTTAACAGTGAATGACTACCGTGTACTGTGTGTCTCATACAATTGTACAATGTTGACAGATGTGCATTCATTAAGCTGTTTATTATTACTGAATTACACATATTACTTTTTTGAAGTGCACATCTGAAAATACACATAGTATAGTTACTTACTTAACAAACGATTTATTCATAAAGCATTGGAGCATACATATACCACGCGATCATTTAAATTTATAATTAGAGTAGGCTATGAATTTTGAATTAGATTGGCAACACTAACTGTTGACAGCTTACTTTGAGTTTGAATTGCAAAGTGACACTTCAAAATGTTTAATTAACTGCCGGGGGCGATCACTTTGAACATTTGCTATGGTTGTCACTAAATCTGTTTCACTTCCTTTAAATTAAAACGATTGAACCCGACGAGAATCCTGCAAACGTCAAAATATTCACATAACCTCTAATCTACCAACGTTGCCAACAGTCGAAAAAAGTTTTCACTAAAATGGATGTCGGAAACCACTAAAAAATGACTAAATTCAAAATAAGTATGCTGCCACAAGCTTTCATTAAAATTTTATTAAATTTATAAATTGAAACGCGTTAAAAAAATAAACATAAAAACAGTAACATTACTATGCGGGAAAAACGCGCGCTTGAAAATTAACAATCACGGAGTGGCTGGCAGCTAATGAAAGTGTGCGAAGGGCCATATAATAAGGAAATCATTGGAATGACATTTGGTTAACCTATGAAAAACATTAATTTGAATTGTAATTTGTGTGTGACGCTTCCACACGACTTCATCCAACATAATAATAATAATGAATGGGAGCAAGAGCAAGCCTTAATGATAGCTCTTTGTTTTCCTTATTAAAAGCGCCATCTGTTGATTGCTGATTTTCGCGAATCGACACAACTACAGAAATAATACCAACACAAAGTTTCACAACAATAAAAAACTAAAAATTTAAGCTGCTTGGCTTCAGCGTCAGCATTTTGAACAACGTTTTCGAAAAATTGACTTCTACAATAAATCACTAGATTTCACGGTTTTATTTTGAGATATCACCAAAAAAAAGCACTAAATACTAAATTAAGAAAAAAATCACAAACTTAAATTAAAAACCACTAAATTTAGTGTAAAAACCACTAAGTTGGCAACACTGTAATCTACAAAGCGAGTCGATTGGCAAGGTGCAAAACCGTATAAAAAGAATCCCGCCTACTTTAATTATAAATTTAAATGATCGCGTGGTAAATGTTATGTAGAAATTAAAAGAGATAGCAAAGTACCTATAATATGATCTAAAAAGAAAGTTATCTCATTTGCCATAAATTTGACTTAAAAAAAGTGTGTTGGCAACATTGACAGCGCTTACACAGTATAAGAATCTACACAGTAGCGTCACTCGAGTATAACTATCACATTTGCAATTTTGTTTGACACCTACCGATTTGCAAATTACATTGTAACATGTTATCATAAAGTCCCGTGGCCCCAGTAGGTTTTGAAAGTATGAACGCATGTCTTTTCTTAAAGTAATTAATTAATCGAAATGACATTTCTATTTAATCAATCGACACATTCAAAACGCTACAGGTTAATGAAACGTGTATATTAACGAAAGATTCCAATATTAAAGCACATTCATAATAGTTGTTGAACATGGTGCCCATTTTGCTGGCGGAAAAGATTTACACGTCGCTTCATATTGTCGAATTCTAATGTGACACATACAAATTATAAACGTCATTCAATTTTCTAAGAAAAGACGTGCCCTTACACATCCAAGGCCTACTGGAGTCACGGGACTTTATGATAACATGTTATTTCCATAAGGGCATCAAACAGTATGGCCGCTTTTTTGACACTGACGTTTAAGTGGCGCTACTGTGCCCTTGTCGGCAGTGTTGCCAACATAAGGGATAAATCCCCCTATAAGAATTTTTTCAAATCATTAGGTATTGAGGGATTTTATTTCTAAAAAAGGGATTTTCAAGTTTTACTTCGTAAAAAGAAACTGAAAGCCCCTAGACAGCTCAAAGTTGCTCTC
This sequence comes from Dorcus parallelipipedus, assembly GCA_958336345.1. Taxonomy (NCBI): domain Eukaryota; kingdom Metazoa; phylum Arthropoda; class Insecta; order Coleoptera; family Lucanidae; genus Dorcus; species Dorcus parallelipipedus. Next base: position 23,071,107 of record OY284480.1, on the reverse strand, counting down.
TTATGTACATATTAGGAAACCTTCTTATGTAACAATTCGTATATGTTTGTAAAAGACGAGGCTATGAACGAACTTTACATACAGAGAGCTTCTTAATTACAGAAGTCACAATTTTTCGTACCTATCCGACAAATTATTTTCAAGATAATTATATATGGTGCCGTATCCATTTTAAATAGTAACGCCTTAAAAATTGAAATAGGCAACCCATTCTACTTCCGTAGTTTTGGTTATTTCTGCCTCTTCTAGAACTACAGGAGTCACGATTTAAAATGAGCGCCTTGTATAATACGAATACGATCCGTTTCTCAAAGTGTCCATTAAAATGACCACCTTGTGTATATTTTTAAAACTATTTATTGTGTTACTGTAAGACATTCAACAACGCCATCTGTTGAAACTTGCCGGTAGTCTTATTTTCATTTGTTCCGATGAGCGCGATTCACTGATTATTGCTGATTATTGATACATTGAGCATTGAATTTAAAGTGGACGGTCACAGAAAAATGACTTGCGTTATTAGGTATGAGGCATTCAACAGTGCCATCTGTTGAAATTTTCCAAAAGCTTTTTCTATTTGTTTTAATTTATGGATCTATTGAATTCTGCTTTGTTGTGCCTCTTGTTTCTATTTAATTTCTTTAAATATTATTGTTAACATTTTCACTTCGATTCGTCACCTTTTCTTTCAAACAGATTTTTTTTTTTGAAATTTATTAATCTACTGCAAATCGATTGTTTTTTGTTTTTATTGTTTTTTAAAATTTTATCATTTCCTATTTAAAAAAAATTCTATTACCTATTTCATTTTCCCTGCTTTCTCATCGTTCTTTTATTTTATTTTTTATTTTTTCAAAATTTATTAATTTCTTAAATCGGTTTTGTAAAATCGATCGTCTTTTGTTTTTGTTGTTTTTCTTTAAATTTCATTAGTTTTTTAAATTTTGTTTTCTTTGTTTTGTCAAAGCTCTTTTTAAATCGTTATTTCTCTTAAATTTATTCTTACTCTACTCAATTGTGCTGTAAAACCGATAACATTTTTTTTTTAATTTTATTATTTCAAATGTTTTTATTTCATTTTCTCTGCTATCTTTTTTTCCCTTCAAAATTTACTAATCTCTTAAATCGTATTGTCTTTTGTTTTTACTGCTTTTTTATTTGATATTTTTAAAAATCTTTATTATTTTGTTTCCTTTGTTTTGTCATTCTTTTCTTTCAAATAGTTTTGTTCTTTAAATTTTATTGTTTCGTATTTTTAAACAATTCTACTATTTAATTCCTTGCTTTCTCATCGTTCTTTTTCTTTGCTTTTTGATGTATTTGCCTTTTGCTTGTATTGTTTTTTTCTTTAAATTAGAATATCTCTTAAATCGTGTCGTAAAATCGATTGTCTTTTGATATTATTGTTTTTTTTAATTCGATTATTTTTTAATTTTTATTATTTTGTTTTATTTGTTTTGTCACCATTCTTTTCAAATCGCTTTTTCTTTTAAATTTATTGTTAATCTATCGAATCGTGTTTTAAACGAGTCTTTTGGTTTTGAAATTTTATTATTTCGGATGTTCGTATATTCTACTATTTAATTATCTTTGCTTTCTCATCATTCGTTTATTAAATTGTGTCGTAAAATCATTTGTCTTTGTTTCTTTCTTTTCAAATAGTTTTTTTCTTTTAAATTTAATATTAATTTGCTGAATTGTGCTGTAAAATCAATCATCTTTTGTTTTTATTATTTGTATTTATTATTATTATTATTTATTATTATTTCGTATTTTTAAAAAATTCTATTATTTCATATTCTTTGCTTTTTATCGTCCTTTAATAAATTTTCAAAATGAAAAATCAAATCTCTTAAATCGATCGTCTTTTGTTTTTATTGTTTTTCTTAGTTGTTTATTTTTTAATTTTTATTATTTCGTTTTCTTTGCCTTGTCACCATTCTTTTCAAATAGCTTTCTTTTTTAATTCATTACTAATCTACAGAAATACATAGTAAAAATCGACCGTTTTTTGTTTTGTTTTGTTTAAATTTTATTATGTATTTTTAAAATATTTAATTTTCTTTGCTTTCTCATCCTTTTTTTTGTTTTTTGTTTTAATGTATTAAATTGTGTTGTAAAGTCGATTGTTTTCTGTTTTCGTTGTTTCTTTTTTTAATTTGAATATATCTGAATTTTAATTATTTTCTTTCTTTATTTCGTCACCGTTTTTTTTTTTTTTTCAAATCTTCATTATTAATCTACCGAATTACGCTGTAAAATCGAACAAGTAACAAATTTTAGGGCTTTTTGAGATTGAAAGGTAACTCATGCGGAATTGCCGCTTTTTACATGTTGGTAACACTGCTTGTCGATCAGAACTTTGACTTTTAACAATGATTTAAGGTTATACACAACTTTTCTCCATTTCGAAAATCTGTCGATAATTAGTGAATATTTTATATGCGACGTCAAATATTGTTCACAATTTCAATAAAAACACAATATCTATTGCGACGGGAAGTTAGATGCCGTCATAAAAAAAAAGAAAACATAACCTCTGCTTTGAGACACAAAACATCGATAAAACAGAAAACGATAAAGGATAATTATGCTACCAACTCATTTTTTAAGTCAGCTTTATTACAACCTAGGAAGCTACTTCTTGAGCGTATTGCAATATTAACAATAATAAGGCAGACGAGGAATTAGCAGAGAGCAAGATTTCTTAAGATGGATTTCTTAAGATAATGCAAAATTTCTTAAGATGGTGTATTTCTTAAAATAATTTAATTAAAATGCAGTTCGTTTAGAAACAATTTAATTTTTTTTTCTGTATGTATGATTGAACGTAAACAAGTAAATTCATTTGAAATTATTACCCTGTATATGAAACTACATTTTCTCATAGCTTAAATTTCTTACACGCAGTAATTTTCAGAATTTTATAGCATTTTAATTAACATACCCACATAAAATTTAAATTATTCATTAAGTATCTATCCGAAAATTTCAATGAAAAGGTTACTACAGAACACTTCATTATTTTTATTATCCTCGTGAAATACGCAAGCGGGCGGGTGTGTTTTTCCGTATTTTCATAGCGATTTTGAAGGTGCTAGTTAAGGGTGCAATAAAGTTACGCGGAAGGCAGCAACTTGAGTCTACTCAATATTCATGGTCCGTACTTAATGATATTCTAATTACCCGGTAAATTAATGGGTTTAGCGCAGTCATATTTTACAGGCCGTGTTAACTATCGCGCACCAGGGAATAGTTTAAGGTTTTTCTCCTCTCACGGCTTATGTATTATGAATGGGCCGCGCTCTTAAACTTATAATCAAAAATTACATAAAATTTAATGGGTAAGCTCTTGTGGTAAAAGTTAATGAAGTTAAATTTACATGTATTATGCAAACCTTAAACGCATGACTTACGTACCTACATTTTGTGCTATGTAACAAATTTCTTATCGATTTAAAAATGAACACTCTGAAGAAAAATAATTAATATTTGCTTGGATAGGTTTGACTGACAATTAATCTAACTAATGTTCGTTTAAAGTGCATATGGATTTGATCACTAATTTAATCCTTATTACTCTGAATGCTACCCTTGTTAAAGTTTGCATGATGTAGAAATAAAGCCCCGTTTATTTGTAATTATATTTAATCCTCTTGCAATATTGTTTCATCGAATGAAGCTAAATGTAATGAACTTTCTAACGCAGTAATACAAACAGATCCCATCCGAACCTAATTCAATAATAGATTCATGCTAAGTTTTAATTACATTTTAATGCAATCACAATATTTTGAGTTAACTATTCCCAAGAGCCTGGCTCTGTGCACTTGTGGAGTGTGCATTCGGTATATTGCTACTGTCACAGATGAGTTCGAAAGCAGAGAAACATGGTTATTACTCAGAAATATGGTAATTTAACTTTCGTAGAAAAATTTTTCGCTTTGGTTTTATGTTATTAAATAGATTAGTTTGTGAAAAGTCTGAAAGTCTGAAAGTAAGGCGTGAAATTAAGCCCTGTTCTGGTTAATACCGTGCTGAAATGAGGAAATGCAAAAGCAAATGGAAGTGGGTGCAAACCTTCATTTTCATGGTGAGACAGAGAATACGTGAAAATTAATTCGATTCCAACGGTGAATCTATCGATCGAATTGAAACGATTGATCCCCTCGGCGTTATCAAGGGCGATATCTATTTGTCTAAAGTACAAAAGGTCCATTGAAGGGCATCGAATTGTTACAAGTGAATTATGCTGAACCAATGGCTGGTATGATTTGATGCCTTGTATGTTGTGATTTATGGCATTAAGCATAATTAGTTAACGCATGTTCGTGACTACATCAATTGATCTCTCTCTGCATAACTTTATCACGTTCGTTAAATTACAACTCGCAAGTGCGGTATTATCATCGGACAACGTACGATGAATACACGGCAATATGCATATTACTATATAATTAGTCACTACTTGTTTTACATAGAGATAGAAAACATGCAAACAGTTTATCAGAAGACCATCAGTTTATATAAAATGTATCAGACAAGATATCAGATTTTTTTTGTATAAAACAGAAAATTAAAAGAAATACCCAAAATAATTTTATTACCATGACCTAAATCCTTGCTTTAATTATAACATACTTAAAGGACAATCAAGGAAAATTTAAATTTAGAAAAGTCTGTGTCTATGTGTATTGTAAAATCAATGTTAAATAAATACAGAAAATAATATTATAATTAAAGCAAGGATTTAGGTACATTTTTAGTCGAGCGTATCCGTTATTACCGTGACCTAAATCCATGCTTTGACTATAATACACTTAAAGGACAATCAAGGAAAACTGAAATTTAGAAAAGTCTGTTTCTATATATATGAATTGTAAAATCAAAATTATTTTCAGGAATGAATGTGTTTAACATAATTCGAACGTATTTTTTTCCTATGTAGAACGTAAGATTGCTAATAGTGATTGCTTGCGTGTCCTAAACATACGAAAAATAATCTTCGCGTTTAATTCCAACATGCGTGTTGATCCTTAATCAACCCCTGCCTTAAATACAGTATTTACGACACGCTCGTTCAATCTGATGGTCAAACACACACTTATGTATTCAGACCAGAAAGTAAACAAATATAGAGTTTTTTTTTCTGTACGGAGATTTGGCAATTACTAACAATTTATTAATAGCCGTATAAAAAGAAAAAGGATGGACGAATGGGTATAAGGAGTACACGTTAGAATAACTTAATTTCAGGTAACATGTGTGTTTATTTCGGTCGCGTTTACCAATAACTTTTACACTAACTGCAGCAACTACACAGGGTTCGAAGATATAAGTTCTGTTATATACAGTTATGGCGTACTTTGCGGAAACTCGGGGTAACGTAGTCCTCGCTGAAGGTATATGAAAGCGGTCAGCATCCCGCTCACGTTTCGTTATTTGTCAATGTTGTACAAGGAGGAAGATTGGACTCATTATTTCTGCTATGCTATTTGTTTTTGTTGTATCGCGCTCTTGATTGCGAATAACTCAACGCGAAGTAAGGAGTAAATATAAAGAATTACAAGTGCTGCGTGGTGCCATAAAAGGGAATTGCACAAAATGTTGGGCGAAGTTTATTTTTCTAACTTGTACGTACGTCCTTACATGGGGAACAATCACATAAAGCGGGGACATTTTAAATTCCTTCCTTGGCTTCATTTATTAACAAAGTCTTGTTACATTTAAAGATGGGAAAACAAAGTGTACCAATGTATACATTAAACACAATGTTGTAAAAACAATACAATACTTACAAAAAGAATGCATTTAGAACAACAGATTTCGTAGACATCAATTTCAGTCAAAATACTTCAAAGTTAAGTTAGGACACAAATTTCACCGCCACACAATCCTTGAAGAATTGATGATATCTCCACTGAAATATGAAATAACCTATTGATTACGGCCAATGTCTTCAGAGCGCGCAGACAATTGAAACTTTCTTTTAATACTTTTTCTGGTTGTGAAATGATCCGAAAAAGCTGCGCATTGAATAAAAGGGGACAGTGTATATGAAAAATTCGTCCAGATATTGCGCAGGGGCGCGGCGAAAGCTCGCGCGTGAGAGAGACGGGAAAAGAGATGTGTAGCGCGAGCTTGTAAGACAAGCGCCGGACAATAGGCCTCCTTTCAAAGGACACGGCAGCCGCAATTACGTCCAGAATAATCAAAGTCTACATCCCGTAATAGGACCAGGACTGGGATTGTTCCCTCTATAACATTCCAAGGTTAAAACTGGCAGATTTCAGAGATGAAAGGATTCCCCATTAATGTTTTATCCAGGGAAAGATGAAAACGTTAGAAGAAAGGAATCTCGTCGTTTAATAAGTTTGAGAGCAATGAACTTATTGTTTTATAGAATTATACTTTCGCGAACATCTTTCCATTTCAAAACCTACCAAACCTAGTGCGAAATGCAAATAATTTGGAATAGATCTTTTTGAAAAGGAAAAATTACAAATACAAAATGCATCTGCAGTAAAACCCGATTCGTTATGCAATAAGTTTTGGAATCGCGTCACATTGGATTGGAAACGTGACATGATTAACCCAATTAAAATTGTGGTCGATAACTTTGAGCGGTATTTCATTCGAAATCGACAATCTCATTAACTTGCACCGTCCGGACTTAATTAAAAACTTAACAATGCCCCCCCCCTGAAATGCAGAGGCACTATTTTCAGCGATCTCGATTCCCGGGATATTTCATATTTGAGGTTTGCACGGGCGAGCGGATTTTTATGCTTGAAACTATTTTCGATTTATTCACTCCTACGTTTCCCATTTATGCATTGCCACCCCCACAGTATTTCGAAATAAGAGTTGTGTGAATGTTACGTGCAAATAGTGAAAACTTTTACATACACACATTCCTCAAAAGAAAAAAAAAACAAACTTTAATGTAGTGTTAACTTTTATAAAGAGGAAATGCAAGTGGCAAGTGTACGCGTTTATATTTTCTTGTTGAATGTGATTTTCTCGGACTACGCGCTGTTTGCGAAATGCCCGCTTGTTTATTATAATGTGTATCTTTGTGCTTCGCTAATTAACTAATAAATTGAAACAAGGCGCAATTACTTTAGCTACACAAAACAAACTCCCTGAAACACCTGTCCGTTACATCTGGAACAAGTTCTTCCATAATTGGATGTATTCTATTTACTTTCAAAATAATAACAATTCTTTAATGTGCCTTTTACTTTTACTTTATTAAAATTGCCATTGTCGAATTAAAGTATTATGTTAGTAAAGTACTGATTTATTCTGGTGATTTGGATTTTCATTATTAACAAAGTTATCGATTTGTTATCGTTGTATAAATACCTTGTGCAAAAAGAAAAAATTATATTAATTGTCGTACGTAAACACAAAATAAATAAAAAAAGAAACTTAAAAACGGAAAAAAAATTACAATATCTACCTAACTGATCTTGCGTCAATTGCGAACGCTGGGGGAAACTCGTCGATGTTGGCGAAAACCTGCCTGGAATTATGCCCAGCTCAGTGGAGACGGGGTGGGGTACAATAGGATTGTTGGTAGCTCCATACCTAGACGTTAAATAAAAGGGGCACCACTTAGCGTTATGTAAGTTCCAAGCAGTATGGTGAGAGACACGTGACACCGCTAGGATTGCACACATGGTAAAAACGTTTAGGAATCCCTCAGGTTTGATTCAGGTATCAGACACCCTGTATACAACGCAGCTATCGGCCACCCTGTATATTGATAAAGAAAAATGTGTCAAACGATGATACGAAATTTATTCAAAATCGTAACGAAACAGCGTTCAATTATAAGAAGCAGAACGCTCAAAAAACGACAAATAAGGGGGAGGGGGTTACGTTAAAATGCCTCAAAAATAGTCTCGTTAAATTTATGTAATTAAATTGAAATTTACAAAGCGTCGGCAAACGCGTAATCACCAGCGAGGATATCCTGTACAACTCACAAAATAACATACAATAAATTCTGGCCACATTCAGGTGCCCCCGTACTCTATACCATTATAATGATCGGGCGGAATTGAAAATAAATGATTAAAGAAACCTATACTTTTAATATAATTAATTTCATAAGGACTCAAGACACTTTTCTCCTATAGATATCACGACGAAAGTGAGAAAGAGATTCAAATGTCATAATAAAATAATTAAAATATACACAATACAGTCAAAATAATTCGAGGAGAGAAGAGGCGGTATTCTGTACATTTAAAGCGTTTGTTACTTTCTGATGTTTCTCCAGGCAAATGGATCGCTTTTCGGCTTATTGAATCTGAATTCATCCAATAATCCACAATTCAATTTTAATTTCGTTTACGACGTACTTAAATTTAATAAATTTATTAAAACCAAAGAAAGAAAAAAACACTCGCAGAAAGAATATTATCTTTCCCACCGAATATAAATAAAACTAAGGAGAAAATTAATTTATTTATCAAGAAACTGAACTGTAGAAAAATCGCGACGATATTTAAAAACGGAACACATTGTTTATATAATCTACCTGGCCTCTCTAATGCCTGTTTTAGAAGGTCATATTTCTTGTACAAATTTGTGATAAAGTGAGAGATATAAGCTACCACAGTGAATGTTGATTGGTTGAATTGGCATTTCTCACTCACTTCGGAGCAAATTTGGTACAAAAACATGACCATCGAAAACAGGTATGAGGGGTAAAATTACATCATTTGTAGCAGTCAAATCAAAATATTTCCATCTTGCTCATAGCTTTCGAATTTTTTTCTTAGTATACCCATACCTGTGTCCATTTGTAGATACCATCATGTTTCTCAAGGTTTGCAGATCGGAGTTTCTTCGAATTGTTTGTCTACTCTAATCACAGGGATTGTTTATTACATTGCAGCAAATTACATTTTTTGTTTTAATTTGATCGTTTTGTGCTAATTCATACGTTTAAGTTTTATGATTGTAAAATTTATTTTCTAATTTTAAAATAATAAATTTTTGTACAGAATTCCGGTTTCTTACACTGTCCTTAAAAAAGGGCCCCACAATTCTTACTGCACCCGGGCACCGGCATTTAGAAGGCCTGCCCTGAGATAGCATACTGCGCGGTTCTTAAGGAACCTCGGCCTTAAGTAGGCAAGAATGGTACCCAATAATCAATTTAGAGATGCATATGATTTAAAGACAGAGGGTTTGTACAATATCAGACTCGTGTCCCATCAACTCTACGTAAGTTCAGACAATCTGGGGGGGGGGGGCTATAGCTTACGACGCTGGCTCCTTCAAGGGCTCCAACGACGAACTATGATGGTGAAAGTAAAGTAGCCTCTCGGACTGGTGATATCTGCATCGAAACTTGTACGTGGAATCCAAATGATTACGTCAAGGTCACGAAAAGCGACACGGATTTTTCATGAGATTTCGATCCTCCGCAACTCTTGCTAATGGAAGAAACACGAAAGTAAGTGAAAGAGTTTAACGAATTTAAAGCTGAACCAAGAGACTTACCCCTTTTTAAGGCAAGGGCCTGAAGCGATAAGAAACTGTGACGCGTCTGTACGAACACGTAGTAAACTTAGACGGAATTCCTGGCACAGGTTTTAACTGCCCTTGCAGCACTGGATTATGCTTCCAACAAACGTTCACGAGCGAAGAAAAATCCCCAAGGTTTATTAGGTGGCCAGACTCAAACCCAAATTACAAAATCATCTTCTGCGACCAGGAACAATGATCTTTTTTTTCAAATCGGAAAACCCCGACACGCCCCTTTTCGCTCCAATTTCAAAAATAGCCAATCTACGCGCAAGAAAAGAAAAAAAACCTTAGAGTTTGTAAACAAAGGCCAAACAGGACCTTAGAGTTTGTAAACAAATAGAGCAATCAATGAAGCCAAAATTTAGAAACAACCTAAAATGAAAACGTTAAAGCTAAAGCGTACTGTTTTTCTTGTTTGTTTTCTTCTTCTATCAACGATTCTTTGTGAGACCTACCGAATAATCAAATTATAGTCTTCTGTTTTTATTCCCGTCTCATTGAAAAATAGAAATAAAAAAGAAACTTAAAAATTAATTCGTTAATAAGAAACAAACAATAATAGGCTGTTTTGTTTTTCTTTTTCTTTTTCTCCATCAAAGATTTCTCCTACCGAAGAATCAAACGATAATCTATTGTTTTCTTTTTCATCTTATTTATAGACACAGTATACCTATAGATGTTTTTAAACAGAATTAAAAAAATAGCAGTAATTATAAATAATGCTCGATTGTCTTTCGTTTTTCCCATTCGTTTTTTCTTCTTCTTTCAGATATTATTTTTCCGTAAACTGTTAGAGCACTAAATCCATCTCGAAACATTTCTGGTTTTATCTAAATTAGTTTTTCAATGCTTGTCTTAATTTATCATTTGAATTCGCTTTTTTGACAGCAATTCAAAAAGTAGCGGCAATAATAAACTCACGAAATAGGAAGGAGGCGCAATAAATAAAAAGTTCGAAACATTTCACAAAGCGAACTTTAAACAACACAAATTAATTATAGAATCTTGCAAATTAAGAAGAAAATTACTTTGGAAAAATTGGCAAGAATTGGCAATTAAAGACTGTATAATTGACGAGACTTAAACGGGGTTGAAAATTATAGAAAAAAGCGAAAATAAAAAAAAACTAAAGAGTTATTAATATTTTTATTATTAAGCAATAAATCTAAATAAATAATTATTATTTTAAAAAACTGTGAACGCGCAGCGAAACGTAGATATTTTATGAATTATGAAAATTCAAGTTTCAAATAAATATTCGAACAATTATTATTAACAATATTAAACAAAGAAAATTAATTCCATGACATACGATGGTTTGAAAAGAAAAACAGATAAAGAAATTTTTCAGTAGTAAAGAAATTGTCGGCATCAAAACAGAGATGTCGTTGGTATTAGACTCTTAAAAGAATTTACTAAATTACTTTCGTTCTGTGAACGTTATTTATACTTGCTTAATAATGAATGTGCTAAAGCTAAAGAGCTTGTTCTACGTGTATTATACAATCGCAAGAAATATTACATTTTTTCAAATAACTGCAACAATATATGTATTTTATGTTTTAGAATGTATGTATTTCGTTCGTTTTATGATAGCATAAACTCGGGACAAAACGTGGATATTCGTAATCTAGGTTTTGAATAATTTCGTACTGTAACAACCATATTGTCAAGATCATCCGCTGCACGTGTGCACCAATAAAAAAACAAAACAGAATTAAAAGCAGGGGACGTACAAATAAAAATTCTGATATATTCCTACCGCGGCACATAAATTAGAGATCGCACACGCGATATTTCCTTTGGAGTCGGAAACAAATCATTAAATCCTGCAATTATTCACGGTATCTCCAGGCTCTGGCAAAACCAGTCAGAGAACGCGAAACACTTCGGTATTTTGCATGTAAAAAGTGAAGTACACCGCATTGATATGTGGCGTGTTTCGGGGGTTTAACTACAAAGTTCATCCCCGAATGTTGTTTCATTTGAAATTTATCGTCGCGTCACATTTTAGAAGTGGACGTGGAAGCTTTCAGATAAAAGTATTTCATTGGGGACGTACATATGCTCCGTGTGATAAGCACTTACGAGTTATGTATTAAAAGCAGCACAATTAAACTCAAAACGATACAATAGCGTTTTTAATCTCAACCTTAAAGCTAAGGTCGTATTTTATGAAATCTAAATTTAAATTTCCCCGAAAATTCGAAATTCATTTAATTAGTTGGGAGTAACCGTGCCGCAGTTATGAAACGTGATCAAATTTCATCAGATTTAATATTAGATAATAACGGCGAACAGCAACATCTGAAGAGATAACAATGAATTAGGAGGCGAAATGAATTGTGAAATTGTAGAACGACGTGCCTTGTTTACACCGTCGCTAAGTGCGCGATTCGGAACGTGATTATGGCAACATTTATAAAGCAAATATCGCACTCCAATCGAAAGGCAAATATCTCCGCCAACCTCAATTTAACCCCGCTAAGTCAATTAGGGTCTGTTTAATCAGACTGTACTTGCTCGTTTGCACTGCACTTTTATAATGACCGTTAACTGCATAATAAATATTCAGGAATTACCCAACTTTACTGTGCACTGGTTAGGGGCAAGACGTAATTGTGTGAACACATTTAGCTTATTAGGAGTAAATACACTAGTTTCTAGGACAATTAATTTTCTGCTAGATTTACATACGTACATACATAGCAACCAACTATTATTCAATATTACATACCAAGCAATAAGATATAATCAATATGAATCGTGTGGTACATACGAGAACGCATAATCATGCAAACTATTGAAATTTGCACCTTTTCACATTCAGATATGCAGTCCCTTATTATTTCTTACAAACCCGCAAATGTCTCTGTATCACGTAAGTACATATACCTAAAGCAAGAATTCTGCTTAGTTTGCAGACTGCTCTTCGTATACACGGGATCATAAAAAAATGAAATATTTGACAGTCCAGCGCGCGATATAAAAATATGAAAGATATTATTAAAGTACGTCGATGCAGGAATAATATTATGGATGGAAACCGTCTTCAGAAAAGAAATAGTTATTTGAAACTAGGTACATACATACATAAAAAAGAAAGAAAAATTATTGAATTGTAAGAAGAGAACTAGTGCTTTCCGATTTGCCAACAAGTTTATTATCTGAAATCGATGCAAGTCTGTAGCTATTGTCTTTAAGTATTAATTAAACTGCGCGTTTAAACTTGACTCGGGTTGAGTTTACAACGTCTCATTAATTATTGTGAACTGCAGTTCGATAGGCAATGGATGAATAGCTGATGAACTCCATAATACATACGTTTGAGATCAAGAGAGTTTATTTCACTTTAATTATTATTAATACACTAATAACACTAATAATATATCTTTAATATACCAGTATATTTATTTAATGTGTGTCCTGCTTAAAAGAATTATCCTGTTCTAATTTATATTAGTTAGGCGATAATCGAACTAGGAATCGTAATAGTTTAATGGCAAAGCATGTGGCATGTAACCAGGCGACTTGAGTTCGATTCTCGATTGCGGCGAAAACTTTTCTGCCAAAAATTACTCTCGTGTACCTTTGAAATGTATTTCACTTTAATTATAATTAAAATATTAAATAATTTCTCCTGCGCTTGTTGTAAGTTACAAGATACTTATATGCGTTAGCGATACAAGGCAACCCCCAGCGTATAAATTAATTTGAACACTAAAAAATATTCAAATATTAAATTTCATCGATGTCGATAAATAAACACCCCCCTGTGAAACGTGCAGGGCTTCGCGCCTCAAAAATAATAATAACCTCCTCGTTCGTGAACTTGCGAAATAAATATCGTTATACCTATATTAAACATGCTCCTGTTTATCGGTCAAATTTATAGTATGGGACTGAATGGAATGAAGCCGTTATTTATTGCCGGCTAACACGAGACTTAAGTCACGTCAGCGATTTTTGCAAGGCCTTCTCCCGTACTTTTTCAAAACTACCCTTACGTACGTGTATGTATTTCGTCTGGTTCTTTCTGGTCTGGTTTATCTTGGGCATATTTCACACACCTTCGCTAAATTAACAGTGGAATTGCACGATAGCCAGGTATTATTCTATGCTTGCTTGTTCATTCTTTGCTATAAATATCCTACAGGGTTTGATTGCGTTGAATTCTTTACCTTGTATTAATTGCACCTGCTTTAGATTAAATTCTGAGATAGTTTTTAACAACAGTTTTAAAGTACATGCGATTAGTTACAGAGAATAAGCTATTGTGCTATTGCGTTTATTTACCTTTTGTATAAATAATATACAGGTCAAGTTTCACTTATTAATACTGTTCTTCATCGCATAAGAGAATTAATTCTGCAAATATCAATAGTAATAATTTTCTGTTTGAAAAGCTCTGCTCGCTCGTGAGATATACGTACGTCTGCGGTCATTGATCATTCTTTTCTTTTGTATTAATTTATTAGTGGTTACAGTAAATGAAACTTATTCGATTACACACTGTACAGCGTTGTTTATACAAACCAGAGTTAAATCTTTTTATTAAAAATTAACTATGAAAGATAAAATAAGATATCTGTGTAAGTTCAATATCATCACATTGTTCTCTGAAAGCATTTCCGTAAATGTATCGAAATGTTTATTTTTGCATCGTACGAAACACGAGCAGCGAAATGAAAACACAGACGTATGGAAAATACATAAACATAAATTTTTCCGATCGTAAAACACGGAGAAGCATTAGAATAAAATTGTATATTACGATGGGCGATAAAAAAACGATGCCCCCAAATAGATTTGGTGAATATTTTCCTGCATGTCTCGCGGGAAGTTCTCCTATATAATTAGGCCAATCGGTTAGAAGAGCGTTCCCGGCGATCATTATTTGGAAGCACGACTTCCTCTCAGTTCGCCTTGTTTTATAAGAAAAGCTCTTAACGTCCGCTCTCGAATCTATTTATACAACTGCAGTTTCAATCGCAAGCGGGAAATGGAAATGATTTATCGCATACATACATATTTTTAAATATTGGAAAACGTTTACGATTTACACTGAACTTCTTTTGTATCCATTTCATATAACTACAGTCGTAATAACACTTTGAAAGATCAATCACTAGAAAGAGGGTCCGTATATAAATCAGTGATATACGTATATTCTTGTCAAAGTTTTTATTACTTTCTTTTATTTACCACTTTCTCGACAGACGAATATTGACAAATACTTTGGACATTGCCAACTTTATTACAAATACAATACAGTATAACTATATCACTCACTATGATGATATTAATATCCAGTTGCACCAAACGCTTAAGCTTAACTTAACTTTAAACGTCCCATAGAATATGACTGACACAATGCTGTGTAAGGGTGGGCGCAGACTGATCAAGCAAAAACGTCTTTAGACAAAACGTTTTTGTTTGAACTTGCCAAAATCTGTTTTTTACATGCATTAAATAGGTACCATCGCACACTGATGAAACAAAACTTGCCAACAAAACACAACGCTGTTAAACAAATTGTTGTGTGAAAAGACAAATTTGCTTAATCAACAAAACGAATTGCTTTGTATAAAAACGTTTTCTGTCTAATCAGTGTGCGTTACCGGCAGGCACCATCAAACAGGTTACAACAAAAAGCAACGTGTCTGGAGTGCAAACATAAATTTTTGTTTGACGTTCGTTCAGCCGACTGTTTTGACTAAAGTCGTTTTGCATCATCAATGTGCATTTCACTCAAACAAAGCGTTATGGAACAAAACGAAACAGTTTTGTTGTAAAACGTTTATGCATGCAGCATTGTTGCAAGATCAAACATAATGTTTTTCAGTTCCACAAAACGTTTTGTCTGAAGACGTTTTTGCTTGATCAGTCTGCGCCCACCCTAACATTAAAATGTCACATACAAACACCACTTATATTTAAGCTCATCTTAAGTGCGAATGGCCATAAAAGAATTTTATGTATATAATCTCCTTCATTTTGAAATTTACGCAAAATAAATCCATAGGGATTTCTCAGCGTGTTTATTATACAAACTTTCTTTCTCATTCACATAACTCCGTAAGCGAAAGTTTAATGGAATTTGATTGATCGTACAGCGGAAGTCCATTCGATAGAGGGACTATCAGATTTATTTAAAACTTTATCTCAGTCGATGTATAAGCGAGCTTCTTGAATAACAGAGTCTAAAGTAAATAAATTTAAAAAATTGTTAAGTAACAACACCTATATTCTGAGTCGTAATTCGAAATACTTAATAACTATGTACTTAGAAATATTGGAATAAGAGTTTTCTATGAATTATTAAATTGTGTCAGAAATAATCCAATTAATTAATGAGTTCTGCAAAGCGGCTCTGTGTTTACCAAAGTTTTCCCATTCTCACTTGTTTAAACTAAAACTTGCCACTTTAGAAAATTCCTTGAATTATAAATGAAATAATTCTCTTACGCCAAGGTAATTACAGTTTAGAACTCGAAGCAAGAGGTTTCAAAATAATAATACCTAATAATAATTTAATACAATTTAAAAGAAGCAATTATACAATTTAGTAAAACCTAGTAGTCACATGAATTTATTATTAAAATTTCATTTTGCCTAGATTTACTTTAAAGGTACATACTTTAGAATATTGTTATACAGGGTGTAATCGATTAAGTTTCATTTATTAATATTGTGAGCGACGGGTGGTTAAAAATAATAAAAGAAAGGGGATGAATTATCCTTTATTTTCAAATTTATCAATTTTACAAGGCATTGTCGAGACATTATGCTCCTCTAAATATCACGACGAGTGTGAGAGAGAACTTCAAACACTACAACACTTTCCACTTCTTCTCACTCTTTTACCAACATTTCCAGATATTGCTCTTAATGTCCCCATGGCCCTTTATGAATTTAGTTAAAAATAAAAGGAAAATATATATAAATCTATGTATTCCAATTACAAATCAAATTAAGGAATCTGGCATAAAGCGAAATTCTCAGAGAGCACTAAAACAATAACTCAAGGTCATGTATTATTGATTAACAATTAAAACATTTTAAGAAAGGAATATTGAGTAATTTTATCTTTATTAATTCAGTCAAATTATTAAAGAGCATATTTAGTCACATGTAAAATTTTAAATATAATTACAGATTACTTCTAAACGAGATACGAGACAATACAAAACAAATTCAAATTCATTTTGTAAATCAAATAAAGCAGTTGTTAGTTTCTAATAACATAACAAACTGGCAGTTAAATTATTGCTTTCTCACCCAAACCATGGTACTAGATACAGAGAGACGGACTGATTTTAGGAGTTTGTTCATACACTAATGGTGGATTTCACAAACGTTACTTAAATTTAATCAAGCATTAAAAGCAAACGTTGCTATGGTTACATGTGCTGAAGGTATAGGAATGATTATCCTTAATCAATGATTAAATTTAATCGACTTTTATGAAACCTAGCATAAGACATGTGAATGTTAATTTCGCTTTTGGACCCTAGGAGTCTCCCAGTGAGAGATGTAACCGACCACATGACTACTGGCTATGTGATATTTACCGTAAAACTCGGTTCCTTTTTTTTGACCAGAAATTCCGATTTACGAAAAACTGGCATTGTGACTTTCCTAGCGTCCGCTCTTACTTGTGCTGGCTTTTTGATGAGTCACTTCGGCGACTGTTTGGTAATGCAATATGCAGCTGAAATTCTCCGAACGCAGTTTTATTTTAAAGCTTAGTCCCGACTCGTGAACGGCAAAGCCTTTGAAAAAGTATGTCGTTTGTATACTTACTTTTTAGGTGGGTGATTTTTTTCGCGACCTTGGATCGAACTTAACTTACATATTGAGCTTTTGCCGATTTCTTATAATATTGTAAGTTTTTCATCACATAAGCGCATCTTCTTTTGTTTGAATACCTCTGCTTGTTCGCAAGATATACGTGCGCCTGCGGTTTTTATAAACACATCGTAAAATAATAAAGCTCACCGTCACTCGGTCAATGACGTCCATAAGCAATTCGATAATGGAAGAACCTTCTAAATATCGACTCGCGTTGATTACCGAATTAATTAAGGGCATTTAAATCACACCCAGTGCTTCTCAAACGTTTTTCGTAAAAAGTAAACGTAGATTTTTGCGGAGTTGTTATTGACCTCTGCCCCATACGTATGTAATAACTTCGTTTCTTTTCTTGTGCACGTATTAATATTGTGTATAAATAGAACTCAAATAGAAAGACAAAACGTTTCCACAATTGTTTACAAAGGAACAGAGAAATATTCACACATGAATTACACACCAATCACAAACAATATGTAAAGTAAAATCGCTGACATTCACCACCTTTCAAAAACAATATGAACTTGCGTTCGAACGATTTATTGCAGATAAAGTTCAGCGTATATGCGACATACAAAATGACAAAGCGAGTTCGGGGTTATGTGCGACATTTATTGCCGAAGCGGGGGCTACAGGTCTGCAACTACTTTTTACGCGAATGGGCAACTAGGTAATGAAGTTTAATAAGTTCTGCTCCAATGGTGTTTTTTTTTGTGTTGTTGAAGCGTCGAGTTTGGAAAAACTTGGAGCGAACGCGTTAAACGCTCGCGGAACTTTTAGGATGTGCTTGAACCTAATTTCCCGGTGTAGCAATTAAAACTATAGTCTGAAAGTGGAAATTTGCGTAAAGACGTTGACTAATTGATTCGGTTTATTCGTGTTGGAATATAAACAGGAAACATCACTGTCTTCACTATTTTATACATACATACATTATATCTTTGGTGTTGTATCATCCTTATTATGAAGCAGCACAAGTTAAAGCACACCGGTGAGAAGCCGATGCTTTGTGGTCTTTGCGATTATAGATGCAATAGATCCACCCTGAAGAAGCTACCCCTAATTTTTTTTAGTCTTGAGGTATTTGATTTTGAACGATTATTCTTACAAGTGATTATTGAAAGTTAAATAGTAGATCAATGTAACATTTCAGTTACATCGAGGCATTAAACGATTAAGATTATTTTCGCACGTTATCACGCAAAACAAACTCAGCCATTTGTGGGGGCAATATGTTGTGTGTAGTGCAACGCCAACGTATGCAAGCCACACGTATGCAGTGAGAGTTTGATTAATTGCACAGATCCATCAATGTCTGCAACAGTTGCACCTGTATTCCTTAAAACGCCCTGAATTTCTAAAAGCGAGACAATTTAATAATGACTTCTCTTGTGCTACGCTTTCATTAGATATGTAATCTTTTGAATTTATTTACTTGTTTTAACTTTAAAATAATTTGCGCATTTCCATCGTGCAGTTCCACTCAAAACGGGGTGACCTAATTTAGTAATTTTTATTACACGCATGCAAATCAAATATATACATACGTATGCAGAACTTGCAAAGCTTATAAAAAATGAAGTTGACCTACATTGTAAGAACAAAAAGTGTACCAAATCCCTTGACATCTATACATACTCAGGTCGGTAGTATACAAAAAAACTGTGGCTAATCACTGTATGATTTAGTCCGACCTTTTGGTTTAAAACGTCGGTAATGAATTTCGTTTATTTTTAGCGCACGGAAGCTGCGTATCTCAATAATAAATCAAGCGGGGGGTATTTACCCATTACGCAAATTAGGTGGCCGCCCACGGGAGCGATAAACTCCCGGGGACGAGAAGCCAAATGTAAACATAAAAAAGAAATATAAAATCAATTTTTCTGCAATGATCTCGCGCTATTATTTACAAGAATCGAGAAGAATAACTTAATGTTAATAAATTAAATAACGTAATAAGTAATTTCGATCAATTTATTCTTCTTATTCTTATCACATCCTTCTTCCTTTAGATTGACGCACGTATTTTCAATCCTCACTGCTTCCAAACTTCACTGGAAAATTTCGGCGGTTTCCCTTTCTATTTGCCTATTCCCTTATCTTTTTCAGTTATTTCTTCTTTGATCTTCTGCTGCATTTTTTCATCTCTGTGCCTCTATTATAATTGTGTTTTGCATCATTCTAAATACATACGTCCAATTGCTTTTCCTTAATTTCATTTTCCGTCGCATTTGGTTCTCCTTAATATTTTGCTGAGGATTTTCCTCTCCGCTGCTTTATTCGTTCTCTTCGCTACATTTAAATCAAACTTTTCATCTTCTGTTGTTGCAGACTATTTGACCACAGAGAAGCGAAGAACTTTCACTTTCTAAGTAAATGATTTTTATTTTCAAATCTGATCGCCTTACCTGATTCACCCTGTATAAGGGCTGTTTTAGATTATCCTTTTTTCGTCTCGAAACTTTGACAAGTTCAATACTAGAACTAACCTGAATAATGTAAATCAGAAAAAAGTCATCCAAGTTTTCATACTAGAAACGTCTAGAAACTTATTTCCAAACTAGTATTTTTCGTCAGGGTTTACAAACTAGACTTGCGCATAAAGTACACGTCGCAGTATTACCAACACCCTAAAAGATAAACATAACTGTGATTGAAAATATAACCTCAAAGCACCTCCGCAATAACCAGTCCTGACTCCAAATTCTAGGTTTCTTATTTTGTTTTTGCAAATAATAAATTTGCAGGATTTTTCAAATTTTCTGAAATCTGGTTTGCTTTCTTTTATAAAAATTCATTTTTTAGCATTTAACTTCTCTTTAATTTTATATGTTGGCAGTTTTGTTCCACGTTTGTACTTTCCACACTACGACGCCAGCGGTTTATAAACTAATATTTAAAACAACCTTGAATTTAGATACTAGATTCTAGTATTCAGACTTGTTCAAGTTTCTAGACGAAAATAGTATAATCTAAAACAGCCTTTAAGTTGCGAACACTTCGATGTTAAAAACTCTACTTGGAAATATGCCCAGCTCAGTGGAGACGGGAAGGGCTACAAATAAATTGTCGGTAACTTAAACTTGTATGTAATGAGGGCGCCACCTAGCGTAAAATTATCCAATTAGGCTAGTAAACTCATGGCCAGCTACATTAACATTCATTGACGTGTTTGTATGGCCGTTTCAATTCGACTTTTAAAAATTTTGACGAGTACTGCCCTCAGCGCCTCTTGTGAGTTTTTAAGTAATGGCAGTCGTCATTACGTTACTGTCAATAGTTTTGTAGTATCTTTAATAGGGAGCGCTGAGGGGGGTACTCCACGGCATGTTTTTTCGGAATCGAATTTTAGGCGAATTGGAGCGGCCATACATACACGTCAGTGAATGTTAATGGAGCTGGCCATGGTAAACTCGTGGTACCGCTAAGACTACTCACGGTGTTGAAAGTAATTGAAATTCCCACAGGTTTATACCCGCGTAACGTATACGATTGACAAGTCACCCTGTACAGTAACACAACTAAAAGTCACCCTGCATCGTAACCCAAAAATTAGATAAATGGTGCTACGGTTCTTTTATTAATAAGCACCAGAAAGAAATCGATTGGACAAATTAGAAACAGGCGTTTCGGAAAGAAATTTACAAAACAGAATCGGCTGCAGCCGTGTCAGTCTGCTCAAATAATGAATTGTAACGTTAATTAGCTCAAAAATAGCAACACGAAATTTGGTTTATATTAAATGTTATATAATTCTCAAACGGCTTTACCTTAATAATAAATTTAAAATACGAGTTCGGAAGGAACCAAGGCCTACGTCAGGCATCTACGTGGTAGGGGACACAGATAAGTATCCAAAATTAACGTATACGAAAAACAACGCAAACATATGATACAATTTTCAACGATACCAAGAGGACCTCTGTTGATCTACAAGTGTGTTCGATCTCGGAAGGGCTGCAGTCCTCGGAGCGTGCTCTATGCGGTTCGGCAACTGTAATCAGGGTGACTCCTCTGTGAACACGATGTCGTGGTAGAAAAGAATCTCGAGATTCGTTGGCATCAACAGCGAAACTCGTTCGAAAGGAACCAAATTGGCCCCAAAGACTCGAGTAAGGGGGTGATTCTAACACTCGAAAAGTGCTAACGGAAGAAGCAAAAAATATAAGAGAAATTCGATAACGAGAAAGAATTGATGAGATGAACCCATTGATGTAATCACTCATAATGGAGTATGACTTGAAAATAAAGAGGAAATATAAACACACATCTTCTCCATTTATTTATTTTTCTTTAATATTGGGTTCAAGGGTTTGTAATATTTTCTCTACTTCTACAGAATTTTGGGTTGTATCAATACTCTCAGGTGTGGGTACATTGTTGAATACATTGTTGAGACAATCAGTCATGTAGGGTGGAATGTCTACATTAGATTTATTAATTAGTCTGTGGTGGAACGGGAAATTGTGGTTTGTGAGCGTTGGTTAAACTTGTTATACTTGGTTGTAGTAGAGGTATGTTGTGTTTGGGAAAGTTTTAAAAAATTTAATTTATTCGGTAATTTTTGAAAAATGTTTTTGCCAATGGCCTCAATGGTGTCTCTCACTTTACAATCGAATGAATCCCAGATGGCTGGATGTAAACTGTAATTTAGTTCGGTGTGTAATTTCCAAATTTGTAGTGAAATTTCGTCACGTTTGAAATACCAATAATAATTAATTTCTTTCTTGATCTAAATTTTTTTTGCTGCATTCACTGCTCTTCTGAAAGCCGAAGTGTTGATATTCGCGGTGATTTGAAGAAATTTTGGTGTTAATTTCTGCTTCAGACAATGTAAAGAACCAAATCTTGAGTTTCTTCTGTAACATCAAACTTTTGTATAAATGTTTTTTTTTGTTGAAGGGCTCGACATGCTGAACGAAATGATGATTCATAATGGAACATGATTTTAAAACGAAGAAGAAATATAAACTATAAACACACACCTTCTCCATTTAATATTAAAGATGTGTGTTTATATTTCCACTTCGTTTTAACGAGAAAGAAGTTGATTCGAAAGAGATTTACTACTAACAATGGGCCTGTTATGGAACACTTGGCGTGTCAGTCCACGAGAAACGCTACGAAAGCGTAGGAACTGTACCTTCCAGGTACATCTAATAAACGATTCTAAAACCTCATTGACACTGGGCGGCCTTAACTCCAAAGCAACATTACAAAAAGCGTAAAAACATTCGACCGTCGTTCGCAAAGTATGCTCGGGAACTGCTCAAAATGGACGCCAAAAACATCAAGCTGGAAAAATGGCTAGCCCCGCCTCCTTTTTCGTTTTCGGAATTCGAGCGCGAAGACCAACAGTGTTCCCAATTGTTATGAAAAGTTACCAATGACAACATAACAAAACAAACTTCATTCCCTTAGATCTTAATAACCATCTTTCTTTTGGTCTAAAGAATTTCTTTTATCTCGCGCCCATGTCTATATTCTTCATTATTACGACGTCCTTTGTTTCTCATCCTTTATCCTTTTCTTTACTATATGTTTATTTATATACTATTTTTGACAATTGTCAATGTCTTGTTTCAAGATTCTTATGACAATAAAAAATATTATTATTGTTATTATTTATTTCAGATGTATGTACTTTAAATCTTACTCGTGCGGCTTTTGTAATTTGATTACTTTGTGATTCTCCGTTCAAATTGATTACTTCTTGGTTTCTCCCTGCTTCTTTTCACCATAAATCTATCTAAATATTTACAATATTTTCTCCCTTATGTCTCCATTTTGTTTTAATCAGATGCCACATTCCCATTTAATTCATTGGTCTTATATGTACAAATGTAAATCGCGTCTCTTGTTACATTTTAGACCTCAATATTTTCTTTAGAGTACCTCTGCTCTTCGTTCCTTTCATGTGATTTTTTTATATCTTGATTTTCTTGTGACATTTTCTGTTCCACATACTTTACTGTTAAGAACGCTTTACTAGTAGTTTCTACTTTGTATATCATTAATGTCGAAGGTGGATGGACTTCTTCTTCTTCGTTTTTTAAAGTCTTTTTTTCATTCTTATTTATTGCCTTTCTTAATCCTACTGAAAATTCCTAGGTTCCTTCAATTTTGCACTTCCTTTTATCCATCTGTTTTACCTTTCCTTTCTTTCTTCCTTATTTCCTAATTTTCGTATTTTTTTTTAATCACCGTCTTCGTTCCTTCTCTTTTATTTTCTAGCTTTTCCACACAGAGAAAAATGAATAGCAGTATTTACTACAATTGTAGAACAATGTGCTACAATCTGCGTCTAAAATAGCTCCAGTGACAATTTATAGAAAAAAATTCTTCACATTTGTAAACATTGGACATTTTCATATCCTCTTCTACACTTTTTGACAGTATCAAGCGCGCAATAAGTAAAAATTGTAACATAATTTGCAACAAATTGTAAATACTACTACTATATTCTAATAACACAAGATTTTGTTAATTTTTAAGAAATTATTTTTTTTTCTTTGTGCATAATTTCTTTCTTGGCCACCTTTTGCCATATTCATTTTCCATTGTCCACTGTCAGTCTTTTGATAAACGTTGAAATTATGACATTTAAATTAAAATGATCATCAATCAGTTTTAACCAAACAAAAAACAAACAAATATACATACGTAAGTATCCTGTAGGAAATTTCGTTAATTTTGGAAAAAGGAAGGTAACTCGCACACATAAAAATGTATTTAAAACTCGGTCTCGTTTTTCTTATTGTGGCTTAATTAAAAACCGTAATTCCGGTGATCACGATCGCATCACGGATTGCTCCGGTATACCGGAATTTGCTAAATAGCATTCCGCGTAATTCCTGGTTCGATCGGGGCAAACGCCGGACCTCATTAGATTACAACGAGATTAAAAACAATGTCAAGTTGAAAATGTTTGAATCGTTTTGTTTGAACATCAGTAAACTAAAAAATTCTTACCTTATTTGATATTACTTTAAGAATTTTGATAATTCTTAAAATTGAACGCGACAATGAAAACTATGTTGTGTAAGGCGAGGTTTGTAGGTTTAGCCGAACGGCATGCATACATTCAATCAACAGAATTGCAATTCCACAGAAACCAATACTTTAATCCAATAAAAATTTCAAGAGACAATTCTGCTCCACGGCGATGTTTATGTTGTGTCATAAAACGGCGCGCAAGAGAAGTGCAAGAGACATTTTTACGTGATGTTATATAATTTTTATAACGTTGAGTTTGTATTACTTAACAGTTGTATTTTACAAATCTTTATTTTTATTCTTGGCAGCTGTTAGTTACGACAGAATTTGAAAGCATCTGATTCGCAAGAGAATGATTAAACATGAAGCTTATACGTACGTACAGTCATAGAGAACAAAGCAAAAATTTTAAATATTTTCTCTAAGGTTTTGGAAAGGAAATAGACCGAGTTATATTTTTATTCGGAAGATGAGAAATATGGAAATGCTTGACTTGATTTCCTTTTGGAATTACGTAATATGTTTAGTATGGCAAACGAACGTAAGTTATTTATTAGCATATAATTTATCAAATCAGACACAAATTACGTAACGTTATTCGCACAGGGAATGTAACTTAATATTAGGCAGCAAACTATTAGTTCCCGTTTCCCAACATCATAAATATGTAATAAATTATTGTCGGTCGACCCTCCACGCTCGAACGCTATAAAAGAACTCTATGTCAACAAATCAACCCCCGGAGCTTCACCAAGTACTAATTTAGCATACATGTCACAACAAATACAGATGCGGCGGGCCATGATTATTACCTGCCAATTCGGAACAATTGCATAAGTGGTGAGCATTGTGAGACATCTGTTGACAATGGGGCCCCGGATTAAATCGGACTGTGATTATTTTCACTGAATGCAATTGTCGTTCGTTTCTACATCTGTTGAAACGGTACACCCGAGGGACAATGCCGTGTAATTTGCGTCGGGAAGGGAAGTTCTAAGGTTGCATGAATTTTATGGAATGAGAGAAAAGACAGAAAAGAATCCGTTGTAGTCGGTACTAAATTTAACGCACAGGGAACAGATGATGAGGCTTAGCTTAATACATAACAAATTCAATTAAATAATATCTTCTCCGAGGTTTACGACTTTATAGTGATGTTTATGTTTGTCAAGAAGGAAGAAGTTTGTTTTTCGGAGCGCCCACACACACATCTCGACTTTGCTGCGCATTCAATTGAAAATCGGAAACAATCTTCTTGGTGAAGTTTAAAGGCGAGTGAGTGCCTCGCTGAAATCACATTGATTCATAATTCAGCAAAGAACGGGGACGTTCGCCCATTAAATGATCCTCTACTGCGAACTGAAGAACAAGAAATGTAAATAAATATAACCCACTTATTTCGATTTATCATTATTTACTTCCGAACGTTAATAACAGGGAAAATCGAACGGTCCTATATAACTAACTTCCTTTTTCTTGCAGAATTCAGACAAACAGATTTTCGATTTGCATTTTCATTTTACTCTATTATTCTTGCTCGTATTGTTACATTGACTCAGAAACACAATAATATAATTCGTTATAAAAATCGACTAATGCATCTGCTCAAACATAAAAGGCCCTATTAAATTAATCTATATAAGTTATTTATGACGTCTGCGCTACATCATAAATATGAAAATAAATCTACTTAGAGGGGGTTGTTTTCTATTAGTGTACGACAACAATGGGGCCGAAATTAAGAATGAGCAGCATAAAATTAAGGGCTGGTGGTGGGCTCGGTCTTTAATACTGTGATGGGTCGTGAATAATGGCGATGCGGGCCCAGCTTGAAACCAATGGTATTTAATGATTCAAGATAGGGACAACCTACTGGGACCTATCAGACTCCCATCAATTTTTCCCGAAACATTTTACGTATACGTTAATTATCGGAGTGAGTCGGATATTCAATATTGTAGGTACAAGGCAATATTTCACGTGCCACATTTTTTTTTACTCGACTGCATAACAAAAGTCGGTTGATATATTCGTTTCGAACCGAAATCAATATCAATTCCGTACATTTTCCATTTGTTTGCTGCGATATTTTATTTTAGGAAAGATTTTTATGTCGGAGTGTTGGTAAAAATACTAAAAAGAGCAGGACGAAATATGTGAAGTGCAAATTGGAAAAACCAATTATTTTCTGTTTGCAGTACTCTAACCCAGGTAACAAGCAATTATGGTGACGTTTTAAAAATTCGGTAATAGGTCTTCGTTACGTCAAGTGCACAAAGTTCATAGTCACTTGATGGTCGAGTGTCCTTACCGATTCAGGCCAGGACCGATGACATATCGGTTTTTCACGAGTTGGGGGTATGTTCGTAGACAGCTGTCGCGCTCTCACTAGCCCCTCCCGCAAGGGATACCGTCAAACAGCCGATAATTATACCGATTACCGGTTCTGCTTGATATGCTCATGACAGATTCGATGCTCTCTATCTGCGATATAGATCCATCAAATCGCTGGTTGACCGACCAACGTTCAATGTAAATCATTTATTTCATTTCGCCTGGATTTTTTGGATATACTTCGATTTATTGTCGTTTAGACTTAATTAATACGAGGGTGATGCAAATAAATTTCTGTTTTATAGTCAACGTGTGACAGCTTAATGCATAAGCTTTTGAATTTGTGGTGTCGAATTGCCTTCATTAATCGGTTTTTGCAAACCATAAATTGATGTTATAAATTAGGAATAACAAATGATGACTGTTAGAGAAAATAATTTAAAGAAATAATAATTTATTAATTAATTAAAAATACTTTAATTGTCCACAGTTGCTTTCCATCAATCTATCTATTCTGCGGTTTAAAAACTGAAATTTTTCTTCAGTTCAGAATTGTCTCGTGTTTGAGTATAAAAGCAAATTATTTTTTTGTATCCTTGTAGCTACAAACTTTAGCCATTTTTTTTCCCCCGAACGAATTATAAAAGCATTCTTATTCGTCTGAATTAATTTTTTTGTGGGGAAATCTCCATTGTAATAGTAAAGAGCTTTCTGGAAAAGTATGGAAAAAAATTACAGCATATTTTCAAGTTACTTGGTCTCAATCTGTCTACAGAATTTCAAACAATGAGTTATTTCTTGTTGCTCTAAACTTCATGTTCCTGTAAAATACTTTTCTATTCCGTTTGTCTCATAAAAAGACTATTTGGAACTTATCAATCTTATTCCTAAATCTGATAATTGGCATTATTTTGGATAAACTTTTAATCTCCATAAGTACTTTACCTTTCAAAAAAGGGTCCTCTTTGAGAGTTGGAAATAAATAATTTATTCTTGATGTTTTGTTGAAGAATGTTATGAAATTGGAAGTTTATTTTTCAAGCCCCGAAAGTTACAACATTCCATTTCATGCACCTGCAATTTTCATCAAGGCAACTTTACATAATACTATTTAACGGTGGTTGGCGTAAAATTTTAAACGAAACGACTGCGAGTCAGCGGTTACGGTCTCTTAATAAACTAACGCCGCCGACGGAATTCAGCGGCGTTAATAAATGAGAAGCACAAAAGAACTAGGAAATAATTAGCCGGAGGGGCCCGCGGCTTGTGCAAGGCATCCATTCGCCTAGACATGCCTTGACAACCCGAGCAGACTTGACGGAATCTGGTTTCCTTGTGACAGCTCGTTCTGGCTGTTTGTTAAACGATGCAATACGTGCATTCCGCTTTGTTTGACGGTAGCCGAGTTTTAATCAACTCGTATTTTTTCCCTTTTTGGCCAATTGCAGTTATTCATTACCTCCAATGTACAATGTACTCGCATAAAATACCTTTTGTCACCATTATTCTTATTAAACAAAAACTTTCAATTACTGGATAAAAAAGTATACACGATTAAGTTCACTTAGGGCCAGTTGTACAAAGTAGGTTTAAACTGACGCTCAACTGAACCAGGTTCAAAGTAAACAAATTCGCATAGGATCTTAATGACATATGACAATTAATGCATTCATAAATAAAATTTGATGCGATTTTGTTCACTTTGAACCTGATTCAGTTGAGCGTCAGTTTAAACCTACTTTGTACAACTGGCCCTTAGTAATATTTTACCCATTGTTAATACGGTTTATAACTGCTGCTCATCAATAAAACAAAGTATTGTAATCTTCGATCATCTGTTTCATTCGATAATCGACAGTTATTATATCATGATATTCCATATTTTGTAAACAAATCCCTAATGCCCGATTGCACCAACATTTTAAGCAGAGCTTAAATTTAAGTGTTGTTTAGACTATGACATTATTTATAGATTTAACAAAATGTTAGTCACATTCTAATTTATACTTAAGTTGAAGTTTAAATGTTAATCAAAATGTATTTGACATTGTGACACGCCCACTAATTACCCTTGTTTATTGACTATTATTTACAAGTAAACAAGCAATAAAAATGTACAAACAAACCCCACTCCATATTTATGGCCGATTTAAATAACTGGGCCGACCGTATAACCGGGGAAATTCCAAAGGGCCACCCAGACTTTACTACGCCACGTCCATGCACTCTTAGCCGTCCTTTCAGACGGTCGCTACCTACTCCGTACCTAAAGGTCTACCGCCGGCGTTACAGCTAGAAGAGTTAGTTTTATTGGCCTACTTCTGTTTACAGTTGAACGACCCTTCGGAGAACCCGATATGAAGAATACTACCTTTAATTAGGGCGTACGTGATCGCTGTGAATAGGAAACTACGTCGTGATAACCCTTTCTCTTGGCGGAGCAGTAAATAACTCTTTAGAACAAGGAATTTGACACTTTCAATAAAACGCAAAAATTAACTTTAATTATTTATTGCAAAAAGAAAATGGGAAAA
The DNA here is from genome assembly GCA_958336345.1 of Dorcus parallelipipedus. NCBI lineage: Eukaryota > Metazoa > Arthropoda > Insecta > Coleoptera > Lucanidae > Dorcus > Dorcus parallelipipedus. The sequence goes on along the minus strand of OY284480.1, from coordinate 23,041,840 downwards.
ACTCCTGATATCAGCCTCTGTGGGATCTGATATCGTGAGCGAAAAACCCTTGCGTTTGAAATCAATATAAATAAACAAAAATTACGATTTTCAGAAAGTACAGCATAACTCGTTTAACAACTTTCACCTTCGAATATCGGCGCGATCGATTTTCTTTCGATTCACACCGTTGGTGGTTTAATGTCTACACAGATATTTGTTGGAGAGCTCTGCTCCTTAATTAGATTAATAATTAATTGGATTTCAAATTAACTCGAGTCTTGGTACAAGTGTTCGTCACTTCTGATCGTACTCAAAGACTTGTTCTGTTTAATAAACCAACGCATGATGTGTCACAGTGGGACCACAGTGTATTTAATGGAGTTAATTAATGAATTAATCAGATGTTTTGGAAAAGTGTGTGATACAAATGCCGCCTTCAGCGATCAATTTGCAAGTAAATCAGTAGCAATCACCTGTTTTTCAGGGACTCCCGTGGGAGGTGTTGGATACCAATCTCTAGCTAACCTGATTAATAACGGTGGCGTGTAGTGAGCCGAACTTCTTCTACTCCACCACCAGAGCGTTAATTAATTGCTTTATAGCGCAAGAAATTAGTTTGACTGTTTTTTTGCACTCCACTATGGGTGGTTTTTGGCATTGCAGTCTTTAGGCAATCGCTTCTAATTAACCGACAAACCTCTCGGCAAAAACCACAGTTTGACCCACACACGTATACAGGGTGTGAAAGAAACTTTGTTAAGAAGATGGCTAGAAATATGTAGTGCAAATGGTTTGGTTTCGTGATTCCACGAAATTCGTAATGACAATTAATTGTCTTGATTTCTGAGATAAATTGTGCTAGCACACGTGATTTCGGCGGCGGTATAACTTGCCTCACGCCAGTGATTGAGATTGGCGACTTCCCTGTACAAATCGAAAAACAACCTTTAGTGTTTCCAATTTGCCGGAGAAAATACCCAAGGGTAGATTGATTTCTAAAAGTACACTGTATGGAATTCCCAGGTAGATGCGCTGAATAGTTAATTGTTGTTGGTTGATTGTATTACAGAATTGGTCTAATAACTAAAGAAACAATGACCAATAAATTTTTCTAAGATGAAGGTCACTAGTGAGTTTTAATACTCGCTGCAATGTAAATAAAATAGTTTGATTAAGTTATCTAAATGCAATGGTACTCTGAACCGTACTGACTCTTTAGTCTAATTAATGCAAATTAATGCAAATCCTTCAGCGCACCTTTGGTGGTAATAACTGCGTAGGGACAGTTATTACCACCAAAGGTGCGCTGAAGGAGACAAATAAATGTCAATTACCTAAAGGCGTATAATCCGTGCACCACTTCCGCACATTGCCCACCTTTTATTTAATCACTCACGTCGCGACGTGCGCGTGTTTAGTTTAATTGCCTTTCTTAACACACTGTATTTTAAACCGTACCGAAATAATGATTTAACTAATAAAAAACTACAAGGGCTTAAGGAAAAACACAACTAAGCCGAATTAGAAATGAATTCAACCGTTCTCGCTAAAGCGGCAATGCTATCTGCCTGTTTCTTCGGGGCCCCTATTCCCACGAAAACAATTAAAATATACCCGTCGGACTTTGCAGCGAAATTCTGAAACCAATTCGACCAATCATAGTCGCAGCATTAAGTTCACACGCACGCCTATTCCAGATGCCCAAAAAATGTATCAGGAGAACACCCATTAACTTACCGGGAATGCTCGCTGTTTGTCTGTCGCAAATGAAGCCCCCATAAATTTTATTATTCAAGTGTAAAAGCTGACGTTTTTTAAAGTATCTGTTGCCTAACTGAAAGAGACCAGACTCCAGCGAAGGCCTCAACTCGTAATGTAATTTGATTTCTTTAAACACATGAGCCATTTATCTACAATTTTAACGCGACAGAATGTGTACAAAATCTAAGAAACCATTTTAAATGTCAGATAGATTTGTTTTATGACGTCTGTGCTTCGAATGTCGCCACCTTTGGAGAAGAAACAGACAAAAACACTACACTACACTACACTATTTCCGCTAACGTACAAGTACCTGCAATTTCAGTGTGACAAACTCCGAGAATCAGGCCATGTGTTTGTTATTTGAAATTAACGCACGAAATTAACGAACGATCGATTTTATTTTGAAAACAATTGTCGCGTCCCCCTTCAACATACTAATAAAAAAAATACTAATAAAAAATTAGAATGTAAAGGTGTCACCAATATCTTTTTATCGGTTACGTATCACTAACTGCTAATCTCTGTACTCATTTGTGCGAAAGTCATAAATGACTTGCCTCAACGTTTATTGTATTATATCAGCGGGTTTACTGTTGTATCATTTATTGCACGTAATAGTAAACTTCGCTCAGCTGGGGCAATTAAATCACATTCAGTGCTTCTCAAACGTTTCTTGTAAAAAGTAAACATCGATTTTACTGAAGTTATTATTGACCTGTCCCCCATACGTATGTCACAACTTCGCTTTTTTTCTTGTGTATTAATAGCGGTTAGAATAAGTGAAAATTATTCGATCGCACCCTGTATACTTCTGCGTTTCAAATTTTCTCACTCTGCAATTTTTATTTAGTGTCGTGTTACTTACAAAAATGAAAATAAAAAAGAAAATACAAGGCGACCAAATCGATATCAGGAAAGTTTACGACGAAGTAAATATTTGCATAACTTAATCAAAAATGGCTTCATAGTATAAAGCTGCATATGCGCCGGCAGAAAAAAAGTTAATCCTATTATAAGGACGTAAAAGTAGAGTGAAACCTAGGAAGACGAATTTAATTTTTCAGAAAATTTTTAAATTAAAATGCATAATAGGAATATTTTGCATTTTAGTGTGGGATATGCATACAACTGATATTACAAGAGAATCCCCCGGGGGAAACTCTTAGTGAATTTTGTTTACAATATAACTAAGTTATTAAGCGTGCAAGTTATTCGCGTATAAGAAACACATTTTAATAACGCCGGGTACTTCAGGTCGACCGAAAGAGAAATTTGCTGAGCAGAAATACTAGCATAACTTTACATTGCACAATAGAGTTGAGCTTTTGTTCGGCAGCATTCGTGCTAGATCCTTTCTGCCAACGTTGTAATAAATTCAGCTTGGGCAATATTAAAAATAAAATATTAGTTTAGAATTTATATTAAAAAAAAGGAACTTTCTCTTTAAAGACGGCACACGATCCTAAATCACGTTCCGAAGGATAAAACGAACTTTTATTTATGCTACGCTTGAAAATGATTTACTTTGTTTCTAACTTACGTCTTCTTTTATAAATAGTAAAGCGTGATCTATGGAATTTCTATCGATTAACCCGCACTCTGAACTCTTGTCTAAAAAAAACATCTTCGGGGAAGCTTCAGAAACTTTCGAATTACATTTGTTTCTTTTAGTTTCACAGAAACTTTTTAGTTTTAATTCTTATGATACTGTCGCCATAGAATAATTATAATCATAATCTAGTATAGTTTCTAATCAGAAATAAGTTAATAGGATAGGTTACAATTTAGTATGTAATTGCATTCTCATTTCGAACCCACAAAGTCAGTGTTAACTCCAACTTTAACTCCAACTCGTTGAGTTACCAGCACAGCGTAGACATTGTCGTGTAATTATAGTTTAAATTGTCCGATTTACGTTACGATTTACACAAAGCCGAAAACGTCCCTTGCTGCCGACGCATCCAAAAGGACCGACCATATCGCCAGAGCATCGCTGCTCCCTGGTTGACTCTTTATCCCGAGGGCGAAGACATCCCTCGTTGTCATCCCCATCGCTTCACTGACGTGAACCGCTGGACACGATACAGCGACATGGTGGAGTTACGTTAGCGTGACAATATTTATTTTAATCTATTCTAAGATTTTTAGGTATTAAAATAATAAATAAAATGTAAAGCACAAAGTTAAAACCTTAAGTATCAAATATTTGTGACTGTGATAAATGCATCGAGCAAGTTCGACTATCGTCTGATTAATTCATTGTGTGATAAATCGATCGGTTCTTTGATTAATTGATTAAATCCATTCAATCATTTCTAGTTGTCAGTAGTACAAGAACGTGGTGGCTACCGCACATACGTGTCGGGGTAACATCGGCGTAAACTCGGTCATTAATATTGGACCAGGGTATGTACAAGAAACGCGAACACTTGATGTAATGCGAATGAGGTGGGTTTATCTTTGCGCAGTGCCGTTTGGGAGAGCGCTAATGACATGCATCCTCCTGCCTTTGATATTGACATTTATCGGAGTGTTGGGGCGCACCCCAAATTTCCATCAACTTCGGCGGGCGGAGTGAGTCGACAACTCTCAATATGATTGACGTAATATTGATTATCTTCAGATATAAATCTAATTTTGTTATTATGCTTGGTTTATATAATATATTCAATTTATTTTATTTGTTATTGTAAGACAATGTCACATTGAGTGTTACATTACATACGAACTTCATTAGTTGTCCATTTACTGTGGAAACAAACGTCTAAGTGCTTTCTCTCTCTGTCTATAGCTTTAAACTAACACCTACTAAATCTAAAAGTTATGTTGAATTTGTCATGTCTCAAAATATTCACGCAATTCAATTTGGAAATTACGAATCAATAACTTGATGTAATCAAATAAAACGGTTTGCTGACATTCCGAACTTAATCCTTAACAGAATGCGAGCAGCTAGCTCCGCACATACGAAATTACAGGAAAATAATAGATTAAAGCATGTCTGACGACGCGATGCTAGAATGCGCCTTGGCTTAAGAACACAGTAAAGAGTTTAACAAGTGTAAAATCGATTGAGGATGAGAGATTACGTGCGATCAGTTTTGTAAGTTCGTAGTTTCTTCAGCGACAAACTTTGACTGTAATTTAAGAGACTTCTGGCCAGCTTAATAGGGGGAATCAAATCTGAAACAATAAGATACTAATAAAAATTAGAATGTAAATGCTTCATCATTATTTTTTTATTCCTTACGTATCACTAACTGGTAATCTTCGTATTATTTCGTCATTTTCTATCATTTATTGCTTGTAATAGTAAACTTCGCTCAGCTGGGGGCATTTAAATCACATCCAGTGCTTCTTAAACGCTTTTTGTAAACGTAAATAGTGTATAGTGATTACAGTAAGTGAAACTTATTCGATTACACACTGTATAATAATAATAAAAATTATTAATATTATTTATTAACACTTGTAACTTTGGCCAGAACTTAAAAAATTGTGCGTGCGTGAACCTCATTAATAATTCAAAACGTTCTGAATGTCCCTCCTGCTGCGTTGTAAATAACAATTACATCAATAGATTACCGAAGGCCCGGTAAGTGTAAAAGCCACTAATGTCTAACGCAATGTTTTCGGAACACATTCACAAACTTCCGTGTTAATACCCCGTAATAACAATGCAAAAGATGATTTATAAACGCGATAACATCGCACAGTTTTAAAAGTTTGGGACCACGCGAGATGAATTCATTAAAATAATAAAGCTTTTTGCGTGCTGGGTTTAAGCCCTTGATATAATAAGGTTTAGTTAGGATTTTTTTTAACACATCCGATTTTTGTTGCCGTGTCAAACGGCCTTTAGAAGTATTTGATTCTTAACTATCATTCGTGAACGGTGTTCGTTGTGAATGCAGGAATTTTCGAATGTTCTTCAACTTGTTATGTTTCAAAGAAATTTGCAATTCATATTCTCTGATGGAACAAACGAATGCAAATCGCGAAATTTTGTTTGCGCTCCGAATTTTATGAATTATTAACAATTTCACTCTCTTTAGCGTTTTGTTCTATTTTAATTATCCGTTTATGCTGCAGCTATGGAGCCAGAAATAACGTTATAATTTTAATGGCTATAAATTTGTCTCAATTATACCATTACGTTATTTAATCTGCTCGGTATTAATTTGATTTAATATTTAATGGTATAATACATGGTTGTGAGAATGTGAATAATTTATTTAGTACCTCTTTCTCTCTCACGTACATTTAAAACGAGTTTAAAATTCACTCGTGTTAAATATGGTTTAAATTTGAAAAGAAAGTTTTAGTTTTTAGAACGATTTTAGAAGGGATAATACATGGCTTAATTTATAATTTATTTAGTACATCTCTCTCTCTCTCTCACACATATGTATATTTAAAACAAGTTTAAATTTCACTCGTGTTAAATATGGTTTAAATTTGAAAAGAAAGTTTAAGTTTTTAGAACGATTTTAGAACAGCATGTTTTCAGGTGAATGTTTTCCAAAAGAAAATTTTCATAAAGACAAATGAAATTAGGGTCCCTTTTTATCCTAATGCTCCGGGATCCTTATAAAATTGTTTACACAAACAAAGCAAGAAGAGGAAATACCCTTATTTAACTTGCTAATTAGGATTAAGCTTGCGAATCTTTCCCGAAAGTTTCGATAAATTCCGGAACACTAACCGATGTTTTCACCTTCCGAGGGCGCACGCACACCTTTCAATATTTTTCATATTCAAATGGCGCATTCTGTTCCCGACACACAAAGCGAGGAATAAATCAAAGTTTCTCGGCAGATATTTCTGTCCGTATTTGATAATTCAATCCGTATCAAGCTTTTGGTATTCAGGTACTGTTCCGCGTCTCCATTCGCAATCAGAATTAAAGATGACATCACACTTTTATACACAAACTTTCATTGAAACACAAGTTTTGATTGTGTTTCCTAACTTTTATATACTTAGTAGTGCGTGGCTTTACATTACAAATCTCGTCTCATATCGAGACAATGACGTTTTTATGGAGGCCGGATACTCGTATATCCCAACTTTCTCCGGCAAACTACTGGAATTTTGAAGTCCCGTCATTTATTATTCGTCTAATTTACACTTCGCCGAAAGTTATACGCGCTCCGGAAGGTTAAAATTTAGATGTTGTTTGAAATCAGGATGAGGTTTAAAAGCACGTAATAAAAAATAAATTCTAAAGTTGTAACAAGAACTTTTATGGAACTTAAATTTAATTTCTCAATATTTACAGTGCACTTAAACAGCTTAAAAGCTCCACCGTAGTGTAAAGTAGCACATTTTCGCTAGAGCATACTATTTATACTTCCTTTTTTCACAAAAAGTAATAATTTATTGCTGTTTACTCTGTACCTTATTACCTTAGTTATTCAGGCAAATATTAATGAAAATATACTCTTTTACAGTCACAGTAAAAAAATTGCAATTTTATATAACATGTAATCGTACTGATTGTAACCAGTGTTGTAATGCAAACTAACTAATAATAACATTCATTTAATAAATTATATCACTTTGGCTGAGTTGCTCACTGAAGGTTTAAACTATGTTTAACGTTAACTAGAGCTTAATTTTTCTTTTTGGTTGTTCAGACAGTGATTAAGAGGTAAAACCAAGTTTAACTATGACATTTGTTAAATCATGAAATTCGGTCGTTTAAACTATAATTAACGTAAAAGTAACTTGAAAAAGATTTTAAACACGAGAAAAATTCTATTGGAAAAATTTCGGTTGCTTGGTAAGTATTTGTAACAAACTACAGGGGTCTTCTTACTCATGGAAGTATTAAAAATAAGAGTTTTTAGTAACAAGCAAATATTATTTACGTTTGCTGACGTTTCACCAAATATATTTTTGGCTTTTCCAAATTGAATAACGGAAACAACAAAACAATTTAGACGTGAAGATAACTTGAACTAAGACTCATTATTACAATAATTTTCACATATTTTTATTATTATTGCTCTCATTATTACTGATAATTTGTTAACATACAAATTCTCTTTATGATATTTAAAATTAGTAGGGTGCACTCTATAATCTCTTCACTTCGAAAAATTCAAAAATGTATTTGGCGAAACTTCAGTAGACAATTAATAAAATATTTGCTGAATACTAGTCTTTGTTTTTTTTTTGTGTTTAACAGAATTAAACATTTTGTCTTCAAAAAAAATTCGTAAAGATTATTTTATATGATGATTTCTTTTAATAGATTTCGAGAAATCTTTCCACAACTACTGGAAGCCATAACACTTCAGTATTTTATCTCTTTTTTGAATATTTCTTAATTTTTTCGTACTTGTACTTTTGACACACGTAATAACTACTGTTACGAATAAAAAAAAGTTTAAATTTACATAGCGAAATTAGATACTAAAGCACTTCAGAGCTGCTAACATTCCACTAAACCTTAGTTAATAAATCGGTTGGTTAAAAATGACTGAACAACACTTTGAAAGAAAACTGTGGTTTGATATTTAACCAACAGTTAACAAATTACTGGTTTAACCAGACACTGAGCAACTCGGCCATAGTGTTTATTTACAAAGTATGGAATATCATGATGATGAAATTGATTCCTAAAGCTTTGGGATGAATTTCTCTACGTCTTTAAAACGTAAACGGATTTGAACTACGTAGAATAAAAGGTAAACTTAACGTGTTGTAAAATTGATAGGTTTGTGTGAGAACAGTGATATTATTTTGTAAGCACAAAAATGATTGTTGTGCTGTTGACAATCGGTAAGCAATGAAATATTTAAGTGAAATTGATTTCAAAATGAGGCATCTTCATTTATTTATCAACGTTTATTGGGGATATGCTTTAAATTAATAATGTATCCGAACACAGCAGGAGGTGTACGTTTTTTCTTCGAGTATAAGTTTTCCTGAACTCAACTCATTATGAGTGAAAATATTTGTTAACTTACATATACTTTGACTGGCAGGAAAATTTCAAGTTTTAATCATTTCACATTTTTAAAACTGTATACACTAACTTCGCCCGGTAAGAGTTTATACCTAGTACATTACGAAATTATTGCACGCGTAAAATTCTAAATTTGATTAAAGCCGGGCGGAAAGCGTCGGCTATAAAATATACTTAGAAACTTTTTGGCGAATTAATCATTCAGGCGAAGGCATGTCAAAATAATTTACTGCGCAAAGTTTCGGCATTAGATATGTAGCAGCGGGGCTAATGTTTTCATGTAAATGCCGAAAAATTTTTAAGTAATTTATAGATGCATTAAATTACTGCTTACTCTCAATTTTCAATCTATATTGTATTTTCGATACTTCAATCAACCTTCTAAACAAAAGTTATAAATATCAATGGTCTAGCTCAAAAAAAAAAACTAAACTACTACAAGAGTTGCTTGGAAACTTCCATTATTTTTTTAATGCTTACGTATCGCTAACTGCTAATCTCCGTATTCTTTTGTATGAAAGTCATAAATGACCTGCTTCAGTGTTTATTGCGATACATCTGCGGTTTTAGCATTCAGTATAATTGTGTACAGATAATGATCGACATGGTTTTATGGAAGAGTGATCTACTGTTACGAATCTATGTTCATTTTAATTACATTTTGTTGTTGTTAAATTGGGCCAATAAAGACAATTATTATTATTATTATTATTATTTATTCAACATGTTTTTGAATTTGTGGACAGTAAAAGCCAGGTGTTTTATACGGATTTTCAAACAGCTTTTGGTAAACTAGACCATTTCATTTGATTAAAAAAAGTTACAATTCTATGGGTTTTCTAATCAGTTACTTAATTTATTTTCGTTTTAACTGCCAGATAAATGTGTAAGAAATCGAGCATTTCATAATCATTAAGCTCAATACATAAGTTAATCTCGATGCAATGTTGTCTACGTGAGCGCGAAAAATTCGCCCAACTAAAGATTATGTTAGATTATAAAAGGCTTTCAAATAAAAAACTTCTCTAGCATGCGGTACATGTAATAGGGAAATATAACCTTACTTTTGAAGAAAGAAGACTCTTCAGATATTTCATATGTTTTATTTATAAAAAATGCGAGAATATTCATTACGAAAATAGAATTTAAATAAAAACGATTTCTACTTTAACATGAAAACCATTTCACAGGACAGTACGATAGAAATTAAATTTTAACAACGCCAAAATGTACCTGTCAACAGACAACGCAAACGTGTTATAAGCTAAGACATGCCTTTTTCGGTCTTTGTCATTTCATGGCATACTGCGAGAAGTTTTTTAGTTGAAAACCCGTTATAAGCAAGTATTATAGGCCTCATACACGATCAAACAATTTTCGCAACAAAGAGTGTTGTGCAAACATGTTGATCGTGTATGATCGCGTTTGAGTTGTTGTGCAACAGTTAAATGAACAGAGTTAAATGCAAAACACAGTTGTTATACGCGCAAATCGTTTAACCGTGTATAGGCCCTATTAGGCGATAATGTATCGAGTATAATTTATGTAATGAGCGTAATGATTATGAAACGCACAACACAGTGTTGTACGAGGAGCGTTCAAATATGAGTGAGAATGAGTTTAGAACGTCTTTATTATCAATGAAACAAAAACGTGTTACATACTATTTTTCAACGTAGTTCCCCTCAACTGCAATATACTTGCGACAACGTTCTGGTAGCTTACGTATACCATTTTCAAAGAAGGTTTTTGGTTGCGTGCGTATCCAGTTTTGCACAGTTGTAATGAGTTCTTTATTATCCCTAAATTTGTAGCCACTTAAAAACTGTTTCGATAGTGAAAGTAAATGACTCTCCACAGCTATAACAACTTCTTCTGACAATTTTCTCACAATTATCCAATATCCAATGATAAATCCGAATAAATTTATCAATCGTCCCAACATTGTCAGTTAAGGACGTTTTCGGTCGTCTCACATGGGATATGTTTTCTACGCGGTTCTCAATCTTCTCGAAACTTTTTCGTCCAACCAAACACCCATTCTTTGGGCATACATTCATCCTCTAACTTGAATTGAAGTCTTGTAAAGATTTCAGATGGTAAAACACTTTCGTTCACTAAAAATTTGAAGATTATGTGTTGTGCAACAAAACACGGTACTTTTTCTCTGAGATGCTAATTTAGTATTGGTAGGCGTAATAGAGAAAAATTTGATTATTACTAATGACAAGTTGGAATATGCCAGAACATGACCCAGAGCGCTTGTTTCCATCTATTTTTTTCTATGCTCAAGGCAACTAGATTCTCACTCATATTTAAACGCTCCTTGTACAATAGAAATTTGCGCAAATTGTTTGACCGTGTATGGACATTATAAGCGAGCGCGGGAAATATGTTCATCTAAAAATTATGTAAACAAACGCCTTGCTCTGTCAAAAGCTCCACCAATATGAGTCAGAGCTAACCTTTGATATGAGGCTGCGTTCGCAGAAATTTTCAGCTGCGTATTGCAGTCGTCGAGTTGACTCATCAAAAAACCGCATTATATATACATGTAACTAAAAGCGAACTATCTAGGTATTGGAATTTAATTTAATTTCCAATTAAAACAATATAAAAGGCCATGGCGCAGCACGACAGAGCAGACAGCCAGTGCCCGTCTTGTCGAATGTAACTCTACAAGTCCGAGGACGTAATCCACAGTTACAGATTGTCATAGTGTGTGGTCGGAATCCAAAAAAATCCGTCCGTCTCTCTGTATCTAGTACGATAGTTTAGGGTGAGAATTTATATTGATTTTACCATTTTGGCTATGTTTTTAGAAACTATCATCTGCTTATTTAATTATGAAATGCTGTTTTTCTCGCTATAAAATTATTTTGAATTTGTATTGTCTCGTATACCGTTGTGTAATCTCTAGTAATTTGACTAGAGTGTCGTATGTATGTAATCAGTTTTAAAATTGTCTAAATCCATTTTTAATTGTTTTACTTATTCTGAATAAAATTTATTTATGTATATAAATTTTCTCTTTCTTTTCAAATTTCATTTTTAAAATTTAACGCCTGAACGGTCCAGTGGTAAGAGGACCGGCCTTGCAATCGCATGGTCGTCGGTTCGAACCGCACTCGGGATTTTTCTCGGGGGTGGTCGGTATCGACTTCAGGCACCCTTCAGTGTTGGGGATAAAATTCGACACTGCTTCCCCTTAAATGGCGAGAAGGTTGGAAGTAACAAAGCCTTGGAACACTTTACCTACACTCAAAATACACTCCCGCTCCTAAGGTCCTGACAAGTCTTTGACTTAGGACCCCCTTGGGTAACCACCACAGATAAAAAAATTTAAAAAAATAAAGGACGTAATCTCGTTAATCTCGAAAATTATATGTATAGTGGCTGGCAAGGACTGATATCCCATTCCGTATAAAGAGGGCGTAATAGCAATACATGCTAAAAAAATCTCTAACCAGAAACCTAACTACAAACAAAGAAATAACTACTTGGGTCCTTTATGGTCTGATTAAAATTTCAGTAAAAGAGTGTGGAGAAGAAGTGGTTGATTATTGTGGTGTAATTAATTTGGGAAATTAAGACCTAGTTTGGGCATAAAAATAGAACTTCTCTCCTACTCTCGTCGAGGCACTTAGAAGGGCATAGTGTTTCGACCTTGTAAAAATTGATAAAGTTGAAAGTAAAGGATAATTCATCCCCTTTCTGTTACCATTTTTAACCACCTGTCCCTCACAGAAGGAATACAGTTAAACATCATTTTTTTTTTCTTTTAAGTATTTACCATTCTTAGGAATGAAACAAGGGGGTCGAATCTAGGACCTCTTCTATTTTTGCTTTTTGTTAATGACAAATAGTTCGATTTCCTATTGTAAATTGCTATTTGCTGACGATATGAAAATCTTCTTCAGAATAGATTCAATTTCTGACTGTCTTCAGAGTAATCTGGATACCATTGTTCGCTGGTGCCAAAATAATAATCCTCCTCTTGATATACCTAAATGCTCTATTATTACCTATTCTAAAAGACATGCTCCTATTTTGTTTAACTACAATATGAGTGGTACCTACTCCTTTAATTAGGATTGAGATCACTACTGATTTAGATGTAACATTTGATGCCAATTTAATTTTGAACAACATATTCTGGATAGTGGATATTGTTGCCAAAGCCTATAAAGAATTTTTAGAAGTAACAACGTTACTCACGTTATATTCCAGCTCGAATATTGGTCGATTATTTGGTTTCCTATTTTCCCAACTTATATTCAGCTATTGGAATCTATTCAGAGGAAATTTCTCAAATTTTTGTGTTTTCTGCAAGATGGTGAATATCCCTCTCAAGGCTCTAAAGTTCCTATACAATCTAATAAACAATAAGTGTGATTGTTCATGGTTGCTTGTCAGAATAGACTTCCCCTTACACTCAGAATTAATTCGCATCATAATTAAACTTTTTATAATTCACTAAGGCCCAGTTGTGCAATGCTGGTTTAACTTTCAGCCAAAGCTTAAACCCGTGAGAACAACTATTGAAATAATCGTTGCTATGGATTTAAGCTTCAGCTTAAATTTAAACTAGCATTGTACAACTGGGCCTAAGTCGTATTAATGTGTTAAGGTCCCTTTTCACGCTCAAACAATTTGCGCAAATGTGCTTATGCACACAAATTTGCGCATGTAAATTTGATTCAGTGAAAAATTGATAATCCATTTTCACGATCAATTATATTTGCACAAATTTATAGGTAATCCTGCACTTTGGACACTTATAAACGCGCAGCTCGTTGCGCACATTACAAGGGCAACACTGAAAATGTCTAGAATGCCATGTTTCTAAAAACAAATAAAATTAATTTTTATTTGACAGCCACTTTTTAATGTTTTGCGAGTTGATTGTCGTTTAGTTTGTTCGATTTGCTCTAATAGTTTTTTAATTATCATAATTTAAAGATTTTGTGTTCACCCACAAATGAATTTGACTAGAGAACATTTCCGGGCTATGATTATTTACGATTTTAAATCATCATAATTCTTTTTCTTTCTGCGACATTATTTACACAAAACACACAAAATAACTGATATAAGTATAGCGGTCACGTGAGTTTCGGAAAAATAATTTACCGTTTACTATTATCTATCCACTACGCACGCGTTAAGTTGGAGTGTTGTTTACACGTTCAAACATTTGCGGCAACCGCAAGCAAATTATCTGACCAGGCAGATTTTACACAAGCAAAATTTTTTAGCTTGTGCAAGCAAAAAAATTACGTTTTCATGCAACGACTTCCTTGGGCAAATTTGTGTGCACAAGCACATTTGCGGAAATTGTTTGAGCGTGAAAACGCACCATTATATAAGTCACCCGTCTTAGTAATGTGTTACTATTTCAATCTTATATCTAATAGATGTGATAATAATACTGATTCGATATCCTTTATCATTTTTGAAGCTGTTAACGGTTTTGAAAATTAGTTACTTACTTTACTTTTTTGTTACTTAAGTTATTACTACTACCTTTGTTCAATTTGCAGCACATATGTATACGTATTATAGACGTATAGATTTGACATCCAGTGCTTCTCAAACGTTTTTTGTTAAAAGTAAACGTAGATTTTTCCGGAGTTATCATTGACCTTTGCCCCCATACGTATGTCATAATTTCCTTTCTTTTTTTGTGTATTAATAGTGACCAAGCAAGTGCTTAAGTTTTAAACCTTTTATTTTATAATATAGCTATTTAGCAAGCTATTTAATGTGTCAAGTTCCAAGCTTTAAAAAATTGTGAGGAAAGACATGCCGGATATAATTCATTGCTCACTGAATGACTGAATGATGGCTATGACCGATTTACTAGATGCATCTCCTACAATTTTCACATTAAAAATTAGGAAAATGTAAGAAAGGAACCGATATGAATGATGAATGACTAATGTCGTGTTCATGCTCAAGCAATTTGCGCAAATGGATTTGTGCAAGCATTTGCGCATAGAAGTTTGCCAAACTTTCTGGCCTGTGCAAGCAAAACAGTTATGTTTTCACGCAACGACTTCTTTGTACAAATTTGTATGCACAAGCGCATTTGCGCAAATTGCTTGGGGGTCAAAACGAATCATGCGCCAGGACAGGATCAAACTCAATCGAATCTCAAACAACTAACTCAACTATACAACATTAAGGCCCAATTTTACAATCGTGGAATAAGAACGGAATAACTGTGCGACAAATATTCTTTAATGTTCCTCCATATCTACGTGACACCTACGTCACGTTATACCACAGGTTATACCAATAATAGTGCTTATCCGACGATTGTAAAATCGGGCCTAAATAATAAAAAATATATATTTAATTGATAAATTACCTTCGGTTTCAGCTACATTTTAATTCGATAGTTCAACCTAATTTTTTTCTCGATCCAGCGGAAAACGTAATTACATTTTATAATTAAATCAGTCGACATTGGAACATTGATCCAAACAAACTTTTGAATTCTTTATGTAACCGCGAATCGATATGTAATTACACAGTTTTTTTTAAGTGGGTGATATTATTTTCTTGTTGGTACCTGAAAGTTTAAAGTAATTAAAGCAATAATTGACTAGTTTTATTTTGAAGGACTTTTTTTTTTCATTTAATAATTTAGTTTGTATTCTGAGGTGAATAGTGGAGACAATTAAACGCCACATTTCACTGTGTAATTATAGAAAGAAATTCTGTTAAATTATTAAGCATGCTTTAAAAAAAAAGTTAGGTATAAAAGGAGATTTTATCAGCTTGGAAGTGTCACCGTGAATAATTTATAACCGATGTAGGAAAGTAAATATTGTAATTATGAATTATGCGAGTAAATTACAGTTCACATTAGTGGCCGCAATTTCCTTTGCTATTTAAGTATAAAATAAAGATCAAAATCTTAAGCGTAGTATATGAACATATTTTTTTTAAATAATGTTTTAATACAGATTTATGTGATATGTAAATTTTAAAGTATGTAATAAAAAGGAAACGTGCATTAGAAGAAACGCTATGGCAATAAAAGCACCTAGGGGGAAATATGTTCTCTTTTTGAAAAGCGTACGGTATTTTATAGTCGATTATAAATTATCACAAAATAAACGCTGGGCGCAATAGAGAGCTCGCGAACAAAAAACTTCCTAAATCTTTATATCGACAAGAAGTTAAAACTTTAGGGCGACTCCCCCAGTATATCAAACGCATATATCTCAGTCATTCAAAAGTTTTGCCGCTAAAAATACACCGCTGGGAGAAATTGACCGTGGAGCTGGCGGCTCAAGTACGGGCTAAATTTCTTTCAGATTTGATGCACTTGTGCAATAACCGGGCGATTTTAAATTTTCATCAGTAAAAATCTTTCCGCCATGAATTTTTATACCGCATATTTTATGTGGCAGGGGGTGAGTTTAAAATATTCCGAACTTCCAGGGGGTTTGCTGCCGTGTAATAAAAATCAAAGTATTCTGTATGCAATAGGATGCCGTTAACGACTCCGGATTTATTGGAGTTTGGAACTTTTCGACTCCTGGCGCTCTGATATAAGTTTACAGGTGGATATTTGAAATTAAGCCCCTGGAAATTGCTTTCGTTATTTACAACGCACACACGTAATTTAATACGGGATCTAAAATATTAAAACTTACCGCTTAGTTAGGAATCATTTCCATTCACATTCACATTAAAGTAAAGCACTTATTAAACTTAATCTTGGCTGTGGAAACTTCGTGTGCTCGCTTGTTATTCTGATTGCTGCACGTGTTTTTGAGTATAAGCGAAGTATGATTATGAATTCAGGCAAACTCAGAAGGCAAACAACAATATAAGTAAATTAGTGCAGAAATTGAAGTGGGAATAACCGGAGCTAAACTACAGAGTTTCCGTTTGAGTTATTAGGGGTCAATTTGCCTGCTCCGGGGAGAGAAAATGGACTTGCTCGACCAGTTCAAAGATCACGCGCTGTTACTTTACCATTCAGCTCGTGAGCTGCCTACAATAACAATCAAATGAAAGTAACTTAGTAAATACTGTTAGGTATAGCTATCTACACCCGGTCGTTATATTGGAAAAAGGAAACGAGTTTCCTTCACACATCTCTCAATATAAAAAAAGAAGTGTCGAATTCAGTTTAGGTATATTTCCAGGGATTAAATTGTATTTTCCTAATTGTTTAAAAATTTTTGAGGCTTCATTGTTTCTATTAAAATAAATATCGGCAACAATTTCAAACATAAAAAATCTCAACTCGAAAGTCGTCGAAAAAGCAGTCCCCTAGCTACTCTCTACAAAGCCCAGGTGACCGAACGTTAAACCGTAGCAGTTAGGTTCTAAGTTTGAAACAACTCACATAAAAAATTCAATATGATTCGAGCCCTAACGTCTCCTAACGGAAAAGATGCATTCTTGGGGGTAGATTTCCACGCACTAGCAAATTCGTACGTAATATAAAATGGCCGGCCGCCCCGAAGAAATTAAGGATCTCATTCACCATATTTAAATGAACTTTCGCCGCTGTTCGGAATTAAACCGGAAGGTTTCTTCCCTTTTTGTGTACTTGTAAATCGTTCCGGAGTTTGTTTTCATTATTGTACCGCCGCCGTTGCCTTTGTCAGTTTCAGGTTTGTTAAAGTAAAACTTATTAGCAATTTAAAAAGTTTTCGCGGGGGGATTCGCTTATATTTTTAACCCGCGCGAATTATTAAAATCTGAAATTCAATTGAATTTCGTGGTCTCATAGTCGCGGCGGGAAAAAAAAAATGCGGAATTGTTTGAGTTAAACGAATTATCGATTTGGGGAAGGAAAAGTTGGAACAAAGCGAGCAGTTTTCTTTACTTTACTCGGCTATTATTTCGGTATTACCTACCTGCTCAAACATAACTTCTTACTCGAAAATTAGTTTTCGCGAAAGCTTATCGAAGAACTAATTGAATTATCAATTACCACCCACCGCAGAGCAACAGCTTATACAAATATTTCAGGTGTAATTCAATTAGCAATTGACTAGCTAGCTCTTATTCGGCAATTAATTTTGAATCACAAACCTCACTCGTTGTTAATTATAATAAGCATATTCAATTATTCCACGGGATTGCGTAAGGCCGGTTTTAATCATAGGTTACTGCTTAGGATTGTATGTAATAATAACACAATTACGTATGTGCGAAATATGCAGGCGGCAAATTAAACAGTTTAATGCTTGTTAATGGCGTTACTTTGGACACGAGAATGCCGTAAATACAGGTAATAATGGGGCGCCATATACAACGACGACGAGAGTCATGCTTAAAGCTCGTTCAAATTCGAAAGCGTATTTCAAGTTTTAACCAAGTTTCTTTCGCGACGTTAGTTATTCTGTATTAGCAATTAACTCCTGATTTAGAACGGGCGCTGCCAGTCCTCGCTGCCTCCGTTATTAGTATTATCAAGGAATTATGGATAATTTACGGCGCTATTAACTGTCACCGTCTCGAGCCCTCCTTGTTGCCCATAAAATTTGCAAGTTTTCTTTAATGGAAAGACGACTCCATCGTGTGTGAATGGTTATGAACAATTGAATGCTTTTCTGATTTACTTCGAAAAGAAATGTCCAAAAATATATTTCCTATAGTTATAGATCGAGTTGAAATTGCTCTTTTAAATAAATTGCTATTTCTGAGGATATTCGTGAGCCAATGCAGCTTCAAATGGTTTTAATGCTTTGCAAAAATAAACTACAAAGTCATGTGCCTTTTTGTTATAATTTTTGCCCGTTTGTCACCGATATATGTACATATCTTACAGGCTTTTTAATTTTTCTCATCTTAAGGCGCAAACTCATTATTTATTATCACATCACGTGTACTCACTTCACGCCACACGTGAATCGTATAATATTAGCAATAGAATCACACTACTGTCACGACACGTGAGTTCTCGTAATTTCGTTATTTATGAAGACTTATTATTTCCTATGCAATTAGAAATCCGAGTAAGAAAGAAATGTTGAAAAGAAACAATAATTTTTATCCTCCTCTTCAGAATTTGAAGATTTTGAAAAAGCCAATGCTTTGCTTTTAATGTCGGAAAACAAAACTAGGAAATGAGATTAATTTGAACAGAAAAGAGCAGGGTGAATTTCAAAATTTCTTCCAAGAGCTATTATTACAAGCTGATCGTTTTAATAGGTACTTACGCGTTTTTTAATTTGAATTTCTTCATAATTTTATTAAGGAAGAGAATTTGGTGACCTGGTATTGTATTGCAATTTGCAATACATTCTGTTCTCACACTTTTTCAACTAGAACTTTATCTACTTTTTTAAATTCTAGATATTTCACGCCATGAGGTATCACAGAATATCTGATCGCGTGCCAGCACGTAACAGCATGTAATATCACGTGAATGTGTGAAGTGACAATAGTGTGTCTACTATAAATAAATGTTTTTAAAGAATTTTGTTGCAAGTCGGTTTTGATTGCAGATGATTCCTCGAGCAGCCTCTGTACAGCGCTGTTTCAGGCCTAATTGGGCCTTCGTCATTATGCTTGACAGCACGCATGACCGCCTGGCATGGTATGACTTATTATGTAGCAAACTGGCTTCAATTTGTCTATTCTACTGCAATGTTAGGTCAAAAAGTGTTCACGGGATCATAGGATGTCGTGATCTAAACTTTTTATAAATAATGCATGTTTATGGAAAAGCGAGTCTCATCAAATTTACGATTCACGTATCTTCACGTCAAATCATGTGAATTCACATGACATGATGTTACTTAATGTGTTTTCACCTTTAACCTACCAGCGTTTCGTAAATCATTACGCCATTCAAATTACGTCAAATTTCTTAGAAGTTATATTCAGAAATTATTACACTAATCTAAACGTGTCATGTGCATGTGATGACAGTAAAAAAAATGATGTTTTTTAACTAAACAGAAGGAAAAATATATTTTTTTTAAAGTTATTGACTATTTAGTATTCAGCTTCATCTTTGATTTGAATTTAAAAGTGTTAATTCGTAAGCAAGCCAAATTAATTTTCGATGAAACTGTCATTTGGTTTTGCAGAGTTAATCTACCTATAACAAAAGCATCATTCTTTATTCTTACTTAATTGTTATACAGTATGTCCCCGGATGGACCTAACTATACTTGTAAACTTCCTTAATTCGCATTTTAGGAAGAACATTCTTCATAAAAAGTTTTGCTTCTTCTAGCAAATCCTCAGCTACTACCAAAATTTCGAAATAACATACAGGGTGGTTGGAAAACGAGACAACGTGAAATTTGGTTAAGAGCAAAGTACCTTTTATTTGAAAGTAAAGTAAAAGATGTTTGTAATGTCAATAGAAGCTCAAATATCTAGTCTGCACATTGTCTCTTAAATTGTCTCTTTAAGTTTTTTTTTGTCGTCATTATAATTATTCAAAAATTGACTGACAATTTGTTGACATGCAATCAATCTCAGTTGCATTTGTTGTCATAGATAATGCGATAATCACGTTGGCTAAATTTATACCTATTACTTATTAATCATAATGGAGAAAAAAAAATCAACTTTAAGATACAACGTTCAGCTTAGACATTTGAGTTTCTATTGACATTACAAACATCTTTTTCGAGTACTACTTTCCTTTCAAATAAAAGGTACATTAATCTTAACCAAATTTCACATTATCTCGTTTACTAACCACCCTGTATGTTATTTTGAAATTTTGATAGTGGCTTGGGATTTGCTAGAAGCTTTATGAAGAATGACTGCTATTCATAAAATGCGAAATAAAGAAGTTTACAAGTATAATTAGGTCTACCAGAAGACACGTTGTCTATTAATTTAACTTTTATATTAAATTGTAAGGGTCCTTAATGAGTTTTATATCAGTACCAATGACAAAAAAGAAACTAGTATTAGAATGAACAAAATAAAAATAAATATATATCTTTCTTCCTTCGAACAAGATTTTAGAAAAAGAATAAGAAAAAAGCGTCCCTTCATTTATTTACAACCTTAATTTTTAATAGCTGTAAACTTTCTGATAGGTATTACTTTGATCCAGGGCGTTCTGCAATTTTTAATATAGTAGTAAATAAATATTATTATTTTTTTTAAATAACTTAGAATTTTTATCGAAGGTTAAAAACTAGGCCTTTTAAGTTACTTAGGTTTCCTTTTTTCTGATTTTTTATTAAATTGATATACCTGCATATCTTAATTAGTTGTCTACTCTGCTGTTTGCTTTTAACTTTTCTTTTTTTACCTTACGTTGCCTCATTTATTTAACTTTATACTTTCGAACATTGAACATTCTTAATTTTACTTCCCTCTTGATAATTTCTTTAGTTTGTTTTCATTTTCTGTGACTTCGAAATCAATTTTAATCGATTATTTTGACTCTTACTTAATGTTAGCTGATAATTTTTTTTTACTAGAACTATTTATGTGCTCCAGCCTGTATAAGTACATATGTATTTTTGGGTTTTATTCTTCTCCGTTTTTCTTTAGCGACTTTAAAAACTGCTTTGCGTAAGTTAAATTCGATACAGCAGCAACATCGCATGCTTTGCCGTCATGAGTCATTACTGACCTTTAACTGACGTTAAATTTATTTGCAATTACACAGGGTGTTCATTTTACAAGTGTAGCAAGTACCTTCAATATTTCAAATGGAATACCCTATATATTATTACGAATTTTGATAGACCTATTAATTTGGAAAATATTTTATTAACATATTTCTATACCTAAACCTACTATTTACCGAGATAAATGCCGCCAACGAAGAAACATCTTAAATGCAGACCCTTACTAAATTGCTTTTAACTTGCTTAATCGAAGAGTCTTCATTATTAGTTTATCAGCGTCTAATTACACATGCTTTATGCGAAGTAACACGATATTAAACAAACCTGGCAGTTCTTTCTGCTGAATTTAGAAGCGAAATATTTCAAGTTTTTCTTATGGAACACCCCATACCTACAATTATCAACCGATGTAGAATTAAATTTGCTATATTTTTGCTAAACAAAGTCCTATAGCTAAAACCTACGGTTTGTGCGATAATTCTGGTTTTCATTTTGCTTCATGATTTTTGTCATTTTTAGGGTGCCATGTAAGTTAATATTATTAGAAATAACATTTGCAACACTGCCTATTCTTTCAAATCTTTCCTTTAATTTACGAAAAGTTTTTGCATTTGGCTATCTTCTATCAGGAAATCGTTGAATAAATTTTAAAAGCTATAAGGCAATTTTGTTGACATTCATAGCACCCTAAAAATAACATAAATCATGAAGCAAAAAGAAAACCAGAATTATCTCACAAATCGTAGGTTTTAGGTATAGGACTTTGTTTGGGAAAAAGATAGCAAATTTAATTCTACATCGGTTGATGATTTTACTTAAGGGTGTTCCATAATAAAAACTTGAAATATTTCACTTCTAAATTCAGCAGAAAGAACTGCTAGTCACCAACAAACTGCGTAGTTTTTAGATTTGTTTAATATACTGTTACTTAGTTTAAAGGTATGTGTAATTACACGTTAATAACTGATAATGATGACTCTTCAATCAAGCAAGTTAGAAGCAATTTAATAAGGGCCTGCATTTAAGATGTTTCTTCGTTGATGGCATTTTTCTCGGTAAATACTAGGTTTAGGTATAGAAATATGTTAATGAAATATTTTCCAAATTGATAGATCTATCAAAAAACGTAATAATATATAGGACATTCCATTTGAAATATTAAAGATACTTGCTGGCACTTGTAAAATGAACACCCTGTGTAATTGCAAATAAATTTAACGTTTAGAGTTTTTTTCATTAGAGGATGATACCGTTTGAAACTTTTTCTATATTAAATGGTTTAAACGCCACAAAAGAAAACCACACTCGTTGGACACGTGGTATATTTTCTCTCTTACTTTTAACTAAGTTTCATTTAGAAGAAAGGGCGTAATTTCGTCAATCCCGAAAAATATATGTATGTAGGGGCGGGCAAGGGCTAGAACCTCAATCCATGTAAAGAGGACATTGAGAACAATATCTGGCTAAATAAACCTCAAAGCAGACACGTACAAACAAAGAAATTGTTAATTGAGTCCTAGATAGAAAATACCATTAAATATCACAGGCAAAAATGTTAAGATGATTTGAAACAAAAAGAACTATAGTATATTAACGGTTATCCATGACATTTGTGACTAAATTAAAATAATTTTAAAGACGATATGCCAGAAGATCACAAAAACTAGTTTCATATCGTCTTCAAAATTATAAGAACTATAGAACTGGCCAAATAGATCCACCTTCTGACAAACGAGACCACCTATCTTTTATGGTGAGTCATATCACCTAATATCATGACACCTGCGAAACTGGTAAAAAGTGGAATAAAGTACAAAGAAGTGCTCCACCACAGTAGGTCTAGACCTGGCCTATTTTCAAACGTGTTTCAAAACGACGGATCTCCTTCATGAGAGAGAGAGACCGGCAACAGCCATGGACTAATATGTTTGACGGCAGGAAGTTGTCTCCTACAAGTATTCCATTTCTCTTGCCATTTGTGAAGAATTTGGCATTTTAGTAGATCAGCTTGTTACCCTAAATACATATGTGACCAGATACCGACGCAAAAACTTTCTTGACAACTTAAAAGGATGCTACACATCTGGGGATCACAATTAGATACTGCTTTTGAGATAGTAAATACTAGTGATCTCAGGAAGCAAAAACAAAAAGGACAAAGGCATGTTACTTCAGAGCCAAGGAAGTGTCCAAGCAATTCAAGAATTCTTCTATTGTGTACTAGTGAATCTAGTTTGTGAGAAACATCAGGGCGGAATCGGACACGGATCGATGGATAATACATCCGGCGACACCCAGACGCTTTTTTACAGGTCTTCTAGGACCAGGATGATCTCCATGTGTGGAGAAGCACTGAATAGTTCATGTGATTCGCATTTGTACGTAGTACCACAGCACTCGAATGATAGTATTTTGCACTTAGGCTAATCTTTAAGCATAGAGATTAGATTACAATTAATTCCAGAAAGGACAAGGGGGCCTTGGAGGGGAAGCAAAACCTTACTGTTCATTCCCCCTCTTGCATGAGCGAGCGATTTGATAATGTTGGACTCCCTACGACAGTTCATCAATATGGCCTATCTATGTGTTGGTCTCATAATTAGGTATTTCTGACAACTTCTCTAAGAATGTTTGGTACGTAAAACCAAATGATTTTACAGAAGTTTTCAGGGCTGATAACTTTATATTGCCTTAAATTAAGCTCAAGGCTTGTAAATGATGCTTTAAAAATTATATCTAAATGGGTATCAGAAATATGTTTATATTGGATTTAAAATTTCAGACTTAATTTAAAAATAATAGCCGTACAACTTTTAAAAGGGAATTAGTGAAGCTTTTAGAATCTAACGACGCGACGGGTTTATCGATTTCTGATATTAACTACTAATTTATCAGTATTTTAATTTGTATATTTTTTACGTTATCACTTATTTGATGTATTTTATTGTGATGTGCAAAGACAAGATTTATGTAGGTAAGCACATATACATATATTGTATTCGATTGAGTTTCACTTATTAATACTGTAAGTTTTTCATAAGATAATAATATCAATAATATCAATGGTCTAGGTCAAAAATAAAAAAAACTGACCTATCACTATTACAGTAAGTAAAACTTGTTCGATTACACACTGTATATTTCTTTTGGACTCTCTTGCTCTTCACTTACAATTTCTAAATTTTAAATTTATTTTCCGTGCGAGTTTGTGAATCTTTGAAATCTTTTTGGGACGAAACAATGTTTTTGTTGCAAAACCTTAAATAATCCGATTGTATTTATTTCTAAACCATTCTTAACCGGACGCGATTGAAATTGCTCAACGTATTGTTTTCTTTACGGTTTTAGCGTACAGAGGCGTTAGTGTCTACATGTTTATCAGCGGTAAGTGCTTTCGACCGTCGGGCCATCCATTTCACGTTTCACCTAAGGTTTATGGGACTCTTTTCTCTGCGCACTTTTCTGTAAATTCTCTCCGAGCGGCGGAATTGTTTATATTACGTGAAATATTTAGGTAGTAAAACGGGAGAATTTCGTTTTTACCTCTTTGCCTTTGTGTCTTTGAAATATGTCGGTGGTAGGGAGTCGTCGGCATTACATTGAGTGGTAGTTCTGGAAGAAGAGGGCCTCATCGGCAACGCCCTCGTAAAACATACCGTCATTATTTCTGCTCGCATAATACCGGGGTCCTACTTGTTCTAATTCGTGTCTGAATAATTCAGTGAACGACACGCGAGGTAAATGTGTTTTCTTCATGATTGCTATGAAAGAATAAATCTAAAGAAAAATTGCTATAAGACAGCGAATGCTAAAAGCTCAAAAATAAAATAAATTCGTTCGCTGCTCCCATCAAGCTTATAATTATATTAGGCAAGTTTTCATCAGTTTCTCGAAGAAATCATATAACAAAAACAAATTACTTTTTAATATTCCTATTTATGAATACGTGCCTTCAAAACTGAACGCAATATATTCTGCAGTAATTTGCATTATTTTTTAATAAAATGCAATGACTTATAAATATTCTATCATGAGAATACTGATTTAAATGAAGATTAATGTGAATAATTTGTCTTGCGTGTCCTAATTGTTTGTTAATCGAGCCAATTTTTTAAACAAAAACTGATCTTTTTTCAGGTATTTCTAATTACTTTTGTAAAATAATGCAAAATGAAACGTTACATTTGCATGTGAAAGGTCGAATCTATAAAGCGATCATGTTAATGAATTTCAACAAATATTTTATTGAAAATTACAATACAAAACGTACAATTCAGTTTTAATGTATGTGAATTTCTTTTTTGTATAAGAATTATTAAAATTTTTCTTCTTATTATTTATGTGTAGGAAAACTTGCACAGACACAATAATTTACGTTGAAAAATAAAGACGGAGAGATCGCGGAATATTTTATTCATAACTTCCTGCGATATTTTCTTATATTATGAGGAGAATGCAAAATAAAAGAGATTTATAACGAGCCCGTTTCCACACATACACTTTAAACAACTACCGTAATGGAATGTTGAGATAAAACGAACTATAAAAATGCGTAAATCCGTCACGTACCACGATGTGCTTCAAAGCACTGTCAGGTTTGAAAATGTCGGCAAACAAGTATGCTTTTTCCTCCCACAATATAGATATGAGTATTTATTCTTCTTTGTATAAATCTCAAAACTGTAAAAATGAATTATCGAAGAAATATCGTGAAAATATTGGACCTCATTTTGAATTTAATTTTTTTTCTTGTGCAACTTTCCTTCGCGAACTCTTGCTAATTAGTTTAGGATACTCACCTGCATAGTTTTCACAGCGATAAAGAATTAAGTATCGAACATGCTGTATTGTAGTTATCTTACCTGAAACAAAATAATTGATCATGAGATACGACGTTTATTACACTGGGTGGCTGAAAATTGTTTGATTGCATGTGTTCAAAATTGCATATCGTTAAACAAGACGACATTTTTATTGTTTGTCGGTTATTAAATCGCCTCAATAAAATAAAATCGGCAATTTTCATCAATCATCAGTCATCACAGATCTTTCCATGTGCGGTTTAAGTTGTATAAACATCTTTTTTTTTATTCGAAGCTTGCGTGTCTTCAGAATAAAACCATCACTTGTTACCCAAGAGAGAGAAATCGTTTTACAACTTTGTTTACTTACATTTTACAACTGTAAAGATTGACAGCCCCGTCTCTATATCCGGATTCATCACGAACTCGTAACACTGGATCATTCATCCTGACAGAACGACATATAAAAAAAGACTTCGCTTCCCACCCGGATTTAATACAGAGTCATTCCGCGCAACATTTAGCAAATTTCGGTCTGGAACCGCCCGAAAGATTCTAGAGTTTATATCACATAAATTATGGCGAGTTTTCATTTATATGTAAATCCGATGACTGAGGTATTACTGTTCCGAAATCGTACACTTTATCCTCAGTTGCATGTCGGTTTCACTTATAAATATGCATAACGAAGCAATGGAAAGGACTACTACATTGAGAGAGTATTATGTATATTTTAGGGCACATTATTTCCTACTGTGCTAAAATGGTTTAAAGACGTTGTTATTTCAACGTACGTGTAACGGGATTAACGGGAAAGGGTTATTATACGAAAATCATATGAAGGCAATGGATGTAAACAAATCAGTTTTGTAAAGTTGTCTTTGATGGGATGTAAATTAAATGAAGGTTTTATTAATACGAATAATTATAATTAAAAATTGTAATCCATTATAAATGTTAATCTTTTTAGAATTTTTCGCCCGCCAGTGAAATTTATCATTTACTTTCTTTGTAAGAAGCAACGAAAATCTTTGCATAATTTTCCGAAATAAATTTAAGACGAAAATTGGTTTATTCAAAAGCAAACGACGTCTTTAGAGGAGGCGTTTCCCTCGTTTTAAATACCGTAGTAGAAAGGCCGGCGAATTTAAATTCAACTATAAAAGCGACAATGGAAATTTATGAGTTTTTTATCTAATAATAAAAAAGCAATTAAAAAGTTTTATGTGTATTCGTGTTTACTGCGCAAAATTTACAGCGTTTCGCAGATAGGGCTTGATTTATTTTAGAAAAAAATACACTCCTCGCTCGTAATCAATAAAGGCATTAATCATTATTGTTACAAATGCTGCGTCAAACGCGTTGCGTTTTAAATTTTCAGAAGCTTCATATCGGAATCTATTACGCAACGGAAAATTACTTTCCGGCCCGGAGCGCGGGAAAGTGGATTGAAAAAGCAATTATTTACTTAATTTGTTCCGTTTCGGATCAACCAGGAACGACATAAAATTTATTTTACCAATATCTTTACATCTGCATTAAAATATATTCTTGGAAAATTTACGATACTTAAGGTTTTTCAATTCTAAAAGAATTAGATCTAGAAATGACCCACATGGTCAACTCAGGATATCAAAAACTGATTAATTTAAACATTTAGAAAACAGCTATTCAACATTCATTTTTTTTTCTAAATATAGAACGAACTATTAATTAAAATAAAGTAACTTTATAAATATAAATGCAAAATATCTCTGATGGCAAAACAAAATGCCTTGTAAATATTATTTGCTTTGTAAATGAAATGAATGTTTGTTATAAATAAATTTCGTGACAGAATATTATTTTAAATTTTAAACTCCATGCGTTTATGATAAATCTCCCCTGCTCTCTCCCGAGAAAAAGATGTCACATTCCGAAGCTAACATCAATTTTCTTCCCTCGTGACGTGTGCGTGGGTGCGGAGGAATATTAATTAAAGCCCAAACAAGAAAAACTTGAGCAAAAATATTCAGAACCGTTTAGGTCCGCCCGTGTTAACACCGCGTTTAACCCCCATTCAACTTCTCAGTAGTACGTGCTCAAGTAGTGATAAACATTTACGCGAAATCGACAACGCGGAACAAAATCACCCCATTAAACAGCAAGGGAGATTTGCCCTAAAGTTAAACGCAGCAAATGATGGGAGAGGGCAATTAAAATTGTAGGTAGGTGAAGAAGCAAGAAAGCGAAGAATATTAGTGGAACCACCACCACCCCCTTAACTCTGCGCAACGGGAATTTTATTAACTGTTCTCAGTGTATAATTTTTCGTTCGCCTACGAGGGAATTTGAGCTGAAATGCAAAATGCGAAGAGAAATCTTTTCTTTGCCTTGCCGCCGATGAAGCGTCACATACAATGTTCTTAATTGAGCACACTTGTTGCTTCGAGTGATAAATATTGCAGTTGACAACGCTGCATATTTCAAGCAGCATAAAACTTTGCCTTCATCGGGATTATACAGGGTGCAATCGATGAAATTTCATTTATTAATTTTGTCAGTTCCTCGTCACATATGCAAATACGAATAAGCTCTTATAAACACAACGTAAAGCAATAAAGCTTGTAACACGCCGAGGTGCTACTATTGTTTGTTGTCTTTGTGGACAACTAAATAAGTAATAAAATGAATCCAAACAGATAAACAAATTTAATTTATTAGCAAGTTAATTTACTGGCAACTGAAAGATTATCGTCTGCAAGAATTTAACGCGTATTTATTCTCGGGGTAACCCGGCAAATTTCCAGGAAGGCAAGGAAGGTCAGTTCTATTGTTCCAGACACTCTGGCCAGACGAATTGCTACCTGAGACTACGGGGCCCCTATACCATGCAATAATACCCGCAATAAATCTACGCTAGGCGCCAGCCTCCAAGAAATCGTCCGAGTTACTTTTGTTGATATTTCTGAACTATTTTCAAGAATTAAAATGGCTCGTGATCGCTAATTCGAACGGACCCACTTGTGCCGTTCACCCGTTCTTTGGTCCCGGTGAGGCGGATATAAATAGCAGGAATTGGATACTTAAAATAAAAATTAAAAATGCGGACTTAACTTTAATTAATTTATTTATTGCAAATTAAGGGGAAAAACTCCGTTTTTCAGGCGCTATGCAGCCTGAAAATCTGAGTATAAAAAACCCCGTTTTTTATATTACCATACAAGGAAACACCCAAAAATTTTACACTCGTATAAGAAATACAGTAGAATTCGTTTAACGGTTTTCTCGTTCGGATATCGTGACGAACTACCTAATTCCAATTACACAACTGGTGGGTTGTTTTTATGCTTGTCCCAAACAATATTTGTGTACTGACTATTCAATTTAAATGAATAATTAATTTGTTTCCAAAATTACGTTATCTTGGTACTCGTGTTTAACACTTTAATCGTACTCTAAGACACGCTCTGTATATCAACCAGTGCACAGCGGCGTTGTGCCTACAGTGTACTTACTTAATGAATGTAGGGGATTAATTAATCAGATACTGGGGAAGTATGTGATACAAAATGCAACCCAGGCGATCGATCTGTGAGAGAATCAATAGTAATCGCTCGTTTTTCAGGGGAGCCTCCCTTGGAGGCAGGAGCCTCCCTTGGAGGCAGGAGCCCGATTTTTGATAACCTACTAACGCTACGAAGTGGGGAGACTCGCTCAACCGCTACTTCCGCTATTTTGAGGTGCAGGGTCAATGCCTCTGGCTTTATTAATTAACCTCTGATTGCGTTGTTCGACGAAGATCTAACCTGTACGCAATGGAATATTTTGACCGTTTTTTTTACGACACTCTACTATGTGTAGTTATGGCCTTACGGTCTCGAAGCAGATCCCTTCTAATTAACTACAGATCTCCCGACAAAGACTACACCTTGGTCCACACACAGAGTGTGATGGAAACTCGGCTGAGAAGATGGCACTGATTACGTGATTCAGAATTGGTTTGACCTCTTAATTTTACTGCCCTAGTAATACAACTGATTGGCCTTGATTTAGGTAATTAATCTGTGCTGGTCACACTGGGGAAGTGGCAGATCTGAACTTGCCTTAGACCAGTGGTATGAAACAATCGATTTCACTGCGCAAATCGAAAAACACGTTGCTTGCGTGTTTCCAATTTGCCAGAGAATACCGAAAAGGATTCACTAATTTTACAAAGTACCCTGTATATGAATTGCACGATAAATTGGAAACGTCGGCTGACTGCCCTGGTCGATTTAAATTACAGAAACGCCAACAAACTAGTTAATAATTTATATAACAATGGTCAAGCAATGCCACTACAGTGGACGCCACTGATTTACTTTGACTTTGGTTCGGATGCAAATTAAGACTAAGAATAAATTTCCCAAACCAAGTAAGTACTGAAATTTATAGATTATGAAAATTTAATCATCTAATACCACCAATTATGTAACGAATAAGATACAAATTAGAGCAAATTACCTAACTCCGTGCCGCGGAATAACAATCCAAATTCACGCACAACACAAATTTTAGATCCACTTCGCGGATTAAATTACGCGTCACGACCGTGATATTTAATTGTATTTTAATTGGCTCTCAAAACACTGATCTTTTATACGACCGGACTAATTAGATTAAACCCTCTAGTGAAAATAATTAAAGAAATTAGTAAGTAACTCAAGCAAGCTGCCCAGCATGAAAAAATACGACTGCTCGTGTTCAAAGCGCGTGGCTATCTGCTTGTAATTTTCAAATTCATCTTCCAACTGCCCCTAATTAATGCCCCTTCCTTTGACCCGAAAACAAATGCAAAATATACTTTGACCAATCGGATCGCGTCCTGTGTTTAGAAGAAGCACGCCTCCGCGTTCCACGAAGTGTTTTTCTAACTTTCCAAAACATGCCACCCTGAAGGGCTCCGCGTCTTTAACGTCTGCTTCTACTAAATTTCAACATAGTTGACGTTTTTATTATTTCCTGCCCTTTGCAGTACCACTTTCTAAGTGGACATATTATGTTACAGAACTTAAATGTGTGTCGAATTTCAACTTTAAGGAAAACCAAATGTGTATTAGAAATCCGCATGGCAGATTTACGATCGTCATTCCGAGCAGCAATTGAGCCGAGCTCAAATACGATAAAAGTTTATGATGGCACCCCGGTTATATGAAGTGGCCCTATTGTCCGGTAGGTCTCTGGCTTTCGTTTTAAAATTCCCAACAAGTGTACATTGTTTGTGATTTATTATTTCCAAACTGTCTCCTCCCGACTACCGTGACAATAACCATAATTGCAATGACTCGTAAACAAAATTTTAGTTACATCCCTAACATGCTCATTTGTTTTATATACAAATTCGCGACCGTTTCAAGCTCTAGCAAAATTCACGGTCAGCATACGTCATAACATCGCTTCTTTTCTTGTGCATTAATAGTGGTTACAGCAAGTGAAAGTTATTCGATTACACACTGTCTATAAGCAAAAAGAAAAACTTTATTTAACAACAACACATAAAATGGAATGGAATTTGGCTTGAATACATATTTTAGTTGAAATTAAAAACAAGAAAAAGAATCGTAATTACAAAATGTAATCAGAGTAGGTCGCTACGTATGAACTTAAAAAAAATGAATTCGTTTAATACATTTTCTGATTATCCCATCGTGTGACGAACGATATTGCTATACCACCGAGAGAGGGCTACGTTATTCTTTGTGAAATATGTACCGGCGTTTCTGCGGAATCACGAAATTATGCGCGTGGGTCGATAAAAGGTAAAATTAAACGTGCGTTTCAAAGAGAACTTAACAGACCTTTGTAGGTTTATTTTACAAGTTTCGGTTGCGTACCGTCGGTTAAATCGTATTTGCATTGTGTTATTTTTCCTTTGCTTGCCTGCTCGGTATGTTACCACACTAAAGGCGCTTAAATATCTCTTTGTGTATTGTAGCCTTTTTTTAACGATCTTTAAAAATATACGTATTATGTAAAACTTATTTTATATTCGCTTACTATTCGACTACTGCGTTCACGTACCCTTCTAAAGGTATAATTTAAAAAAAAAAGTATTTAAAAGTATGCGCCAATAGAAATACAAATAATAAAGTCTGATAAAAAAATTACTGTAACAATTGTTTGTATGTGAGAACAAACGAACTTATTCGAAAGAAAGGGTCTAATATACGTAATTTTACGGGTCCGTGAATGCTATCACGGAACATTTGTGCCTGCAATTCTTGAAACGTTATTTATTCTGCGTGCCGAGTTAGGTGTAATTAGACCTTCATTAAAGCGAGCACTAGGTTCCAAAATTATTTATTATGATTAATCCTAACCACTTGAATACAATGAAAGCCAAATCAAGCATTTTCGTATAAAAAAAACCGAAACCCAAAGATTTGTTCAAATAATAATCTTCGTGACTCCTTTATGCTCTATCGTTGGTTTTTAGTGGAGCAACAGATTTAAACTTTCCATTTAATCCGGGTTTACTCCCAGCACGTGTAATAATAGTACACTCTTGCATACATCCCGTGCACATATACTGGGAAGTGCAAGGATATGCATTTGAATATAAATTGCTGACCAGCATTGCCACTGTTGAATCGATAGAAATTGTTTGCATTTGAACTAAATAACGTGGCAAAAGCACTTTACGCCTTTGCAAGGAAATGGAATCCTGAAAGTTTAATAGAAATATTAAATGTAAGTGAACATAAATTGTGTAAATATGGTCATTCTGTAAATCTAATTAATTCTGTTATTTAATGGACAAGTTTGATAAAATTCCATTAAAAGTACAAGTACTAAGTGCTTTGTTTAGAACTTATACTTGTATTTAAGTACATGTAACAGGTACTTGTATTTAAGTACGTGTAATAGGTACTTGTATTTAAATACTCAGAGGCCTAAAAGGTACTTGTACTTAACTATATTATTTATTGTGTTTATAAATAGTACTTGGCAGAGCTCACTGTAATTTTTCAGAAAGACATGTTGAATAGATTGGTTTGAATGATAAATAACGGATATAAATAGACCTAAGCTTTGTTGTGATAATTGATTATTGGTGCTTATAATTACGTCAATTATTTTTCACCGAATTATTATTAATGTAACCGTTGTTGACTATCGCACCCTCGTAATACCCCCCGTCGTTTAATAATATGGTATTTGTAGAGAAATTAAATTGCTGTCTGGGCTATAATAAATTTCACAAATTAAATTAATTATATAGACTCTGTGGCTTTAATTTATTAATAACTAATTGACATTGATTATTTTTATCTATTTATATACTGAATGTACCTACTTTTAGAATCAGGGAGTAATTAAATAATTTCGCTTATTTGACAAAAGCTCCACAGAGCTTAATAATACGACCGACGGAGGAACGTACGTATGTACTACTGAAGTAGTCACCGTGAATACACTTATATTCTTTAGAATTCCTTTGATATTATGTTATCTTAACAAGGTCTTGAATTTTGCTTGGATTCAAAGAGTCTTCCTTGCGAAAATCTAGGTTACGGGAATGAAGAGCGAATTGCACACAATATTTCTTAAAATGAACAATTCGAAAATATTTCAAATGGAAAAGGTAAGCGCCAATAAACATTAAAATGTCACATTAAGTTTAAAGTGTTATATGTTATAATTATGAAAGGTTTGTTAAAATGTATGTAATTTTTTTTGTGGGGGTAAGTCATTTCAACTGCAAACACCCGCAACTACACCCTATTTAAAACTATTGTTTCCACCCGACGTTAAAGTAAAACGTGCCGCCCCAGTTGTGTATGTGAATTATTTTATTGCAAGTGGAAAGACAGGAGGATTGTGCTTGAACTTCATGTAGACTTGCTAA
The DNA here is from genome assembly GCA_958336345.1 of Dorcus parallelipipedus. Classification (NCBI taxonomy): domain Eukaryota; kingdom Metazoa; phylum Arthropoda; class Insecta; order Coleoptera; family Lucanidae; genus Dorcus; species Dorcus parallelipipedus. The sequence continues at coordinate 23,007,859 of OY284480.1, read as the reverse complement.
TTAGTCCTGCGCGAGGAGTTTTCAGTTGCTTAATTAATTAATTTATTCAAGTTCGCTAATGATAAAGCTACTTTGCCCAATTTTCATGTTTTAAGACGAAAACGTCCTTTATAATTATAATCTTTAATCTCTGCAGGCAAAATTTTCTCATTTTTCACCGAAAATAAATTGAATTTCTTTTGTGTACTGCCCAGAATGACAAAAGACATCAAGTATTAAGATAAACAACTTTAATTATAAAACTTTGAAAAATAAATCGTATTTCCATGGTTACATACATCAGAGGTCACGTGTGACACAAGACTAAATGAAGATCCGATATTTTAATTGGCTCAAAAAACGAATCTGTAAACAAAACTCGTTCATTAAGGTACTTTGTAATAATAGGGACTCCACAACAAACTTTCAAATACGTGTACAATGCTATCTCACTAATTTGCCATAAACAGCAAAGTAAACATTTGCGAACGACCGTTTTTGTGCTTTAATGTTTATAACTAATTCCTGTGAAAATCCCAAGCAAATATTGTATTATGTACGGTCACAAGTAATGTTATTATTAATAACGGGACCTGCTTGTGCTTTTATGCCGTTATCTTGACTCGGGCGGAATACCTGCTGTTTCGTATTTCCTTATCTCGATCTAAATTATGCTACGTGTTTCGAGCAACTGATAAGCCCACAATTGGGTTCATTTCGCCATTTTTAAAACGCTTTGTTAATTTTCTATTCATAAAGTGCCATTGTTTTCTTGTTATTACATATTATTATTTTGTAACAGTGTGCTAGAATTTTTCCTCGCCCTTAATTAATTGTGCCTGTTTATTTTGACAACGTCATTAATCATTATAGTATACCATGAAATGAATTAATTAAGGCAGCATCTAATTTGTTAGGAAATTTAAAAAGAAAAACAGTCGTACGCAACTTAAGTGCTACAACTTGAGAGTTCTATAAGGTGCGTTTTAGGTGGGCGGGACTGTACCTTAAGTGAACTGTAAAAATATCAAAGTATATAAGTCCTGCTTTTCTGTTATGTCTGTGTAATTGAACTTTTTAAATGAGGCAACAATTACTAATTTAATAAAGACTTATTTCAATTAGTTTGATTGTGAGTGCTTTAACATTCTAACTCGGTTCAAACTTGAGAAGATTAACCCCCTATTCGCCGGCGAGCAAAAAACCTTTTCCCCATTTAAAATAAGCCCAGTCGTTAGTTACCTTTCGGTAACCAAATATATAGAAATACACCCAATCAAAGTGAGGGCAGCATTTCGTTGTTTGCCCTGCGCAAATGTATGTACCCCACGCACAGGGACGAAAGGTTCGAAGTCACGGATTTCAGTACCGCGGCGCTACCCCTAATTGTCTCTCTCTCTCTCTGGAAATTTAATAAAACACGGGAAATGTTAATATCGAGGTTAATATAGGACAGCCTGATTCGCTCTGGTTATTTAAGATATTGCTTCGGGTTTCTTGCGAGCATAAAATGAATAAATTGCAGCGAAGATTACGTTACGCGAGCTTTTTAATGAAACGGATACAGAGAGTTCTTCGGGCACACGAAATAATGATCTAAATCTTCGTTAATGAATCGGGGCTGGAAGATGTTTTAGTTTAACGACGCGAGAGTTCGTTTTAAATAAGAAAAAAGAAAGACAAAATGAATTGATAGTTTTGTTACAGTCGGAATTTCGCTAATTCTATAACACTCACTTTTTCTTGCTAAATATTTTAAATCACGTAGGTTTTGAGGGTATATATGTATAGAATTGTTCTGTCAGGCAGTAAACTTTCGTTATCATTTCAAGCAATGTAGATTCTTCCTATATTCTATTATATTGATATTGAATATGAAAATTTTCCAATTAAGTCAAGAATTTCATATCAAAAACGACGTCAAAGCAATCTTAATAAAAAAGACACCGTGTTCTTTCAGTTTCAATTCACGTTTCGAAACGCAAAGATATTCCCAGCATAACAAGCAATTTTTTTTTCATACGCCGCGCCGCGCCGCTTCGCCTGCCTTCAGTTCTTGATTTCAATTATTTTCAATTGATGATCTGTATACGTATATACAGAGAGAGTCACGTAACTGTGACTAATTTTATTGGAGCGAATTTAATATTTACGATACACGGTTAATGATAGCATTGTTATTAGTTAGGGCGAGCTATTGTCCAGGATAGTCCGGGTTAGTCCTGGATAACTGGCGTATCATTCTGCACGGGCTCTGCTGCAATCTCATATATCCCGCGACCGATGCCGCACCATTACCGCTGATTGCCGAACACTGATTGGATTTTGAGGCTGATCCCACCGATCGACCTTTTTATATTTTCCTGACTGCATCGTTTCGCCGTAAACCCATCAAACGGGTACGAATTATTTAGTAAAATTTCCTCGTTACTCGACAGTTTTGAACTATTATATAAATAATTTATGTCGAAATATTTAGATATACCATAGGTACTTTTACATTAAATAAATTGGATAAGCGCTTTCAACCATATTAAGGGGAGTTCGTGAGGAGTTATTTTTTTTTATAAAGCACGGAAAAACTAATGCGTCGGTTCTATTAAAATTTATAAGGATCGTAAAATACTTTAGTCTGTAACTCTGTAACTCATTTAATAATTCTGAAGTTTTCAGTAAGATACGATTTCTTTTAAGTCTCTAAGATAATGTCACAGAAATTTACGTGTAATCCTAGATGCCTAGGAGAAAACATATCTTACAGAGAACTTATAAACTTACAGTAGATTCATTGCTTCAATTTTTCTAATTAAAAGTAATGGTGGGGGAGATAAAGGGTAGAGATTTTGCTCGGTGTATCATAAAATTTATAGCCTTAATATTGATAACGACGTTTGTTAATCTACTCGGTTTTTGCAATTCGATTATAAAACTGTATAATACACATTTATGTGATTCACCTCCTACTATTTTTTCGCTATGGAACTATCGTCGTTTGGGGTACAACATTTTTCCCACGTTCTCTGATGTCTATTCTTTCAACATTCAGTCTGTTCCAGCAAGAGTTCGTAAAACAATGACCGATTTTAACGGCGCCGTCAAATGTACAATTTTGATGACTGCATGCATTTGACTATTTCGAACTAGTTCCGAACTATTGCTGGAACAAACCTTTGTCGATCTATTCAAGAATCACCCTTTAAATATAACCACAGATAATAGATCACTCCACTCTCCAGATAGCCAACGAGATAGGAACGAATGGACGCTCTGAAAATAGTTTGTTAAATACTCAATAGATGTCACTTGTTTGTGCAAATTCGAAAACTGAATATTTGTCACAAACCATATGCTAATTCCAAAGCTCAATTGACTGTATTTACACCAGATGTCTCTTTTAAGTAACAGAGAAATAAGTGTAAAGTGGGACCAGGATGTAATAATGTGACGTACGAGGATTGACAATTAAGTTCGTAGAAAAATATTGTTACAACTACAGAGTACATTTATTCGTTATCCGGAACACGGTCGCCTTCGATGTAGTCTCTGTCTAAAGCAATGCATTTGGTCCTAAGATTCTTCCATTGCCGGAAGCCCTTTTTAAAATAATTTTTTCGTGAGGCTGTTTAGAGCTCACGTCGGGATCCATTCCACCTCGTCTCGAGACTCCCAGTGATGATCCTTGTTGTCTTCCTTGATCTCAGGAAATAAAAAAAAAGTCAGAAGTGGGCGGGTGTTTCAAACAGTGATTCGATTTTGGCGAAGAAGTCGTTCACGACAAAGCCTGTGTGTGCTGGAGATTGTCATGTTCGCTTATTATCGTTCACACTGTCTTTCTGTTGATTTCTAATCCTGCTGCAATAAATCTAGTCGAAATACGACAACCTTTTGATAGAAGTTCATCCACTCTTCTCATTTTCTTCTGCCTCCCGTCGAAATGGATCTTCTCGGATCGTCGTCAACCGATTCCCTCTCTCCTTTGAACCTCTTTGCGTACCCGTAAACTGTAGCAGATTTCAGAGCAGACTCACTTCATAAAGCTTAATTTTCAAAAACTCAACAATTTCCGAACTGACTTTCTTTAATTTTACCTAAAAAATTAATCACGGTTCTCTTTTCTGTTAAATTCATAACGCAAATTTTTACAGCGGACATGAAACAAACTGCTTTGCTTTGTTTTGAAATTCAAACTGAAGTTAGGACAAGGACGTTATTCCACAGCCAAAGCCACGGCCCATATGTTGCCCCTGTTGCAGGGTGCCCTATAAAGCACACGAAAAATATTCTACGAACTTAATCGTCAGCCCTCGTATGTACGGTTATAATATGCTGTAATTCTTCTTTTAAACTTTGCATCACACCACTTATAAAGTTTGTTTCCATGTTATGTATATTTACAGGTTTCGTTTTTCCACTCTGCTATTATAACAGTAACGCCACCACGTATTTGGTGGGCTGGTTCCAAACTAACACCGAGATTGTCGCCAAATTGGGGCGTCTAATTTAAAACATCTGATGAACCATCTGCTTTGTTCTATTTTATCTGTGGTGTAACTAACGACTGTTCATCAAGTTTGTTTTAAGTTTTTGGTGAAAGAAGAAAGAGTGAAAGCAGGATGACTTCCTAAACCGATTGACGTTTAACGGACGACAGTTGTCAAATAGTTATGACGTTTTACAATTAATCTAATGTGACATAACGCAAAGTGACATTTCGCGTTGATGTAATTTCAAGACCACAATGTTATAAAATTTTCGAAGGATACTCGATAAACTCTTCAACTCAACACTCAAAGGAATTCGATGAACTTTTCAACTCAACACTTGTTATGAGTACAGCACGTTACTTCTCTCATTTCTCTTCAAATTAAAAATTCATTTAATGAATAGAATACATAGTAGAATACATAAAAAGACCTTAACATAATGAAATTGTTTTTCGTTTTTAATTTTCACTTCTTCTGGTACGATTGCAACATTTCGGATTCCAGTAGTCGATCCCTTGTTGCGTCAATTAAATTGTGCGATGAGGAGTTTGAATTTCTGATCTATGCCTGGTGTTGTAACTATACAGGGTGTTTCAAAAGTCGTGACGAAAAATGAAAGGAGTTATGGGGAATGGAATTTTAAGCATTTTTTCTCATATAATCAATCATGTGTCCGATTTCTATGCATTTACTAGGTGCAGAGCTTAGGACCAGTTTCATAATCAAATTTAAAGGAGACTTTAAAATTAAAATCACATTCAGATGTATAAACGAATCTGTTTTCATATTTGTTTTGACATCTGAAAATGACTTTCAATTTAAAGTCTCCTTTAAATTCGATTATGAAACTGGCCCTTAAATTTCTTAGAGGTAAATTTTATTAACGTAGGTTGCTATGACTTGAATGTAATCCTATTGGGTTGTTTAAAGCAAATGTTCAAAAACGCCTCCTCCAGTTGCAAGATAAGCTTGATTGACAACGACGAACTAATTCGTGGTTGTAACTAAATTGAAAATTCCCAATTTGGATTTCAGCGAAAGCTAAACTCTTTCCAAAAGCTATTCTTCTATATGAATTCCGACAGTATAAATTATTTACTTGAAAGCTCTCAAAAAATTGACATGTTTGAAGTTCTTTGGTGGCGATTACATTACATAAGTGTCTACTCGACAGTAGTTTATTGTTTAATGTTAATTTGCAATGTTTGTACCTTAATAAAATTTTACATCTAACAAATTCTATATTCTGTATCCACTAAATGAGAACAAATCGGACACATGATTATAAGAGAAAAAAAATGTCTGAAATTCCATTCCCTACAAATCCTTTCCTTATGAAACCCCCTTTATATGTGTTTGACCGTTTGAACAAACCTCTGTTTTAGTGAACATTCTTTAGGCCCGGTTTTTCAATCGCATGTTAACTTTAACCTTCAGTTTACTCCCATAAGAACACAATTGTCGCTATGGAAATAAACCAAAAGTTACAATTTAACTTGATATTGAAAAACCGGGGCTAAGTAACGAGCGTCTAAATAAAAACCTGGTCAAGTAGCTTGTGATTGAGAATTTATCCATTGCATTTACATTACAGAATTACTAAATGTAGCCTACTTGACCAGGTTTTTATTTAGACACGAGTTATAATACTACTACAGAAATTGTAATAATTATCTGAGCCATCTTCCTTAAATTTAATTTTCCTTTCTTTGTAAATGTGGGTCTCACAACTAAAGTAGATATTAAAATCAATGTAATTAGTAATGGACGGAAAAATTATATTTTTAAGGTTATCGGTTCCAGGCGTACTGATGATAACCTCTAACCAATAACCTTGAAAAATATAATCCTTCTGCTCATTAATTATTAGCGAAAATTTATAATTATGAAAAATATATATAAAATAATTACTAGTCACGTGATAAATAATGTACTTTAATTATTAATTCATTTGCATAATTGAATTTACTCATAATATTTTTATCACACAAAAAAATTTTATATTTTTAGTATTTCCATGAACGCAGTATCATTAATTTTAATGTGAATATTTTATTTATTGCTAATTTAGTTTAACATGTTCAATATTTATTTATGCACGTATTTTTGCAAACTAGTTATACGTTTTATTGCAAATTATAAAATTAATCTAGTCCAGAAAATGTCTGTAGCTAAACAATCCTCAACTTCCTTTTCCTCCAAGTTTAAATTCGGAAAGACTGCAAATGTTTTTCGAGAGTGTGCATATTTTCCTTGCACTTCCTAAATCTCTCGCCTCGCCTTTTATCAGTTTTACATACACTGGCAATGTTTGCAGTCAAGTGCATTTACAAATTTAAAAGTTGACTCCCCTGGGGTATCCTTATTTAATTCTTTATCCTCATATTTTTATGTCTGTAGTATTCAATGCATAAAATAAATTTAAACGATATTCTTGAAGTCCTTATAGGCGACCTAAAAATATTTACTTATCTTTCTGACTTTTAGGAACTTTGATGAATTTTAATTAACCTTAATGTACCGGCAAGAGCGGACGGCGAACATTTATTATTTCCATCGATTTATGCCTGCCAGCTATTAATTTCATGCGATGCGTACTAACCATGAACAAATACGCCAAAATTATCTCAGGTAAAACATCCAGCAAACCAATTCAATTCCAAATACTTGACGTTTAATTTGCTGACTTTCATTCGCAAATTTTCTAAAAAAAAAGATTTGTTTTTGTTCTATTTCGATTCTATTTCATTATTGTGTCAATGTATTAATGAGAATTGGGGAACGACGTGGATAAAATACTTCTCCACCGAGGGCCTATTTTTTCCTCATTATGGGCATTGTTACTGGGTTTCTCTTGTTTTATGGGGGCCGCCGCATTCGTATTTATGATGCCTGACAGAACGACACTGTAAATCAGTTTTTATATTTCTGTTTGAAATGTTGGTCACTTTAGCGCGGCCGGCGGCTAGGAGCACATAAATTTTTATCGCCTCGGCCAACATAAGATTTGATTTTGTCGGGGAATGAAGTGTTAATGTTTCATGACAATAAAAACGCAATATCTCCGTAGAAAATAATGTCTCTCTCTCTCTACTTCGATAGTTTTGTTTTCCTTTAAAGTTTATGGCGGCTCGCCGTTCATAAACCCGGTGATGTTTGGCTCCAAGTTATTCCCCTAGGAATCATTTGTTTCGTTTGGATTGTTAATCTTTCTTTATCTTTTCTATTGCCTTGAACAAAAAAAAATAATTTATTGCGATAGAATCGGACATATGTGGACCGATTTTAAACATCAACAATATTACAGTATTTAAAGCTTTTATGAAAGTAAACAATAACAAACAAGATTAATTAATAAAACAATAGTATGTTAGATTTCCTCGCGTAATTCATAGTACGAGATATCGATTTGTAATGGGGGCGGCCTTTTCGAAAAAAATTGAAAATTCCTGTAACGTTTCCGCATCATCGACTTCCGTTATTAGAGGGTGGTGCGGTTTTGATTTCTGTAATCCGACTCAATCAGCAAGAGGACTCGTATTCCATTCAACTCCCGTACGATTTACACATAAAAAAATGTTGATTTGTAACGGGATTTGACTTATTCAAAAAAAACTTTTATAAAATGATTATAAATTTAATAAAACTTAAGACCCTCTCTTCTACTACATCCATTTAACCCTCATTGTGCATAATTAAGCTTCATTACGTGAATTACTTTTATGCTGCTCTAAATGCCAAAGTTATAGGCACCGTCAACTATAGCGCAGTTTACAACACCGTAAACATCAATTTACACCTTCACAGCTAAACGACAGTCGGGTTGATGAGTCTGGTCTAAAACCTAAGTGTTTAACATTCAAGCTGTTGAGACATTCACCGGATCATTGTTAGCACCCTTTAATTGACCATAAACTAACTTATGGGTTCCAGTAAAAAAATATTTATTTAAGTTTTAAGCGACCCCATAAAATGATAATAAAATAAAGAAGGTAAACCATATTATGTAAATACTTTTACCCTAATCACTTTTAATTAGTTACTGAGTACAGTTTTTAGATTCAATTTTGGATGCAACGATAGTCAGTTTATTCATGTTTTTTTGTAATAAACAAATATAAATGTGCATTTGTCCTTAAGTGCTTATTTGTTCTTGCATTTTTTTATTATAACTTTTGCCCCATAAGTATGTCATAAATTCGCTTCTTTCCTTGTGTATTAACAATTGTTAGAGTAAGTGGAACTTATTCGATTACACACTGTATTATATTTTATATTTCTTTCATTGCAATGAAATATAATTTTTAATTTACACTTTACATACCAACCATCTTAAATTAGAAAATCAGCAGTAAAGTTTTACGATGGAAATGTCTTTTCGAACATTATCTTAAACCAGCAGGCCCATAATATTAATAAGTTCATGCATTTCTTAATTGCGGAAAAGTCGTAGAAGTTCGGACTAATTAAATTTGGAACCGCTGTGTACATAATGAAATTCGTTCGTAATTTGGAATCACGTTCGCGTCCGCACGACTTTTCCGGGAGCTACATGGAAAATAGTTCATTACGTAACGTATCGTGGAGGGATTTTATGCGCGGATTTACCAGATGTCGGCGCTGCTAGTGATTCTCGGTGATTATGAGGTATAAAGAATGCACGAACCCTCATTTCGGGGGGGTTTTGTTACGGCTGAAACTCGACGGAATATATTTTAGCAAAACCGACGCGACGTACGCAGTAAATTACATTGCCATCGTCCAAATGGATCTTCAAGAAATCTGTTTGTAAATAAGGGACAAGGCTGCTTTGATTTATTTCTTTCTCATTTTTTTTTCTTTTGTTTATTTCTTTAACTTCGAATATTGATAAATAATTTTTCACCCTCTTTCTTCTTATTTGTCCAGTGCGACAATTTTTTTTGCTCGCAACTGTACAATACAATTTTGATTAAAATATTCATGTATATGAATTTACTTGTTGACTTAGGGTCGAAAATACCAAACTTATTTTTTTTACTGAGAATATGAATTCCCTTTCATGTTAAAACGGTCTTAATTTCGAGGGATACTTACTCTCATTTAGCCCAGCCTACTCTTCACGCTAATTTATATGCTCGAGTGTTTTTAAGTACGTAATACGTGAACTTGGGCGTAGCAGTAACATAAATTTTTATGGCACTTAGTGAAACCGTCTCATTTCAGTTTCGCTTCATAATCTGCAATATTGGGTTAAAGAGACAGGGCGGAAACCTATTTTTAACATACATATATGCAGCAGATATATTCGGGATAATTTAATTTACATTATTTTTTCTCCTTTTTGGGTATTATAAACATCCTCGGGCAGTGAAGTGTTTTTGCTTAAATTCTTCCAATTTTCCAGCAGATTTTAAACATGTTTTAACACAATGCAAGAAAGCAATCTGGAAATAGAAACCATAAAGTAGTTTGCTTTTCTTTTCATTGACTCAAACATAAGATTCCATAAGATTGCAAAATAAACATGTTTCTGTTGTGATAATATCAACTTGCACTGGTGCCAAGGATTCCAAATGAAATTCAAATTCCATGCAAGGTTCACGTGTAACAAGTGTATTTAGTTACAAGTCAGCTTTATAGAAGTGGTTCTTTGCCACAGTTGCAGTTAGAGTTATTTATATTGCCTGCTTTGCATGCGCTTTTGACTGCTCCTCTTCTAAATCACGCCCTTGGCTTCAAATCCCACATGAGACAGAGTTTGCGAGTGTATATCAAAAATAAAATAGGAATTTGATGGCACTTTATTAGTTATCATAAAAAAGTTTATATATAGAATTATTTTAGAATTATATACGAAGTGTATGTAAGATAATTAAGTGTAATAGACAAATTGTTATCCATTGAAATATTTATTGCGTTCAGAGATGAGAAATTCAAGTTAGAAGTTCCCCATAAATTTGTTTCCTATAATAGGGAAACCGGAATAGCAATTCCTCAGGACTAATTATCGAAGCGACGTCTCACAAACGATCAAATGAAGTGGCGAGTAAATCAGAGATGTCGGTAAGTAGAATCGTGTAATTTCCGACAGTTTATAGCGCAGTGTGAGTGTCCTTAGCGCATCGTAGGGTCACTTGATTTGATTGGATTTCGGCTAACAACTGCCTGCAGACTCGTAAATTGGAGGTCGATGGCACGTTATGGATTGAAATTGGACGGATTATTTTCCGATTTCGAGTTGCAAATGCGATATTCGTCCTTCGGGATGCATAATTCATGCGGATTTTTAAACGGTGCATGAATTTTATGCCGATTATAATTGCCGGTGGATGGTTGGAAATCGTGATACAAAAGGAAAACTTTTTTTTGCGAATAACGGAGAAAAATTCTGCACGCTTCGTCACGTTCACACTCTGCGTTTTTCGCAAAACTGAACAAACAATTAACTTCGTTTTTTTTACCCCAATACATTTCTTTAAATAATTTATTTATCTCGCCTTATGCCTATCGATCCAATTAACTTTTATTAGGAAAATTGAATACAACTTCAATTGCGTTGTAGGAAATTTCATTCTTTAATTTAACGCACGTAACAACTGAAGCTTGAGAAAAGAATTAAGTCAATAAAAGCCTTTAAATCAACCAATTAATAAAAGTTTGCATTTCCATCGCTTGTTCGTCCTTTTTTTTCTTTAATATTAAAGTTAGTTAAAGTTCAAGGAAACTGACTCACTTCGTGGAGTAGGTACGTCATTTTCAGTGACAATCAACTAACAACGTCTAACTGCCTTCAAGACAGAACCGAAATAGAATTTCCATGTTTACATATCGACGAGGCGAACGTTCATCGGAAAATCGTTAACTTATATAGAATCGAAGCTAATCAAGGAATCTAATTAAAAGTTTGTTCCGAACCCTCGGCTACTTCCGCGCAATATTTTACGGCGCTTGTAAAAAGTCGATTCCAAACAGTGATGTAAACGCTTTCGCAAGATAATCGTTCGAATTGCATAGTTTAAGAATCTATTAAAGTTCGAGAGAGTGGCTGGAGCTGTTCGACGTCGCCAGAATAACATTTGCTTAAAAGGATTTCGTTTTGATTGAAAATATCTGTCATCGTTTGATTTAAGACGAGTCAATAGAAGAAAATTTTGATTATAACAATTAAAACTAGAAAATAATTTCTTATATTTATTTACTTATGTAAACTGATACAGAAGCTAAAGTTGGCAAACACATCCTTGTTTCAGTAAAAGTAAATTTACTTCGTGATAAATTGCGGGCCTTGATTTAAATCTTTCGGACTCGTATCACAAATGACGGTATTTTTTCAGGCCGAATAGATCGCATGGAACTGGCGAAGAATGTCAGCGTGGTAAAGCTTTATAAAATTCTTGTTACGGATATTTCCCTTGTTGAGTTTCTTTATGTGTTTCAATTTAAGGACAGATTGTTTTAAATCAATATAAACACCGACGTGAAATTTTCAGCTTTTGTGTGAAACTTCCCGCATTTTCAAATCCACCTGTATTAATAAATTCATATTTTAATTAGGCAAAACTTTATGTTGCATATATTATTTAAAATTTTAAACACGGGGATGTCGTTGTGAAGTTGAAACTTTTAATGTTGTTGTACGTGACGTAGTTGTCAACTTTATTAAATGAATTAATAATTAACCCTTTAACAAAATCCCTCTGTCATCATCATCAATAAAGAGTGTTATTTCATCAAAACGAAAGTTTACTTTTTAGTAAGAAAGATTTATTCCCTATGTAAAGTATTCAGTTAAGAGAAGGTGAATAAAATTAGCAATAAAAGCAAATGTTAATTAGGAAAATTTATTCGAAAAAGAAAAAAAGAAGAGAGTTGTGGAGATTTCGTTGTTCTGCAATTAAGTGGAGTGCCTTCACTGATTTGATTTGGGACCGCGTTCAGAGAAGTAAGAATCGTGACAACGAGACAGGTCACCGATTCGAATCCTTGCGGAATACCAATAACATGGTTAAAAGTTACAGATCGTACCCTAATTAGAACTTAACAAATTACCAACAATTAGAAGTTAGGCGAATGTAACTGCAACAGTTTTATCCTTGCGGTTCCGCGTCACGTTTTAATCTAAACTTCGTGGCAGACGTTCGAAATAACTTTAAATTACATCGACGGGCAATAAACAATCAGAATCTTAACGGATACAGTTTCCCGCCGCACTCGGAGAGATCTTCAAGAACTCACTACGATCTCTTTTCAAATTCATTTATGATTCTCAACACGTAATGGCGCTCAAGCTTTCTCTGTATGTGTATGTAAACGCAGGCTCAGAGTGCATTCGGAAATGGAAGAAGTCGCCGCTGAATGGTTCTGGATATTGCAATATGTACTTCTTCTGACTGCCAGATTTAGAATTTAATTACGCTAAGAGCAACGCGAAATGGCGTTTCTATTTTATATTAACTGCGCTGCAAGAAACGGCCACCAGCAGCTTAATGATGTAATAATACTTAAACTAAACTTCCAATTTGGGGGATAAAGTAAGGTAATGGGGCTTTCGGATAAAAACGTTTTCCAGACGATTCATTACAATTGCAATTTTATCCACAATTATAAACTCGAAACTCATTAGTATTAATGTTATTACCATGACAGAAAATACTATACATAGAGTAGCACATCCCATCATTAAATCATTTTTTGTAAAAAAAAGTTGCAGGCAGTTAATACACACAAAACAAATAAAAGTGCAAATGACTGTTGATAAAACACAAACAATATTGCACATTATTTTTCAATGTTTTATTTGAGTTGCCCAATTTTTTTTACAAGGTATATACAGGAACGTGGAGAGAGAGAGGCATTATGAATTCCGCCGTCGGCTTTAATAACTAGGCAACTACCTAAACATGTCCCTGAGGGAGAGCTGGAGGGCCCTCGTGTGTAATTGCCGCAATGTAATGTTAACATTGCGAGGACAACACTCTGCATTGTAATATACAGTGTGTCAACTGGTACACGAACTAATCCCTGTAGTTTGCTCGTAACTCATTATGTAGTCATTGATGTGTTCACGGACCACGTAATCCATTAGCGACAGCGGCGAGTTTCTGACATCTTATTAAGTTATTAACAATTACGCGGCGTTAAGCGATCTGACCCTTCACTAATATTCCTGAATGCCATCAGGACAAGAGGATGGACGTGTGCCGAAGAAATTCCCCCCGCCTCCTCCGCCGGGGGTTTGTATGCAGAGTAGATCAATATTGATTGCAAATACTTTATCACCGTCGTCTTAGATTACTCGCTAAGATTTCAGTAAACACTGAGACGATTCTGTCGCTTGATATAAATGGAACTTGTGCAAACTAAAACTCACTGTGTAAGTTTTATAACTTTTATAATTTGCTGAGTAAAACTGACTGAAAGTACTATAACTTATTCACTTGAGGATAAATTTCTTTTTGGAGTTATTAAGGAAATGAACAATTAGATTTTTAACCTACTTTTTTTTTTCTTTTTGTTTACGAAACCGTCAAACAATGTGCTTCATATGAAGCAGTTTTTAATATCGTAAACGAAAATGAAAATGTGTCACAGCAACTACAAAAGCCTTCCTTCAAGCGAAAAGATGAAGGCGTGCATAAATTCAAAGTTACGTAGCTTCATTTATCTTCCAAGGATAAGAACTTAAGTACTCTCCCAGCATACTATTTATGTACCTACGTAAACTATCAAATTTAAATCAAGCAGCGAATCATGGCGTTGACGGTAGTTAAGGTGCCAACAATTTCCTAACTTACTTCCCCATATTTATTTTTTTGGATAGACCAAGTGACTTTGTTATCAAAGCCAACCAAACACGCCAACTAAACCGTTTTAAGCTAATGAAATAATGAAAGTAATTCACTAGATTAATTTAATTAAGTGTGTAATATAATTACTTAAATCTGGTGAACCTCTTATGATAATTAACGAATGCCTTCGGATTAGTTGGTGTTCACGGAAGCAAGCGACGCCTACTCTTGTTTTGATAACAACCAAGAAAATAACTTTTTATTAAATTAAAACGTATGAGACAGACTTGTACAATAAAATAAAATAACATCAATAACATCAAGAGTGTGTTTCCTTTTGCTCTGATGGAGCCTTGTATGGTGGAACATTCTACGTTTTAAAAATAAAGGACGACACGTCACTTTGCCGCCGATAGCACACTGAAATAACGTTATAACACTTCGTTAATATCTGAGCTTAAATCGTGAGGGTTTATTTATTTTATTTTGTAATTTTCTGTTATGTATTAAAAACTCGAAAGCGCGAAACGAACGTCATCAATCAATAGAAATATTTTTAAGCGAACGAAAGAAAGGGGGGCTTTTTAAAATCGCCAAAGATGCCGCCAATTACAGATGTCGATGCGAATTTCAAAGAGGGAATTACGTCCACAGAAATAAATGTTCGCGGTAAATTTCAATTCGTTAAGTACCTGACTTTACCTTCCTTTGAATGAAAGTATAGTACATATTTCCCAATGTTTTTTTTTTTTTTAATATAATAATGTTTGCACTCGTGTTTTCATACATGAATTACTGACGACAGAAGTAGGTAGGTACTAAAGTGAGTTAATTAAAATCCAATACGGCCTAATTATTTTTTAATTCAATGGACGTAATAAAGCCAACGTAAATTTATTTTTACTTTCCTTAATAAGGTTTAATTGGGTTAAATTAATAAATGGGAATGTGAAAATGTGAAAAATTTTTTTCCGCCGCAATCGAGAATCGAACTCGAGTCTTCCAGTTTCATGCTGGACATGCTGGAAGCTTTTATTTCACATGAATTAATTATTAATGCAATAACATTTCCCAGTAATTTAATTTATATGTATATTTAATTAATTAATTAAAAAGAAATTAAAAAAATTCAAATATTATCCTAGACAGATTATTAATTTAATTAAAATAATTACACAGGGTAATGATAGTTTGATAGCACTAATGAGTTATTTTCTTGAAAATCATTTAAATCACATCCAGTACTTCTCAAACGTTTTTTTTTTTTTTTGTAAAAAGTAAACGTAGATGCCAGCACTGTGCGTATCATGTCACTCCACGTTGTTTTCGGTCTTCCTTTCTTGTTCTTTCCTTCACGTTTGCACTCCCATATAATTTTCACCAGCCTGTTATTGTCCATCCTGGTTATGTGACCAAACTAACGTAATTGACTACGTTCTATATAGATTATGTAGTAAGCTTTTTACTCCCAACCGAGCACGAATTTCTATGTATGGAATCTTGTCTTGTTACTCCCTCGATGGTCCTTAATATCCTCATTTCGTTTGCTTATAAGCGAGATTTGATCTTCTCTGTCAATACCCATGACTCGTTGCTGTATGTCATAGCCGAGATAAAGACTGTTTTGTATATCGAAACGTTCGCTAAATTTGTTTTCAAAACAAATGCGATGGTTGCATGTTTTATTTCAATAACGAACAATGTCCGTATTCTGGGAAATTTTGTTTCTCAAGCGATAAGCAGCAATGCTGGGCGACGTGCCGTCTCTTCGGTTAATGATAGACCACACAGAGAGCCGTAAATCTGCCATGTGAAGTAGCCTTATCTTTGGGTTTCGAATTTCTGTACAAAAGTTTGTCGCGCTAAAATCACTGTAACATGTACATTAACGGAAAAGGCATATCGAATTACTCATAAGTTAATTTGGTTTCGTAGATTTTGGACACATTCTGCCGCGTTAAAATTGCAGATAAATGGCCACGTGTTTAAAGATATCAACTTACATTACAAGTTGAGGCCTTCGCTGGAGTCTGACCCGTTTCAGTCAGACAATAGATACTTTAAAAATGCCAGCTCTTACACTCGAATAATAAAATTTATGGTACTTCATTGGCGACAGACAAACAGCGTGCATTTCTGATAAGTTAATGTGGGGGTCTCTGATGCATTTTTGGGCATCTGGGGAGACGTACCTGTGAAATAAATACTACGACCATGATTGGTCGAAGGGATTTCAGAATTTTGCTGCAAGGTCCGAGGGGGTGGGTTTTTAGTTGTGTTTCGTGAGAATAGGGAACGCGAAGAAACGGCAGATAGCATTGAAGCTCTAGCGAGGACGGTTGAGTTCATTCTAATTTGGCTTTATTGTGTTTTTCCTTAGGCGCTTGTAGTCTTTATTCATTTTTTTGTTAAATCATTAATTTCGGTACGGTTTAAGTACAGTATGACAAGAAAAGCAATTAAACTAAACACGCAGGCGCCGCGACGCCAGTGTTTTTAAATCAAAGTGGACAGTGCGGAAGTGGACACGGATTATACGCCTTAGGTATTTGACATTTATTTATTTCCTTCAGCGCACCTTTGGTGGTGATGTCTGCATAGAGATAATTTGATTTGCATTAATTAGACTAAAGAGTCAGTACGGTTCATAGTACCATTACATTGAGCTAAATTTAATCAACTAATTTTAGTTACATTTCAGCGAGTATTAAAACTCACTAGTGACCTTCATCTTAGAAAAAGTTGATGGGTCAGTGTTTCTTTAATTAGTACACAAATTTTGTAATGTAATCAACCAACAGCAATTAACTATTTCCCACCATCTACCCGGGCTTTCAATAGAGTGTACTTTTAAAAATCATTCTACTCTTGGGGATTCTCTCAGGCAAATTGGAAACCAAACAATTTGGACTACATTCCTAGCCATTTTCAAACGCAAGGGTTTTTCACTCACGATCTCCGATCCCACAGAGGCGGATATCAGGAGTTTCTCCCATTTTTTTTTGCTTTATTTTTCAATAAAAAATCAATTAAAGTCAATTGTTGCGTTTTATTTAAAGTGTCAAATTGCTTGTTCTAAAGAGTTATTCGCTGCTCCACCAAAAGAACCAGTTACCACGACGTAGTTTCCTATTAACGAGATCACATGCCGTAAGTATTATTATTTAGAGCGAGTCCCCGTAAAAGCCATTCAACCGTAACCCAATTCGTAGGTATTAACCGTTAGCGCCGGCCGGCAACCCCAGTAAGCAGGTAGAGTAGCTAAGGGCATGCACAGCTGTAGTAGAACATCTGGAAGGCTTTCTCGGAACTCTAGGTAAATGGTCTAGACAGTAATTTCCTTAGCAATAAATTTCAATTGTTGTGGTTTGTTTGTACATTTTTATTATTTGTTTACTTGTCCGTAATAGTCAATAAGCAAGTCTAATTGGGGGGGGGGGGGGGGCGTTACAATATCTTTACTTTAATGGTCTTCGACAAGTTTTTGTTTCTAAACATTTTTCTGTATATTGCATGGTAGTACTTTTCAGTTATTTCCAGTGTGTTATTTATCTCCACTTCCATACTCCCTTGGTTTTGGATTGTAGCTCCTAAGTACTTAAAAATATTCACCTGCTGTAATGTTCGTTTTTATATTTCTGTTGGAGACAGCCATTACTTTGGTCTTGTTACAATTTATTTCCATCTCATGCTTCTTGAATGTGTCAGTCCAGACGCTTAGTGATTGTTGAAGGCTTTCTTCGGTTTTTGACATTATTAGGAGGCCATCAGCAAAAGCTAAGGATCCCACTTTTACCAGTCTGTACCCAATGTCTAATTTTGCTGTGCTCTCCTGATATGTTTCAATGATTTCATCCGTCACTAGGAGAAATAGTAGGGGGCTGAGCACACCGCCCTACCCAACTCCTTTTCCGTTAGAACGTTCCAAATTAATTTCCTCGGCAGCCTGTCAAAAGCTTGTTGTAGATCAATGAATGCCACAAAGAAATCTTCGTCCTTACTCAGCATTTTCACTATAATTTGTCTGACTATGAAAATCTGATCTTGAGTGCTTCTACCCCTCCTAAAACCGTACTGAAGAACCGAGAGGGTGTGTTCCGTTTCCAGTCTCAGTCGTTTTTCCAAGATCTTTTCGTAGACTTTCGCAGGAACGCTAAGTAACGAAATACCTCGATAATTTTTGCATTCTTTTCTATCGCCCTTCTTATGAATAGGTTTTGTGGTAGCCATGTCTCAGTCCTTCGGTATCTTTTTGTGCTTTACTGAAGCAATTGCTTCTTCAAGCTCCGTTGCCGTGATTGTGTCCAGTTGCCCATCATCTATTTGTACGCTCTGTTCTAGTAAAGTCTTTTCCTTTCATACTTCTTCAAGTTCTTCAAAATATTCCGCCTTCCTTCGCCTTGATGTGTCTTAAATTTATTTCTTCTGGGTACGGCTTATTCCTTAGATTTTTGACTACTTTATAGAGTAACTTCTGGTTTCTATTTTCCTTATCTTCCATTTTAGTATTAAAGTTTTCCCACGCTTGACTTTTAGCATGTTTTACCATTTCTTTAACTTCGCATCTTAGTTTGTTATAAGTGTCATAATTTGCTTGTTTGTTACTAGTACTATTGAGATACGTTTTCCATGCTTTTTTCTTCTCTGCCACTTTAATTTTAATGTCTTCCGACCACCATGCTGTCTGCTTTGCTTGTATCAGTTTTTCCTCTGCCACACACAAATTCAGCTGCTCCTCTTACCGAATGTTTAAATTCTTCCCAGGCACATTGAATACTGTTTCTGTCCACACCTTCTGTTGTATATTCAAATTCCTTTCCTAATTGCTGTTGGTAGAGTTTCCTTACGTTGTGAGTTTATAACTTTTAATTTTTCCTAGAATTGTTCTAGTCTCTGGTTTTTTAGGATTGTCGTTCGTTATTATTAAATTTTTTGTATAAGCTGCCAAAAGATAGTGGTCCCTATTAATCTCACTGCCTCTCTTCACGCGCACATCACAAAAATTATCTATTATGTCTTGATTTACAATGACGTAGTCTATAATTGATCGCTCGTTCCTACTTTCCTCCACTCTCGTAAATTTATGGATGTCTTTGTGCTTGAAGATTGTGTTGGTTATCACAAGATTATTGATCATGCACAGTTCCAGTAATTTTTTCCCACTTTTGCTTTCTGTTGGTTCGCCCTGATTGCCGATCACTTTGTTGTAGTTATCCGGATTGTTGCCCACTCTAGCATTGAGGTCACCTAGCAATATAATGTTCTCTACTACTCTCTTTGAAGGTGTTCATAAAACTTGTTTAGGTCTGCTAGCTTTTCATTTTCATTTGGGGCGTAGGCTACAATAATGAGGAATTTGTGTCCAACATCGTCTTTTATGTTTAATGTTAGTACTCTTTCAGAAACGTAGCTCCAATCTATAACAAGCCTCGTCCAGTCTTTGTGCATTATCAATGGTACTCCTGCTTTGGCTCTTTCGTTTAAATCGACTCCGCTGTAAAAAAGACTACGCCTGTTTCCTAGGATGGTAGTACCTTGTCACTTCTTTTTGGTCTCAGTTAGTGCTAAAAAACTAAATTTCATTTCTTCAAATTCAACTAAAAGTCCCATTTCTTTGCCCGTAATCCCCTGTACGTTCCACGTTCCAAATGATAATCTACTCTTGTTCTTCTTCAGTGCTGTGTTCGTTTTATTCTTGACCTTTGGTGTGGTTGCTAGTTTTTTGACGATGTATTAATTTGTTTCTTTAACAGATCATTAATATTTTTCTTTGCATTTTCCTTGTTGCAGCTTAGGCTCTTAACTATAATGTTCTTTTTCCTTTTTTGTTTTTTGATTCCTTCTACCTTCTCCTAGAGCGCGTTAATTCTAGTGTGCAGATTCTTATTTTCTTCTTTTAGAGTCCTTAAACTCATCGATAAGACTTTTTTGTTCGTTCTTCATGTCTTTGATGTCGTTTATTATTGTATTTGATTGTGTCACTATTGCATTTGTCTGTGTTATCAGGCTAGATATCATTTTCTTCAGTTCGACAATGTCGTTATCTGGTTTAGTTTTACCTGGAGAAGTGGACTTGCTTCTAAGAAACCCAGTTTGGCCATCACCAGGCTTACGATTTCGGCCCACTTCGAACATATGGGATTGTAAATTCCCCGGCTTCGCACAACACGGCAGGTAGTAAATATTATCTACATACTTCTTTTTTTGATTTATGTTAAACTTTATTTAATTATTTAGTACGATCGCGTGGCCCGTAGCAAATTTTCAATAAGTATGTTTAAATGCGACGTGGGCCGAAATCGTAAGCTTGGTCATCACCAACTCTTCTTCTTTTACCATCGCTGCAGGAAGAGTCGCAATCGTAAACTTGAGGGAATTGGACCTGGGTTTAATGGAATTTTTTTTGTTTTGGTCTCTACTATCACCTACATCTGTTAACACCCTGTATAAATAGAAGTTACAGTAAGTGAAACTTATTTGATTACACGCTGTATAATTAGTTCTAATATTATCGATTATAATTTTCCAGTTTCTTTTCCAAATCGATTGAAGATCCAAATATTTCTCTTGGTTCTAAAATATAAAGGCGGAGGCGTTTCAATATGATTTTCGATTATAGGATATTGTATTTGCGAACGCGCAGAAACCTCTTTTAGCTCGAATAACAAGCGCGCTGACAGATGAACAAGTATCCAGGGTATATTAAAATACGTATTATATAACCGTTTCTTTAAGGCGGACAGTAACATTGAAATCCGAGAACAGATGCCCACCCTGTTTCCTTCAAATTGTTGTTTACTGTTTCGCAAGCGTTGATAGCTTCTTGCTGCAACTTTAAATGTAATTAAATTACATTAAAAAAAAAACAAATAAATCATTAGGCTAGAGGAAATTGTGAAAACCTTGGGTTTGGTTTGATGGTGAAATAAATTATACTTCTATAGTAAAAGTTACGGATTAATTAGTTTCCTAAAATGATTGTAATAATTGATACTAGAAGTAAAAACAATGACGAGTATGTTTTTTATAGGTCAGCGGGGCGTGAAAATTGAAATTTATTATCGATTATTATTAATGCTTTTATGCGAGGGAACAAATTCGAAAAACATTCACAATGCTCGTGATGACTATTGCGAATTTGTAATTTTCAACACCGTAATTAAATTAGTAAAATAAATTACAATTTAAGCGCTTTACATGAATCGGCGCTTTTAATAACACATATCGCTTTAAATACAGAGAGATGCGCGATGATTAAACGGATTGCGTCGATATTTCTATATTTGTTTTTGGCCTGGCCGTGTTTGTTTGCACGTGAATATTTGTTTGATAAAATAAACATAATTACACTGTAATAATAATTATCGCAGTTGTTTTCACATCAAGCAGAGGTTATTGTTGTTAACGAAAAAATTGATACATATTTGATTTTTTACTTTCACATAAACAGTTTCTTTGTTATTGTTTCGTCATATCATAGCTTACGTATCACTAACTGCTAATCTCCGTATTCTGACCTACCTCAACGTAATTGTATTACATCTGCGGGTTTATTGCTCTATGACTTATTGTACATAATAGTAAAGTTGGCTCAGGTGAGGCATTTAAATCACATTCAGTGCTACTCAAACTCTCTGGAATTCTTTCTGACATTTGTCTCATACGCATGTCACAACTTCGCTTCCATTCTTGTGTATTAATAGTGGGTTACAGTAAGAGAAATATATTCGATTGCACACTGTATAACTTGTTCTACGATTATTATTTTTACTGGAATTTAGGAATGAGGTAAAAGCGTACGTTCCAATTTCTTTCTGTTCAAGAAACAATGCAATCTATTTAACCCTCTTCTCTTCGTGCGTGGAACGTTCGTACGTGAAAATCATTGGACGGGTTTTATTCAAAAAATCGGATAGCAGGCGAACAATATGACTTCCTTCGACTTTGTTCGGGTCTCTTTCTGACTTTTGCACGTCAGCGCCGATTGTAGAGTCCTCGTTGCTCTCTTATCGCTGGTCCTTATTGAATTCAGAATATAAGCAAAGCAATAAACCCATTGGCAGAATTTCAATGCGGCAGTTTTGTTGATCGACGAAGATCTCGCACACTTTCGCCGCTTCGAGAGTCCCTCGCTTTTGATATTTCGGGCTTCCCCCCCTTCCCGATTAATATTGAAATTTGTATTGTCTGAAGCCCGATCAAATTTGCTTTCCGCTTGCGAACAAATAAAAAGCAAAAAAAAGGACGCCGTCGGAGTCGAGTCTTGAGATACTGTATTTAAATTTCTAATTGCGTTTGCCGGACTGGAACGGCACAAAATACAAAACTTGACTCGTAAAATATTTACTCGCCCAACACTAAAATATTTATGGTTTCTCGGTATACGGAAGAATGAAATGTTATTCTGTTTACGCGAAAAATTTGCATTGTTTCAGAAAATGAAACTAACTTAACAGATATACAGCAACGAATGCCACCCACATATCGTTCAAAAATAGAAACGTATTAAAATCGCAAATATTCGAAAGTAGACTAGGTTACATACATATGTAAAAAGAATACCTTTCTAAGTGTATGTATTATTTGTTTTGAAAGTTCAGTAGTCTGGCTGCTAGTTCCTTAATAAATTTAAATCAAGGATATATAAAATTATCCTTAAAAATTTTATTTGCGTTTAAGTAACTCTCTGGGAATTTAAACTTACGTCGTATCCCTTCAGTTAACTCGACAGTCCTCTGAATAAATTCCCGCGTGGTTCACTCTTTACCGGATGAAATCGTAAAACGAAAACTATAAATTTATATGTGCTTGTTTATCGTGCAGTAAAAATTCAAAATCTATTCAAAAACTTCGCGAGCGCCACGTGAAATAATAAAATTTTATTGGAACGCACTAAACCAGTAATTCGTAGATAATAACTTTTAATTTATTTCCTATTTCATCCTTTTCAGTATACGAGTATATCCGAATTGCCTTCATACGTTGTAAATCGGTAGTCAGCAAAAAGTTCATCAAAAGGCGTTAACTAACCTGTAGATATTATCCAATCTATTTCTTCCCGCTTCATGTTTTTATCTAATTCCTTTAGATAGGAAATGTTTTTGAAGGTAACATAATAATCCAAAAGGACTTATGAAAGGTGATGTTTATTTAGTCTTCTATAATGCTCACGAATTTGTTTAATGGTTTCAACCTAGTGCAGTATCCTTGATCTCTAACTTCCATATAAGTCGAGATTAATTGCAGTTTATATTGGCCATAAAAGGCAAAACGGGCAATTACACATGAATTTAGCTTTCCCCATACGAATATATCGGATGTAAGGCGAAGCCATAAAAATCGTATAAAACAAATTAATGGCGCTTCTTATCACACGAGACACGTTACACACTTAGATTCGCATCAATATTACATGCAGCAAGTTAACAACGTACAGTGAACTTAGCATAAGATATTTTATTTTGGTGACGCAGATAAGTTGGCGATAATAAATTTCCACCATTAAAGAAATGTGGTCGTGCCGAAATTGGGATCGCCTCGTTCAGCATCCTTTAAGAAAGAGTCCTGCGAGAGCAAGGCACGAACGAATAGCCTAACTGAAATTCGGTTCCCCGGAGAATCGGTGTCTTCCCACAGGACACGTGATGAATCGGACCCGATATTCAGTTGTTACTCTTGTATCCTTGTATTTCTAATGGAACTCGATATTTTTATGTCCGAGGTAAAATGTTTTCCGGGAAAACAACTTTTTTTATATTTCGGTTATTTCAACATAACTTTATTTATTTGTTATGAAAACAGTGCATGTCAATAAACAGTTTTAAAATGGTTAGCACCATGTAAAACAACAGTAATTTTTAACATTCTGAATAAATTTGCAGTTTATTCAAATAAACAAACAAAAAATTGTTTATCCTCATCGACGATAATTGCTTTGAACACATCCTTAATGTGCTGAAAGTTAAAACTGAGAATTTTAATTCTAGTACATGTTCGGGTAGGATTTTCTTCTTCGTTTAAGGTTTACGAGTTTAAATTTGTATTCAGCACTTGATATTTATGTTTGTTCACAGTCACCGTGGTTCTATGCTCGGCACACGCAATTTAATGAAATTAGTTTGTACTACTTTTAGTTCATTTTGATTAATTCACTTGGGCTTCTCTTTCAACATTGTACGAACGAGAAACGTGCGGGAATATATTAAAATAAAAACTCTTATAAAATCGTTCTTTTTAACTTGTAATGAAAAGTTTCAACAATTAGGATTTACTCCTCACAAGCAATCGTACTTCGGGCTTCGACTCCAAGATAATTCCAGCTTCTTTCTCATTTGTGCGATTCTCAGTCGTGTCTTCCATAAACTTCGAGATTACGTAAGGGCTATCTGCGAGGGGCGGCAAAAAAGACGATAGTTTATCGTTGTCAGCGTTCGTATTACGCATTTACACTGGAGACTAAAAGTCGAAATAGCAATACTATCGCTGGAACAGTTTGAATTCGCGAAGCATTTCCCCGGGTCTCAATGGGCGAATTCCGCCGCATCTCAACTACCATCTGCGGTTTTTATTTTCAAAGTTTCCGTAATAGTTTCCACAAATTAAGGCCATCTACAATTACTGGTGTAATTTGGATTGTCTAGTACCAAGAAAAAATGATTCAATAATTCATTTTTATTTTGTTCGCTCTGTATAATGATTAGGCTATCAATAAAATGTGAATTTAAATGTTATCAGTTGCCTAAATTCTTGTGGCCGTAGACATTTACAATTAAATTGTCAAGTCTAATTGCGTTCAAAATATTTGCAACACTTTCCAACTGCTAACTAATAGAAAGCCTAAATACCGGGCGTGCAACCGCACCGAGTAAATTGAAAACAGAACAAAACTGCAATTTGGTTGAGGTTAATTGCCGGGGTACTTTATGTCGTTCCTCTCGTTGCGCGTCTGTGCCCTTGTTGCGAATTATTGTAAAATTATGTAGATTCACCAATGGATCCCCCGAATCGTGCGCTGAAACTGCAATGGAGGTCGTGCACTGCTATCTGTGCACTAAATTAAACGTCAATTAAAACGAGTATTAATGGCATTTTGTTTGGTGCGAATATTTAGTGGTCCTTGCATATTTGCGGGCCGCGTAAAACATGCGAATTCATGCATCATGACAATGGAACAAGAAATTTATTAAATTTGTACGTGTACAGTGTTTGTGACACTTTTTGGCAGCGTGCATTTCGGAATTATTAAATTTTAGGTTTCTAATTATTTTACAAAACCCAAATTCATTTACAACTTTTACATTCGAAAAGTCTTGTATTAGTTTTAACTCCGAAAGCAACATTTTTAATTCGTCGTTAAATTACGAAAGTGTTTTAAGTATAATAACAATATAACGTACCCAAGCAATTTACGCAACGTGTTGTTTATAAAGTTAGTGGCCAAAGTGCGTTCGTTGTTTTGCGAGTTCATCAATTATTCGCCGGTGTACTAAAAGCTTTAAGCAATCTCACGTGTCTCAATTTCGGGGGTGCTCCGCGCTCCAGTTATAAATAAATATAATCGATGGGCATTCATTATACGCAATTATATTTCGTGATTAATTTCGGGCAAATAAAATTTTTAACGAACTTCCTTTGTAGGCTTTAATTAAGAATTCTTTGTCGGGGTCTCGAACTTCCGAGGCGAATTCGGATATTGAAATCTGAAACTGCTTTATTTCGTAATTGAAGGCACGAAATTATTCCTCCGCCTCGCCCGGAACATTTGATACCGGAAAAACTGTTATATTTTTCGAAATTCTTCCATCGTATATATTTACCAAGTTATTACTTTAGAACTCGAGGGAAGGAAGGCTAAGGGGCAGCATACGAAACGGTAAATTTACACTTTTACACATACACACGAATTCAAATACAATACACTACCCATTTAATGAGTATTGACCCAAAACACGCACGTTATTCAAGCAAAAAACAACAACATTTCAAGTTTGAATAAAAAAATCATGCTACTTTTATTAGCGACAACTTTTAAATACCTAATTACGTATGTGTTACACGATATCGTATTAATGTACTCTCCGGGGTCGTTAATTATGAGACAGTGACGTTTTTTGTCGTAAATGTAATTATTACAATCTAAGCCAAGGTCAACTGTACACGTACATATACGTTGCTTTGATGTAGTAGATAGACGCAATCATTTATTGCTTTTTTACTCGCAACACGGTTTTCGTGGAGTACTGCAACATGTCTCTTTGGTTTTGGTAAAATCATTATATATCATTTACGTAGCGCTAATTTAATTTCTGTAGGGTTGTTACAAATGATTTTTAGACCCAGAGGCCTATGAAAATTAAAAAAAAATGAGCATTTGCCACTTATTAATAATGGATTACGGATGTCAACAAACAGCCATATTGCAGAAACTGACCGGCCGCAAAGTGGTAACTTCAAACGTAACGTACAAATGTAATTGGATTCTTCCACTGCCGTAACTTCCCTGCTGTTATTCTTTCCTCGCAGGTTTAGATCTTTAATGAGGAAGTGCAAGATATTTTGAATGGCTACTACCTACGATAGATGTTGCTAACGTGAGACAGTAGAATCATTTTTACCTTCTAGGTGGCGCTGATTCTCTTAGTTCGATTTATTTATTGAAAGAATTTAGGCTTTTAAGAAGGAAGTACGTTTTGAAACGCTACTGCAGTAGGTTGACTTTTATAATAAAAACAATTTTGTCTTCTAGGTTGCCTAGTGTTCTAATTTAGAATATGGTTTGTCTCTTAGATGGCGCTGTTACTTATAATTCGACGATAATTATTTGTCGAAAAAATAAAACCTATTCAACTTAGAAGAAATAAAGAAAAACTTAGGCGGTGCAGATGCTTCTACAATAGAAGTTGCTGCGTGAGTCGGTAGAATCACATTTGCCTTCTAGGTGGCACTGGTTTTCTTAACTCGATGTTTATTGTGTTCAATTAAAATATAGTGTAATTTCTAAGTAAGAAAAAAGTGCGTTTTATATCGGCTACTACAATAGATGTCGTAGGTGTTTCAGTAAATTCATTCTTGTCTTGTTATTTATTTGTCGAAAGAAAACCTAACACAAACCCTAATTAAAGACCAGCACACAATGGATTTGCGTAAAACATAGGACAGAAGACATAAACCGTAACAGTAATTCGACCTATGTAAAGAAGTGCGCTGTAACACAATAGCTCCGTAACGAGAACAAAGCAAATTTGTTTCTTACGGCTTATGTCTTATGCCTTATGTTTTATGCAAATCCACTGTGTTCTAGGTTTAAGAAAAATAATGAGGAAAATATGTTCGAAAACTATCTGTAGATGTCGCTTATGTTATTCAGTAGAACATATTTTGTCTCGTAGATGGCGCTGTTACTTTTAGTTCGAGAGTTTTTGGTCAAATGAAAATCGAACACAAACCCTAATATTAAGAAAAATAATTAAGAAAATATGTCGTAAAACTATCTATAGAAGTCGCTGATGTGATTTAATATATTTTGTACCATAGATGGCGCTGTTACTTTTAGTTCGATAGTTATTCGTCGAATGAAAACCTAATCTAACTTAGAAGAAAAGTAAAATGTAGGCCTTTAAAAAGGAGATGGAAGACATTCTGAAAAACTGGTAAACAGATGTCGCTGGCGTGACTCTACTGAATCATTTTTACCTTCTAGGTTGGTTCGACTTTTTCTGTTGAAAGAAAACGTAATTCAGCACGTAAATATTAAGAAAAATGATTAGCAAAATATGTCGGAAAACTAACTGTAGATGTCGCTGATGTGATTCAATAGAATATATGTTGTAGATGGCACTGTTACTTTTCGTTCGATAGTTATTTGTTGAATGAAAACCTAATCCAGCCTGGAAGAAAAGAAAAATGTGTTACGGTTCGATTTCGCTTTAACGATTATATTTTAGGCAATGTTAAAATTTTGTCTTCATTTAATGGTCTATTTGATAACAAACTCTAAAGTTCTGTTTTGGCTTCATTGATCGCTCTATTCTGAATTCAAACTCTAAGGGCTACCTTTTTGTTTCCTTTCTCGTGCGTGTAGATTGGTTAATTTTGGTTTTGGAACAAAAGGAAACGTGTTGGCGTTTGTTTGTTTGTTGAGTCGAAAATAAAAATTAATATTAAAAAATCGCCATCTTGGTGTTCCTGACATTCCTGAGTGTAGGTCGTTTTCGTTCGCTGTAGAAGCTAATTTATGTGATTCGTGTCGAATTCGACCACCTAGCAGTCAATAGAGATTTTACACACTCAAGAAATTTGATTGAAATATCGCCAAAGCTTAAATACCAGATACGAACTCCAACTTCAATCACACAATCAAACGGATGTGTCACAGGTTTTAATAGGCCCTTACTTTTAAACGAGGGCACGTTATACGGTACAGTTTCACGTTGTACGGGGCAGTTTCACGTTGTACGGGACAGTTTCACGTTGTACGAGGCAGTTTCGCGTCATACGGAGCACTTTCACGTTATAAGAGGCAAATACACGTTATGCGAGGCAAATTGTAGCAGGTGATAGGCAGTAAACAGAAAAGCCATACGAGAGTCATCTAGTTCTACTACCATCAAACACCGCGAAAGTTCGGGCGTGCATGTACGATCAAAGTCCTCTCTCGAGACTTCGATGTAAACGTCGTGATTTATGGCAAGAGACGACCGGACTTAACGTCGAGCGGTATCGTACACTTTTCATTCCTTGCTTCGGTTAATCATCAATTACGCTGCATAATGAGTAGTTAAAGGCTTGAAAATTTTGTAATTGTATATTTCAATTTCAAGTCACGGTTCCTTAAGAAAATTAATAACCGCCTCCTACTGTTAAACTGACAGGTGCTTATAACTTGTACATCACCTTTGTAAACCAAATAGGATATCCTTGCCAGTGTTTACGTGTTACACTTGCTCTGTGAATTTTAATTTTATTTCGAACTAGAGTGATTAACGTACATTTACGTAATTTTCATTTAAAACCATCAATAAACTTAATGTCGTGAATTGTCATACTTTTCTTTTAGATTTCGTTATATATAGGATGTCTGATAATTTCGATGTATACAGGGTGACTGATAAAAATATTTTTGTTAAACGCGGAATTTCAAACTTGAGGGTTACTCATATGCTACATTCACGTGTGTAGTCCTAGCGGTAACACGTATTGCTTATACCTGAAATAAATATAACGCTAGGTGGCGCCCCTTTCTTAATTAATAACTAGATAACGAGCTACCGACCATCCTATTGTGTAGCCCACTCCCATCTCCTCTGAGCTGGGCATAATTTCAAGCAGGTTCACCAACCTAAAGGAGTTTCCCCCTATTTTCGCAATTTATTCAAGGTCGACTATTTTGATATAGTTAGGTAGGTAGCAAATGTAGGCCTTTCAAAAGGAGATGGAAGACATTCTGAAAGACTGCTAAATAGATGTCACTGGCGTGACTCTGTTGAATTATTATTATCTTCTAGGTTAGTTCGATATTTTTTGTTGAAAAAAAACGTGCTCAGCACGCAGAACAAATCGAGCTTGCAGAACAAATCGAAAACCCGCCGGTAGATGTCATTGGCGTGTTTCAATAAAATATTTTTATCTTCTGGGCGGCCCTGATATTTTTTCGAATTCTTTTTTTTGTTGAAAGAGGTAAGTGATGAAGTAAGGCTCGGGCCATAACGGCTTTGAATCTAAAGTGACTTTGACTAGGTAGTCTAAATGTACAGCCCTAAGATAGATACCTCAGGGTTGCTTCCCAAGGACTCTTTTATTGATCCTGACTTATGAACGCCTAATTTAGCTAAGATTCAAAGTCCCTAGAAGCAATTTGCGCAAAAACATGCTAAAACATTGGCAATAGATGTCGCTGGCGTAATTCAATAGAATACTTTTTTGCCTTTTAAATGGCGCTGACGTTTTTCTTTATTATAATTAAATTGATTTGTTTAATTGGCAGTATTAGAGAATTAGAATATCTTATAAATCACGTGAATTATTTCAGCCTGATTGGGCCTCATCAGAGATATGTACTAAAAAATTACTTTTTGAAAGGATAATAATTAAATTATACACTTACATATTTTTTGAATTTCCAATAACCCAAAAACAAACCCTGAAAGAAAACTTTTTGAAAAACCGTCTAGTATTTTGCAAAATTGAAAGGAACAGTTATGTTTCATCATTCAAAAGGCAAAATGTGACAGTAAAATAAATAACGTAAAAAACTATGGAAACATTGTGTGAAATTAATGAAAGAAAACATTCTCTAAAGAGAATTAATTCTCTAATACTGCCAATTAAACAAATCAATTTAATTACAATTTCATTTGGCAAGAACTACAGCTGTCATTAATTTCACACAATGTTAGAGAATTAATTCTCTAATACTGCCAATTAAACAAATCAATTTAATTACAATTTCATTTGGCAAGAACTACAGCTGTCATTTTTCTTTATTATTTGTTAATATTTAACAATTCGTAAAACAGGTTGAAACATCTTGGCAAAAAGTAGTATGTAATGAAGGAAATAAAACTATACAGAGTGTAATATATTAAGTTTCACTTACTTATTAATAAATATCAGCAGTCTATTTATATGTTTTTCCATTACATTACAGTAAGTGAAACTTATTCGATTACACACTGTATAATCTCTTATGGGAATGTTGTATTCAATTGTAAAGAATACATAGGAAGCTTCGTATCACAAACCTTACCCGAATCTATATGTTTAGGTAAATAAGAGAATTTGAAATAATCGATGTTTTGCTCCAAGAAGTAGGTGGGGCTTAACTTCATTTATTTATGAAAACCAGAGTTTATGTCTGCAGTTGCTTTGTGTCGTCTAACGCAATATAATTGAAGCTTCGACTACACAAGAAAACATTTGAATAAATTATATTCTAAGTAGCCGGCCATCAGCAGTATAAACTCAGTTAAAACTTGCAAAGCGTCATTCATTAACTATAATGTTTTGAATTTATCTGAGCGGTGGTATCAGATGGCGAATTGTGCAGGAACTCAATTATAAAAGAGAATGGAAGTGAAAATTCGTTACATTTCACAAGAAGCTGGTGCCGCCGCTGCCGCCGCTGCATTCTCCGCTAACGTATTTAGGGGACGTTTTGTTTTAGTTTGGCGGAAGCGCGGTCGGATGTTAATTTCAGCTGACTGTTTTTTTTCCCGAATCTACGCTGCACAGGTTCCAGTGATTTCTCATTTCGGTACAGAGATACATATAATTAGCAAGAAGCTCGCCGCAGAACAAGTGTAATTTGTCTACTAATTAAATTCGGTACAATTAAAATTTCCTCTCTTTGTGAATGTGCGGGTATTGCGGTTGACACGGAATTAACGTTGCTTGAAATAATTTTCTGCGTTGGGCGGTAAATAAAATTTTATGTAGTTTTTGTGTTCTTCCCCTCTGTTCCAGTAATAAGATGAAATTCACATTTCTCGACCACAGGAAAATAACAAAGAAGATTTATACAGCGTGTAATCGAATAAGTTTCACTTACTGTAACCACACTATTAATATACAAGAAAAGAAGCGAAGTTATGATGTACCTACGTTTGTTACATCAATTTTAGTGTTCCTACGTTAACTAAATAGCCTATCCTAGGTATCAATTACTGACGTTCATTAACTAAAAGGAACTTTATTATTCAACCAACTGCTAAAAAGTATCATTTCGTAAGCCAAAGTTATTGCACATTATACAATTCCGATAATAACAATGTTTTTTTTTTATTATCTAAATGTCGCAATAATCTTGGAAATGTATGGTGATTACCTCGACCCGGCGTTTATGTATTTATCACGTGTTAATGATATATTAAGCTTTCACTACACATCCAGGAAAGGCGATGCCGTGTTTAAAATATGGTATGGCCAAGACACGGAATCAATTTGCCTTATTGCATGGAATTTTAGGTCAACATCGATAGCCGACTGAAACGAACGATATTTACTAATAATAGGCCTGAGTATTGGCAGTTATGTACCCGAAGGGTTGGGCATTACAAAGAACTCTCACACTTCCATTTAAATAATAAATTTTCAGTTGTAATATTTGTAGGTAATTTTGTTTATTTTATTGTGTCATGTTTGCATTATACTATCAAATATTATCTAACATACCTCGATATGCTCGGTGCTATTAATTAATTGATTGAAATCTACTCTATTAAATTTTGATGGCAAATTCTTAAAAATAATTAGTTAATACAGGGTGACTGTTAATTAATCCGACAAAAATTCAGGAGTTTATAAAAATTTATACTTAATTAAACAAAGCATTCGTTCTTCCAACTTATTATTAGTCGCAGTTTTTCCACGCAACTAATTGATGTATTTTTCAATGTACCATTGGGAAAAAAAGTGTAAAAAAATCTTGCCTGCAAATTGAGTTCATAATTACAGAAATCAGCAGAGACGTCCAAAGAGCTTGTTTTACTAGTAAACATTAACGCCTGCAAACACAGCTATTTGCTTAATGTATGATGGGGAGGTCGCTCGAATTACACAGAATAAACAGCCGAGGATCTGATTATATTTACACAGGTAAAATCCAATAATGAAGGGAATGACACAACGGTGCAGCGGCGCGCAAATGAGGAATGCGAAAAATAATTCACTTCTTCGTCGCGGAATTCGAAAAGGATCTTCTGCTCCGGAAGTGCGAGGTGAAGGCTAAGTTCTGCCATCCATAAAATGCACATGTTATGCTACGACCTCGTTCGTAGTCATATATATAGGCCGTGCGTATTCTTTGCTATAAATTTACGTAAACGTATCTACTGTTCGCTGTCTCTTTCACTCGCATGGTTTCAGAGTCGTTTTGCGTGCGTCATCATATTCGTGTAATGTTCGAAATGTATTGACGTAACACATGGAGGAGCACCTTACTAAGTGGGTTAACGTCTATTTAAACGATTCAATTACGTAAGAAAGGAGCTTTCATGAAATGACCGCACCTGAGGAGCGTTTTGTTTGCTGATTTTCATGTTAAAGCTAAACTAAATATAAACATACACAAAAGCCTAAACTATATAATAAAGAAGAATAATAGTGTCATAAATTTATTTTGTAACAACTTTTGTCTTAACTCTATATGATAATTATATACAGGGTGTAATCGATTAAGTTTCATTCAATAATATTGTTCCTCATCATATAAGAGAATTAATTCTGCAAATATAAATGGCCTTGCTCAAAAATAAAACACTATGTACATACTAAATACATAATATTAAATGGTATACATACAATCCGCATTGTTATTACAATAAACACATTTCATTTTCTCCGAAGGGTAATAATTCCCGTTTATGATCGCCGGGCTTTATTTGCGGTGCGATTTTATTGCAACGACTAAAAAAGAGTTGTCATATTTTGTAATAGATGGGGTCTATTTAACGGGAAATCCTAATAAGGACAAATTACGAGAGAGATTACGGAAGACGGACGAATCTAAAAATGCGGGCGGGCTCCCGAAAAGTTCGCAACAGAGAGAAAATTAATAACTTGTTCAATAAAAGTTCTCAAAGTAAATTTCCGTTGCCGTTCGCCATTATATTTATTACCAGATATTTCCGGCTATCCGAGTTAGTTACGCTAATGTATTTATTTTTTGTCCACCACTTTAAGAATGTACTGATTTTAGTTTTAGCGCTCTCCTTTTGATTTACTTTCCTATTACATCCGCAGTAACTGGATCTGAATTGGAGTAACATCGAAAATAATAATCTATAACGAATCAACGTAAAGAGCAGGTATTATTATTTTCATAAGAGATGAGCCCTCTGGTATTGACAAAGAAATAATACATATATAATATTTGTCGCTTATAACTTCACAGGGCTCAACACCCATGAATTTGATAATACTTCAGAATGAGATTTCTAAAAGGATTTTGA
This sequence comes from Dorcus parallelipipedus, assembly GCA_958336345.1. Taxonomy (NCBI): domain Eukaryota; kingdom Metazoa; phylum Arthropoda; class Insecta; order Coleoptera; family Lucanidae; genus Dorcus; species Dorcus parallelipipedus. Next base: position 22,973,680 of record OY284480.1, on the reverse strand, counting down.
TTTCAGGACGTAAGTAAAGATTGAGTTTTAAATTTATAGCTTCGCACATCTACGTTTAAATTAAGTGTCGAAAAATTAGTATTCATTAACTCAATAAAATTTAATACTGCAATTTGTATAAACACAGTGCAATTTCGCCCTGATACTGTCGCCATTAATAATTTAAAAGTCCTCGCTGGTATTTTATAAAATAACAGTGTTTGACATGAAATACCGACGGTAATGAGCTAGGTGCATTTTTATGGTGTCATGTAATTATTAATATTGCACGTTTATTATTGCAGCACACGTGAAAATAACATACGGAGTGGAGCAGCAACGAATTCTGCTTTTTTTTTAATAATTTTATTGCACGATGAGAATTTAATTTTTAATTTTTATTACGTAATCAGCCAGACACATCGTTACTACTATAGGGCATCTAATCAACTCGTTGTCAAATTTTAAATGCAATTAATCGTAATTATTTTCAGAACTTCGAAAGCTTACAGCAACTTTCCTTTGTAAGTCTGGCGACACGACACGTCCATGACGCAATTTGATTATAATTGAATATAAAGTTTGCTAAGGTCACTGCACTGTCACTTTGAATTACGCTTTTCACATCCGTTTCGTCGTAATTCGATGTGACCCCAAGGCTTCAGCGGAAGGATGTTTTCAATAAATTTAATTATTTTAGTGCGACTATGTAATCAGATTAATTTCTGGAACTGTGTTGTTGTGATACATTGTTTTCTACTTCATCCAGCTAGGGTCTTATTCAAATCTACTTGAAACCAAAATATTTTGGGGTTATTTTAATTTTTGTCCGAAGAAAATTAGATTACGTTCAATGTAATCCGAGCTAAATGAATGTTGAACAAAAAGAATTAGAAACAATTTTTATATAGGTACAATTATGTACTTAAAAAAAACATTACGAGTAACTAATAAAAAAAAGCTATAGAATACGTATAGTATCATGTTTATCAGGAAAATGAACGTATAATAATAGTAATTTAGAGACTGAGAGACTCAGACGAGCCCCTAAATCTGATTCAGACAGTTGACGTAATTAATTTTTTAAATACAAAACAAAATTAACTTGTCTAGACAGACAGAAAATTAAATTTATTTTCCCTTCAAAAAATAAGGGTGGAAAGTGAATTTATTTTGCGACATCAAAACAATTGACTTGATTTCTAGAATTTTCAATCTAATGTAATTTAATTAGTACGATTTTATTTAATTGATGTGCTTTAAACTCAAATTATTGCGGAATCCAATAAACATTTTACCGAAAGAACTCTTTTTTTGCGTAGCCGGTACACGAAATTAATTTTTAAATTCAACTTCAAACTGACGGCGTTTTAGAGCGAGATCGTATTTCATATTTTAGTTTGTACGTTAATAATGAGTTTTCCGAGCGAATATTTTATTCAGGGCCGTGCATAATGGGATGAGTTAAATTAGACGAAGTACGTTTATCTCCAACTTTCAGGACTTGTCACAAAGAGGCCTGCAGATGCGATTTCAGCGAGAATTGTTTAATGTTTATATGCGATATCAAATTTCAGCTTGACGCCAGTCAGACAGGCTGCAGGTTTGATATGGTTTTAATCGATTCTCCCCTAAAATTTATTTGCAACTTGGAAGCATTTATTTTCTGCCCCATGAATAATTTATTAACTAGTTGCAATGCTGATCGATTTGGTTGACTCTATTAGTTACAGGATTAAAATATGAATATCAGTGACACGAATTTTAATTAAAACTCGTTATCTACTGATTAAATATTATATTACGAAGGTAACTCAGATTTTGTAAATCATTTTACGCACGTGTCGTGGGGAGAATCCATATAGAAAATATTATTTTAGATAATTATTTGAAATAATGATGATACGTTTGTGGATCCATAAAACATTTTTCAATGATAAATTACTTCAATTTACAATCGCGTGAGTACCTTGAATTTTCATAAGCCATAAAACATTTGTGTTCGACAAGCAGCAAATTCAATACATGCATCATTTTAGTAGTTCTCAGATTTCCTGTTGAAATTCTATACAATGGCTGATTTGTCTGGCGTTCAGAACTCTATAAAAAGGAAAATCACAGTTCACTTACTTTAGAGGATATTTTCCATCGATTAGGACAATTTTAGATAAACTAATAAATATGTCAAGTTTAGTAGAAATGTAAAAAAAGCTTGGCAGATGAAAAATTATGATTAACGTATAATCCGACGGGATATTATAAAGCTAGAGGTAATTTTCCAATTTCCAAAGGAAATTATTAGTAATGCCATCCAGAGCGACGCGACGTTCAGCACAAAAGCCATTCTGAAAACGATTACACAGCTATTCCCTCCGTCATGAATTATGTGAATAGGAAAATGTAAATAAATAATTGACGTCATTTTGAATAATGCAGCAGCCATCTGTGTACGTTCAAGATTTCCCACCGCCTAAGATTAATTATTCCCAAAGTATTCCATCTATTTTTCGATCAGCGCGAGCTCGATGTCCTTTTCCCTCCCGTGCGACAGGCTAAGACCACGACAGACCGTAGGAAAATTTTTATTGGTCTAGCCACTGTGTTCGCCCTTAATTGCTTCAGTAATTTAATAGACGTGTTAGAAACTAGTAATTAAGACGCAATTTTCGAATTACTAGTAGAAGTGTGGGGAACTTTGCAATTAATAAATCTTTTAAGTTGACGCGAAATGTAATAAACGTCTACTTAGAGGAAAATGGTTTGATGATAAATGCCATGGATTTTTTATTGTACAGGGTTAGTTAAAAGTATGGAAACGGCCATTTATTGCCGTTAATATTCATTTTAAGAAATATGTGCTTTATGAAAGTTTTTTAGGAAATTTTTATCTACAATTGAGAATACTTGAATTTTTTTCTTCTTCAATTGTTTTTGAGTTACGCCTATCTGCGTAATTTTTTTAAATGGAAACATTCTAATTTTAATATACCGTTCGGTAGAGTATTTTTTTCTCTTTACAATAGTATTCTTGTTTTTTTTTAGAATTGAGGAATTTCTGAAAAAAAAACATTTTTCACTTTTTTGTGAAATTGAAAACACTGGTTCAAATATTTATTATTTTAGGGCCAGTTTCATAATGGAATTTAAAGGAGGCTATAAACTAAGGTCACTTTTAGATGTCAAAACAAATATGAAAACACATTTGTTTACACATCAGATTGTGACTTTATTTTAAAGGTTCCTTTAAATTCTATTATGAAACTGACCCTTAGTTAGGTAGATCTAAGACAAAAGTGAAGTTATGGGTCACAAACAAAACAACAACAAAAACAAAAAAAAAACAAACAAAAAACAAAAAAAAAGTAAATTAAATTAAGTGTTCAAATTGTCCTCCATTTGTAATTTGACAATGACTCAAACGATTTACAAAACCCCGAAGAGAATTCTCTAAAAATTCACGGGGAATTTCTTGTATCGTCCTGGTAATTCGAATTTTTAAATCTTCGATGTCATCGGGCTTATCTTTATAAACTTTGTTTTTTAGATATCCTCAGAGGAAAAAATCTAAAGGGCTTAAATCAGGGGAACGGGTTGGCCACTCAATTTCACCTCGTCTCCCAATCCATCTATTTGGAAAAACGTTATCAAGATACTGACGAATATTTAAACCATAATGTGGTGGGGCGCCATCTTGCTGAAACCAGATATTGTTATTGGGAAGGTTTTCGTTGTTTTCATGAGGATAGAGCGTAGCACAAGCAGGTATAATTTGATTTTGCAATAACTGCAAATACAGAGCCGAATTTAAATTGCCATCGATGAAAAAGGGACCTATAATATGACCACCTAGAATGCCAACCCAAACATTAACTTTTTGGGGATACTGCGTATGGTGCTCCAAAAACCAAAACGGATTGACAGGTGACCAATATCTGCAGTTATGTCTGTTTACTTCACCGGTAAGGCAAAAAGTAGCTTCGTCAGAGAAAAGAATGTTATTAACAACATTTTCGTTATTATTGCAAATATTTAACATTTCTTCACAAAATTGAAGTCTCCTATCAAAATCATCTTCCGTCAATTCCTGTACAAGTACCTTATAAGGTTTAAACTTTTCACTTTTTAACATTTTAACGACTGATGACTGTGAAATATTGAGATTTACCGCTAATTGGTTGGTTGATAAATGGGTATCTTCAGATACAGCCAATAAAATATCCAGCTTTTTATCATCACTGGTCGATGTTCTCGGTCTACCACTCTTTGGCAAATTTTTAACGCTGCCGGTTTGTTCGAAACGTTTCAAAGTTTTACTAACAACGGATTTAGAAATTGGCTTTCTATCAGGATGCGCATCATTAAAAAACTAACAAACGTCTTGTAAACTTGTACGTCTATCTCCATAACCCAGCATCATAAGTATTTCAATTCTTTCATGTTCATTTAAATTCGCCATTGCTAATGTTAACAGCAGTAAATTACACGCAATTGAATTTGACGTAAACAATAACCACTGATAAAGTTACTCGCTCGAGTTTGTTTATCGCTTACTTAGATATACCTGACCTGGCGCTAATAAGCGCTAATGAATACTTGAAATATTGTTTTTTTTACAGAAACCCCTCAATTCTAAAAAAAAAATAAGAATACTATTGTAAAGAGAAAAAAATACTCTACCGAACGGTAGATTAAAATTAGAATGTTTCCATTTAAAAAAATTACGCAGATAGGCGTAACTCAAAAACAATTGAAGAAGAAAAAAATTCAAGTATTCTCAATTGTAGATAAAAATTTCCTAAAAAACTTTCATAAAGCACATATTTCTTAAAATGAATATTAACGGCAATAAATGGCCGTTTCCATACTTTTAACTAACCCTGTATATCAAGCGACGTAATAAAATATTAAAAGTATAAATATACATTGTATCATCATTAAGTCAACACTATAATGAATAAATTAGTTAGAAATCATGAAGAAGCCAAAGTATTTTATTAAAACATCTCTAGTACTTGCGCACTCTACTATTAGACTTTAAATTATTCATAAGAAAATGACTTGTTAAATTGATTTAATAAATACAAACATATCACATGTTCATTTAATATTCCAGTAGCATTGGCTATGGAAATATTTTGTTTTCGTAGCTTAGACTCGCCGTGAATAGAATTGTCATTCGTCCTGTCAATTGTCGAGTAAGTGTTTTCGTGTTTGTTTGCATTGTTTGTTGATTTTATACAAAAATATGTTATTTTCAGGACTCATTTACTTTATATTTACTGCATTACAAAATGGTGTTTGCATTAGAGGAGAAAACATTTGTGATTGAAAGTTATTTTAGTAATAGTTCAATAATCAATGAGGCATGTGTATACTGAGCACGAAACTGCTTGGAGAAGTTTAGAGTTGAATTTCCCAATGTCACTGTTGACCACAAAATACTCGAAGACAACCTGCATTGGTGTGTACAGTTGTTTCGTCTTTTCCGAAGAAAAACAACAGGTCAACCTTGAAAACGTATTGCCGAGGTTATCGAAACTGCAACACATAATGAAAAATGCTTCTTATACCTCTACCCGCCAATTATCACAAAGATTGAGCTTTCTGTGGGAACGTGCCACAAATTGTTACGTAAAGATGTTCAGCTCTATCCCTACCGCGCAGGAATTGGTGCCTAGTCAGAGACTGCCTTTCGGTGAATCTTATATAATAAATTTTTAAATTTGTTAGTCAGTAGTAATTGTTGTTTTATTATTTATGTCATGCTGGCATTTAAAAGTGAGGTTATGTTCAATTTTAACACTGTGACGTACATACTTGTTCCAAAACAAAATATTTCCTTAGGTAATACTATCAGATTATTAAACGAACACATGTTATCATACTATGTGCAGTAAATTCTCTTACGTTTCAGTAGAACAAGGAATAAGTTTCAATTTTAGAAAAGCTTCCACGGCGTTAATTGTTGCTAGTGTCTAATTGCAATTTCTATTTTCATATTTATGTTTTCTTTTTCTCACGTTCAAGAATGTCGATAAATAAAGCACGGCACGTCAAAGCTGATGATAGTCTTCGAGATGTGCGTCGACGTTTTCATTTTATTACCGCCCCTAAAAGCTCTTCAGAATCATTTCATAAATTAAGCGTAAAACTCAATTACCTCGAAAGAAAACAAAGTTTTTATAGATACGCTGAGTTGTTTAAGATTTTTTTTAGTGAAGAAACTCGTCACGCGTTATTGATCTCTACACAGAACGAAAGATAGTAAATAAAAAAATTCCACGGGCGAAAGTATTTGGGGGTAATAAAGCGATTGTATCACGAATCTCAAATACTTTCGTTTTAGATTGATTGCCGGGTAACGATTTATTTTCTTAAATACTTCAAGCCGAGAAGATTAGAATAAAGTATCATTCAGAATTGAATTAGTGCAGAAAATTAGTGTAAATCGGTACTGCAGATTGGCCGTGCAAATGTTTGACAAATGTATTTTGATGTATCTATTCACAATCAACTTAGTGCAAAACGTCTGTTCATTGTGAATAGACACATCAAAATACATCTGTCAAACATTTGCACGGCCAATCTGCAGTACCGATTTACACTAATTTTCTGCACTAATTCAATTCTGACTGAGCCTTAAAACAAGAATGATTTTGTTATTTATTTAAATTAAGATTGAGGGAACTTTTCGGGGAGTAGATAATCAACACACACTGATTTCTCATCATTAACAGAAAATACAAAGTTAAATATATTGTTAAATAATTTAATGGACGGAAACGTCCTTTGGTAATTCAAACTTTAAATATTTTTTACTTGCGTTCAAAAGAAAAATCAAACTTACTCGAAACTTTCAAATTTACATTTCATTTAAATCGAGCTAAATACAATTACGTTTAAGAATTAGTTCGAAGAAGAACTTTTGGCGTGCACACTCCACACCGATAAACTTTTATATGTCTAAATTGAAAGTGTCTTCTATTTATGCTCAACTTCGAACTCATGGAAGTAACTTCCCCGTCGTTTAATGGACATTAGACCCGGCGAAAATGGAATTTTAATATTACCACTTATTCTCTAAAAAAAAGAGAACATTTCCGTAGCCTAGTGTAATTTTATAATTTCGAGGCGAAACGAAGTTTTTCAAAGGGTTTTTTTGATTACAGTGTTTTCCTTTGAGAGGAATTTGACGGACAAGTTAATTGAGCTTTGCAAAATCTTTTCCAGCTTACAGCTTACACGTCATCCAGCTAGAGGAGTTTAAAATTAACTCGCGTATTTAACCTAATTTTATATATTGCACAAGAATGTATGACTTTTATATACCGAGTATGAGATCGACCCAACGACGGATATAAATTTAATATAATTTTTAAACCGTCGAAGTCACGTTCGTTACCGACTGTAAAAAGCCCAAAGAAGAAAATAAAATCCGCCGAGCTCCATAGGAACTACCATTCGGATTTCGTAATGCAGTATTAGACCCCAAGCTTTTATCTTTAAACGTGCAATTTTCAAACCCAGGCTCGTTGAGCTTGCAATCTGTACCGTAAGATCAAATGCATGTTGAGCACAATGGTCGGAGACAACGCTTGAAATTTTATTAAATTTGTGGAAATTCTGAAATTTAATAATATTGAGTATTAAATCTCTATTTCGAGGAGTAATGGTCTGTTTGGTTTCGCTGAATGGACATTTTGAGCTTTGCATAATACTAAGTTATGTCATTTTATTTTGTAAATAAATAAATTCACATAAACTATTTATGTAAATTGTTTTACCGAAATGCAAACGACCTTCATTGCAATTTATAGGATTTTAAGTGTGTCAGGTTTATTCTAACTAAAGTATACGACATCGCATTGGCTAAAAGCCAAAGTAGAAAGAAAAGCGAATTTTATGGTATTAGAAGTCGTCCATTAATTTTTTCGGGGCTGTTATTTGTACTCAGCCGGGCATTAACATTCGAAGCTGTTCCGGGAAAACTTTAAGGAAAAATGAAAAATCGAACGCGCTTCGACTTTTGCCTGTCCGTTTTATTAAGAAACTTATTTGTATTCCTTCAGAAAATCTAGATATAACAATAAATACTTCGCGGTTGAATGCGCGAGTCTCATAACTCAGTTCACAGTTTCCTCCAAGCAGAATCCTTTTTTAGGGATTAATCTTGTTTAGCAAATTATGGTGATTTTTTATTTAGGTACCGCGAGAAATATCGTCTTCCTTGGAAAGGGACGTAAAAGATGACACCAAATGATTCCCCTGAAGATACCAACAAGTGGATCGGTGCTAACTTAGTCGTAAAGTGCATCCCTTTATACTTCGAATAACTCAACGAATCGATACGAATCAATTATTCACCGGGCAGATTGTTATAGAATTATTCAAGCATGGTTGACACTTTAGAGTGGTGCATTTTATATGGATAAGGTTTCCCTTCTGCATACAATATGCATAATTTAACAAAAACCGTAAGTTGCAAATTATTTTTGCATTATAATTAAAATTTGAATAATAGAAAAGTAGCTGAAATCCTTTTTAATGCATGTTGATCATTTCCATTCCATTTTCCATCAAATAAATAAATAATAACTAAATAAAATATTAAATAAATTGTTCTCTTCACATTGAAGAAATAAACGAAATATAATAATTAAACCTGACGTAAATTATATTAATAATTGTGTCTCTCACCCTAAAAGCTATTCGACTTTCCTGATAAAGACTTAGATCCCTTTTATCCGGTGGCAATCTAATTATGATATTGTGGTTATGTTGGCAAATATAATTGGATTCCAAGAACTTGGGCCGGGAGTTTAGAATATGCCGGCAATCCCATACATGCTTTATAACTTAATATTAGGAGATGGATTTCCTGCAAAGTGACTAACAAACTAACAACAGCTAATAATGCTTAATTATGTCTTTCATGGCGCTTTAAAATAGATCCCGCGTGCATTTTTAAAGAAGCTATTAAAACATAATTGCGATTTCATTACTTCCTGTGATGAAACACATTTGCGAGTGTACAAGTAGCTACTTTTGATTTATATTTTATTAAGTACGAGCCATTTACAATATTATTTATTCAATAAGTTGATTTTTGATTTCAAAATATATCACGTGTTCATTTAAGATTCCGATAGCATTAGCTGTGGAAGTATTTTGTTTTCGTAAAGGCATGTCGTAGCTTAAGCTCGCCGCGAACAGGACTGCCACTAGTGTCATTCGTCCTGTCAACTGTCGAGCGTTTTCGTGTTTATTTGCGTTATTTGTTGGTTTATACAAAAATAAGTTATTTTGAGGACTCATTTACTTTGTATTTATTGTTCACATTAGAACAGAATCTTATATAATAAATTATTTAATTTGTGAGTGAGTGATCTATGTCATGCTGTCATTTAAATGTTCAATTTTAACACTGCCACATACGTTTTCCAAAAGAAAATATTTCCACAGGTAATGCTATCGGATTATTAAATGAACACATGTTATTTACATTAAATGTTATAAAAATATATATAGTTTATTTCAATCATAATGATGTCGCCAAAAACGGGTTTACGTCAAAATAATTATTTTTAATGAACACTCTCCGATATTACAAGAATTTATAAATAATTCTCGTCAACTTATAAAAAGAGCGACGCTTAATTACGAAACCGCCGTTTTATAATTTCATTCGTTTATAAAATGTGCATTAACGATGCAAAGCAAGCAATTTGCGTTAAGGTCCAAGGTTTATAAAAATGTAAGTAAAAGTAATACTGAGCGTTAATAACGGAATTAATTAATTCGCAACAGAAAGCGCTGTCTGGTAGTTTCAGCGTTCGAATACACCATCAAACAAAATTGAATTAACCGATTTTTTCCTCCTTTTTTTGGGAAGCGAGCTTCATCCCCTCCCCCGTTCGGGGGTGGTGAAAAGCCGGAGTTGAAAACCCGGTGTACCTCAACTGCTTAGTTGTAAATATTAATTAGATGCCGAAACCACGTGAAGTTTACGTTTTGTAAATACGAAAGCAGGTATGGTAGCCGCGAATTATAAATGTCATTAAGCACGTTGAACATAAAATATGGTATTTTCTTTGATTTGAAACTTTTTAACCGAATTGAATATTAACTATTTAATCCTTAAAGAATATCATAAGCACAGCTTTATAAACTATGTAATTCCCTAATTAAAAATAAATCATCTCCTTTAAAAAAATTCACTCATTGATTTCTTTCTTTATGTAGACACTTGCGATGTACTACATACAAAAGAGTTCGAAACAGAGATTTTTTTGCTTGAATCGTTTCTATTGTGCTTCACAAAATGTCTTTCGTTAAGAAACGTTCAGTCTGAAGTAATTTTTTTGTTCTTAAACAAGAGAATTTGCTGCAAAATAATGCAAAAACACCATTCTTGTGAAATACTTCGATATTATATGAAAATTTGATTTGCAACGATATAACATGCAAAACAAGTAAAAAGGAATTTAATAAATTTGAATCAATCGCCACTCTGGGCAATTGCATTTCAAATCCTTCGCCACAACAGCTTTCAGTAACGAATTTCCAAATATCTCAAAGTCAATTATTATAAAATCATCCGCAGCTTCAATTGAAAAACATTCGCCCGGTTGGAATCAAGCTCGCAACTTTCTTTGGCCGGAACACAGTGCACTGCCAATTGTGCAGAGTAATTGGAATGCAACTGAGAGCCATATGTTTTTGTCGGCTGATGCATATTGGAAAAGCTTGCAATCCCGAAGCAACGCCACTCATGTCCAAATTGAATTGTGTTACCAGAGACAGTAAAGTAGAATTTAGTTGCAAAAAAATTAAATCAAGGGAGAAGTCACTTCTGATTTAATCCCGGTAGTTTTCAGCTTGATGAAAGCTCAACATTTCAAAAAACATTTCCAGTAAAAATATATACAAACCTAACAATTATTATTTTTTAACGTAATATGATACACAAGGTGCAATCAATTAAGTTTTAATTATTAATACTGTAAGCTCTTCATTATATGAGAGAATTAATTCTGCCAATAGTAAAGTAATAGTAAATAAGTGCCTCTGCAGTTTTTATAAACACATCGTAAAACAATAAAGATCCAACAAAATTCACGGTCACTCCGTCAATGTCGCCGCCCGTACCACTTCGATAACGGAAGAAAATTCTAAATATCCGCTCGCGTTGATTACTGAATTAATTAATTATAAGCTAATTTATTTTTACGTATTGTTAATACACTTTATATCTGCTCGTAAAAGTTGTGACGCGCCCACCAGTTAGACTTGCTTATTGACTATTACTTACAAGTAGACAAATAATAAAAATGTACAAATAAACCCCACTTAAGATTTATGGCCGATTTTAAATAACTGAGCCGACCGTATGACCGGGAAAATTTCAAAGGGCCACCCAGACTTTACTACGCCACGTGCATGCACTCTTAACCGTCCTTTCCAGACGGTCGCTACCTACTGCGTATCTAAAGGTCTACCGCCAGCGTTACAGCTAAAAGAGTTAGTTTTACTGGCCTACTTCTGTTTACAGTTGAACGACCCTCCGAAGGACCCGATATACAGAATAATTACGGTTTACGTGACCGCCGTGAACAGGAATGACCGCCGTGAACAGGAAACTACGTCGTGATAACCCGTTCTTTTGGTGGAGCAGCAAATAACTCTTTAGAACAAGGAATTTGACACTTTGAATAAAACGCAACATAACTTTAATTAATTGTTTATTAGAAAAAAAATGAGAGAAACTCCTGATATCCGCCTCTGTGGGATCGGAGATCGTGAGCGAAAAATCCTTGCGTTTGAAATCAATACAAATAAACAAAAATTACGAGTTTCAGAAAATATAGTATAACTCGTTTAACAGATTTCACTTTCGAATATCGGCGCGATCTACTTTCTTTCGATTCACACCGTTGCACAGTGGGCCAGAATTCAATTTTTCCGGCCAAAATTGTGAAAGTTCCGGAATTAACCTAAAATAGTATTACTTTTAAGTGAGAAATAATTTAAAAAATTAACTATTAGAATAGGAGTAGTTTGGGGGTGCGCTTAGGACCAAAATTCTGAAAGTTTCAAAATCAGCCTAAAATAGCATTGCTTTTTAGGGAAAAACATTTTTAAAAAATTAACTGTTAGAATTGGGTAGTTTGGGGGTGGGTTTCAGTAAAAAGTTAGGAAAATTCCGGAAGTTGCAGAATCAGTCTAAAATAGTATTAGTGTTAAGCAGAAAATTTATAATTTTTTGTGAGACGGGGGGCAGGTCGGGGCAGCCAATTTTTGCAGGAACAGTTAGAGGAAGATCTAAGCTTCAAATTAAAAAAAAATTCACGGCGGGATTGTGCGGGACTTTTTTAAAAGTCAAGCTGAATGTAAAATTTATACACTCTTTCAAAAATTTGACACGCTAATAAAGACAGCAAATTCCTTTAAATTATATATGAAAAGGAAGTACTTGCTTTGAAGAACATCCTCCATGGTTCAAACTGCCAAAAAAGAAATGTAAAACTCCTCAAAAAACGTCCAAAACAATCGCTTATTTTCACAGAATTATTCGCAAGAATAAGGCGCGTCGGAAGTATTCACTTCGGCGACTGGCTAGCAGGTAATGAACAACAAATGGCCTAAAGTGATGATGGACCCTTAAAGTATGAACATTTTACTTTCTGTTTATGCATATTTTCGATAAGATCTGATGATTTCATAATTTGGCATTTTGGCCGCAAATTGAAGAAACTGGCCCACTGTGCGTTGGTGGTTTAATGTCTACACAGATATCTGTTGGAGAACTCTGCTCCTTAATTAGATTAATAATTAATTTCAAATTAACTCGAGTCTTGGTACACGTGCTCGTCACTTCTGATAGTACTCAAAGACTTGTTCTGCTTAATAAACCAACGCACAGTAGCGATCACCTGTTTTTCAGGGACTCCCTTGGGAGAAGTGGTTAAACCACATCTCTAGCTAACCTGATCAATATGGTGCGTGTAGTGAGCCGAACTTCTACTACGTCACCAGAGCGTTAATTAATTGCTTTGAGGGCGGTGCTCTACCCACTTGCCTGTTTCTCAGGACCCTCTGTCTGTCGCTCTTTCGCCGTCTAACCTATCTAATTAATTTATAGCGCAAGGAATTAGTGTGACTGTGTTTGCACTCCACTATGAGTGGTTTTGGCTTTGCAGTCTCTAGGAAATCGCTTCTAATTAACCAACAAATCTCTCGGCAAAGACCACAGTTTGGCCCCCACACGTATACAGGGTGTGAAAGAAACTTTGTTAAGAAGATGGCTAGGAATGTAGTTCAAATTATTTGGTTTCCAATTTGCCGGAGAAAATTCCCAAGGGTAGAATGATTTCTAAAAGTACACTGTATTTAAAGCCAAGGTAGATGTGGGGAATAGTTAATTGCTGTTTGGTTAATTAAATTACAGAATTGGTCTAATCTAACACTGATCAATAAATTTTCCTAAGATGAAGGTCACTAGTGAGTTTTAAAACTCGCTGTAAAGGTAACTAAAATAGTTGATTAAATTTATCTGAATGTAATGGTACCATGAACCGTACTGACTCTTTAGTCTAATTAATGCAAATCAAATTATCTCTACGCAGCTATTACCACCAAAGGTGCGCTGAAGGAAATAAGTAAATATCAAGTACCTAAGGCGTATAATCCGTGTCCACTTACGCACACTGCACATCTTTTATTTAATCACTCGCGGCGCGACGTGCGCGTGTTTAGTTTAATTGCCTGTATGTTAACCGTACCGAAACAATGATTCAACTATAAAATGAATAAAGACTACAAGCGCCTAAGGTAAAACACAACTAAGCCAAATTAGAATTTAACTCGACCGTTCTCTTTAAAGCGCTAATGCTATCTGCCTCTTTTCCGCGTTCCTATCCCGCAAGTAAAAATTGACAACACCCTTCGGACTTGTCCGATAGATTTTTAAAAACCCACCGACCAGTAGTAACCGTTGATTTGAATTCTAGCCCACGCCCTTGACTGCATTTTTTCACAAACAACTATAAATTATGCGCTGCAAACTGTCATAAGGAATTCGTCTGTCTCACGATGTCTGCGATTTGGTTTCTCTAACTACATTTCAAAAGCCCCTTGAGTTGACACAGAGTTATGACGCTAGACTCGGAAAAGAAACAGACAAACAAAACACTTCAACATGAGCGTAATTCGATATGCCTTTCCCGCTAATGTACATGTGCCCGTGATTTTTGCGCGACAAACTTTTGTACAGAATTTCGAAATACAAAGATAAGGTTACTTCACATTGGCAGATTTAGATGTGTGGTCTATGATTACCCGAAAGGGACTCCACGTCGCCCAGCATTGCTTCTTATCGCTTCAAAAAAAAACCCAGAATACAAACATATGTTTGTTATTTGAAATAGAACATGCAACCATCGAATTTGTTTTGAAAACAAATTTAGCAAAGCGTTTCAAAGTGTAGCAACTTACATCAACAAAACAAAGTATTGTAACCTTCGTCGACTAATTACGACTAATTACAATATGAAATTCCATATTTTATAAACAAATAACACACTATGTGATTTGATTTGTTTAATGTGATCTAATTTGTTAAACGATTGAAAAAAATAAATGATAGTTATTATTAATTAGTTTGCATTGCAACAATGAGTGACGTGTACTCAGAAAAGAAAATGCGTTAGATACAATACATTTATTTATTTATTTGAATGAATACAAGTTAAACTGCACGATCTTTCGGAATTTTGTTTGTGTATTCTGAACGTAATAAAGTAATAAAATCATAAATTAAAGGATGATGAGTCCGACGTACTTCTTTCCCAATAACATTTTTAGAATGTGACCTCTATTCAAATAATTATTATCTCCAACGTTTTTTTGTAAAAAGTAAACGTAGATTTTTCCGAAGTTATTATTGACCTTTGCCCCATACGTCAGTCATGACTTCGCTTCTTTTCTTGTGTACAATATGTGAAACTTATTCGATTACACACTGTATGTACGATCTCCGGAATGTTTTCTCATTAAACAATGAAAATTTAATCAAACTTGATGTAGTTTTAGATTTTTGAGAGCAGAAACGTCACTCGCTCATTCGCTAACAAAACAAGTATTTAATACCGTAACAAGATTTTGTTTTAAAAGCCCCTGCGATCTGATTAAACGTTGGCGGAAGCTGAGAGTACTGAGAGCAGGAAAAAAATCCGGTTATTTGAAAATCATTTTGCGGCCGGTAAATTGATGCGGGGCGATCTTTTTTTATGACAAAGAACGACCGGAGTTTGCAGCGCTTTTATTTCGAAAAAAAAAACATGAAAATGTTCGGAGGCAAAACCTGTATCATTTTAATTGGGTATCGTAATTACAAACTCGAAAAATGTTACTTCATGTAAGTTTCCTTTGTTAAATTTTGTCCTGGCTAATTGTTTTGATAACTAAATATAAATGCTAAGTACAATGGCAAAGGTAAAGTAACTTTGTAAACTTTTGCTACCTTGACTAATACGTTGTAATTACCAGGAGATTTCACTACTTTAAACGTCCTGATGTTTTCACGCTTTTGTTAAATTATATTCCTGAGGAAAGTTAAGATCGAATATAGCCAGTTCAAAACAAGAGTAAAAAAATATGGCCAATTCATTAGGTAGATTTAATTTCTTTCAAGTAATAATACTTTGGACAAAACAAACAAAAACGTAATGCAAGTGAATGTTAAAAAAGTAACTACCTAAGCATAAAAAAGTCGTAGTTTGATTTTGATGTAACCTCTCATTATAATGCAATAACTTTTGAGTTGAACTTTTTGGTATAATATAATTTTAATTCTACTATTCTTCATCTTTCCTGAATGACACCCATATGTACTTACAACATATGTGTACGACTGCCATTTAATATGCGCGTTCAAATACGAAAAGCTCTTTTCATTTAACACTTTACAGCTTTTAATTTCGAATGAAGTCGTTCTCGTTGGAAACGACGACATACGGTTCAACAATACCGCCGATCGTAACCTCACTGAAAATATACGACAATAATTCTAGTACAACTCTGCGACGCCGTAAAACGATCATAAGTGGAAGAGAGAAGGAACAAAGGGCTGCAGGTTGCATCAAGGGTAAATTTTATGAAACCGTCATGTTTAGCGATACTTTTACAAGGAGATGTTAGGTTAAAGTATTCATAAAGTTAGACAGCATGTGTATGTATAACATGAGTACATACGTATTGTTATGTTATTTTGGTTTTGAAGTTTGAAAATTGTTCTAACAATATTATTTGTATTCATCATACATCAATTAAGTTTTGCACATATTAAAGAAAAAAATTATGATCTCAAGGTATTTCAACAAAAATATTGCTATTACTGAAACACAAATTTTTGTTTGTATATTGTTGGTTTTAAAGAATAAAAGGAATTAAAATTATGAACTTACCTTTTATGCAGAAACTCGCCAGCAAACCAATCACAAAGCTGACACAAACCATTTTACACAGTCCTTCCATCACGAATTGTTTATTAAAAGCAGCTCAGACATAAATTGTTTTTACGCGTCCGGTTTTAAGTGGGTTTATTTTTAATTCGCATAAACAAATGATTCATCCATTGAACCTCCGCTGGAATCAAAACTGATCTAGTCGAGCACTCTGCCTAGTCAGACATGTTATGAGTTGAGTCGACGACTAGTGGATATCTGAAAAGAAAAATAATTTAATACTATCAGAGTGATGCTGGCAGAGATGCTCGAAGAAATACTCATTGTCCGCAGGAATTATCACTCATCTTTGCTAACATGTGCGCTCGTTTATGCCAGACTTAGCAGCGATGATAAATTTAATGTGGTGATAAAATATTTATAAACATGAGTGAATCGGCCACATTTCTTGATAAAAACCAAAAGAAAAGTAACGAAATTATTAGATTTAATAAACGAATTTAATATAAACTGGGAGAAGTAGGATTCGCCCAGATGTTTTTCATTAGTCGTTTGTGATAGCTCCTGAGTTTATCGTGGATGTAGTAGTCCTAGTTGATTCTAAATTGCTTCCGTCTCCGTCGACTATTGCCATTGCTGCTGTCACAATAGCGTTTTGTATAATTGTAAAATATTACAGCACCGCGACGTTTTCCACAATTACGCTCGCCGGAATTAGTTTTCAAAAGATTTTGTTGAGATGAGAATATTCAAAAAATCCTTCTACTCCAAGGCAATCCAATCAAATAATTAATTACGAGATCCAACTAGCTTGAACTATTAACGAGTTGACGTCATAAACGCCTTGACCTCTGCTACAAACAAGATCATGCAATAAAGAATGGGGCTTAGATTAAAGAAATAGGACGTGGCCTTTATAAAACTGTTAAAAACAAACTAATTTATTACTTTA
This sequence comes from Dorcus parallelipipedus, assembly GCA_958336345.1. Taxonomy (NCBI): domain Eukaryota; kingdom Metazoa; phylum Arthropoda; class Insecta; order Coleoptera; family Lucanidae; genus Dorcus; species Dorcus parallelipipedus. Next base: position 22,956,286 of record OY284480.1, on the reverse strand, counting down.
GTAATAATTACTATATATTTAATTATGTTCTGTTGGGCGCCACTGCGTATTTATCTCCTTCCCCAGAAGAGGTTTGGTCGTAAGATGTATGTGACTTTTTTTTGTCTTGTGTGAGTCTTGTCGATTTCATCAATTTCTTTGCAGATAGAACTTTGCAAATAAATTGGCGCCCAACATGGGGTGCAGGTGTAAACTATTTTATGTTTTCATTTGCAGAAAATTTACACCGGAAATAACAAAAATACTGAACTTTTTGGAAACCGGAATTTTATTTAAATATGTATACACTGATAAAAGTTTTATGTAAATTTACTGCGACTATCATTGGTGGCATGTGGCCACCCATAAATCGTATTTAATTCAGACGTAAATTAATAATTATTATAAACATGATTTTCCGTAAAATTATAATATACAATCAATCATACTACACAGAAAATACAATATTTGGAAATAATTAATTGTAAATCACCAAACTCTTTGAGCTTCCAAATTATTCTGCAGAGTGAATTATGTGAAATTAAAAGAATGAATAATTAACAGTTTGGAAAATACATCTTATCTACACTTAGGTACATCCATATATGTATACTACATACTTCTGGAGCTTTTTATGGATTAATAACAGAAGTTGTGTTTACTTGAAGCTTTTAGCCAGGTCATAGTAGGAGAACATATTTTCCATCGATTTATAACGTACAAAAAACGTACATTTGCCTGGTAAAGTACTGGAACAAAAACAAAACTTGTTCAACGCTTCATTACATAAAAGACTGAAAACTTTTTGAAACAAAAAAAAAACTAAACAATAAATAACTTCTTCGCAGTAAGTTATTTAAAGCGCTACAAATTTAAACAGCGAGAGTTACTTAGGTAGGCAGCTTGTTTTAGTGAAAAGTTTCGAATTGGAAGCTAGCAAAAAATTGGCCGTCAAAAGCTCTAAAATAAGTTACAAATTGTGTTTACAGCCGGACACTTTCCGCAAAAAGAAAACAGCGAAAGTTATGAAGTCTTAAAGTCTATGACCGTCGTGCAGTTCGTGACGAATTAAACTAAATCGCCTACGGCGGCGGCAATTTCGCGTGCTAATTTCCTTTTATTTTGTGCCACAGTGAATGTTTGATATTTGTGCAGCTTCGTATTGTCACCAAACATAAATGAAATAAGTTTCTTCAAACATGAACGCATACGCGGAAACAATATTGATCCAGAATTTATTACGCACGTATAAAGCTAGCTGCTCACGGAGAGCGATAATATAATATATATTATATTCCACATATTAGATTAGAATCTTGTCTGCGTCACAGGTGGCGCGACCAGTATATAAAAATAGAATTTACTTCTCATAATGTAACAATATATTACATCTCATAAAAAAATTGCTAATATATATTATATTATCGCTCTCCGTCCGCAGCTAGCTTAAGACACCATCAAATATGAAGTAACTCTGTTTAACACATTCTAAACATATTTTTTAATATTAAATTATTAGGAGACACTTTACATATCAAAGCTTACACATTTAGTTGCCCTATCCTAGAATGATTCTGATCACTGCAGTTTTACCCAATCTAGGCCGGACACCCTATACAGTGTATAATCGAATAAGTTTCACTTATTAATACTGAAAGTTCTTTGCTACATAAGACAATTATTCTGCAAATATCAATAGTCTAGCTCAAAATTAAAAGATTGACCTACAACGAAAGTTCATCGTCTTTTGTTGAAAATCTCTGTTCGTTCGCGAGATATACGTGTATGTGCAGTTTTCATAAATACATCGTAAAACAATAAAGCTCCAGAAAAATTCACGGTCACTCATTGTCAGTCAATATCGCCCGTAAGCAATTCGTTAACGGAAGAAGCTTCTAAATATCCACTCGTGTTGATTATTGAATTAATTAAATATAAGCAATTTTTTACGTATTGTTAATGCTGCTACTTATAAAAGTGCAGCAATTTACATCAATAAAACAAAGAATTGTAATCTTCGACCATCTGTTTCATTAAATAATGGACAGTAATTACGTCATGATATTCCATACTTTGTAAACTAATCACACACTAAGGCCTAGTTTTACAATCGTAGAATAAGGACCATTCGCTGAATAATAACTATTCGTTGAATAGCCTATAACATTCTTCCATATCTACGTCACGTTATTCCAAGAAAAGTGTTATGCTCAGTTTAATTGACTATTGTAATATCGGGCGTAAATGATTTAAGTTGTTAAATGATTTTAAAAAATTAATGTCATTATTAGTTAGTTTGCATTACAACACTGAGTGAGCTGCATACTCAGAAAAGAAAATGCATTAAATACAATCAATGCATTCATTTACTTCTTTGAATGAATACATGTTAATTTGCACAACCTTTCGGAATTTTGTTTGTGTAGTCTGAACGTAATAAATTAATAAAGTCTTAAATTAAGGGATGATGAGTATGGGCGTGCTTTTTTTTTCCAATAATACTTTTAGAATCTGATCTCTATTGAATTAATTACTATCTAATTATTTACTTATTGTTAGGTATGATTCATGATTACTGTTTTAATTTAATTCCTTAAGTTAATTACTATAGGAAATCAATTAATATTATTACAAAAGAATTATTTTGTTGCTTACGTATCACGATCTTTAGGAACTTTGTTTATGTAGTCTGAACATAATAAAGTAATAAAATCATAAATTAAGGGATGGTAAGTATCGGCGTGCTTTTTTCAATAATACTTTTAAAATGTCACCTCTATTGAAGTAATTATTATCTAATTTTTTACTTATTGTTACGTATGATGCATGATTACTGTTTTAATTTGATTCCGTAATTTAATAAATTAAGGAAATAAATTAATACTGTTACGTAAGAATTATCCAGTGAAAAATCTACATTTTTATTACTTAAATACTAATAAAAAATTAGAATGTAAGTGTTTAATCATGATTTTTTTATTGCTTACGTATCATTAACCGCTAATCTCTGTATTCTTTCGTTCGAAAGTCCTCATTTCCATTATTGTACTACATCTGCGGGTTTACTGCGCTATCATTTATTTGTTATTTATTAAACTTCGCTTAGCTGGGGCATTTAAATCACATACAGTGCATCTCAAACTTTTTTGGTAAAAAGTAAACGTAGTCTTTTCCGGAGTTATCATTCATCTTTGCCCCATGATATGCATGTCATAAGTTCGCTTCTTTTCATGTTTATTAATAACTACAGTAAGTGAAACTTATTCGATTTCACACTGTATATTACTTGACAAAATCAAAATATCAAAGTTTAATGAAATAGGAAGTGAAAGTTAAATTAAGGCTGCGTTGCATAAAAGGTTTAGGCCAGAATTAGAGTTAATCCTAACTTAGGATGTGACACACAAAATGCTGTACGTCGTAACGAGTGTCACATTCTAACTTCTGATTAAAGTTAATCCTAGCTTAAACCTTTTATACAACGCAGCCTAAATATAACCAGTGATCAATATAAAAATGAATTAGAATAGGCGTTGGAATTAAAATGCAGGTCTTGGATAACGTCATATTAATACTAAGGCTGCGTTGTATAAAAGATTTAAGCCAGGATTAACTTATTCTAAGTTAGAATGTGGCACCTTGTTAGGACGTACAGCATTTTGTGTATCACGTTTAACTTTAATCCTGGCTTAAACCTTTTATACAACGCAGCCTAATTGTCAATCAATTGTGACATAAATAACACGCCAGAAATGTTGTTTAACGTTAGCCACGGAGATTGTAGAGTTCAAAAATATCTTTATGCAGACAGTGGTCATTTTACGCACCTGCTTTATTATTATTATTTTTTAATTAAACGTTTTCTTGCTTTGGATGTTTTAATTTCAAGTTAAGGTTAAGTTCGAAAGGAACATGAAAAGTGACTGAAGGAACGTCCGATGAATTAAATGCACACATGCGCGTTCGGTTGCATTGCCAACTCTAACTAGCTTTTCATTTGATCGCTTCTTATAATGAAATTCGAACGTATTCCTTCCTAGCAAAACATATGTTTTAGAGAAAAATCAGGTTCTACCCCTTGCCACGCTCATCAATAATATTTTACTGTTTAAAAATTGAGAGGTTATTCCAGAGGAGAAGTGTCTTTAAATATTTAATGGGTATCGAAATCTAAATTTAAAGAAGTTGATGGCCCTATACTGAATTGTCTTTACATTATCTCGGATACCTTTGAAATAAACAAAGGAATACAACTTGTATTTCTTAAACCGTTTTCATTTACACAAGCACTGTTTACTAGTTACGTAATGAATGCTACAAATTCGAGAAGGAACTATATAAGCAAGGATCGGCGTGCTATTTGAATCAGTTATTATTCCGAAAGCGATACGTGTGAATATAGCGATTGGTAGAACGCTTAAGTTAAAGTTGAAGCGTCATTTGTTAGACAAGTGTTGCAGTTCGTTATTCTTGTCTGACTTGTAATTAATTTGGAAAGATTTATATTTCTTCACAATCAATATAATGATAACTATGTATTCCCCTAATCTCTAAAGCCCGTTTTACACTACCCTATTTCCTATACATGATTTGGTTCAATTTCTTAAGCAATTATATTAAAATTTAAATTGAATTAAAAACTACCTGGAAAATCTCCATCTGCAGCACAAAAATTTCTTGCTATAAATTTTTATTAGTAGATATTGAACCAAATATTGTGCAGAAAATAGGGTTTGGAATGGAATTGAAGAAGTAAATAGGCAACTTTCTCCCAATTTAATCAACTTCCTATCTCTTAAAGTAACCAAGATCGTCATGAATAGCCCGGTATATTTAAACAAACTTAACGTTTCTCTTCTTTGTTAAAAAAGAAGGACAAAGAGCCAGACTGCAGTGCTTAAATACATATTATGACTTGCTCGTTTTTGGACAAGTAGTTTGTTTATTAGATGCAAACTTCCACAAGCCAGAAATAGCTCTGCATAGATTCGTGGTATTATTATTCCCGTGAATTAAATTGCAATCTCTTTTAAGTAGCCAACATTCACATGAATACGAAATTACAGTTGGAAGCTAACGACGTTTCCTTGCATATTAGTAGCATAAAATACGTTAAGAATTTCTGAGCCATGTTTAAATCCAGATGCAAAATTTCGACAAGTATGCTATCAACCTCAGTAGAAGAAATAATATATTTGTAGAAGATGTCTTTGTCCAAATTTTAGACAGAGAGAAAAACACAGTCTTATTTAATTCACAGTTACATATTTACATACATATCTGTATACAAGGTGTATTACAGCTTACTCCAAATATTCACACCGCGCGATTCTAGGTTAAAACAGTAGAGAAAATTATTATAACACTTTCCTCTTAACTCTCCGGTCATGAAGCTACCGACTGGTTAAAAAGTTTATGCTATCGTCAAAATTATAATAAAACATGCAATAAATTAATTAACTAAATACTATTTTTGTCTTTTTTTTCACTTTAAATTTATTTACATTTTATTCTGTGCATTTTATAATTTGAGAGGATGTTGTGTGTTTAAAGTGTGACGTAACTAGAGAAACCAGCCAGAAGGTGTCAAGCTGCCACTTGAGGATCGCGTTATTTATTCAAGTGTCTACTTTAAAACATTAAAGATACGCGGGTAGAACTTTGCATATAAATTTCAACAGGCCCACATTCAATACACGTTCATGGACTTCTAAAATCTTAAAGAATGTACTTCATGGTTTATTAGTATTACTGCTCGGCTTCACTCACGTGTAATAAAACACACTGCCGGGGCTGCACTTACACTTTTTACTCGCGGAACTATAAAAGCAAAGCTCCCTTTTTAGTACTAAAACATGCAATAAATTAATTAACTAAATACTATTTTTGTCTTTTTTTTCACTTTAAATTTATTTACATTTTATTCTGTGCATTTTATAATTTGAGAGGATGTTGTGTGTTTAAAGTGTGACGTAACTAGAGAAACCAGCCTGTACATTTAAACTTTATAGCTTTACATAATCTATTCCATATCTTTTATGAATTGGAATTAATATTAATTGAATTAATTAATTAATAAAACAAAAAGTTTTATGTTTTGGATATTTGATAAAAATAAAAAAAATGCAACAAACTAACCGACAACATAGAGTTACCGTGTAGACCGCCGAGGAGGCGATCAAACCTCATAAAAGCCTCTTTAACGGGTAAGATTTACGAACCGGAAGATACGTGAAAACTTTCTGCCCTCGCCAGAATCTCACAAATTGACTGCTCCAAATAACTCCACCACTATAGTAACCTCACAACAAATAGAACGAATTTATAAAATTTATAAGTAAAGTTCATTTCTAAGCTTCAAAATGCAGCTTAGAATACATCGCTTCTGGTAACTGCTTGCAATAGAATTGATTTTGTATCTTCCTTATTCTTGTTTAATAATAACCAATAAAAAGAACTAAATTAAAAACAGGATAAATTAGTACAAGAACAAATTTCGAAACGATTTATAAAAATTGATAAATATTCGTGGGAATAAAATAAATAAATAACTTTCAGTTCTGAACAGTTGTTATTCTTCCTATTTATTTTTAAAGAGGAGTTATTTGAATATCTTGAGAGCGAGCGCATCGTTTCATTTTTCTAAGTGGCCATTGAATAATAAATCACGATTTTAAAATAAACCAGATTTTACGTCAAGTTGATTACATCTCATTCATATATCAACGTCTAAGAAGGTGTCTAAATATGAAAACACTTGAGGATCGCGTTATTTATTCAAGTGTCTACTTTAAAACATTAAAGATACGCGGGTAGAACTTTGCATATAAATTTCAACAGGCCCACATTCAATACACGTTCATGGACTTCTAAAATCTTAAAGAATGTACTTCATGGTTTATTAGTATTACTGCTCGGCTTCACTCACGTGTAATAAAACACACTGCCGGGGCTGCACTTACACTTTTTACTCGCGGAACTATAAAAGCAAAGCTCCCTTTTTAGTACTAAAACGAGTGCAGGTTTTATTTCAGAAGTTTTAAAACGTACACATATAAATAGTAAATGACAAAAAATTTTATTCATTCAATAGATTGATCGGGTTTAACTGAAATCCCCAGTCAGCAAATTCAAAACCCCCCCGACCCCCCAAAAAAAAAGATCTATAATCACATGCTTCACAAACAGCGTTCTCGTTTTAAAATTGAAAATTCCTCGTCGACATCCGATTTTTAAAACGACGGCCATTCAAAGCTTATACTACATATAAAAGGTAACAGCTAACACAGAGGATGTATGGCATCCTGTTTTAAAACCTATTTTTTTTTTTCATTTGAAAGTCCGTAATTAAAATTAATTTTGCAATTTCTTGTAATACATACTGTTGGTGACATCCTAATACAATCAACAACTTAATTTAAACTTATGTTTAAACGTATGTTTTGGGAAGTCTCTGCTTACTTGAAATTCTAGGAAAAAGTTTGCTCGAGTTAGTTTAGGTTTATTCTGTTGAATTCTAATTGGATTGGAGCGCGTTTGCAAAAAACAATAGGGGGGGTTGGTTATTGCATCCATCTATTTGAACTACATTAAGTTAAGATGATGAAAATTGTACCATAAAGTTGGGAAAAGTATCCTTTTGAATATTCCTGGGGTAAATTCAAATTGGCGCGTTATTAGTACTTGGAACGCACACGAGCGCGCGATGTTTCCGCAACCGGCCCTGTAACAGCGCCCACTACGATAGAAGGACGCGGAAGAACTGCGCTCCGTGTGCCATAGCCAACTAAGGGATGCTGTACGCACGCGCCAGCTCTTATTATCTAGTCACCCCGACTCCAGAACAAATGAATATTTAAACTTGTCAAACGTCTTTCTGGAGTTACATTATCATCCTCGCGGAATAGTTCGATCGCGGGGCAATAAATTTATCATAGATTTTAATAGCCCCGTCAAGCGAGCCGCCCCTTATTATGTCTCTTCCCTTGATCGGATAATTCAATTTATTACTGCGAACATCGTTAGAAAACTATCCGGGGGGGTAAGTGATTATTCGAGCCGAGGCGCTCCGAATCGAAAACAACGCGGATTTTATGTAACCAATACTGTTCACACAAATTTTAAAGTTCTGACTAGATTCATATTTCACCGCCAAAGCCGAACCCAATTAGGGAGAACTGGGGCAATTACCCAGCCCGTTTAGCTTGCAGGATACAATATCATTTGTATGGAAGTTATATTACCTGAGCTTCTGCTTGTCTCCGGAATTTTTCGATAGTTCATGGAAATTAATGTTAGGAAAGCTTGCTATTGATCAAACAATATTTTCCACCAGTATATTATGCATTTAGAAAGAATGGAATGAAATAGAGAAAAAAATAGAATGCGTAGAAACTTCCTTAATTTGAAAGAGGAACAGTTAAAGAAATTAAATAAAACAGAACAAAAATTGCCCAATATCATCCTCGCAAAGAGAGATATGATGAGAGATGAAAATGAAAGTCTTCACTTTAATGAATGTGTCGGAATCAAAAGCACACTCAGAAAAACAAACTCAAAAAATGAGGTATTTGAAGAGTAAAAAGGATGATGAATAGAAAATCAGCTAATATTTACTATAAGAACAAGATGAAACGAAAAAGGAAATAGGAAAAAGAACAGTTGGGCAGAATCGATGAAAAAATAAACCTACTCCATGGAATAAACAACAAATTCAGTTGAAGAAAGTTCAGAAAGAGACACGACAGATTGAAAAAGAAACGATCGAAGATGTCAGTCTGAAGCCTTTAAGGAGAGAATCGGTTCAAAAAGAAACTGAAATTATAGAAACCCAAAAGATTGAAGTTGTAAGGACAGAAGATCAAACAATTTTGAAAGTTGACGAAAAGGTTAAGGAAATCAAAGAGACTCCGGAAGTGAAACCATGGAGGCAACCTAAAAAGCCAGAAGAAGTTAAACCACTTCAACCAGAGCAGCAACCAAGTGAAGAAGTTAAACCTTGGCGTCTTCCAGAACAACCTAAAGAAGAGAAACCTACGGAAGAAAAACCAATAGAAGAAACTAAACCTTGGCGCAAACCACGTCAGCCAGAATAACAGAAAGAAGAGAAACCAACAGAGAAGAAAGCAGCGGAAGAAATTAAACCAAAACGGCCTGAACAACCCGAAGAAATTGTGAAAAAAGAAGAAGTTGTTGAGACAACTATCATTGAAGAAAAGAAACCAAAACCAATTCTGCCACAAAAAGAAGAACCCATACCTTGGACCAAACAACAAATTCAATTAAAGAAAACTAAAATTGAAACAAGGCAAGTTGATAAAGAGACGATAGAAGATATTAAAACCTGTAAGCAAAGAATCTGTACATGAAGAAACTGAAATAATAGAGAAACAAAAGGTAGAAATTGTGAAACTTGACGAAAAAGTTCAGGAAATAATAGAAACCCCAGAAGCCAAACCTTGGAGATGACCTAAGAAATCGGAAGAACTCGTTGAAGAGAAGAAGCCTTTAGAGGAAATTAAACCCGAAGAAGTAAAACCAAAAGATGAAGACAAGCCTTGGCGCAAACCGAGGAAACCCGAACAAATTATCCAAGAAGAAGAAACTGTGGTAGAAGAAACAACGATAGTAGAAGAAAAGAAACCGAAACAAATCATTCCACAAAGAGAAGAACCAATCCCTTGGACCAAACAAGTTCAGTTAAAGAAAACACAGAAGGAAACAAAGCAAATGCAAAAAGAAACTATCGAAGATGTTTCGCTGAAACCGTTGAGGAAAGAATCGATACAAGAAGAAACTGAAATAGTCAAAACACAACAGATAGAAATAGTGGAAACGGCTGATCAAACGCTTCTTAGAATTGATGAAAAAGTGCAAGAAATTAAGGAAGCTCCAGAAACTAAACCTTGGAGGAGACCTAGAAAACCAGAGGAAGCTGTTAAAGAAATAGCTGAGACCGAAAAACCAAAAGTTGATCAACCTCAAATACAAAAACCGGAAGAAGAGAAACCTAAAGAAGAAGAGAAGCCTCAAGATGAAGTAAAACCTTGGCGAAAACCGCGTCAACCACAAGAAAAACCAGAAGAAAAGAAACCTAAAGAAGAAGAGAAACCTGAAGATGAAGTAAAACCTTGGCAACCACGGCAACCGGAAGAAATCAAAGAAAAACCAGAAGAAATCAAGCCTAAAGAAGAAGAAATACCTGAAGAAAAGAAACCTAAGGAAATCATGCCGCAAAAGGAAGAACCAATTCCTTGGACTAAACAACAAATTCAATTGAAAAAGGTGCAAAAAGAAAAGAAGGAAATAGAAAAGGAAACTATTGAAGATATCTCACTTAAACCTGTACGAAAAGAATCTATTCAGAAAGAAAGTATCATCCCCTTTCTTCATCGAACTTTCAAATGGTTGAAATTACGAGCTACCAGATTTCACGAGACGAAGTCTCTTATCTGGCCTGGACTAGGCCTGGGCAAATCACTAGTTCATTACGCTGGCGCCACTTACCAAGAAGACCGGAAATGGATATTTATCCGAAACATCATTTTCAATTGATGTCAAGTTTGAAGTTGTCAAGTGTCAAGTTGACAGTTTTGCGTATATAGGGAGTAAAGTCGTATTTTTTTGCTCAGTTATAGTTTTCTGACAATTTTTTCTTTCGTTACCTTTTCTTGTTTGCGTCATTTGGATTTTGTTTAGTTTAGTTTTTAGACATTTTAGTTACTTAATTTTTATTAATAACAGTAAATAGCAAACACCAGCAAGAATGAATAGATGCAATGTTAAAATGTGCAGTAGGTGGTTTGATTCTACTAAAAATAGATCATTTAATTTCCTTTGTATCTTAATTTATAAAGAACGTGGCTTCAAATTTTATATTTTTTATTTTGACAGTTCAACAACTTCTGTTATCTAAAAGCTCTCACATTTAGCCAACATATCTAACTATCCTGTTGTCGTTGTATATTTTATCAAGTTTAGAATTTAAGAAAGTTTACGCATTTTCAATGTATCCGTAAAACACGAGCACGTTTGTTTATTGTATCTTATGGTTTGGAATATGATACGGGGCGCGTCTCAGGTAGAGGGATGGAAGGTCCTTGAGGGCACCAGTCTCGGCGCGGTCCTTGAGGGCTAAACGTGTAAATAATGTTGCGCTAATTTCGCAGACGGGCTCGCGAGTGTTGCAATGAATTGCAATGACATGTGATGAAGGGTGATCGCTCTTTATTCGCCGATAATCGGAGAGAGTAGGGGATCACTTCACCAGCAGTACGACATCGCCGGGGAACGGTCGCAGTGAAGAACACTGGTAGGTGACCGGTGATGTCGGATAAACAACTAGTGGTATACCTGACCACCTGAATTGCCTTGTGCTTTCAAAAACGGTCATGATTTGGACGGTGGACGGCCACAGGGCAGGAACCGGGAGGTGTCCCGCTTTCAACGAAGCCCTTAAGGAGGCTAGGAAAAGGAACAGGATGAAGGAAAAGGGAGAAATCAGAAATACACCCCGACAACAAAACAAAGAATACAGGGAATGGAGAAGTCTGGGAAAAGTCCGAAATACAGCAGATATAAAAATGGCGGGTAAGGGAAAGAACTCCACGAGTAACATAAAATTCTTGCAGCTAAATACACAGCCAGACACGTAGCTGCTATGGACATGATAACGCAATTGACATACGAGAAAAAGATCGATGTGACTATAGGGCAAGAACCTAGCCGAACAGTGGCAAAAAAGTACATCTGTGATAATTTTATTGTGATAGGAAGAAACTGTCACGTACTAAACTGTGATAAAGAAGATGGCTATGTATGCGTAGAGCTGGGTTCATTCCTGGTGTATACGTGTTATTTCTCCCCAAATAGGACCGGGGACGACTTTAGGAATTATTTACTTGGAATAGAAACACACATGAGAAGCCAAACTAAGGGCTTCTTCATAGGAGGAGACTTTAACGCCAAAACCACCATTTGTGAGTCAGAGGTGACAAACGAGAAGGGTGTCATCCTAGAGGAATGGTTCGAAGCAAACGAATTGATCGCAGCAAACCAGGGAAACGTAACGGGTCTTTCATTAAGAGCGATAGGTTTTTAATTTTAAATAAAACAACAACGGTTTGACATATCAATTTAGTTTTAATAGCTTTATTTTGAAGCTTGAATAGTGCAGTTATGTTCGAAACAAGATATGGTTCAAATGTCCACCACGGCTTTGTTTACACTGACGCGCCCGATCGCTCCAATTTTTGATCACCTTTTCCAACATTTGCGGCTGTATGTCGGCGATAGCTTGACGAATGTTGGCTTCCAAATGATCCAAAGTCTGTGCATTGTCGGCATAGACTTGTGCTTTGACGTAGCCCCAAAGAAAATAATCTAGGGGTATCAAATCACATGACCGCGGCGGCCAATTCACAAAACCTCGTCGTGAAATGATCCAATCACCAAACTTATCCTTCAGCAAATCGAGCGTAGCATTAGCTGTATGGCACGTATCGCCGTCTTGTTGGAACCACATCTCTTCAATATCGAAATTCTCAAGTTCTGGCCACAGAAATTCGAGTAACATGGCTCTATAGCGGTCGCCATTGACGGTTACAGTTCTTCCCACAACTAACCTCGAACTTTGCTAATATTTTTTAATAATCTCTAAACGGTCGGGAAGCCTCAAACGCTGCATGATGAAATTGCAAACTATACTGAATATTTTGACACTCGGAAGTAAAACAAAATATATCAAGGAACCGAGTGCTTTCTATTGAAAAATCTATCACCCCTATTGAAAGACGCTTTACTTACATTTAAGAACTCCAGAGGAGAATCAATTATTGACGTCAACACAGGCATCGCCCAATCTGGGCGGGGAGCTATGCAACTGGCACGTCGTCGAAGAGCTGGAGAGACCACAGAGTTATCCTGTTTGAATATGTAGAGCCCAAGAAAAGCGGTAATGACGTAAAGGGCGCGCTAGCGCCGACAGGATGGCAGATAAAGGAGGAAGCCCTGCCAAAAATCGCACAGGACTTCAAAGGCATAACCAAAGAAGGTATCAAAACACCAACAGATGTGATTAGTGCTCTCAAGAAAATGTGCAAAGAGCACCTGCCAAGGAAAAGGAGGAACCAGACGCACAGTGCAGCCTTTTGGTGGACGGAGACCATTGCTGGACTAAGAAGAGACTGCATCAGCTGTAGAAGGAGAGTTGCCAGGGCAAAGGGAAGGCAGAGTAACGTGGAAGCAGAACAGGCGTGGTCACAATATAAACAGGCAAAAAGTAAGCTCAAAAAAGAGATAAAAAAAGCAGAAATTCAAATTCAAATTGGAAGATGACGTGTGGGGTAAGGCGTGCCAAATCGTCACGAAGAAGCTGAATCTCAAGGCAAGGGTCGCCATGAGCGAGGAGGAGCGAAAGCAGGTGTAGAAATTATTCCCGATTTCGAAAGTAACCGGATGGAGAAGAAAGGAGATCGCCTGTGAAGCGAGGAAATAGTGTGGATCGCAAGAAAAGTAAGGAGAAGGAGATCGTCGGGACCAGACCGAATTCCACCGGAAGTGGTCAAGGTGGCAGCCATTGCCACTGCCAAACCCGAAGTCTTTCTAGCAGTGATGAACGAATGCTTGACGGAAGGAAACTTTCCTGAAATCTGGAAGGTAGTGAGACTTGTCCTTATAGAGAAGCCGAAAAAAGCAAACGACGAGGAGACTGCATACAAGCCTATATATGTTTAGTAGACGTTGTGGCAAAGATGTTCGAAACGCTCATTAAAGCAAGACTGACAGAAGACCTGACAGAGAAGGATCGGGCCGGGAAGGTCCACGTTGAGCGCCCTCGGTAAGGTCGTAGAATTGACGGAGGAGATAAATAAACTTACGGCAAAAAACCGCCATCATTGTGTTATGATAGCCTTGGACGTGCAAGATGCCTTCAACACGGCACCGTCGAAGGGAATAATGGAGGCATTGGAGGAATACAAAATACACAATAGTTTTCTAATTATTTATCCCAGATATTCGTGCTTGATTTCAAATGTATTGCCATGTACCTAACTCAATAGAAACATAAAATTTTAATTAGTATTATTTATGCAATAATATAATCATTTTTGAAGTGAAAAACGAAAGGAAAACTCAATGTCAAAACACAAAACAGTTATAAATAAAAAACTAAGGCGAGAATATTTTACGAAGAATTGTAACGCATTAACGCTACGCTATTACAGTTCGTATCCGTACACGCCCTCCATGTTATTTCCGGTTTTTCACTCACGTAAGCTCTAATTTTCCCTTTCCGTTCGATAATGGTAAGAATATTTTGACGGGAAAACGAGCGCCAGCGTGCGGAGAGAGGAAATTTTAAAATAATAGGAATTCCTTGCAATAACATAATAAACTATTATTTGAAAATCTTCTCTGACTAACAAAAGGTATAATTTGAAATAATGACAAGTAAACGTAATTAGATCAAATAAAATAGATTGCATCCCAATTTCTACGTAATGCACGAGTGAGCTCTCTATGTGAGTCGGATTAGCCGAAGATTTTCACAAGTATTTTAACAAACGCCGTTATTTGTCTCCCCGATAAACTAGTTCAGAAGTTTGCTCGTTTTGACCGGGTAAACTAACCCAGAAATTCAACTAAAATTTACTTTTTGCGCGAGGCATCGCTCCGCCACGCCAGCTAAAGTAAAAACTAAGTTTCCCAGAAAAAGGAGATAATAGTAATTAATCATTGTTTTATTCTTTATGCTCTCATTCAACAATACATCGGCTTTCGATGGGGATGGGGTGAGTTCTATTTACGTGAGGGAAATGTTTTGCGTACGCAATCGAAATGATTAACGATATCCCCAACTAAAAATAGCACTTTTTTAAAACAATGGTGTTATAATTTTTGAAATTTGTTTTAGCTCTCATTTATTTATTGCATATTTTATTTTTTATTTACTCCATTGTATTTATTCAATCGTTAATTCAAACTTCATTCCCTTAATTACGAAATAAATGTTGATATAATACCGTTAACGTAACACAGTCGGTGTTGCTGGCTTTTATTTAAATCGTTGTGCTTCAAATTTACCCGGCCACGGTAAATAAATACGTAAATAAATAAACGTTTATATTCTATATTTCACGTTTGAAAATTCGTTCTGGCTCATCGAGAATAACGTCCGAAAAGCTAATGGCATTTTTAAATGTCGAGTTATTGATCATCTCGTCTCGACAACGAAGCTTAAACTGTATTTACAGAAAACGTTAAAAAAAGCAGTTCTTTAATCAGCGGCTCTGTGTACATTCTATTTCTCAGCGAGCTTCTAATTAATATTTCTTTCAGATCACCGTCGGCAAAACATTTAACGAGCCCGCACTTTTTTGTGCCTCAGCTCAAAGTGTCACTCGTATCTAATTAAAGATATGTATTTTAGAACGTGCTTTCTTTTGGTTCACTATTATACAGAGTGTGATCGATTAAGTTTCACGTAATAATCATCACGTAAAGGCTGTTTTACATTATAACATTTTTTTGGTACAAAGTGAGAGAGATATCACAGTTAATTCTGGTTGGTTGAATTGGCAATTCTCACTCACTTTGTATCAAATTTTAGCATAGTGTAAAACGGCCATAAGAGAATTAATTCTGCAAAATGGGCCAGCTCAAGAATTAAAAACCGACCTACAAGAGCGCATCGTCTTTTTTGGGGTCTAGGACAATTCGCCGTCGCCGATTCGCTGTAGGTACAATTCGCCGTAGGTACAATTCGCCATAGGTTCAGTTCGCCGTCGGTAAATTCGCCGGCGGTAAATTTGTCGTTGATAAATTCGCCTGCGATTAGTTCGCCGTCGGTAGTTTTAAAATAAATAAATCATTTGTCATTAATGATGCATATATATATATATATTATTTACATTTCATAATTAATTAAAAGATGACACAATTTTGTAAATACGGTGTTCAAAGATGAAACTTCGTTAAATTTTTAGGCCAGTCGGAATGAACGAAATAATTTAGAAACAAAGAAGTAAGATAGAGAGGAATGAAAACAAACTGCGATCGATTTCAAAAAGGAAAGCGAATTACAAGGAATAAAGGAAGATGAAGCAAAAATAAAAACAGACAATTTCGTAATGGAAACTAATAATACAATTTAAAAAAAAAACTTAATTTAAGAACGAAATAACTTTTGAGAGACAAAATATTTCTGTAGTATCTACTAGTGATGGGATAATTCGAATTAAAAATAACCTATCATTCGATTATTCAAATAACCTGTATAATTCGATTATTAAATTTCGTAATTCCAATTAAATATAACCGGTAATTCCAGAAATGTGGTAGAAATTAGGCTCGAGTTTCGGTTGTACAGAGAATTCAGAAACATTTAAAGAAAAATTAAATTAATTAAGTAAAATTTGCAAAAATGTCAGTTTAGATACATGCGTCCCCAAATATTTGTAGAATATGTTCAGGGGGGTTTCAGAGAGAAAACTAACCCTATGTTCATAAGGCAATTTTTGTTTATACTAGTCTCCTGAATACATTCTCCAAATATAAGATTACAGTCCATCTTAATTTATTTGAGAACTAAAAGTCATAAATAAGTTGAAATTGTGAACGCGACAGCGAATTGGTACGACGGCGAATTGGCCCAACGGCGAATTGGTCCAACGGCGAATTGGTTCGACGGCGAATTGGCCACGGCGAATCGGCGGCGGCGAATTGGCGACGGCGAATCGTCCCATTCCCTCTTTTTTGATTGAAAGCTTCTGCTCGTTCATGAGATATACGTGCGATTTTTATAAACACATCATCTCTCAGTCAATATCGCCGCCAATTTTTACTTATTGTTAATACAATTTATTATCTGCCGTTCATAGAAGTGTAGCAATTTACGTCAATAAAACAAAAAGCATTGTAATCTTCGATCATCTATTTTATTAGATAATCGACAATAATTACATCGTGATATTCCATACTGTGTAAACAAATACACTGTGCGATTTAATTTGTTAAATTATTGAAAAAACATATGAATGTGATAAGTTATTTTGCATTACAACTCTGACTGACCTGCATACTCTGAAAAGAAAATGCATTAAATACAAGCAACGCATTTATTTACTTCTTTGAATGAATACATATTAATAATAATAATGTCTTTATTGTGGAAGAGAGTACCAAAAATACAATTATAGTTTAACACACAAGAAATACCACAATCTGAACGTTCTTTCGGAATCTTGTTTGTGCAATCTCAAAGTAATAAAATTATAAATGATGAGTATCGGCGTGCTTTCTTTCCAATAATACCGTTAGAATGTGACCACTGTTTAATTAATAATTCTCTAATTTTTTACTTATTATCAGACGTGATTCATGATTACTGTTTTAATTTAATTCCCTAAGTTAATTAATTAGTGAAAAGAACATTATAGAGTGTGACGGTTGTTCTTATCGTCACCCTAATTATTGTACCAAACTTAATTTTAGCTAGTTTTAAGTAGATTAGATTTGTGAATCGTCCATTCAAGTTGCCATGACGCTTGATTTTACTCCATATCATTAACGTTTGGTTTTGGCCCCTTTCTTTTAGACAACCAGTCTCATTGACCGCATTTCATCCGTCAACTCTCCCAATTTAAAGCGGGAAACACATTGAGGCGGTTGCGGTAGCGATTGCGCTGGTGATGAAAACCGTTCACATGTATGCGACAAGATAGACCTGCCAATGAATTTACGTAACTTTACCATGATCGCTCGCATGTGAACGTTTGTGACCGCCACCGCAATCGCTACCGCAACCGCCTCAATGTGTTTCCCGCTTAAAACCGCGCACTTGCTTCTTATCAGCGACACACAAAAACTGGTCCTACAGATCTGAATGTAAAAATTTCGAACGCTTCTCCGTGCTGACCGCAGATGTGTCGCTTACGCTTTAATTTTCTAACCTCGTGGTTCAAAATAAAATGTAAGTCCATTTTAATCTTGCTCCCCAATCTTAATTCTTTTTTACCTTCACAGAACCAATATTTTTTTCTCCAAGGAGATTTAATCTTCCCGAACAGACCGATAATTTTTTTGAAATATCAAATTACCCCGTTTACCCCTCCAATATCCTGGAGGATTATCGTTTGCTTGGAAGGCTCTGGAAAATGGAAAATAAACCTAAATTTGGGATCTAGAGGAAATAGCTACTGCCGCTTGAGGTCAATTTTTTCTTCCTCTTCGAGTCACTCTTCGAGTTGATGTTCTGAGCTCCGATCGATTTTTTTGGGCATCTCGTTGGAGCACTCAATAATCAAGTCACTACAGGAAGAACATACCTTTTCTCAGGATGGATTTCTCACTGAGCAACTTGAATGGATTACTTGTAAGTGACACTGAAATAAGATCATTTCATTCATTAGGCTTAAGATTAGCATTTTTTACTTTTGCATACCTTAAAGGTCAATAAATTTTCTTTTGAATTCATAACTAAACAAGAAAAAAACATTTTGTTGCTCGTACGAATGCCCATTGATCACCCAACTACCCAGAACCTTAGATCGTCGCTCGCCGACTGGCCTAAAAAAAGCAGAGCTCAACCCGCGGTATTTGAAAGTGTCACCCAAAGACAGCCAAATCTCCCGCAACTTTTACAATAAATCCGAAAGGGTGGGCAGGCACGTGACAAGAGAGACGCTACATACAGAGGAAGATAACGAAATCCGAGAGGAAAAACGCGTAGTCCAGGCAAGAAGAAGAAGAAGAAACGGAAGATAGCCTTAGTGAGGACGAGAAATTGGAAGAGATAAGAAAACTCAAGAATCAAATCAAACAAATATGCGTACAAGACAAACTGCCTGAAGACTAGTACAACGGCGTGATTACACCCATACACAGAAAAGGAGACAAGGAGAACTGTAAGAACTGCAGACCAGTAACCCCAATTAACAGAAGAAAAATATTTAAAGAGCTACAAATGTTAGGAATACCCAAGAAACCAAGAATAATTCTTGAAATGAGCTTAAAGAGCACGAAAGCTAAAGTTAGGTTCCAAAGAATAATAGCGGACTCGTTCGACGTAAACAGGGAGACTCATTATCCCCAACGTTATTTAACTTAGTACTTGAAGGCAATTATTCGAATAAGAAGAGCAAAATTACTCTGAAAAAAAATTATGGCCACGGCCACAAGTAGCAGCGTACGCGGACGATGCAACAATAGTTACAAATCCAAGAGAAGAACTAACAAAAGTTATAGAACGTCTGGACAAGGAGGCACAGAAATTTCGTTTGGAAATAAATTAATAAAGGATAAGGAAAGAAAAGGTGTACACCCGAAACCATCGAGTCACAATTTTGTATTTGTAATTACCTAGGGGTGACAATATGAAAAACTGAAAAAGACAAAGTAAGAGAAAGAGTTTTAAAAGGCAATCAAACTTATTAAGGGAAAAGAGCAAAATACTAAGTAAGAAAACTATAAGACCTTGGTAAGACCTGTCATTACCTATGCCATGGAAACTACAACAATGAATAAAAAAGAGGAAGAAGATCTAGAAATAATGGAGAGAAAATTAATGAGAACTTTACTAGGAACGAACATAACAGGAGACGGAGAAGTAAGACTGAAGAGAAGCAAAAGACGTAGAGGAGGAGCTCGGGGGAGAATATATTGTACGATACAAAAAGCACAACGATTACAATGGGCAGCACACATAGAAGGAAACCAATAGAAATGATCAGGAATGTAACGCAGTGGATCCCAATATGGCCTGGAGGTAGAGAAAATTCGGGGAAACGATGGAAGGATGCTCTGGAAGAAGACAGAGAAGAATGCAGAGAAGAGCGAGAATGGAGGAAAATAGCGTAGACAGCCAGAATCCATAACAAACTTTAAAGAAAAACACGAACAAGAGGAGTAATCCACCTCAAGAAATGAATTTTAAGAAGCTTAGGCTTAGCCATAATCCAACAGGATTGTAAAGGCTTAATGTTATTATCAAAGAATTATTTTGAAAAAATCTGCATTTCTGATACTCAAATATGAATAAAAAAATTAGAATGTAAATGATAGATCATTATTCCTTTATTGCTTACGTATTACTAATTGTTAATCTCCGTGTGCTTTTCAAACGTTTTTTTGTTTTAAGTAAAGTTATTATTGACCTTCTCCCCATACGTATGTAAGTGAAACTTATTTGATTATACACCGTATAATAAATAATTGCTCAGTGTAATTTTGTGTTATGTAAATATTGTAAATAATTAAATGTTATGATTGAAGATAAAGTATGGCACTTTTCCTGTCAAATGAAACTGCAGCCATCCGTCACTCGCGTTAAACTAATACTTCTGCGGCATTACACGAACGGAAATAAGAAGAATTAAATCGATATTCGCGTTATTATTCCCCGATCCACACTTGCTCATCGTTGAAAGGAATTTAAATTTTACGCGATCAAATTTCTTTGAAATTTCCCGCAGAGAATATATGTGCATATTAAATGAGACAAAGAACTGATGAGCTTCTGAAAATTCCAATTTACATGAACTGCAAGTCAGTGAGTTCGTTACAGTTAATCAAGACCACCATTTCAAAAATGTTGATATTATAACTTCTCGAGAATTATTATCCGAATTGACGGAATTCATAACAAAACAAAACTTGTCGATACCTCATTCCAAAAGACTAAAATCGTTACTTCTATTTCCTTTCGATTACATACTGTACATACCTATATAAGAGAACAGGTTCAGTAGTAAAGTGTCAGTGGTATCAGGATGAAATCTTTTTGTGCGTCGTTTAGAATTGAGCAAAGGTATCTTTCGTCTTCATCCAGATGTTCTTTATCTTGAAATGCTGCGGTTCGCTTAAAACCAGCAAAATTTTTGATATCACCATACCACCCTTTTCCTCTTTTAGCATCTTAGCGCCTCCAGAAGATAATTCTAACTTTCCTTCCAAATTATTTCATTCTTTCAGTTAGTCTTGTCCTTGCTCATTTCATTTAATTTGCCCTTTTATCCTTTGGTGATTTAGTGAAATGGCAATCGTTATCTTCACAATTGCCCTCAACTTGTAGGTACTCTGTTTCTTTTCTTTTATAAGTGTCGATTTCTAGACTTCACAAGTTTATTCATAATACCATTGCATTACAAAAGTAATTTTATAGGAGTAAATTTTTTTGTGTTACGTGCAAAGAACTGCAATATAAATTTAATATTGATTTTCTTTCGAACGTGTAATACTTAAATGAAAATACGTCGTGGTTGTAAAATGTGTGGAAGAAGGTGAAAATTAAATGGCCGCCTTACATGAAAACTGTTAACGTCATGAAAACCACAAGGCCGATTTATTCGGAATAACATCAGATATCAGCACAATTTCCAGTGCGGCCTGTTCACGCAAACACGTATCAATAACTAGCCAAATAAAAATTCAGTTACACCAGACAATTCGCAGGCTATAAAACGCAGGCACTGCCTCCTCGGACATAAACAGGCGTGATATCGTGCAACTTTTCAAATAAAAGATAAAGGACCCTCGAAACTCCGGGCGAGTTATGAGGAGATGCGACGACTCCTTCGCTCCCGAGTTTGAATAAAATTTTTCGCCTTACAGTTCTCCTCGTTAACGATATTTGAGAATGTTATTAATATGGCAAATAGAACGCTTAATGTATTTCTCTCCAGACCGCACAAACTTATGCACGAGCTGAAACGAAGCTGTCTCTATAAGTTTATAATTTAATTTAGATGTTTGTTCAAGTTTGTGTACCATCAAGCTTTAACGTAAAGCACTCTGTATTTGATATTGGTATCGTATTACTGAAATAGAGTCCTCGTACTAAATGTCAAGTCTCAGCTTCAGAATATGAAATGCTAGAGATGCAAATGAAAATGTTTATAGCGTGCAATTGCATCTTAACTGGAGGAAAATTCTTTAGTTTACATAAATCTAATTAAAGCCAGAGAACTAATTAGAGAGTACAAGATTTACAGACGAAACTGAATAAGCACGCTAATTATACCCAAAGGATATCCGCGAAAGGTATGTCAATACACACGTAAAGCATCTTTAAATAATTTTTCGAAAAGCTTTTTGGTGTTGAGGTGAAAAGGAGGAGGTAATCCACAATCCATTTCTAAATTGTCAACATATTTTAAATTTTCGTTTGAATAGCCTCTGATGCACTTCATTTTAAAGCTTTCATTAGGTACGTCAACTGTAAATGCAGTTTTCACGAATAAAGGGTAATTCAATTAGGGGTTGCTTTTCCTCTTCTAATTTTTAACTTTCGCGACCAACATCATTCACTACTTTTGATCGGATAAAATTTATCCTTCGCCTTTTCCGACGGGGGAGGTTTTATGTAGGTTAATTCTGACGCGCGGTTTGTTCCCGAATTTATGTAGGTTATGTAATTTGAATTAGTCGATAACCGCGTTCGCCCCAAACCGGATGCGAAACTGTGAACGCGAAATTTCTTTCTCAGTGAATCTTAATCGCATCGGATTAGTATATTCATTTATACTAATTGCCGTTGCGTGAATATGTATCATAGCAGGAGGCCATTTAAATTTCCTGCGCCTGTATAACTAGCTTTCAAGCCGTGATGGATCGCAGTGTGCTTGCAGTTCTTGCGCGAGGTATTAATATTAGACGTTATTTACTAGCTCTTGCTTAACATTATATTGAAGTAATTAATGCATGTCAAATATTACGTTTACAAAAAGATTAATCCGATTTGGTTGCAACACGCTAGATATTATCGTTACACTTTCAGCCGGCTCTGTGTTTTTCAGTCGTATTAAATTTCAGCACGTTCTCAAACACCCGCTGAGATAAATAAGTTAACAACAAAAATTTACATTTCATTATCATATGACGTATTCCTGTTTCTGTTTTATACTTGGGAACACCCTGTATGTGTAAAGTAATTGCCAGCAACGTAGAAAAATTTAAAAAGTTAAAAAAAAATAGTATACAATTTTCTGGAACTGCACTCAGAAATAAAAAGACAAAGCTGAAACTTTCAAACTGACTGGCTCAAAGTAGTTTTATTTCCATCTCCTGAAAGAACGCACATTGCATGTCTGGAATTTCAGAAGTGAGATGCATATGACGAAACATCCTGCAATTTCAGCGTGGCAGACGCTTCTTCAGCTTTATCCTGTCGACTGACTGTTCATATTTTGTTCTGCACGCAATAACTAAAGTGTAAAGTAAATCTTCAACGTAATGCGGCAACACATAATACACGTGTTACGGGCCTGAAGAGCAAGGATTCGTAACGTCGTTGTTGTTGCTGCAATCAAGTGCCTTCCAAAGTTGTTTCGTTGGAAATAATGAAACCTTATGCTTGTATTTGTTAATGCTGTTATACCTCTTTGTTGTTGGTTTTGCAGGTGTAAATAATAGGACATGCTTTATACACATTTCATTCGGACTTTATACATGTAAACAAAATTTAATTAAAGAAAATACAAATTATGTTAACAGCACTTTAGTAGATAAAACGTTTACAGTTGTTATTAATGAAGTGAAATTCCATTTCACATTTTGATGTACAAATAAAAATAATGTGACCGTTTTTTTTTTAATGAATACGCACAGTCAAATAGTTCGTATATTACAATTTCTCAAAGTTCTGATCTAGAAATAATGTGTTCACTCTAGCATGCAACTTGTGCATATAATTTAGATTCGGAGTACCTACATAAAATGTCACGTTTTTCCAAGCACATTTTTTTCCAACCCGATCCTAATCTCGGTATACATACAACGGCTTAACGATTTTTGCTGGAGGAATTGCGTTTCTGCTTTGATTCGCTTAAAGAAACGTCACAAAAGTTTCTTATCAAACTTAGGTAAATAGAAACTCAACGGTTCAGATGGCAGCAACTTAATGTACATACAAAAACTTCGATAAGAACTAAAGTGGAAGAATTAAAACTGATGGGAAAGTTAGCAATAGAACTTTCATAAAAACTAAGTGGAAAATTAAAGTTGATGGGAAAGTTCTACATACCTTATTATATTATTGCCGTCTGTGTCAAATAGAATTTATTTGTACAGGGTGTAATCGAATAAATTTCTTTCATTAATATAGTAAGCTATTAAATATCGAGTTATTGATTATCTCTGTAGCTATAAGAGATTAAAAAAACTAGTAGCCAAGTCTCGATCTCTTTTTTAAAGATAAAGTCAATAATGCAAACGAAAATTGGATTTCTTCTTTTGTTTTCGAGTTATAAGCAAAAATTGAGATTTTCGACTTTTCGTCAATCATTCATATTTCGTATTTTTACAGATATTAGTAGGACATTTTTTCGAATACAAGTAAGTGGTATATGTAGTTGTAAGAGAAGACGATTTATTTCTAATAGAAGATTTCTCTTTAATTACTATTGAAAAAAGAAATTCTGAACTTAAGAAATTTCACATAAATCAAATTTTTAAACTGCAAGTAATTGAGACTGGCTTGAGGGCCAGCTCGTCAGTTCTTGATTATTTGAATAAAATAATATATTTTCCTCATAAATAATTTAAATTAAATCAACGAGAAAGCAACCGTGCGAACGATTTTGTCTTTACCATAGAATAGATATTAGTTTATATCAAACAAAGAAGGAAGTAATTCCATGATGTGCGAACGCAAGGAATTACTTTGTTGTTTGGGCATAAATCAACGTTCTAAAAATTTTAAACATAAAAATATAATCTTGTTGAAAGTCCATAATTAGGTGTAATAGGTAATACTCGTATTAATAACAAGAGTACTTCCTAATTTGATAGTTTTAATTTAGCGACCGGTTTCGATTTACAATCTAACAGAAACTAAAAAGAAAGGAAAAGGTGAGTTGGAAAGGAGGGCCTTACATGATATACAACGGAGTAAAAAATACTTATCGGGCAAAAGAAGGAGTGGAATGTATTTTCAAAAAAGAAAACTGAGGTAAAAATCAAAACTTACAAGCTGGGAGAAGAAGAGGTGGCAAGAAAATATAGAGCAAAAGTTGGCACTGCCATTAGAAACAATATGAGAAAATATCAAAGAAGTCTTGACAGAAGAAGTATGTGGAAACTCAAGAATCAATGGGAAAAGAATCAAACGAGCTGGTGGAATAAGAAGTTAAAAGAAGAGATAAAGATGAAGAAGCAAAGATGGAAACAATATGTAGGGTGCAGAACAGCCGAAAAATACGATAAATATAAGCACCAGAGGACCAAGGTCAACAATCTGGTGAAGCAAGCACAATTAAGATCATGGGAAGAATTTGGTGAAAAGATAGAAAGGGACTACATCGGAAATCAAAAGTTATTCTATAAAATTCTCAACACGCTCAGAAAAGGAAAAACAAAGAAAGATAAACATATAATAATAATAATAATAATAATAATAATAATAATAATATCTTTATTAAGCATAAGCCTGCATAAAATAGGTACATATTCTATAGATACAAAAAAAAAACAAAAAAAGGAGAAAGAGCTTACGCTTAAATGGTTCGGGATCAGTTGAACCAACAAAGTTGGAACTCTGATCTTCCTCCCGGACCAATTTTTACCAAATAAAAAAAAATTGTGATGACATGGCACACATCGATAAACTTAAACTATTAGCTACATTAATTAAAATTACTGAAACTTCTGAGGTGTAAAGAGATGAATTTCGATAGCCTAGAGATACTGCCCATGCAACAACATTAGTTTTAACTTTTTATTGAACATAAAGGGACTCAATTTCAAAAGTTCTTGCGGAAGGGAGTTCATTATATTCGTTATACGATAAGAGAAAAACCGCTTAAAGGCGGAAAGATACAGATCAAGGAAGATGACATCATAAAGAGATGGAAAGAGTATTTTGAATAAATGTTAACAACAGAACAAGAGCAAGAAAGAGTAACAAAAGGAACCAAATAGTACAGAATACAATGAAGAGCAAGAACAAATAACGAAGGATGGGCTATCAAAAAACTAAAAAGAGGCAAAGCGGTCGGACATGATGGAATAACGGCAGAAATGGTTAAAAATTTGGGGAACAAGGGACTAGACGTAGTTACTGTATTGTTCAACAAGGAATGGCAAGAAGAGAGGATACTTAAAGAATGGGAACTAATGAATTAATGAAGATACTTGAACACAAACTAAAAGAATCGCAATGCGTATTTAGAAAAAGCAAAGAAGTACAAGACCATATATTTGTCATTAAACAGTTAATAGAAAAACTCTCAACAGATAAGGTATTCGTGGCGTTTATCGATCTAGAAAAAGCGTTTGATAGCGTTAAAAGGAACGCAGTATGGAATAGCCTAAAACAGAGGAAGATAAATGGCAAACTGACCTAATGTATAAAGAGCTTCTAGGAAAATGCAAGGAGGAGATCTCAGTCCCACTCTATTTAACATAGTGATGGATGACGTTCTAAAAGAAGTAAAAGGAAAAGTAAAAAAACTGAAGGTGGGTTACATGAATATGGAATTAATCGAAATATCTAAGAGTGCGTTCGCCGACGATTTACTGATCTAGGCAAAGAATGAACAAGATCTACAGTACAACTTAAAGATATCAATGAACGCGCTACTTACTAAAAACCTAAAGATAAATGTCGAAAAGGCCAAGGTGATGTTATTAGGTAAAGAAGATCGAGATACATCAATAAAGATAAATGATATACAGATTGAAAGAGTACAATCATTTAAATACTTGGGTGTGAGAATACAAAGGAACGGCAAAATAGTCGCGGAAATAAATTATAGAAGATTAGAGAACGCGGCCAAGGTCTACCACTTCCTGGAAAATACATTCATCAGGAGAAAAGAGATATCCAGGAAAACAAAAATTACTGTTTTCAAAACAATTTCAAAACCGATATTGTTACATGGAAGCGAAAGCTGGGTTTTATGAAAACAGCTAGAATGCAAAAATCAGACTTTGAAAATGAGATTCTTACGAGATATAAAAGGAGTTACACGAAAGGATAGAATTAGAAACGATATAATAAGAGAAGAACTAGAAGTGGAGTCGATACTAAAGTGTATCAAACGAAACCAATTGCGATGATTCGGACACGTATTAAAAATGAGAGAAGAAAGAACAACAAAAATAATATGGGAAACACGATTGCAACAAAAAAGAGGAAGAGGTAGAGCAAAAAAAACCTGGGATACGGAAATAGTAAACAACTTCAAAGAGAGAGGACTAACATGGAGTGAAGGGAAGAAATTAACGAAGAACAAGAAAGAATGGGCAAAGAAAATTCATACTGAATAACGGAAGTGACGAAAATTAAAACTTAAAATTAGAACAGTAAATACATAGTAATAAGTTTACCTTACGCCGTAATGGTACCATAAGGTTCTTGATTATATTTATAGGTATATTAATATTAATAACAAGAGTACTTCCTAATTTAATAGTTTTAATTAAGCGACCGGTTTCGATTTACGTTTTCAATTTTCAATTTATTATGACGATAGCTTCCTGACGAAGATTATTAATCGAAACTGGTACCTACATTAAAACTAACAAGTTAGGAAGTACTCTTCTTATTAACATAAAAAAATAAGAAAACCCAAGAAGGACCCAAACCGTCAACAAAGATTTTAGTAACCATCCAAAAGCATCAACATGACAGCATTAATTTGGCACTCAACGTGTGGTTGCCAAAGAAAAATTCAAAGAAACGCTTAAATTCGGGAAACTCCTCCATTACAGAGTATTATTTTGGCGCCCAACGTGGGACCAAATAAAAAAGAAAAAAATTAATTTCAAAAGCATCAACATCACAGCATTTATTTTGACGCCAAACCTGCGGCCAACAAATCATTAACTTCGCTTCTTTTCTTGTGTATTAATAGTGGGTTAAGTAACTGAAACTTATTTGATTACACGCTGTATAATAACTAAAGAACTAATAATTGTTCACTGTCATTTTTATTGTGCCTTTAACTGCTTTGGGAGTAATGTTTGAAGATAAAGTATGACACTTTTGCTGTCAAATTAAACCGTCGCCATCCGTCACTCACGTTAAACTAATACTTCTGCGGCATTACACGAACGGAAATAAGAAAAATTAAATCGATATTCGCGTTATTATTCCCCGATCCACACTTGCTCATCGCTTAAAGGAATTTAAATTTTACGCGATCAAATTTCTTTGAAATTTCCCGCAGAGAATATATGTGCATATTAAATGAGACAAAGAACTGATGAGCGTCTGAAAATTCCAATTTGCATAAACTACAAGTCTGTGTGTTCGTTACAGTTAATCATAACCACCTCGTTTCAAAAATTTTACTATTCTACTTTGGAAACTTCTCCAGGATTATTATCATCCGAATTGATGAAATTTTATCTTACTCGTAACTGCATTTATGTATTTCTAAAACAACACTTGTCGATAGTTCAGTCCAAAACAATAGAATCGCTTCTCGGATTTTAAATTCTATTTCCGTTGCTTTATTTTTTTAGAACACAAATTCGTCATAATATTCAACTAAAAATTCCTCATTTTTATTTATTTATACCTACAACGTTTCGAAGACGACTGTACGGCAGCAGGGGATTTCCCGGGGCCATTTGTTATCGAAATCGTGTTTTGTAGTTGAAAGTTGTTGTTGCACTGTTCAATTTTTTTCACCCAAAGGTTTTCCGCCTATATAAGGTTTACTCCACAGACATTTTTATTGAAATTGATGTCTGCGTTGAATGGATATTCCGAGGTTTCCCCCGGCCGATGTTTCCTTCGATTACAGGGGCTCGCGGCAGTTTCACCGCCGCGTGTGTTCTGGAATGGGAAACATCAAAAACATAAACGACTTGAATTAAGTTGAGTGCTGTCTTTAAACTTGTTAAGGTAATGTGTCTGATTCAGAAGCCGGGATTGCAATCTGTAAAACTACGCTCTGATGGGATGCTAAGCTTTTCTATTTCCCTCAATACTAAACAAATTGCAATTAAGTAAATTAGTTATTAAGTCATAAGTTAACCACCATTTTCTTTTCTGTAAACTATTTTAATACTTTTGCAATAAAACCTTTTGGCAAAGACGACAGGGCACAATATATCTGGCCAGCACCGACATATTTCAACGTCACCAGCGAGATGAGTTAAACTGGACAGTCAGCTTTCTAATTTAACCAATTCTAAAATCGTCGAGTCAGTGCCCGGATATTAAAAGAGCAATATGTCTCTCGATGTCCGAGAGTCGATTTTTGGAAGTAATTGATGTGATGCGATAAATTTCCGACTTTTATTGTCTCCATTTCCAGCAGAATTTCAAACTAAGGTGTAATAACTTTAAATACGAAGCAGAAAGATTTTCTCTACCATTAATAAAAATTATAATCCAATTAATTCACAAAGAAATTTATCGTTGAATCGTCTTGATGAGTCTATTTGGGTTTAATGATACTATCAGCGAGAAGGAAAGTCATGAAAATATACTCAAGTTATTTTACCATACATACTTACACACACACACACACACAAGTTTGATGTATATTAGATGAGCTTTCGTGTGCGTTATTAGAATCATATTATAACCTCGTGAGCATTGTGTTCAAACTTTTATTGAACAGATGGTGCAAACAATTCGTGTAGTAAAATATTCATGTACGTTTTGGTTTCCCCCAAAAGCCCTGCTTAAATCGGCATTTACCAAAGCTTGTTAACAACATTAAAATATTAACGAATCATTGAATTGGTAAACCTTCACTGAAGGGATGAAGACAGATAGATACGCACAAAGTGGAAGGAGCGCGGTTCGTGATGTGGGTTGAATATAATTTTCTAAAATTGATTCTCGGGTTTTGCGTTTCGTTCTGACACATCGCCTGTCCGAGTCTCTCTCCTTTAAAAGTAAACAACAAGATGATACAAGTTCGTCAGATGAGAGTTAGATTTTAAAATTTTATTGCTTTCTTGTACTTATATTAAATAAAATATATCTTAAATAAATAAATAAGTCGATAAATTCACACCTTCCCTTATATGTGGACATAAAAAAGTTTCATGATAGTTTCGAAAACGACTCACAAATAACAAACCCCATAATAACGGGGACATTATTTTTTCATCTAAGGTTTGCAGCATGGAGAAACGGAATAAAATACGAGTGTATTATACTAATGCAACAGGGGTGAAGGGTAAAGGGTGAATCTCTGACATTTATTACCAATAATCGTTGATATATTTTCCACGGTCGGGTCCCTAGATTTTTATTCAAGTTTATTTGCGGAATTTTATTTGCTCTAATTCTATAACATCGACTCCACGGCTCTTACAAACACAATAACCCCTATTAATGGGTTATTGCTAGACAAATTTATGAACCGAACCAATATATTCTCGTTTAGTATTTTTTTGGAAATGTTTTACGACACATTCAAATACGACGATAATGTAATGAAATCGAGGAGAATAAAAAAATGAACAATAACCAGAGCACGGATTTCAGTCGAATATACGCTAAAAATACACGCAAATCCGTGCTTTAATAATAACAGTACAGGAATGAAATTATTAATTTAAATAAATGTATACAGTAATTTTTTCTTTCTTTTTCATTAGCTGTAAATATAACAAATTCATCTATGAATTGAAAATAGTAATATGTAAAGTTAGTAAATGAAATATTTTGTTGTGAATTTTCCATCTTATTATTATTTACAAAAACCAGAACGTTTAAAGAAGGCCTCGATGTTCTCTAATGACCCACATCACGTGGTTTAAATGCACATATTCGTTCCTTCCTGCATTGTGAGAATACAGAACGTTTCGCATACCTGAAATAAGCGAGAGCACTCCGGTATTCACTCATTATCGCCACTACACTCACCTATAACCCCTCGATATTAACACTCTGCATTCCATCTGTGTTTATACGGTATCCGAGCTAAGGAGGTGGATATATAAGGGCGAGAAATTCGCAATTAACAATCTGGAAAATGCCCATCACGAACAAAAAAGAAATAAACTTGGTAAAATATTTTTTTGCATGTTAGGGGGGAAAAGGTGAAATTGAAATTGGGTCACGAAGATAATTCTTTCTTTCCCGAAGAGACCAATTTCCGGTGTCGTCAATCATTCGAACGTTAATTTCATAAAAAGGTCGATATTTAATCGGTACAATTCCTGCGTCGTGTTGTGCACATTAATACCACGTGAAATTAAAAAGCCACTGCATTACTTCCGCCCATTAATAATAAGCAAAACGATATACTAAGTGCCACATATCACTGTTACAAATGTCCGTAAGAACGGCCATATCGCAGGTCGTTTATTATTTTGATAAATGAGTTACTAACAGGTAATCGCGTGTACTTTGCATTAAAGTGAATATTGCGACATACATGGACGATACTTATGGGAAATGGTAAGATTCGTTGCGATTTGATGTTGAAATATAGTAATAACTTGAACATAAGATTTTCAAGTACAATTGTATCGAATGTATTAAGCTTTAAGGTATTATCCACGTAATCTAAACCGCCGTATTTGCTATTACGAACGTTTACCATGAATCAGACAGTAATAATCAATTCAGTTAATGGAAAATCAGATTCGGTTTATCACATTACATAAACACAATACATATAATATTGCCGTAACGTTTCGTGATGACTTACAAACAAATACTTGGATATATCTGGTGGCCCAAAGCTTCAATTTAAATTGCATTAGAATAGGACGCAACAACATGCTATAAAACTTATGAAAAATGCATGCACTTGAAAAATACACACTCCTATCTACAAGTTTAAGTTACAACAAAAAAAGAGAACTTTTGAATTAATTTCTAAACATAATATCGTCGCCATTATAGTACGAGTACCTACATAAAATTGATGAGTGCAAAATAATTTAAAAAATTCAAAAGCATAAAAGCTCGCTCGCTAGCAAAGATTCAGACATCTAAATTGACCCGAAAGATTGATAGAGCTAAAATCAAACCTCTGTCGAGACCACGAAAATGCCCTGAGGATATGGCAGACTTCATAGACGAGGCAAAATAGCGGAGCGTATACGTGAAATGCTCAAAAAGCGGTAATATTCGAAATCCTTTATGATTTATTTGCGCCGGTAACATGGGACGACCTGCGGAAACTTCGAAGGTAAGTTTTAATCGGAAACGCTTTCACAATGTTTCACAATGTTTCCAGAGATGTATGACTGCACTTACATTATATTAAGAGGGCCTGTGGTTATTACACTTTTAGTTCGCATTCGCAGTAAATTTCCATACTTTTCTAATCGTTGATCTACATATTATATCTCATTATGTTAATTAATTCCGTTAAAGTAGGTCGCATATTTTATTGATAGAATCGTAGTCAATATTTATATGAAGTACCAGAAAAAAACACATTTCTATATATCTATTTCCTGAAAGAACAGTGAACTGAAATACAAATAATATAATCAAAAATTAATTCGAAGAAAGAGAAAACAGTATTCTGTACCATATTTAAAGCTTTTGTTAATTTCTAATTTCTAAGCAGATACATTGATTTTAGCTCAGCAAACGTGGAGTGTGTTTTTCTTCCAGTAATACAAAATGTTTGGGAGAATCTAATTTTTAATTTTGCTTACGACATACTAACTTCTCTTTACTGCAATATTTAAAACAATGTTGTCGAGTCTTATAAGTGGGTGGCTGACATCATAATGAACAAATTAAATTAAAATATTTCTGCCCCGCGCGAGGCTTGTAGGTGTGGAATCATAAAGCGTCTCCACTTGCTGAGAAAGCAGAATTTTCTTAACTTGCCGATTTAAGACTATTCAGAATGGCCGCGATTAGAATTTCTACATGCAGAAAACAAGGCTTTGTTACTGTCCAAATTTTATTCTTCAAATTATTTGTTTATTTTCGGATTCGGTTGATCACTAACGTGACGCGGTTCCAACCGGAAGCCAATTCAAACACAAAAATTAATTAATTAATTATATATTGAGAAAAACTCCTGATATCCGCCTCTGTGGGATAGGAGATCGTGAGCGAAAAACCGTTGCGTTTGAAATCAATACAAATAAACAAAAATTACGATTTTCAGAAAGTACAGTATAAATCGTTTAACAGAGTTCACTTTCAAATATCGGCGCGATCTACTTTCTTCGATTCACACCGTTGGTGGTTTAATGTCTACGCAGATGTTCGTTGGAGAGCTCTTGGGAGGTGTTGGTTTAACCTTATCTCTAGCTAACCTGATTAATATGGTGCGTGTAGTGAGCCGAACTTCTTCTTCTTCTTCTACTACGTCACCTGAGCGTTAATTAATTGCTTTGAGGGCGGTGCTCTACCCACTTGACTGTTTTTTTCAGGACCCTTTGTATGTCGCTCTTTCGCCGTCTTACCTAGCTAATTAATTTAAGAAGAAGAAATAAAGAAGAAATAAATTTTGACTGCCTTATTTGCACTCCACTGTGGGTGGTTTTGGCATAACAGTCTCTAGGCAATCGCTTCTAATTAACCGACAAATGTCTCGGACCCTTTGTATGTCGCTCTTTCGCCGTCTAACCTAGCTAATTAATTTAAAGCGCAAGAAATAAGTTTTGACTGCCTTATTTGCACTCCACTATGGGTGGTTTTGGCATAACAGTCTCTAGGCAATCGCTTCTAATTAACCGACAAATGTCTCGGACCCTTTGTATGCCGCTCTTTCGCCGTCTAACCTAGCTAATTAATTTAAAGCGCAAGAAATAAGTTTTGACTGCCTTATTTGCACTCCACTATGGGTGGTTTTGGCATAACAGTCTCTAGACAATCGCTTCTAATTAACCGACAAATGTCTCGGCAAAGATCACAGTTTTACCCTCCCACATATACAGGGTGTGAAAGAAACTTTGTTAAGAAAATGGCTAGGAATGTAGTTCAAATTGTTTGGTGTCCAATTTGCCGGAGAAAATCCCCCAGGGTAAAATGATTTCTAAAAGTACACTGTATTGAAAGCCCAGGTAGATGTGGGAAATAGTTAATTGCTGTTGGTTGATTAAATTACTAATTAAAGAAACATGACCAATCATTTTTTCTAAGATGAAGATCACTAGCGAGTTTTAATACTCGCTGTAAAAGTAACTAAAAATAGTTGACTAAATTTATCTCAATGTAATGGTACTATGAACCGTACTGACTCTTTAGTCTAATTAATGCAAATCAAATTATCTCTGCGCAGTTATTACCACCAAAGGTGCGCTGAAGGAAATAAATAAATGTCAAGTACCTAAGGCGCATAATCCGTCTCACCTCCCCGCACTATCACTCTGATTAAATCACTCGCGTCGCGACGCCTACGTGTTTAGTTTTAATTGCCTTTCTTAACACACTCTACTTAAATCGTACCGAATAAATGCTTTAACAAAAATGAATAAGGACTACAAGCGCCTAAGGAAAAACTGCTAAGTCAAATTAGAATTCAACTCGACCGTTCTCGTCAAAGCGTCAATGCTATCTGCTTCTTTTCCGCGTTCCTATCCCGCAAGTAAAAATTAACAACATCCCCTCGAACTTGTCCGATAGATTTTGAAAAACCCACCGACCAATGGTAACCGTTGATTTGAATACTAGCCCACGTCCTTGACTGCATTTTCTCACAAACAAGTATAAATTATGAGCTCCAAACTGTCATACGGAATGCGTCTGTCTCACGATGTCTGCGATTTGTTTTCTCTAACTGCCTTTCAAGAACTTCTTGAATTGACACAGAATTATGACGCTATACTGGAAACAGACAAAAAACAAAACACTTCAACTCGAGCGTAATTCGATCTGCCTTTTCCGCTAACGTACATGTTCCCGTGATTTTAGCGCGAGAAACTTTTGTACAGAAATTCGAAATACAAAGATAAGGCTACTTCACATTGGCAGATTTACGGCTCTCTGTGTGGTCTATCATTACCCGACAGGGACTGCACGTCGCCCAGCATTGCTGCTTATCGCTTGAAAAAAAAATACTCAGAATACGGACCAACCGCATTTGTTTTGAAAACAAATTTAACGAAACGTTTCAATACTATGAATTCTCCTTTGTTTCGTTATGTTGTCGCTGATACGTTTTCTAATAGTGGAAAGACTGCTTACCCTTTGGTCTCGATTTCCGAAAACAGAAAAGGAGGCCGGGCTAGCCATTTTTCCACCGTGATATTTTCTGGCGTCCATTTTCTAACGTCCATATTTTACGCTTTTCTTTTATGCTTTGAAGTTAAGACTACCCTGACTTAAAGGATTAGTGTCGTTTGTGCGAAGTTTCTGGAAGAACGCTCGTTGCCTTGCTCAAGGATCGACACGCTACGTTCCCTTTAGTTAGCCCTTCGTTTAGTGAGGTCTTATTCGAATCTGTTTCCTTCTCGTTATCGAATTTCTCTTATATTTGTGTTTCTTCCGTTAGCACATTTTGTAGGCTCAGACGCTCCTTTCTTCGAGTTGTTGGAGCTATACGAGCTTAGTTGTAGATACCGACGATTCTCGAGATTCTTCTTCTATAACGTGTTTGCAGAGGAAGACTTTCCCCCCTCGTGGTAGTTGCCGAACCATTTGAAGCACGTTCTAAGGGTATATCTAAGGGTATGATATCGTTGAAATAAATTTTTGCGATGTTTTCGTACAGATTAATTTTGGGTACATGACTGTGCCTTCGAATACATAATTGTCAGTCGTAGACTTCTGGTTCCTTCTGAACCCGAACTTAAACTTATTATTATGGTAAAGTTGATTGCGAAGTAACGTTGCTAGTTGTTGACAATTTGATATTAGCCAAAAATGATATCCTGGCCGATTTATTGCGATTTTAGTTCGTGCTGTCCAATTAAATACATACTACATGTTTCTTTCTATAAATATATTTGAGTGGGTCTTCGCGCCCATTATCAATTTTTGACTTTGCTTACGTACACATTCCTGTTGCATATTTCTATGTATATTGAACGATCCGTACAACCGTTTACCGTGTTTCTTTTGATGTGTCTTGTTACGATACAGGATGACCGATAATTTATCACATACAGAGTGACTGTCAATCTTATATGGCAGTTATTTTCAACTCCGTGTGGTGGGCCTAGTGGTATCACGAGTTTTACTAACCTAGTTGGAAATATTTACACTAGGTGGCACCCTCTGCACATCTAGGTTTAACCTACGGACAGTCTAATTGTAACCCATCCCGTCTCCACTGAGCCGGACATATTTTCAAGTAGATTTTTTAACTTCGACGATTTTCCCCACCGTCCTAGAATTTATACAGGGTCCAAGAGGTAAGTCGAAAAAGTAGGTAGCAGCTTTTAGTGTTTCCGTCCTGAACGGAAAAAATGGTGCTTTTGTTTTCCCTAAGATACAAACTCCTTTGTTTAAAACTACGTTTTAATTATTTGCGTCGGAAATTTAATTTATTTTCTAATTTAAAATAATAGATTTTTCTGTACAGAATTCCGGTTTCTTTCAACAGTATCTAAAATTATACCTTGTAAAGTTTTTTTTTTCTCAAATTAGAATTGAGCGAGACCTATTCATTTTTGAACAGAATTTGAAGAAGGCTAGACTAGACTATCGGTTCTACCAATGCACGTCATAAATGTGTAGATAGGGTTGCCTAACTAACTAGCATGCTATTGATCGTCGAAGAGGAAGGGATGCGAACGTGAAATTCAAAACAGGCAGCAGTTGTTAAATAATAGATAAAAACAACTATCTATTCATTACCTGTTATTTATAAACTGCTGCGCGTACTACTCCTCTCCTTTGATGATCAACAGGTCTGCAAGCCAGTTAGGTAGGCAACCATACTTATACATATGAGAAAACTGAGCCAGAACCAGCATAAAAATGTCAATTTCGGGAGGGGGGGGGCAAAAGCAAAAACATAGAGCTAATGCAAATTGAAAATTAAAAAAAAAACTAGGGAAAATAGCAACAACGTAGGTAGAACAAGGAAATCATTGCAGAAAATTTTTCAACAGAATAAGAAGTACTTGAAGCCCTTGGTAAAATATATTTGAACGGCTACGGAAAAAAAGAAGCAAGAGAGGACCTGTTCGTTCTAAGGAAAACAGAAAGGAAACGAATACGGAAAAGGTTAGGCAACAAAAAAGATTAAATACAAAATCTCTTAACCAAATTCACCAGATTTGATTTTGGCACAAGAAATAATCAAAAGTAAAATCCCGACTGCTTCTTTTTATTATCCATTAAATTTGTCAACCTCTGCTACCTTTTCTAGCTTAAATGTGGCGTCTGCAAAATTTGTGCCACTTTCCCGTCTGACTCATTGCAATCATGGCTTCTTTATGTGGTCCATCAAATTCGTCATCGACTGATGCCTTCTTGAGCTTCGATGATGTCTGCAGGTCATATCACTTTTAATAATTTTCTCAATGTATGATGAAGTTTGCCTTCGGTCAATTTGCAGTTGCAAGAATAATAGAAATTGATAGATTTTACCAGCATACTATTGTAGTGTTTTAGTTTGCGCTGTTTTAATTATTGGCAGCGAGATATCCATGTGTGGTGGGGAAAGTCTGGGCCAACGAAAGAGACAAAGGGGTTTAAATGATGTGTGACTGGTGAAGCAAATACGGTCGTTTGTTTGTGGTCTCAGGTGTTGACCGAGGTAAAATTTTCTTTGATTTTCTCATTTTCAGGGTTGCTACTTTTTTATCTTTTTCCTTAGACCTCTTTTGAAGCCTGGTTCAGTACCGCCTTTTTGTTAGCTGTTAGAAAGTCTCCGGGGAACAGTTGCGTTCCGCAAGCACAAAACCCCGTTTCCTCTGGTCAAGGAGCGGACGAGTCTTCGCAACTGATTTTTATTCCGGCCAAAGGTGTGCCCATGTTGGCTAGGAAAAATCCTTTTAAAGGATTTGAGTGGTGAAGAAGTCTGAAGAACCGACCGCCACGAAACGTGATCGATCTGTCGATGAAGAAAACCTAATTTCAATTTCACTTAGTATTCACCTTTTTTTTGAATACACCATTTTGTCAAATTCAAAATACCGATTTTTTATTGATGATCGAGTGACCGATTTCATTGTTTAATCTCGTTAATTTATTATGAATTAAATAATATTTTTTTAATTTTTTAAATTAAAATATACTGATAGATATTCGCATTGTTTATAAATATAAAAGATTATCGTTAATCTTATCAATTCGTGTGAGCGCAGGGCATAGCTATGACCTACGAGAATTTAAGCTTATATTTTCCATTTTTTTTATTAAATCATTTGTCAACATAAGTTCTTTTAAATTATTTTAAAGCTTCATTAATATATCGAATGGTACGACCCCCGAACATTGACAGTTACCCAGTGGCGCCCTATTTCTTTTCATTTTTAGGTGAACCCACGACGCGGCTCTCAAAAATCCAACAGCTGCCGAATCGCATTTTCTCTTTTTTCTTCATTTTTCTTTTGTTAATTAACATGCGACACTATCTTAGATCTTGATCGAATACATTAAATCCTCATCGTCAACCAAAGCCATTATAGTCTTCGTTTTTCTATGTAGATGCATGGATCGACGGAAGTTTGATCAGCCCAAAATTCAAACAAGACTGTTTGTGAGATTGTAGACTTTGCTTGAAACCATATAATATTTTTTTTGTAACTTAGAAATTCAGTCACTTTCATCATCGAATCCTTGTAGTTGCTTCATGTAAAATTCTTTCTTTGCAGTTCCGTTTTAACATCGAAGAACTCCACACTCAAGTCTTGCAAGGTCGTCAATGCTACTAATGTCGTGCGTAACTACTGATGCAAATATAAGACCTAAATAATTGGGTCCTAAGAGTTTGATATTGCATGGAAACATTTGGCCAGTATACACAATAAACTATCGCTTGCTTTCCGATCTTTTCGCAATTCCACCGATGACCTTTTTTCGTTTTACTTAGGGCCAACCATTTCTTCTTTCACTTCCACTTGCTATTCTTATAGTTGGTTGCTAGTCAGATGTTATTCTTATTCTCTTCCTATCAGAAATGCTCTAGTCTCTGTTTCTTGCTATGAACTTGTCTTAACTTAAGATTCGCAATTTCATCAGATTTTTGACCAAAAGAAAAAGTCAGGGTGAAAAACACAGGGTGTTCAATAACTGATTTGTTTAAAGTATACTTCCAGGGTTGCAAGACGTAATATAAATTCGGTTCCTTGGACTGGTTCTTTTCTGCTTTGAGTGTAGCAGGAACTGTGGAAAGTTTCGGTTAATTTTGCACCCCTGTATGCTTCTCTGTGTCACTCCAAATCTCTACGAATTAAAATTTGGGAATATCTAGGGAATTATCTATTAATTATACTTCTTGTTTCATTCATTCATATAATAAACAAGATTAAAGCATGTACGAGACGTAAAGATTATAAATATGGGGCACTCTATACTCGTCTGTTATAATTCTTCTGCGTAATCCGAGGCTTAAGAGTAAATAATGCAAAATAATATCTTGTGGTATGTATATTAAAGAGATTGTTTATAACATGATGTTATAAGTGTTAAGCAGAGCGAGTACTCCCAATTGTCTGGGGTTAAATATTTAAAAACTCTGTTTACATTTAATGAGGATAATGTTAGTTTCATTTGCTTGTTCGCGTTCTCTCGTAATGAGCCAAAATTAAGTTATCTGAAATTACGAATTTGCATTTGAAATTCCGGAATATCGTGGAAGTGCAGATGGAGTTTGCGTTTATATAAATTAAATTTTAAGTAATTTTATTTAACTAGTGATAATACTAATGAATTTATTTGCTTGAGTCCTGTTTTTGTATGCAACTAAACGTAGATGTTTAAAATGTTTATAAATTAAAAAATTTAACTTTGTTTGTTGAATTGCTCAAAGATTTTAATAAAATTTCATGACGTGTCTTCTCCCTGCATCAATCAATAGCTTTCTGACTTAAGTAGTTCAAGCCCGTTCAGAAATCAAAAGCACGGTAAATATGCCGAAAACAAAGACCTAAAGATAGGCAGCGTAGTAGAACGGGGTTATTCGAATTCAATCACAGGTTCAATTTTAAAGCACACAGAATTTTTCGAACCGGAACAGTTTGAATATAAAGTTGTGTCTGGGGATGCCATATATTAAAGAGAAGACAAAAACTTCTACAACGCCAATGCTGATACGAAATTGCCAACTTGACACACAGCATCTAATCCGACAGGTAAATTCCGAAGGAGAAAAAAATTAAATCTATTCCGTGATCGTTCTATTTTATTTCTGTTTTTCCTTAGTAATAAAGGCCCCAACTATTCGAGGCGTGTAAGAGTTTTTTAAGGCCTAAAATAAATAAGTAGAGTGATTGATAGCCTCGGCGTTTTATTAGAGAAACAGTTTTTGTTATGCCCTCCCGATTTCATTTCTTTTCATTATAGCTTGCTTCCATTTCAGGAATTCTGTAGTGGCCGATTGTGCTTTCATTGGGGCCCTCGTGCTGTCAAGTGTTTACTGCCTGACCGTACGTCTTTTGTTCGGCTCCATTCTTGCACAGATGACAAAATAACACTGTGTGTTTACGGCCGGCGTTTGCTACTTATTCATATGGAAATTTATTATTTCAGCACGAAATTGTATTAATTTGCGTTTAAATCCCCCCCAATGCACAACATACCCAGTGGGCATTCTTAATAGAAGAAACTATTATTACTGAATTATTTTAAAGCACCAGCTGAATGTATATCGCTCAATAAAACTGATAATAGAAGTCTTGAAAGGGAGCAAAGATATTTTAAATCATTCCACAGCTTTTGGAGGAATACCAAAAAGATGTCCAAAATGCGCTTTATATGCATTAAAGATTATGGTCGGAAAATATTCAAAAAAAGAAAAATTCAAAGCCTTTTGAATGTCTAACTCTAAGAACAGTTTAATAAAGAAATGAGATGGCAAGTTAGAAAAAGCTCAATCCAAAAAATGTTTCCAGAAGGATCTTAAACATTAAAACGAATTTTTCCCGATCTCTTAAGAAAATAAATTGAGGGAAGGTCGTTGTAATGATAAAAGCAACAGACATTTAATGTATTTACGAATCGTAGTATATAAAATCGTAAATTATGTAAATCCAATTGTCCATTTGCGTTGTATGTCGTCGTACATAATCAGGAAAGTTTTTCGTAGTAAATTGGGAGTCAGAATTCTCAGAATAAATAAGTAATATCCTTATGGTCATTAAACTACTTATATTCAAGGCGCTAGTCATTTATGTTTGTTTGCCTTATCGCTATACAGTTGATATAAAGCAGATAATGTTCATAAATGAGAAAACCATAAATTATTCCCGAAAGGCACATTTTCTCCAATATAGATTTTTTTATTAGGCCCGGTCTTCATGGAATTGGAACTTGCAGGAAACATGAAACATAAACATATACATAAATCCCCTTAAAAGTTTTTTCTTTCCCGTGCGCCCTTCTATTTTAATACCGAGTCCTTGCGCATTCTAATATTATTCGGAGTTCTTTAGCGTCCTCGCCTAATGCTCTCGTTCTCTCTTTAAAATTCATGTGGCGTTTTTGGGCGCTGAAAAGAGGCGGGAAATAACGCAGATAGTTATTTTCGTGTAACACTAGCGACGCGTCGGGCGGAACTCGATTCGCACGCAATATACTCCAGTTGTCAACCCTGTTTATAAAGGAAACGGATTTTTCTTGTTTTCCTTTCCCTTAATCTACTTCATACATGCAAGGGTTCTTCTTTGCTTATTTTTACAGTAAGAGGGTCTTTTGAACTCTATTAGGTGCGTATATATTTTTTTCAAGTATTAGGGCGAATATTAAGAACATCTGCATTCGCCGAAAACATATTATTTTTTTCTTCTTCTTTAAAAAAAAATCTACCTTAATAAAGTCATGAATTTTAAATAAGGATATTTTGGCAAATTGGAAACTAAATCGCTTCCTTCACTGTAATTAGAACGATAAATTTAAAACCTAGGTTGTACAAGTCAGCATAAAGGTCGGAAGCTGTATAAAAGATTTTCAAGTGAAGCATAACAAAAAGTAAATGGAAACTCATAAAATATTTACAACAAAGTCATTAAATGCTGTACTGTTTTCATTCATTATTGCACTGCTTACTCGCTTCCGGTAAGTGCCGTAGAAGTGCCTTTCGTCTTTTGTCAGCGTTCTTTTCTAATTCATTTTGTATTACTAATAAAGACGTTAAAATCATGATTAAAGAGGTAGAACCAAAAGAAAGAAAGAAAATTGCGATGTTTTCTCTGTTTGCAATCATGCACTCGCTTAATGAAAGATCTTTTGTGTTTTTACAATAAACAATATTAATAAATAAAATAAATGTAATTTTTATTACGTTTCTGTTGTCATATTTCAAAAATAATACAGAAGATCTAAGTATCTAGCATATTATAATATTCATCAGCCACAAGATGTCGCGACCTAAACAATTTTTAAAAACAAGAGAATCATCCTGTATTTTGGACATGCATTTTAAATTAATTAATTTTTTATGGC
Organism: Dorcus parallelipipedus; assembly: GCA_958336345.1. Lineage (NCBI taxonomy): Eukaryota > Metazoa > Arthropoda > Insecta > Coleoptera > Lucanidae > Dorcus > Dorcus parallelipipedus. The sequence continues at coordinate 22,913,865 of OY284480.1, read as the reverse complement.
CGCAAGTGAGTTGACATAATAATAATAATACGTGAAGGAAAGAAGATTCTAAACATCCACTCGCGTTCATTACTTTTCTTCTTCTTCTTCCTTATTTATTGACAGAATAATTATTTAAACATTATCAGAATTTAGAATTGTATGAGTCAATGTGCTGGCTTAAGAGATATGATGTTCTTTATTGTCATAATGAGGCACTTCTCCAATGAGTCCTCTTTTAGGTCACCTGGCCAGTGTCTTCCAAGTCTTCTATTGAGTTGAGGTTCTACCAGTGGATGCAAAGTGGTGTTTGGGTGATCCTTATCCTACCTTATAATGGTACTGGATACTCTTTAATTTGATGACATCTTTAACAAATGGTATATCCAGGTGACATCTTTGACAAATGGTATATCCAGGTATGTATGTAGCGTGTGATTGTTCACACACCAAGGTGCATTTTCTATTGTTCCCAGTAATTTTGACTGACTTCTCTGGATTATCGATATGTTTGATTTTCTTGTAGATCCTCAAAGCCCGATTCTATAAACCCAAATAGGTTTAATTATAGACTTGTAGAGGAGGATTTTGTTTTCCAAGGAGAGGCTGGAGATTCTTCCAAACAACCAATATAAATTCTTTGTTTTCAGGTCAGTTTGTTTGCGTTTCTTGATCCTGTGGTCTTTCCAAGTGAGTCTATTATGCAAATGAATACCAAGATACTTTGTGCCCGAAGACTGAGGTATATTTACGTTATTTAACTTTACTCGTGGACATGCTCTCTCGTCTATGTGTAAAGCTCACTTGGACAGATTTAGTTTCATTTACCTTGATTTTCCATTTGGATGGTTTTGCATTAAGCATATTATTATTATTATTAGAGTGTCCAGAAAGTTTTGAGCGTTTTTAGAAAAATAAACAAATATTTATTACTTAAAAAATTAAACAACAATTAAAGTAAATATTGTTATTGTCAATAACTTCCAACCATCTTTGTCCGAAAAGCTCAATTCCACGACGATAGAAGATGGGCTCTTTCGACTTAAAAAACTCTTGGCAGGCAGCTTCAACATGATCGATATCTTCAAACTCCCGTTCTCTTAGGAAGTGTTCCATTGAGCGGAACAAATGATAATCTGATGGCGCAAGGTCTGGACTATAGGGTGGATGAGATAGAACTTCCCAGCCTAATTTATTCCCGTTAACCAATACAGGGTAATTGAGACGCAGAGATTCTTGAACTCGGTTCAATTGTTGACAATAAAGTGCGGCGGTTATGATATGACCATTTGGAATCATTTGAAAATTAACAATTCCTTCTGAATTCCACCAAGCACTCAACATAACTTTTTTCCCAAAAGAATTTTTTTGGTACTGGTAGAGCAAGGTGTAATCCATTGATTAGCATGATCTGGGTTTGAAAAAATATAAAAGATAAAATCGTCTATCAAGAGCATTTTGGTGTAGGCGTAGGCGTAGGCGTCGACACAGGTCGATACGTCGTTGCTTCTGTTCAGCCGTTAATTCTCTGGAAACTTGTCGGGGCCTTCTGTTCGCTTTTCCAATACGATGAAGATGATTCCCAATGGTGGATTTTGACACCTGCAGTTCTGTTGTCAATCTCCGAACACTAGCAATGGTTTGTCGGAAGTCTTCAAGATTATAAGCTAACGGCCATCCTGAACGATTCTTATCTTTAAGACCTTCTTCCCCATTCCGAAATTTCGCAAACTATCGCCGACAAGTAGACTCTTTTACTGTCCCCGCACCTTCAATTCTGCATATATTTCTTGTGGCTACAGCCGCTGAATCTCCACATTTTAATTCTTAATTATTTAACTGAGAAACGTTAAATTGTTTATGGACAAGTGTACTTGATATGATCAATTACCAATTGATTTTACATTTACTTTATATCATGAAACAGAATACCACAAAAGCGCTCAGAACTTATTCGACACCCTAAATTATTATTATTATTATTATTTGCAGTGTATTCGTGCCTACGGCTGGATTTTTGTGGGATGAAAGGATGGCAGTGTCAACTGCGAAAGTTCCAGTGGTGGTGTTTCTGTCGATTGGTAGGTCTGTCACGTGTAATAAATATAATAAAGGTCCGATGATGCTGCCTTGAGTCACACCCTGTTTTATTGGAAAGTTATTTGAAACCGCCTCGTTGGGAATGCGAGAAATATTATTTCTATAATAGTTACATATACAGCGGTAAAGATACAGACGGAATTGGTTTATCTGATGAATTTTTAAAAAATTCAGTAAGCTTACACAAGCAGTTTTATGGTTGGCACAACCAATTTATAATACAAATCGGAATATAGCCGCAGATAATTGGCTTTCATCAATTGAATTGGTCGAGCAACTCCAGAATAGAGGACTCACATATGTAGAAAGAACTATGAAAAAGAACAAAAGAGAAATTCCCTCAGACTTTTTAGTCAAGAAAAAAGAGACAAATTAGCTCAGCACTGTTTGATTTTACAAAAAAATACGACGCTACTTTGTTATGTACAGAAGAAAAACAAAGCAGTAGTTCTTGTTTCATCAATGACAAACCAGAAGTTGTGTCTTATTGTAATTGCACAAAAGGAGGAGTTGATGCACTTGACGAGAAATGTACGAAGCTGAAGTCGAAGCGCTGGCCAATGGTCTTTTCTTTTCGACTGCTCGTTATTAGTGGTGTCAATGCACGCGGTGTCAATGCACAGGTACTTCACCAATCATACAAGAATAATTATAACAAAAAATTAGAAAAAACAGACTTCCTCAAATTACTCGTTAATCAATTGGTAAGGTCAGAGCTGCTGACTGAAGTCGGTTTTTATTCTTTGAATCAGAAGAACGCACCTGTTTTTTGCTTGAAAATCTCTGCTCAGCTGGGATATTTAAATCACATCCGCTGCTTCTCAAGCTCTTTTTTATAAAAAGTAAATGAAGATTTATTATTAAGGTTATTATTAACCTTTACCCCATACGCATGTCACAACTTCGCATGTCACGCTTCTTTTTCTGTTGTATTAATAGTGGTGCTACAGTAAGTGAAATTTATTCGATTACGCACTGTATATTTATAATTAAAATACATGTTTCTAGAAATACGGGTTTTTACATATTTGACAGCGTTTATTTTAGTGACGTACAATGAGAAATCGGCGTGACGGACGCGATGGGGAGAAAATGTGTGCAATGCGGCCCTGAATCTTTCCGAAGTCCTATCAAATATTCAGCCCTTAATCCAGCCAAAGTCCACCACATCCCCCTAATACGAAGACGGTCTCGCTCCAAGTTCCGCATTGTCCTTGCGCTCCTCTCGGTTATTATCCGGTTTACATTATTAAGACCCCGGTCGAACAATTACTCACGGAGTAAGTCTCGCGCCAGTTCAATATTCCCAACAGAAAACGACTGATCTTAGCGAGGAATATTTAATTAACAGTTTTATATACAAATTGTTTCCCTTCCTGGCTGCTGCGGCCTCAATTTGATTGAAGGACCGGCAGAAGCCCCGAGGATTATAAAGTATAACTTTCAACGCGAATCAAATTCAACTTTTCGCAGATTATTTCGAATATTCCGGCGTCTACGTATAATTAATTGAGTTTAAATTAACTTTGCTCTGCGGATGGATTTCACTACTTTCTCGCAAGGGTTTTTTTTGCCCCCTTCTTCTTGCGATTGTTTATTTCTTTTTGTAGACGGAAACGTTCGAGTAATTACGAAATATTTTTAATTAGAACCTATTCTTGTATTAACAATTCTAGAAAAAGTTTCAATCAGTAACGATAAATAACTCTTGTTACTATTGATCAACTAATGGTTCTAAGTATGATAATTTATGGAATAGTAACTATTCTTCGAACTATAAAGTCGAAACGTTCGAGTAGAGTTCGGCCCTGCATATACGGAATCGAATTTGCATAGAAGGGCTTCAGCGGAACCTATTTCTATCTGAATTTTAAAACACTTGATCTATAGATGGCTAGAGGTGCGCCGAATCGCTCCCCTGGAATTTGTTTTTGTTTATGTCAGCGTTGCTCTCGGTTTAGCACCAAAGCAGATGTTGCATGCAGATAGTTTTTCTTATTGGCATAATTTCGTTACGAGTGGCTTTCCTCGTACTCCCAGTGCAATGCAATCTGCATTACAAAAGTGCACGTTCGTCGTACTGTGACTTCAAAGGAAAAATCGTTCAGATATTCAAAATTATTAACGATTTATTTAACGGATGACTGGAAGAATCGGTTTCCTAATTTTACCGAAAAAGTCAACGAGCTAGTTATAATCCCTTTACATTCTTATACTTTGCGTCCATCAGAAGAACGAGAAACATAAATTTTCCCAAAGTAACATTTCAGACTAGCTCTCTCCTTTCAGAATACATAATTCGTCGTGCACGACCAGAAGGGACCCTAATTGTCTGCGCCCCTTCCCCCTTTTCCTCGACGAAAAACGCACAATACAACAAATTACACTTTCCGGTGCGCAATTAACATCTGAAAAATTTAATCGCGCGCAAATATAAATTACTTAATTATCTTCAGCCGGGATATTTTACGTGTTAACTCCCTCGAAAACTTTCGTTCTCTCTCTCCCTCTGTGATCTGTGCCTCCGTAATAGTGCATGGCGTCAGTTAATAAGCAGAAGAGACCGGAAATGATCGCCTGTTGGGTTCTAATTGCATCCGGCTGCCTTTCTTGCTTCCGCTCCCATGTTCTGCACTTCACAGTCTCGTCTTGTAATCAGGACTGCAACAACAACTACGCGATTTATTTCCGGCTCGTGTACGAGATTAAGTGCTTATATGAGCAATACATCAAATATTTTCACTTCCTGTAGTTTTGTGCTGCGTCCAGTTCTCAACTATGTCATATATTAATTTTGATTCAAACCGTTACAACAAGAGAAAAATTAAAAGTTTAAAGCTGCACGGAATAATAATAGATAATTGTTAACATTCACTTGAATGAGACTCTTGTCTTTCAAGAAGAAATGATGCATACTGTTCTTGAATATACAGGCTGTTTGCAAATTCGAGGCTCACCTTGGGATCTCGAAATCGACAAGGTATGGGGACCCACCTCATGAATGTTCCACTTAAAAGAAAATGTATTTCTGTTCGCATTTAAGTTGGATAAGACTTTTGTGTTAAGGGTAGTATCAAAAGATACTGTTTTTTTCTCTCAAATGAGTAATAATCTTTAATATACATGGTGTTCCAACTAAAACACCCTTAATAAATTCGGTCGTTAGGGAAAATATTCACAAATCACAGTTAACGTTAAAGAGTACATACATATTTTTGAGTATACAACATGCACAGCCATCTGTATTTTCTCCTTCTCTTATTTATTTATAAATTACACTTATATGAATAATTATAGAATAATTAATAGATATTAGGGACATTCAACTAACAAATCGGTTGATTACAATCCGATTGAATCGATTCATGAACCACTGAGCGGTGGTGTGACCGGTATAGGCGCCATGTACATCTCTGCGTTCAGCGCCGCCTGGCGTGGTGATTTGTGAATTAGTGATATGAAAATATTTCTTGAGACTCATTTATTGGAATAATATCACTTTTATAACAATTTACGATTGTAGTACATAATACTTGAGCTTCCTAGTATTGAAATACATTACTAATAGTCAAGTTCAAATGTACACTAAAAATTTGGAAAAGGTGTAGAATAAACAATCATGGATTCTCCTCTAAAATTGATTATATTGTGATAGATGAGAATATGAAACAACTTGTATTTTCATACCACTAATGCACAATATGGTCATTGGTGGCGCTGGCTTCGCATGTGCATGGTCCCTATATAGCCCTACTTTCTATAATTTTTGGTATTTAACTATTGAACAAAGCAATATCACAATATTAGCAGTGCGGTTAAGTTATTTCTCTAATAAATCTTTGAAATAAACAATACACTGTTATAAACAACTCGTACAGTTGTCGCCTAAAAAAACTGGTACAACAAATGTGTGATGTAATAGTATTTTCTTTAGTTTTCATTAATGTGTAGAAAGAGAGATGCGCTACCTCATTTAAATAAATTAGAAAACAATTAATTTTCGAATGGTTAACACAAAACCTGAATGATCCATTTAGAAATATAAAAATTTAATATTAAGCCTTGTACCAGTTTTTTCGTCGGTAACTGTACATATTGCTGTGTTATTTTCTTTTCGAGGATTAATTAAAATTTAAATGAAAAGGATACACACTTTGAATTTGTTTTATTTTGATAAATGATTTTTCTTTTGGCTTTTGGTGTCACATTTCTATCATGTTTGTATAACAGGGTCCCTTAGAGTTCTGAAAATTAAATTTTCTTTAAGATTTTTCTTGTACTGAAGTCCCGAACACATCGGTCAGGGAGGTTGGGTTGCCAGTTTTTGAAACGCCTGCCCCTCAGCAGATGGAGGCTGCTGAATTCGAGGAAGCCGTTAAAAAGCTTCCTCATGAGTTCCTTAAGGACCGATGAGGGAACAAGCGCCGATATCTGCTGCACCTTCCTGATGGGGCGAAGGTAAAGATGCTTAAGGTGGAGGCACTTCGATTGGGACTGTTAGGTTGGCCTACGAAGAGCTGAATTAATTTTTATAACTTTGCATTGTATAGAATCACATTTTTTTAGTTAATTTTGTTGAATTTTCAATTTTATTTTCGCATTTTGAGGTTAGGTTTTCTTTTGGGGTGAGTTTTTGTGGGTTTGTTTCCCTATATAAGTGGGGCAATTTGTCAATAGAATGGAAGTCTTCCTTGGGCAGTGTTTGTGGAAACATCTTCTAGAATGGGGAACAGTTTTAAAATTTATTAATATTATTATTGTTAATTTGATTTAGTCACACATTTTGTATTTAACGTATCATATACAGAGAAGATGCTTTTATCTAAACTGATATGATTAGATTTGTTATTAGCAAAGACGACATGGAATAATTACATTTCGATTTGCAATAAACGAAGTTAAAATTTACCACAAACACACATTTTTATATTTAACGTATCATATTCAGAGAAGATGCTTTTATCTAAACTGATATGATTAGATTTGTTATTAGCAAAGACGACATAGAATAATTACATTTCGATTTGCAATAAACGAAGTTAAAATTTACCACAAACACCATATTTTTGTATTTACGTATCATATACAGAGAAGATGCTTTTATCTAAACTGATATGATTAGATTTGTTATTAGCAAAGACGACATGGAATAATTACATTTCGATTTGCAATAAACGAAGTTAAAATTTACCACAAACACACATTTTTGTATTTAACGTATCATATTCAGAGAAGATGCTTTTATCTAAACTGATATGATTAGATTTGTTATTGGCAAATACAAAATGGAATAAATACATTGAGTTTTTGCTATAGCAGATTTAAAGTGCACACTAAATTTCAACAAACCACAGTATACTTGTTAAATAATAAATTAACACAACACACCATTATTTCATTGCATTCAACGATTTTTAGAATTTTGAGGGACACGACATCAAGGTATTTGCCTTAGCCAAAGCCGTCTATATCTTACAAGCCGTGCACTTGTAAATTTGGCAACAGAGCAAGTAGTCCTATCACGAGTTTCACCAGTTTGACGTAAATTGTACGAGATAATGCTGTAATGTAATTCTGTACTTATCAATCAAATTTTATTGTTTATTATTGTTTATTATAGTATTGGTGACTAAAATAACGTTTTAAATGTTATATTAACAATCAAGGTAAGTCCACAAAGCCTAATTCTGCTAGATAACCAAACTTTTTCGCTTTCCTTTATTTGCTTTTATTTCATACCAATGTGACATTTTTCGGATTTTCAAAGGTACAAAAAGTGGAACTTTAAAGTCCTTTAAACGTCTAGTTTGAAAGAAAATTTCATATTTACCTCGAACGAAAATTTACTTTAAATATATATACTTGGAAGAAATTACAGCCTCGGCTAAACAACTTGCTCCTAATTACTTTAAAACTTGACTTTTCGTTGTAGGTAAATAAATAACTATTCTTTCTGAATTATTAATTAGGTTTATGTTGTAGATGTCAAGTTCGATTAGGACTACTTTCTGGTATCAATGCGACGTTGCCAAGCGTAACAGCATGGCTTGTAAGATATAGACGGCTTTGCCTTAGCGGTCTCTGAAAATAACACACCTGTTTGTTCATGATGAATGTGAGGTTGAGATCTACCAATTTCAATTCGTCGTGGCAAATTAGATTGTAATTTTATGTACGATTTCCAACTGATAATTTTTGGTTATGTGTATATTTGCTTTGACATTATCTGTGTAACGTTAATAATACCAACTAAATAAATTTGTCACTAAGATATTTGATTTTTACTTACCCATTCACCACGTTGCTCGTAAATTTGCACAACAACAATTCAATAAATGTTTTCAGAGTTTCAATGCTACTTAAATTACTTCATTGCGTAGGAACCCCGTGCAGTGTTGTAACTTGTTTAATAATTAAATCAATAGACCCTGAGATCACAATTATTTCTAAAAAGGTATATGCTAAATACCACAGCATATATGATACAAACCGCAACGCCATTTTTAATTGTAGTTGAATCGCAAAATTTTTACGATGGACAATTTCACGATCGATGTTGAATCGATTCAGATGCGTCGAACGCTAAACCGTATGCAATCATAAATCGATTGTAAATCGATTGTGTCCTATTTATATAATTGTCAATAAAAAGTAAAAGTTGTGCAAGTAAATTTTAATTTGCTCTCTTCCTTATGAACTATTAAAAAAGCATATTACAACGGCGACGAGGTAAATCGGCGTATGTTTAATTTCCGCTTGACTGTGAAAAGGAAAAGGAAATTAAAAAAAATTAGTTCAAATTCGTTTTAAAAGTTTTCGGTCACTGAAGATAACGCAACTGTCGCTGGAAAAGGTGGATGCGCTCGCTCGAACTATTTTTGGCAACGAAAATTAAGCATGCAAAAAAATGCATTTCTGTTGCACCTGCAGGACCTGAAGTACAGGATGTATATTATGTATTGAATGTAGTGGTACCAGATGGAGAAAATGTATACGACTTAACGAAAACGGCGTTGGAGAACCATTTTGCACCACAAGTTAATATTCCCTATGAACGACACATTTCTCGATGTTTATCTCAGCAGGAAAATGAAATTATTGATCATTATGTCATTCGTTTGGAACAGCAAGCAGAAAGTTTCTACTTTGGGAACCGAAGATATGAAGCGATTCGGGATCAAATTATTGAAAAATGTTATTCAAACGAACTAGGTCGTCAACTATTGAAAGAAGGAACGGCACTGACATTTGACATAACCAAAGAAATGTCAAAATTATGGTAAATGTCACGCAGACAAGAACGAGCGATGGCATCAGAAGGAGGTAAATCAGAACAGATAAATCGTGGCAAACAACAAAATAGAAGGAAAAAATAAAACGGTAAAAATAATGCAAGTAACGATTCAGGAAGCAGAATGTTACCGTTGTAATCGTGTAGGTCATTTTGCAAAAGATAAAAACTGTCCGGCCCGGACATGTACGGTCGCGGACAAAAAATTTCGGATGTCAGTGTCACTCATCTGACGTATACTATAGGAATTTCTTAACTTTTACGTCAGTGGAATGACACTGACATCCGAAATTTTCTGTCCGCGACTGTACATGAGATAAATGTGGAAAAATAGGACATTTTAAAGTTGTGCAGAACGAAAAGGAATGAGGAATGTGCGACAAGTTTAAGAAGGTGCAGTTGACAGTAACGGAAGTTCATCGGATGACCGTTATGTATTCAGTTAGCGAGAGAAAGGTAGAGTTTTTGGCATCAGTGAGGATGAGAAAATTAATGTTGTCCTGGGAGGTGTAAAAGTGAACATAATTATCGGCTCCGGAGCAACCTGTAATATTATTGACAAAGAGTGTTGGGAATTTTTCAAAGAGAAAAAAATTAAATGTAAGTCATACCATACGAAGAAATTACTGTACCCTTATGGAAGATATAAGCCATTCACAATATTGGGTGCTTTTTCGACGAAGATTCAACAAACCGATGGAAAACCACGCACAGACGCCAAGGTAATTTTTTTGGATGGAAAAGGAGGAGCACTGCTGGAAAAGGAAACTGCGGTGAAGCTGGGAGCACTTAGACTTAGTGCGGGAATAGTTAAAATTGTTCAATATTAAGATTTCATTAATGAGCACAATGATATTTTCGAAGTAGTTGGTAAGCTGAAGAATTTCCAGTTGAAAATACCAATCGGCAAGTCGGTAAATCCAGTGGCTCAACCAATTCGCAAGCAGCCATACAACTTGAAAGAAGAACAAAAAAATTGATTTTGAAATTGATGGAGGAAGACATCATAGAAAGTGTTGGAGGTCCAACACCATGGGTGTCACCAGTTCACATAGTACCAAAAAAGTCAGGAATGGAGGTTGTGTATTGATATGAGACGAGCTAATCAGACAATTCTTAGGGAATGGTACCCAATTCCAACGGCAGAAGATCTTCTACAAGATTTGAACGAATCTAGTGTATTTTCAAACAAATTTATTGTATAAAAAATGGGGATATCGTCGTAGAATCACGGGAAATTACAACGTTCGCTACTGAGTCGGGATTATTGATTATTGAGTTGTCTACAAAGTGGAAAATCAAATATTGCCGACCCTTTACCATGATTGTTGAATACGCAAAAAGCTAGCACAGAAGATTCTTTCGAAGAACAAATTCGAAGTATAGTAGAGGCTTCCGTATCGAAGAAATGTTCAATGAAAGAGCTTGAAGAAGCTGCAAAAAGCGATTCTGAACTTCAACAATTATGAAAATTGTATTAACCCAGCGAATCCAGACAGCAAACTCCAGACTCCAGAAATGAAGAAATATGAGTTGATAAAGGAATAGTTGACTATTATTGGTGGAAAACTTGTAAGAGGAACTCGAATCATAATATCGAACACTTTACAGGAGACGGTGTTAAAATTCAAAGCTTTTTTGTTTTTGACTTCACATAATGTTTTGACAATATGTTTCACAATATGTTTTGTCTTCACATAATAGCACATTCTTCTTTGCACTTTTTCATTTTCATCAATGTCTTGCATTTACAGCTATTTCACTTTATTAAATCTGGATTTGTGATGTATGGGAAAGCATTAGAAATAGTATTAAAATCCAATGTGGCGCCCATAAAAAAATGAAGGAGATGATGGTCAGAACGAAACGTTGTAAGTAAAATGCAATGATATCACCGTAAAGAGCTCAAAAAAGTGCCTTAAAATGTATTAATTTTATTGTGATCCCCACAGTAATAACTTCAGAAAAAAATGAGAAAGAAAATTACGTTTTTCAGTTTTTTGGAAATATTTCAAAAACTACAAATTGTAGAAGATTTTTCAAAACGGCACCAAATATCGTCGGCCTAATGTGCAAATTGCTTAACTCCACTATTGGGCCAAATTAAGGTTTTTAGGCCATCTTACATAGAATTTCCTCACAATTTTAATGGAAATATTCCTAATTTTATACCATAAAACAGTTTAAAAGATTTGAGTGAATAAATTAATTTTTTATACGTTATCGTAGAGAGTTTTTTGTGTCTCCTGTAAAATTTGAGAACATGGAGTTAGGCAGTTTGCATATTAGGGCGACGTTATGTATAACTTTGCCCTAACATAACCGACTTCGTTTCTCTTAATGTTTTCGAGATCTCAATGGTGAGCCACGAATTTGTAACTGCCTGCATATGGTGTTCCAGTTAAAATACCCTCAATATATTTGGACACCTTCAAAATAAGCGAGAAACATGACATCTAATAATTTTATTTATAAAAAAGGTTACTTGGCTTAGAACTTACAGAAGTCTTCTTGCTGGTGACGATTGATACAGAAAATCACAGAAATTTTAAATTACAATTGCTTTATTCCGCAAAATAAATCAGTATCATATTTTTTTAACATTACATATTTTAATAATAATCCTCCAATCTTGCACAAAATGTTACAATTTTAAAGAATAACTTAAGGTAGCCAGCGAACAATAAGGAAGTGACACTAAATAACTATAGGATAATTTCCTCTGAAATTATTTATTTGGGCAATAAAATTACGGAAAATTTAGCAGTTTACGCTACGACGAGCCGTATTTACAAACGTAACTTTGAGTGTATACGTCACCATGAGGATCATCACACTTCGTGCATCCACAACCAACGAGATATTTATTCGCCAAAATTATCTGTAATTGTTAATTTTTTTTTACAATATCATAAGTAAACACCTAAGGTATTTTACCTCTAAGGGGTATTCTGTTTTAAAATGGAATTCAGAGTCCCGGTTATGATATAATAACAATGCAATTGCATTTGGACCAAGCTGAAATCTTCCTACAAAATAAGCAGTATAGTCGCTAGTAATATACTGAGTATGAGTTGTAATTACCATCAAGACAAGCACCTGCTGTGTCTTGTGCTTCTTTAGCAAGAGATTCGTCCCACTTCTGTAAATTTAATTCAACGTTAAAATAATGATAAAACAAGAGAGGGAAAGAAAATAAACAAAAGTTGTTAGTTGATTTCTGTTAAAAATATTAATTGTCAAATATATTTTTGGATTAATCAAAAAAAATTTACCATCTCCTTTAAATCGCTGCCACTCGACTTGCCTAAATAAATTTGCCTAATTTCTTTGTGTATCGCTATGATTTGATCTTTGTCTTCCTGTGAAGGTTCGCACACTAAAATCAGAATTCACAATTAGATTTATTTTGTGATTCGAATTTTCTTGCTCCGCAAAATTTCTTACAACGATTTTTGAAAACAACCGAAACTGTTTTAATAAATGTACAGTCGCAATTATAATTCATGACGCTTACGGAACATTGTTCCCACCTCCTTCATAACTATGAATATGAATGTCGAAAGCAACCAAATCTTAATACTTTATATTATTATTATAAATTATTATTATTTATTATTAAGTTATTTCTTGCTTGGAAACCACAAATAGAAGGTCCACGATGAGTTTTTCTGTAAAGGTTATGTCAGGAATTATGATTGCGACTGTATATAAATCTTTTAATTATTTTGATTATTTATTCATATAGGTTATCTAACAGGTGATCCATATCTTTCCTAATCAAGTGACCTATAACATAACGATAGGAATGCGATAAAAATAATTCAAAATAATGAACCAAACAAGGACATAATTTTTTCCATAGGTCACTTGATTAGAAAAGATATTGATCACGTGTTATTAAATATAGGACTTTATTTAAAATATTTGTTATTACTTCTAACATGTGTCCAACAATTATTGTAGTCCTGAGTGGTTGTGGAATCAAACATTTTAAACTAATTATTGTTTCAAATGGCAATAAAACATTAAATACGTAAAGATACATTTATTTGTTCTTTAAGAGTCAATATTTGAGACGTCAATTCAGCGATACGAAATAAAAATCGACATCTATGTTTGATTCCACAGCCACCCAGGACTACAATAATTGTTGGACACATGTTATTATTATTTGCTTACCGTAAATATCCGGAGAATATGATGAACATGCAATGTGTAGCAGAGAAAAACTGAACAGTACATAAAATTGTGTCCAGTAGTCCATTCTTGATGTTGCTAACTAAGCAAATAGTACAGATGATCTGACTATATACAGTGTGTCCCAAGAAGTTTTATACAAATGGAGAAAAAGTTTATCTTACATTTCACAAAAAAAAACTATTCTTTATAAAAAGCTCTGCATGACTTGTAGATCCATAATCAGGTACAAAATTTTTAAAAAATTGGTTGTAATACAGGGAAAATAAAAAATAATGATTTGGACGGAGAGCAAAATACGTTCAAACTCTAGTGGAGAGCAAAATGTTCAATGAAATTGTGATTAAATAGCAAAAAATTATGCACACTCGTAGATTATTGATATTCCCAGATAAAAATTAAAAAATAAACACTTCAGCAATTGTTAGATAATTTATTTTTATAAAACATTGATAACCTTCTTTATCAATTTTTATCTGAGAATATCAATAATCTACAAGTGTGCATAATTTTTTGCTATTTAATCACAATTTCAATGAACAATTTGCTCTCAACTACAGTTTGAACGTATTTTGCTCTCCGTCCAAATCATTATTTTTTATTTTCCCTGTATTCCAGCCAATTTAAAAAAAAAATTGTACCTGATTATGGATTTACAAGTCATGCAGAGCTTTTTATAAAGAATAGTTTTTTTGTAAGATAAACTTTTTCTCCATTTGTATAAAACTTTTTGGGACACACTGTATACATATGTGATTGCTTCCCTTACCATACGCAGATATTGTCAATTGTTTCTTTATTATCGCTGTAAAGATAAGAATTTTACAGTGTGTCGCGTGACAAAATTGTGTTTGATTTATTACCTTATTGTTTCTTAAAGTATCAATCACAATGAAATTTTTCGACTAATTAGAAACCAATTACTTTTATGTCTATAACTGAATTTTTGTTTGAAAAGACCCGATTATGAACAATACATCAAGTATTTCACTTTCCACACTTTTGTGCCATTTTATGAAATAGTGGACCTCCTTAGCACGTTCAACCCGGGTGTAGCAAAAAACACTTTATTGCCATAAACGTGCATGCTGACCGAAAATTTTCATCCACTGGCGGATAACAATTTTCGCTCTGACTAACTATAAATGTATTACAGAAACCCTAGCAAGACTAATAGTGATTTCTTTTTCTATTTTTTGTTATAAAAAATTTAGCGACCCACCAGTGAGTCGCCCGTTATATAGTTATGATTCGTAACTTTGTGCCGGTGCGATCCACAAGTGGCGCGCTCTGTTGAGTTAATAGTAAAGCATGCACAGTGTGCATAGTGCACTTGCAGTTTGGGTTGACTTTAGACTAAGAAAGGTACATGCGTAACTCAACAAAATGGATCCGTCTAGTTTTTACGGAAAAAAGCGACGTGTAAAAAATGATCCTGAATGAATGAAAATGAATTTAATTTTAAGTTTTTACGTAAAACTTTTGAGTATAGTTTTAGTTATACACTAACAAACACTTTATAGTTTTAGTTATAGTTATTTGCGCAATGTCTACTTTTCCAAACTAGCCTACCATATTTCCTGTGCGACCCACCAGTGTACCGCATCACCAGCACAGCAGCAGATGCTCAAACATGTTTACAAGGCGTATGCGCAATACTGGTTTCATTGCTGTGCACACAAAAAAATCTGTCTAACTTTATATTTTCCCATACAAGCGACCCATAGGTGGTGCGCCACGTCACAAGCGCATTCAGCATAGCGATCCACTGTTGGGTCGCACAGGTGTATTTTAATGTGTCTGGCGATCCACCGGTGGATCGCACCCGGGTTGAACGTGTTAGATTGTCCAATTTTCAACCTTGGTTTCACAAAAGTCAATCCGTTGAAGGACGAAAAAAAATTAAGGTTCGACCTTAACAATAATGAAATGATACAGATTGCGTGATGGTCTACAGGTTTGCATGTTTGCCTTCGGACACAAAGGACGTGGGTTCAATTCCCAACCCGACGGTCGGTTTTTCAATTGCGGATGAAAAGCGTAAACATGCCTTCTGCTAGGATAGGAAGTAAAACCGTAGGACCCAAGCAGAGCTGGGCATTAATTGAATTAAAATGCTTGAAAAAGTAATTGAAGCGTTTCCATTAATTGAATTAAAATATTTCAAATACTTTTGACATCTGGTCCTGATAATTGTTATTTCAATTACTTTATTGAAATGCTTGGTATTTGAAATAATTTTATGTTATTTCAATTAATTTTCACTATTTGAAATACTTTTGAGTAATTGAATCACATTTGAGCAATTGAATTACTTTTTAGTATGTAATTGAATTACTTTTGAGTAATTGAATTGCTTTTAAGTACTTCAATTACATTGAACAAAAAATAAAACATATTCATTGATTTATCAGAAAATCAAAACAGAAGAACCGGTCGGAAAGGTTAAATAACGTCAATATTGAAAAAAATAATAATTCAAAGTTATTCAATTACCTTAGAGTAGTTCAATTACTTCAGACTACTTTAGACTTTACTTTAGTCAATTATTTTGACTGCTTGAATTATCATTTGAATTACTTTAGAGTAATTCAATTACTCTAAAGCAATTGAATTAGTCTAAGTAATTGAAATACTCTAAAGTAATTCAGTAATCCAAATAATTCAAGTAATTCAAATAATAATTCAAGCAGTCAAAGTAATTGAAATACTCTAAAGTAATTCAATTAGTAATTGCTCTGCAGCTTCAAATACTTTTCTTTTTAATTGGTAATTGCCAATACTTTGTATATGAAGAGAAAAAGATAATTGATAATTGCCAATACTTTTCAAAGTAATTGAAGCTTGTTATTTGAATTACTTTTTTTAAGTAATTTGCCCAGTTCTGGACCCAAGTTAATACGATCTTTGGCACGTTAAATATCCCTACTGGGGGTAGAATTCCTCTAAACTCGGCTAAATTCTAGTAGGGTTGGCCATATAACCTTAATAGTAGGAGCTTAAAGGTACGAGGAATATTCCGCAGCCCATTAAAGAAAAAAAAAGTAATAAATAATACAAAATAATGTCGATATTCCCAACGAACAGGCGAGTTGCAAATATCGACAAAGAAAAAGTCCTTTGGTTGGTTGTCTACGAAACCAATTTTGACCACTTCTATTACCTTTTCATTCGACTTAAATTTCATGCCTCCTGGTCCTGGTCAAATAAGAAAACCTTCAAAATTGGTCCATGAATAACTCAGAACATTGTAGCCATTACTTTACCCACTGGCGCATGACGGTACGGCTTTGAACTTCTTTGAGGGCGTTGAATTTGCTTTCTAAGGTGCAATAGTACACCCAAGATTCATCAACGGTAACAATTTGCTCCAAAAATCGAGTTGTTCGGTTTCGAAACATTGACGAAGTTTCTGTGAGGTCCTTTGGGACCCACCTCATAAGAAAATGCTTTTTCTCTCAAATTAACTCTGTTAAGTACATTCAATCAACAGCGTTCTAAAGCAGTATAGTGAGTGTAGTCTTTGAGTCCTCGAGTTGAGCAAAAGAATTTTATCCTTTATTAACCTAGACAACCACTAACAATTTGCAAATACTTGCGCATGCAAAGAACAAAAAATTTCTTCATTATGAACACATAAATTAACACTCTAATTTCCTTAATTTAATTTTGTTACGTTAAGTCATTATGAACGGGTTTTAAAGAATACACATTTTAAAATACAGCACGCAAAGCCATCTGTATTTTTTCCTTTTCTTACTACTTACTTATAAATTACACTTACACTTTATTCTGAAATCTAAATCAGTAAGTAGCATACTTTATTTTTCTTTGATATTACAAATTCTATTACAATTTCACTATTTTTTTATTAATTTATGTATTAATACAAGGTGGTCAGCAAAATACATAAACAATAAGGGTTATTTAGTGGCACTAAACAATTATTTTAGGGAAGATAGAAAGGAAGGTAAACTTTTCCTCATCCTGTCTTATACGGCGGAGTAGGATAATTTCCTCTGAAAATATGTGCGCAATAAAATTACAGAAAATTTAGCAATTTACACTTACGCTGGGCCGTAATTACAAACGTAAAGTTGAGCGTACGATAAGCCGCCGTCATTAATGGGATAATTCGTGTATCCACAACCAACGAGGTAGGTATCCGCCCAAACTACCTGCAATTATTAAAAAAAAAATACAATATTTTAATCTAAACTCCCCAAGTATTCACCTGTGTGTAGTGTCCTGTTTCAGCAGAAAAACCTTGACCAAATTTGTATAAACTATGTTCATCGAACCAAGCCTGAATGGCCTGGTCCCATTGCGATCCCGAGCGATAGCTCGATGAAAACAAGTATAAATTTTGACCAACTTGAAACCTTTCTATAAAAAAAGTACTATAATTAGTGTGGATCGCTCGTAATATACTGAGTATGTGAGTTGTAATTACCATCATCAACGTGTCTGTGCTCCATTACGCAAGTATTTGCAATGTCTTGTGCTCTCCCAGCAAGATAATCATCCCACCTCTGTAACAAGACTTACATTAAAGTAATAACAAAACAAGATGGGGGAAAGAAAAGAAACAAAAACTGTTGGATGCTTTCTGTAAAAAAAAAAAACCTCAAAGATTTTGGGATTAACTAAAATATTTTTACCATCTCTTTTAAATCGATGCCTCTAGGTTGGTTGGGGACATGACCGTCTCGAATTAATTGCCTAAGTTGATTGTGTTTGGCGACGATTTGATCTTTTTCTTGCTGTGAAACTCCGTGTTCTAAAATCAGAATTCACAATTAAATTTATTTTGTAATTTGGATTTTCTTGTTGCAGAAAATTTCTTATTAGAACGATTTTTGAAAACAACAGAAAAGATTTAATATTAAGATAGAAGTCGGCAATATGTGGAATTCCCTATAACTCAGATGGCATGGGATAACCGGTACGTTAACTATATGAAGAAATTTTTATTGTAATTAATTAAATATATCCACTATCTTTAATGAATGTACATAAATCTTTTCATCACTTTTATTATTTATTCATCTACTGTTAAGTATAAGACTTTAAAAATTGCTTCTATTATTATTGGCTTACCGTAAACTTGACATGACGAACAAGCAATGTGTAACAGAGAAAAACTGAACAGTAAATGAAATTGTTTCCTGTACTTCATTCTTGATGTTGCTAACTGAGCAAATAGACAGGTGATCTGACTATATATATATATGCATTGGTATCGCCTACCGTACGCATATATGATTCACATTATCTTCTTTGTTATCGTTGAAAAATTTTGCAGTGCGTCGCGTGACACGAAATTGTATTTAATTATTATTCTTTATTATTTCCTAGTATATCAACCACAAGGAAATTTTTCGTTTCGACGTAATAATAAGAAACCAATTACTTTTATGTCAATCGAAGCCTGCAATTAAATATCCGTTTTAAGAGAATCTCTAAATAACGTCCCAATTATGAACAACGCATCAAGTATTTCACTTTTCGAACTTTTGTACCATGCATCACCATTTTATAAAATAATGGTTCTTCTTAAATTCTTGTATAGCAGTAACAATAATAAATGATACATAGTGTCCTTATCCATTCCTTATCCCAACGATGAGGCTACTTGCAAATACCGACAGAGAAAAATTCTTTTGGTTGGTTGTCAATTCTGCACCACTTCTATTACCTTTTCATTCGACTTAAATTTCTTGCCTCCCAGAATATCACTTTGTTTGCTGGTTTTGAACTTCTTTTAGGACATTGAATTTGAATATCACCATTCCATGCTTTCTGGGGCCCAATCGTGCACCCAAGATTCATCAACGGTAGCAATCCTCTCCAAGAAGACGTCTTCTTCGATTTCAAAAGATTGACGAAGTTTTTGTGAGGTCCTTTGTGACCCATCTCGCGATAAGAAAATGTTCCATTTAAAAGAAAATGTATATCTGTTCATATTCAGTTGGATAAGAGTCTTGTGTTAAGGGTAGTATCAAAAGAAAGTGCCTTTTTTCTCAAATGTTCTCTCTTTAATATAAATAGTGGTCCCAACTAAAACACCCTTAATAAATTTGGACACAATCGTTAGGTGAAATATTCACAAATTAATACACAAACAAGATTTTAGAGGCCTATTTAAATTAATGCAGGAAACATAGAAACGTTGCTGTATAATAAACATATCAGTTACTATTATTTTAAACACTTAGTACAAACGTACATACTACTTCCTAGCTGGATTTCATTAATTTTGGAATGCATAATGTGAAAATTTCATTTCACTAATCTGACCTAAATTCTCAACTCTTTTCTGTTTACTATGTGCCTTCAGACTGAAAACGCATGCATATTAGATCACGTCATTTAAGTTACGTTCCTATATTAAAAGTGTCATCTAAATAAAATGGGGCGACGTAGTTTATGACGTAGTTTGCAGCTGATAAAACGACGCTATACTTTTCATTCCGTTTCAATTCAATAAATTACAGGAATAATACTTTGAAGTGAACCCTTAAGAACTGAAAAGTATCTTTAAATTTTATATTTCTTAATTGAAAATGAGAACGTACTTTTTCTATTCAAACTTTGATGAACTACACACTTATATGTCGATACTTTTTCAATACGCTGTATATTACTATTGTTAGAAAAATAATATTTTAACATTTTATTATCCTAATCAATTGTTTTGATTATTTTTACCATACCATTGAGCATTGAGCATAAAAATTTGCATATAATACAATTAATCCCCAGAATATTTTTTTCCACGTTAAACATAACATTGCCTACCAAGGCTGAACACAAATAACTTCCTGTTTTGATATTGTTTTTTTATGTAAAGCACGTACGCAGATCCATATCACTTTTATCCCACACCATGCAGATAATTGCATCGCCGCGCCGAGTTAATTTTCACAATAATTTTTAAAAGGCCCTAAATAGTTACAATGTTATTTAAAAATTTTGTATTGACCATAAATACCTCATTCAGTCTTGTATTAATCATATCAATGAAAATTCCTTAAGGCAGAATTCCACTGAGGTAACGTGTGACATGCAACACTAATGAGCTAACATATATGACATGCAATAATGCGACGTTTCACACTACTAGCATTTAATACCTTCTTTAGTCCTATATTAATTATATCATTGGAAACTCCTTAAGGCAAAATTCGACATGTGACCTGCAACGCTAATCGACATGGTATAACATGCGATTCTTTGACGATTGGCGAAAAGTTTAAAGACTGTAGCTATTGATTATTTATTATTATAGTTATTATATTTTTAATTATTTTTGTTTTAATTAAATGTACAATCTGTATTATCTATTATTCATTTTCATGTGGTGGAGATAGTGTCGTATGACCACTATAGTTGCCAGAGTCTTCATGCCTGCTGTGGAAAGCAGACTCTAAAAATTGGGTTTTTGAACCACATCCTGAATCAATATTCTTCTCATCGGCCTCATTCAGATGAACACAATCAACTTTTATATGTAGAAGCACATTGTCGACGATCAAGAACGATGATTGCTTTGCTATCTATTACTACTTCACCCTCCATTTCAGGTCCATCGTAATGTTCTCGAACCACATCCTGTTCGTATTTGATTTATTATTATTAATTTTGTTGTGGTTTAATTACGCTTACCTTAGTGGACTTTCGCCCTTATAAAATCCACTGGCATATCATCCCAGCGTTTCCACTTTTTTTCTTTATTTTATTGAATATTTTTAAATCAACGTCAAACACTATTCACAACGCACAAAATAACAATTAAATTTTTATGCGTCGGTTGAAAACTTCTAAAATTAAATTTTTATCACGGACGTATATAAAGCGGGCTTTATGGGCGGTAATAAAATGAATCCCACAATGCAGTCGCATTTATGGATTGCAGAGTTATTGTTGTGAACGGATTCAAATGACGCCCCAAGAAGTGATCCGGAGTAACAAATTTGCTTGACGATAATCTTATGAACGTTTCACGGTGTATAAAATAAAAATACATGCAGTTACAATACAATACATTTTTAGGCTGGGTTTCTCAGTCCTAGTATAACTTTAAACCTCCTGTTTATTCCCATGTAGCAATTATGAAAACAATTATTTCTATGAAAATAAACAGGAGTTTAAAGTTAAACTAGGTCTTAGAAACCCAGCCTTAGAGTCATTTATTTCAAAGGCTTTCACCCTAAGATGGAAGACAATAGAATTTTCTAAAAAAACGTTTCTAAAATAAGGACTTACATATACAAATCCTTAAAGTAACCAGACGCTGGTATATTTACTAAAGAAAATTACCCTCATTTACTTCATCATGATTTCATTTTCGGAGGATTAAGTTCTTGGACTCAAAAGCTGTAAGCAGCGAATGGAAATTGCAAAAATATACCCAAAATAAAAGAACAAAGTTAGTACAATAATCGAGTTTATTAATTAGTAAAGCCCATACAATGAGGGGCCATGAGAGATACAAATTGTTCCTACCTTTAGGGAGGATGAGCAATAGCAGAGAACCTCTTGGTCAAGTTTTAGTAGACCTCCTAGGGGGTTTATGGGGACGTAAATTACCTCTCTTGGAACGATCCACCCCAGGGAACAAACATTCAAAAAAAATAAATAAACATTTCGGAGCTAAGTAAAACAAACCCGCTTTCAGAAAGGTTTCGATGAACATTACAATTTTGAATTCTCTTTTATAGCGGAATCCAATTGTTTATACTAAATATTTCCCCTTCTTATTCTTATTCTTCTTTATTTATTTAAGCTATTAGCGATTGCGAATGATCGGTCAAGTTTTTGGCTGTAGGCGACAAAACATATACACTTCTTTCTAAAGAGGCGACTTACTATTGCTGTCACCAAATTTACTCTACTTACCACGGTTCAGATGACAAGCTTCTGCCGATGCTACGATCAACTGAGTGAAATTTAAAACCGATCGGTCCGCAAAACGTCAGATTAAATTGAAAACCTAACCTTGAAACAGCGTGTCCAGTCGTACGTCAAAATCAGCGGTGCCAATCGAAGCGCAGGGGCCTGTGGGTAGTTACAACGCCCTCTATCAACCGCAGGAAGCGTCGACAAACTGGTGTAAACTGGACCCGCTCAGATCGTCAAGATGGCTGATCAGGTTTTCTCGATCGGGTCTCGATACGGCTACGGGGCAGGAGCGCCCCCGGAGAACTAGGCCAAAAGGCTTGGTCTAATACCCTGCGCCCAAATAGAAAAAGCCTGAATGTAAAGGGAAAAAGGTTTCGTTAGCAGCTATTTTGATACACCCGCCATTGCACTTTTTTTACATTATCTGGGACTAATTCGTTCCCGGGCTTCGAATTGGAATCAAACTGACCTCCAAATGTGTTCGAAGGTATTACGTGATTTTCCGGCACAGCCGCAATTGAGTTATTCCTCACAGAGAGCGAAAGCTATGATAATTTTACAACACACTCAAATTACGTCCGACTTGTAAGACACTTCGAACAAGAAAGGCCTTCATCAAGTCGAATATGTAGCAGGTGAAGGTTGCTAGGATACCAAACCGAAAACCAGTCACGTGGTGTGTCACACAAATAAACGCCGAGTAGTAAAAAGGAGGGATGTAGGGTTACCAACTGTGTTAAAACGCAGTTGAATGATGTTGTATCGCCACAATATTTTGGCGTGAGATTTGAACGTAACATTGCATTTTAACCGGTGAGGTGACTCACTGAGGGTTTTATTTCAATTCTAATTTTTCCTTTGATCGACCCCTAAGGTGTGAAGATTTCCACCTAACTTCCTTTCCTTCAAAGAAATCTCGTTCGGTGAAAGTCGTATGCACTGGCTGCAGCAATAACATGGCGCAGTTTAGAGATCTAAAAGAACTACTCAACTAACCCAAGTTCAAAATAATTTTGATGCCCAGCTACAAGAAATTAAGTCTTTGATTAATAAAGAGCAAGTGCATGACTCTTCAGACTCATTTGATGATATAATACAGGAGATACTGGAAAGGCAAAAGCGCTGCAAAAATATCATTATATATTATAACCGTCCTGAACAACCGAGTGATATCAGTAGGGAACAGCGCACGGTAAATGAGAATTTGGCTATTTCTGATGTATTTAGAACTATTAACCCTGAAATACAACTAGGTGGCATCAAATTTCATCGATTAGGTCGGTTACATGGCGTCGGCATTGCTCCGAATGGTTCACAAGGACCTATCAGACCCCGACCAATCAAAGTTATGCTCAATAACGAAGTTGATGTTATCTAAATATGCCAGAAATCTACAGAAGAATGAAGTTTTCAGGACCATCTCAATATCCTTTGAGAAGACCCCCAGGCAGATTGAGCAGTACAAGCGTGTGAAAATTGAACTCGACACCAGATGTGGCCACGGCGAGAGAAACTTAAAAATCCGTTATGTCAATGGTATACCGAAGATTGTTTCTTTAAACGAGTAGCGGCACCCAAATGCAATATTTTTCCGTTATTTTTTTATCAGAACGTTCGCAGCTTAAATTCTAAAATAATAAGTTTTTACAATAATGTGGCATCTTTCTGTAACTTAGATTGTATTGCGTTATCTGAAACCTGGTTAGATGATAGCATTAATTCTAATGAATTATTCCCAGATAATTATGTTCTGTACAGGAGAGACAGACACAAAAGTGCATTAGGTGTATCCAGAGATGGAGGTGTGCTATTAGCTCTTAAAACACAACTTAAATGCTGTGAACTTGATCTTTCTGGTATTACTAATCATCTCCCTTCTATTGATATAGTTGCAGCAAAATTATTTTTAAATCCCACTCCATTATGTATTGTGGTAGTATATATTCCCCCTTCTACTAAAACCATTGACTATGAATTGTTTATTGAATTATTGAGTAGTATAGAAGACTTCTCTGCCCATAGAGTAATTATACTGCTAAACAACTTCAAAGAATTTCTTAACATAGAACAATACAATAACATTCTTAATAACTGTGACCGTACTCTTGATCTTGTATTTTCTAATGTATGCTGTATTGTTGAAAAGTCTGAAGGAGCTTTGGTAGATGAAGACTTGTATCATCCGGCACTGGACTTCTACCTTGACGATCATTCCCAAATCAATTTTGAAAACAATAATGAAATTTCCAATTTTTCCACTTTCCTGCGGTCTCGTCATTCTTGCAGATATCCACCATGGCTTAAAACAGAAATCATAAACTTACATAAAATCAAAGCTAATGTCCACAACAAATACAGGAAATTCAAATCTGACGGTTATCTAAATTTATTTAAGTTCTATCGATCCAGATGTAAGCAACTAATACATATCGCATAAAACAACTATATCCACAGCATTGAAAAAAATATACGTTCAAATCCCAAAAGCCTTTGGCAGTATATACAACAAAAAAAAGGGTTCGACCAGGATTCCAGGTTTAATGAAATATGTCTCGACCTGTCAACTCCTCAGGATATTGTCAGTTCCTTTGCTCTATTCTTCAACAGCGTTTACACTCCATCTAATCAGGGTAATGCAGATCGCATAAACATCACTGATAATTCTATACCTCACAGCATGACAGTGAGTGATCCGAAATTCTCTGAAAATGACCTACTGGGTGACTTGAAAACTTTAAAGAACAGCTTTACTGCTGATGTTGATGGAATTCCTAGCTTCTTAGTTAAAGATTGTGCCTATATATTTGTAAAACCCTTACTTCTAATCTATAATCTAATTTTAAAACACTCTATATTTCCTACAATCTGGAAAGAACCTTCCGTTTGTCCAGTCTTTAAGAAGGAAGATCAAAACTGTGTCGAGAATCACTATCATTTGCAACTTTGCAAAGGTTTTCGAAGGTCTGTTAGTAAAATCCGTCTATCACTCAGTAAAATTATGTATAGACAGCGATCAACATGGTTTTATGGAAAAACGATCAACTGCTCTTTCACCCAATATGTTTCTGAATGTGTGGACAACAAAGGTCAAGTCGATGTAGTATATACAGATTTTCAAAAAGCTTTCGATAAAATCGATCACTACATCTTATTTAAAAAGCTACGTTGTTATGGTTTTTCTGAACACTTAATTAACTTATTCTCATCCTACCTCATTGACAGATGGAATACTGTTAAATACCAAAATTTTTTTTCTAATAAATACTCACCAATCTCTGGGGTGCCACAAGGGTCAAACCTTGGCCCCTTATTATTCTTAATCTTTATAAACTATATAAATAGTGTTATATCTTGTTGTAAGTTGCTCTTTGCTGATGACATGAAAATATTTTTAAAAATCAATTCTATTTCTGACTGTCTCATTCTTCAGAATAATCTTAACGCTATAGTTCGTTCGTGCAAAAATAATCTTCTCCCTCTTAACATACCCAAATGTTCTGTTATTATCTATTCTAAAAAACATGCTCCGCGTTTGTTTACTTACTCTATTAATGATATTCGCTTAACACGAGTTGACTGTATTACTGATTTGGGTGTTACATTTGATGCTAACCTAACTTTTACACAGCATATCTTAAAAATCATTTCCAAGGCTTATAAAACCTACAGTTTTATCTATCGTAATTGTAGAGAATTTTGGGATGTAACAACATTACGTATCTTATACTTCTGTCTTATAAGATCAAGACTTGAATACTGCTCCATTGTTTGGTTTCCCATCTTCTCTACTTATATTCAGCTTATTGAGGCAGTCCAGAGGAAACTTCTCAAATTCTTAAGCTTCCTTCAAGATGGTGAATATCCCTACCAAGGCATTAGCCAAAAAGTTTTGCTAGCTGGATATGACTGTGCATCCTTACATACAAGACGTATTTGTTCGGCTACAAAATTCTTATATAACTTAATCTGCTACAAAAATGATTGCCCTTGGTTACTTGATAGATTAAATTTCTTTATACCCAGACTTAATTCACGCCAAAATCAAACGTTCTATACACCTTCAAGCCGTACTAACATGTTATTTAAATACCCTATTTCAGTAATGTGTCATTACTTCAATCGCATCTCTAATAGATGTGACATCAATGCTGATTCTATAACTTATATAACTTTTGAAGCCACTAATTTGTTCGAGCGCTAGTCAGTATTCTTTCAGTCATTGCAAAGACACTTATTATTAGTAATTTTGCTGTTATATAAAGTCTTACTTTAGTGCCTAGATTATTTTCAATTCTTTCAGTTTTTTCAAAAATTTTTGAAGTAGCTATAAAACAACGGCTTATTAACTATTTTGAAACAAACAAATTATTTACGAATTCACAACATGGTTTCCGTAAAAATAAATCAACTTTTACAGCTCTGGAAAACATTCTCAAAAATATTTACAAACTCATAAACGATGGAAATAATGTTGCCTCGATAAATTTTGATCTATCAAAAGCTTTTGATTTAATCAGTCATGATGTTTTACTATCCAAATTGGAAAAATATGGGATTCGGTCGGTTCCTTTACAATTACTTACTTCATATTTAAAAGATAAGTATCAAACAACTGAAATCATAGATACACTAAGTTCAGGTGAGATAAAACACTACCTTTCTGATAGACGATTAATAACACACGGAGTACCCCAAGGATCAATTTTAGGTCCTGCACTTTTCATAATCTTTATAAATGACCTGCCCTGGGCCATCGATAAAGATCTCACAATATATGCATATGATACAAGTGTAACTGTCAGTCATAAAAATCATGATATCCTTTCTGAAAATATCAAAACTACTATTAATGAAGTTATTCAGTGGTTTTGTAAAAATAAACTTGTTATCAATACAAACAAAACAAATATTTCTAAATTTAACTGCGGGAATTGTATTGATAACTCATTAGTAATTGAAAATCATACCATACCAATAAAAGAATCCTTTAAGCTGCTAGGTTTATACATAGATCAAAATCTTAGCTGGAATACGCATTTTGAACACTTAAAAACAAAACTTAGTAAAGCACTTTTTTGCTTGAGGCGCTGTAAAAAATTATGCAACCAACCAACATTAAAGAAAATATATTTTGCTTATTTCGAATCTCTTATTTCCTACTGTTTAGTCTTGTGGGGTAATTCCACCCATCTTTCAGATATTTTAATAATTCAAAAGAAAGCTAGATAATTTAAATAGTTTTAATTTAAATTCTGATTTTCATTCTTATAATACTAGATTTAACGGTAATATCAGACCAGAGAAATCCAAATGTTCTCTCTATTACAAATCTTACATAACATTTTCAATAAAATTTTTTAATCACTTACCACATGAAATTAAACAATGTACTAGCAGAAAATCTTTCAAAAATATGTCGAAACATTTTTTCTTACGAAACTGTTATTACAGCGTAGATGAATTTTTCAATTCAACAATAGACTATGTGCACCGTGACATGCATGTCTTGTAATGAAGTGACTTACCAATTTTACTTACGATTATTTGCTCCTTCTCTTTTAATATGTATTTATGTAACTAAAATAAGTTATTTTTCATTAATTTTGATAAATGTATTTGTATTGTATTCTTACGCCACTGGTTTATTGAATAAATTACAAACAATAGTATGATCTTTTTTTGTGGATTGCAATTCTTTATTGTAAATAACTTTTAATTTTCTTAAGTGTTGTTTAAGTTCTTGATTAGGATTTTTATGCCTGAATTCCGAAAACAGACAGAGTCACGGAGTTTACTAAGATGCGGTGTAAACAATTTATTATGTCTTCCTTTTCCCACATGTGACATTTTTGTTATTAACGGAATAACCAAATTTATTATGAATGAGTTTATCAATAAAAATCTGAAATCTGAAATTTATAAATTTTCTTGTTTGCCGCGAATTGTACGATTAAATTTACTTCTTTATTATATTTCCTGTAATTGGGTGTTACCTGTTGGAAATAAAAAAAATATATTATTATTAAGTTGCCTTACCCTATAGGGTAGTATAAAAAACGTGGGTGTATTTCTCGTAAGTTGTTTACTGTAACATATCTTAATAGTGACTTATCCGAAGGAGAGTCAATATTTTGACTAGGAGCTTTCCTCTCGAGTATTATCACATGAGAATGTCGACGTTACAAGCAAAGTTTGAAATTCTTTTGTGGATACATCTAAAGAGATATTTATTTTGATTTAATGATTTAGAATTGAAATTTTCGGGTCGCCTTCTGGTCCCATTCAATTAAGTCACTGGAATTACTTAAGTTGACTTACCTTATAAAGTAGTAATAAAAACGTAGGTGTAGTTCTCACGCGTCAAGAGTTCTTTATCGTGATTTATTTACTTTAAAGTATCTTAATGATCACTTATCCGAAGGAGATCCAACATTTTGACTAGGGGCTTTCCGTTCGAGCCCGTTATCATCTGGGAATGTTGACGTTACAAGCAAAGTTTGAAATTCTTTTGTGGATACGTCTAAGGATATTTTCATTTTTAATTCAATAATTTAGAGTTATAATTTTCGGCTGTTTACACATTGATGGCCTCCATTACATCAAAATCTGACCTATATTTTATTGTTTTATTCTAGAAGAACAAATTGAAAATAGATAGAATTATATGCCAGTTAATTGTTGACATTCTCTCCCTGTGCACTTAACGGGATTAAAAAGGAGTGAAAATGCAGCAGATTTTGTCAGTAGTAAACAACATTATGAAGAGTACTATTTCGTTTCGGATGCCGTAAATGTTTCTTAAGTATCAAGTCTGACAATTCGGAGATAAATTGCGAAACATTGTAATAAGGAAATAGTAAAGTGAAGTCCATTGTTCGATTTTTATTCGCACAAAATTTCAAAGTGCCTAAACTCTAAATAGAACCGTATCATATTTATTTACGTCCTTCAAAACAACATTATATTAAATTTTTATGTCAACAAAGGGGAAATATATTCTGTCAAACGGACGTATTGTGTTTATTTACGTTTTCCACGAAAATACTTATGAAAGCCCGGGCAACAGTGAAATTTGCTTTATTTATCAGATAAAGTGATGTACTGTAGAAGCGATAGAAAATCTCCCATTGTGTAGGATCCCTCGCGCGGCTCATATGTATAACGCATCGCCACTAAAATCTTTTTTTCCTTCGGAAAATGCCGTCCTTTCTCCCGCCGCACAAAAACACTTGAATATTTCCATGTCTGCGCAAGACCATCTCGACGTCTATATTGGCTCTGATATTAATTTATGAGGGGAGTTTACAGAATGAGATTACGTCTCGTGGCTCAGAGAATTGATTCGTCCAAGATAAACAACAATCTCTATTATTGTTATTATAGAATCCATTTTATTTACGAAAATAAAGCATTAAACATTAATTTCCGAGCGATCGTCCTTCTAATTATGTATAAATGCATTGCTCTAAATGCTTAATTAAACATACATACGTGTACATGTATATGCATTTCAAATTTCGAGTAATAAATTAGGAATTTCCATTTCCACATTTCGCATGCCAAGTGCACACGATATCTCGCGGGAAATGACGTATGAACTGAAGTTTATCTATAACGTAACGTTTAAAGAAAACACGTTAACTATTTAATATGTGGCGCAAAGTTGCTGATGTACGTTAATCCCCGGAGTACCGGAGCTGGACGAACAAGTTAAAGCTAGTTTAATATGCGCACGTCTGAGATGTTAACTATTACATTTTTGCTTGAACTTTGTTGATTTATATGTACCTACTTTAAATCTCACTCTACTTCTTTATTTTTACTTGACTTCAAACAATAATAGCTTCTTCTAATAATATCCTTGCTTCCCTATGGAGTTTTTACATGGACATATATGGTTGCCTATCGTGACTGCGCGGCGGCGGCAAGAAAAACAGGTAGCAGTTTATAGGTATGAACAGTAATCAATTTGGAAATTGAAAACTAGACAAGGTAATAAATTTCCTGGAGTTAACCCGGCCGAATTGTATTTGCTATTTATCAACAGCGAAAGTAGGTGTTGATGGGAATTTACTTGTGTTTAATTAGCGTTATCGGAAGGGAACGATTATTAGCCGGATCAGAGACAAATTGAAGCAGCTCTGAGCGACCTAATCCTGGACAAATTGTATCTAATATTTAGTATAATCCGCTTACGGACCCGAGGCTGAAATACAAGTCCGATGAAGTAGCACCTTCACAGATCGCCGCCTACCAGCACTCGCCTTCGGCGTGCCCTAATAAGATATTCCCACATTCCTATAATTTATTGGCGATCGATATTTCCGAATTTGTGTCTTGCACCCCCCCCCCCTTTTCCCGAAGAAATACCAGAGCACAGCTATCAGAATTTATTAAGACAGTAAGTATCTTAGAGTTAAACATAATTCAAAACTAAAAATAGAAAGATTATATCAAAATTTATATATACAGGATGTAATCGATTAAGTTTAACTTATTAATACTGTGAATTTAAAAATAAAGAACTGATCTACAAGAGTGCATCGTCCTTTGCTTGAAAACCTCTGCTCCTTTGTGAGATATACATACATAAAACAATAAAGCTTCAGCTTAGTTTTACAAACTACAATTTGGTTTCAGGTCAAAAATGTCAACTGTCAATAAACCTTTTATTATCTAAAATAATTGAGAATCAGGAAAGCAAGGAATATGTGGGGGTCGCTTTTTGCGACTTGCGAAAAGCTTTCGATTGCGTGTCTCATCAAAGATTGTTACAAAAATTACAATTTCACTGAAACCAGTCTACTGCTTCTGAAATCTTATGTTGCAAATAGATTTGTTGACTATTGTAACGTTCACATTTTTCGCTGACCGTTATCTTATATTTTTTTACGTATTTTCTCGTTATTTTTGCAGTTGAAATTCAAGTAAACACCGTTTCGTTCCTTTAATTCTGTGGCTTGGTCGAAAAAGGGCCTAAGTGCAAATTCTTCAAAAATGAATTGGGCGTATCCAATTAAACAAATTGCCCTCATTTTAATGAAATTAAATGTAAATGAATAAACCTAGTAAGTCTGAAAATTTCAAGCTAAAAAGACCTAAGTGCAAAAATTATAATGCATATAAAAATTAAAAAAATGCAGGGGCCTATGAATCAAAAATATATTAATAGTATAAGATTATTATAAAATAAATATCCCTTGTGAATACGGACTTCTATTCTTCTTCTTCTAATCTGTAGATGTCGTACATGGTTTTTTGGTCGATTTTATTGATCGATGTTTCTTGATGACGTATGCGGAAATTGCGTGTACAATCTTTGATGAGTTTCCGTCCTCTTCGATTATCGTACGATTACTGTGTGCGGGTACGCCATTGAGACGCATAGCGTGCGTCTTCAAATTTTTGTGGTTTTGTTGAAGCTGAACGGATATTCCAGTTTGGCAAATAATTACGTCTCTATATTTCGTATGCCCTACTATGTCATTTTTGCCGTCTGTTTTTCAACTGCTACCGTTTACGTTCAAGCACGTTTCCGAGCACGTGTTTCGTTTAAGTTCTCGCTCTGAAAAAACTAGCAAGAAAGCTGTAAGTACCCTAGTTGTTTAGGAGAATATTTTCTAAGATTCCTTCTCTCTTTATGTAGATTTTTTTTTTGAATCCCGAAATTGTGTTGAGTTACCGAAGCTTTCCTCCTACCGTACGAGTTTTACAGGAAAATTCCTTGCTGTTTACGGCGTGTCGTTTGAAGATACTACCGAACAAGAGTTCCTCTTTTTATTTGACGTGGTTGTTCCTGTAAATAAATCCAACTACTGCAGGGTCGTCTGAAGATATTATACAGACAGGATTGCCTTTTTTTGCGGTGTCGTTGGATGGAATCAAGGTCAAGTTTCTGCGGAGTCGTCTGAAGATATGCTTCAGCGGTGTCATTTAAATGGAACTCAGGTCAAGTTATCGTCAGGATTGAGTAAGAAACAATCACCATTATTATCGTATCGTATCGTATCGAGAAAATTATCGTACCGTACCATATTGAATAACTACCGTATCGTGCCGTATCTTTTTGGAAATATTTTACCGTATCGTATGGAAATAACCCATTATTTTTATTTTGATTGTCGTGGACAATATTTATAGTATATTGGGTCTCCTTCCAATTTATTTAGAGATATGTTACTTTTATTTTCTTGGGTCATTTATCCATAGTTGCATCATATTATTTTTTTCTACTTTAAGTTTTTTGTACACATGTTAGTTATATGTATATATATTTTGTTTGCTCGAATTACCATTTATGTTTAATAGTTACATCATTTTTCAATTATATTATTTTTCATTCTCAAACTTTTTCTTTTTTTTTTCATTTTCTGACGCGATTAAAAAGCAGTTTCTTTAAAATTAATTTGCGTAACTTAAAAATCTGTATCGAGTTCATTTGTTATGTTTCCGGACTGTTTTAGTAATTATAGTTTAAAGAGATTACTTGGCGCTCAACACCTTTCGTTTTTATCACCTAACGTTTATTAATTTTTTTTATGAATTACGCAAGTTATTTTTTAAAGAATATAGTTCAAAGAATTATCCTTCCGAATCCACCTCAGGTGGAACCGAACAGCCACCAACCGAACAGGTGACAATCTACTTAACAAAAAAATGAGTCACATTATGAAGGATGGTGTCCCGCAGGGCTCTGTCTTAGGTCCGATCCTATTATTAATTTACATTAATGACTTAAAATCTACAATTTAATTGCAAGATCTCGTCTTGTTTGCTGATGATACAACTATAGTAACAGCTGATCAGGACATCTCAATTGCTCTAAATCAATTAGATAATAGTATCAGTGACGTTAAAATTTGGATGAATTTTAATTCTCTTTCTCTTAATATACAGTATGTAATTTTCCGTAATTCAATTTTTTTTTCTAGGATGTTGGAATTTGGTATATCTCCCTAATTTGAAATGAGAATCATTTTATCTTACTAAATTTTTCTCTCAAATTCAAAAGGAAGACCACTTTACCTACACAGGTTTTACTTCCTCTTGTGTTAATTCCGCCACCTTGAAGACTTTCGACTGTTGAACATGAAATCTTAATTCAAAAATTTTTGGTCCATTATACGTATTGTAAACTCAATCCGGGGATATACTGTATATATAATCAAAGCCCACTTCTACCAGTTAAGGTTACAATACCACCATTAGTATACAAATTTGGATCATTCTTTCTTGTCCTGTGCTTTTCGTTTAGCTTCTTCCCATGTGCTTCCTTTCTTCGCCAGCAACTCAGTTTATAGTGTTGTTCCAAGTCTTTTTCCGTCTACCCTTCTTCCTCTTCTTGTATATTCTTGCTTTCCATACGTTTAATATTTGTCT
Organism: Dorcus parallelipipedus; assembly: GCA_958336345.1. Lineage (NCBI taxonomy): Eukaryota > Metazoa > Arthropoda > Insecta > Coleoptera > Lucanidae > Dorcus > Dorcus parallelipipedus. The sequence continues at coordinate 22,880,012 of OY284480.1, read as the reverse complement.
TTCACCTCTCATACGTTGCAGATGTCCCCACCAACTCAATTGCTTTTCCTCGATGTATGTAATTAACGGTTCTATATTCAGTTCTTTTCGTATTTCTGTGTTTCTAATTCTCTCTTTTTTGGTGATACCTTTGATTTTTCTCAAGTACTTCATTTCTGCTGCTTGTAGTTTACTTTGCTACTTGCTAGTTAGAACCCATGTCTCACAGAAGAAAGTCAATATTGGTCTGTAAATCGTTTGTAGACGTTTATCTTTGTTTTCCGTGACATTACCTTCTTTCCTATCAAGCCTTTATTCATGGCATAATAGGTTTTCATTGCTTTATCTATTCTGTTGTTAATTTCTGCATCTTGTGATCCCGTATTCTCAATCGTTACTCCTAGATGTTGAAATGTATCGACTTGTTCAATTTTGATGCCTTCATTTCTCGTTGTTCTCCTATTCTCATGCATTTCGTCTTAGCTTTGTTCATTGTCATTCCGGATTCTTTCAGCATTTCGCTACAAATTTTCATGTTATTTTGTAGATTTTGCTCACTATCTGTAATCACCATCACGTCATCCGCAAATGACCCTTCAGATATTTTAACCATTTGTAAGTTCTTGGATCCTACATTTAGCTTATGTGCTTTATCTGCATATTTTCTGATTATGTCATCCATAAATATAATAAAAAGCAATGGACTTAAGCCTCCGCCTTGTCGCAGTCCTTCCTTAGTCAGAAAATCTAATTGGATATTTTTCCATATCACACAGTTTTTATTTTTCGTGTACAGGCTTTTTATGATCTGAATTGTTTTTTTCATTTATTTGTCTTCGTTGCAGTGACTCCCAAATTTTCTTTCCAGGTACCTGATGCAATTTTGTTCTGCGCTAATACTTTCTCTGTTACTTGCTTTATTGTGAAAATGTGGTCCTGGATACTTCTACCCTTATGAAAACCACTTTGTCTGTCGCTTAATGTTACCTCTACTTTTGTTCTTAATCTGTTGTCTATTTTTTTTCATACACTTTCATAGGTGTACTCAGGAGTGAAATGCCTCTGTAGTTTTTACAGCATATATTATCTCCTTTTTTATAGATTGGTAGTATCAGCGCCATCTCCCAATCAGCTGGAATAATCTCCAAGTTCCATACTTTATTATAAATTCCCAGTAATACATCAGTCCCTCTTTATCATAGTCTGGGGCTCTTCCATTTTTGAGTCACTTAGTAGCTCCAGTAGTTCTTCTTGCTTTATTTCTGGTGTGTTACTATTCCCGACTATTCTGTTTTCTGTTGTTTCATCTTCTATGTCTGTATCTTGTAGTAGCTCTTGGAAGTATTCTTTCCATCGTGTCATTATTTCCTTTTTGTCAGTCAGCATCTCTTCTTTTTTATTTTTGATAAATAAGTTAATTTCTTCTTTTTTGCCTTGTCTGAGCGATTTTTGAATCTTATAAAACAGCTTTACCCTTACTGTCTTCCTCCAATTTATGTCCAAATATTCTTCTTCGCATGTGCAACTAATTCTTTAACACTTTTTCTAAGGTTCTTGTATTCTTCATAACTATTATTGGTTTCTATTTGCAAGGTATTTCTTCCACGCCACTTTCTTCTTTTTTAATTCGTCTCTTATTATTTCAGTTCACCACGATGTTTGCTTTTTATTTTTAATCGTTCTATAAACCCCGGACGCATCTAGTATACTTTCTTTAAATGTCTTCCATAATTGTTCTACATTTTGGTATTTGTTCATATTCTGTTTTAAATTTAGTTTTTCCTCCACTAACTTCTTAAATTTGCCAGCTATTTGTTCGCTTTTTAATCTAAAGCTCTTCATGGTTACACATTCTATTTTAGGTTCCTTTCTTCCTATTTCTTTGCTTTTCTCTTCTTCAAAAATTGTCGTTAGGCGGTAATGGTCACTCCCAATCTCGGGTCCCCTGCGTGCTTTTGTATCGACTACTTCCTTTCTGTTGTTTTTCCCAACTATTAGGTTGTTCGGAAAAAAATGTCGTTTTCTTTTTAATTCAGTATGTTTATATACATAAGTATATAAATTTTGATTAAACTATATAATCACCATTTGCATCAGCGACCTTTTGCCATCTTTCTGCTAGCAGTTGTATTCCACAATGATGTCACCCAACTTTTCTGGACTCAAAAAATTCTATACATAAAACAACATTTTTTTCCGAAGGACCTAATATTACGTAGTCTATTACGGATTTTTCTCCCCTACTTGGCATTTCTCTTGTATGTCCTTGTGTTTGTACCAAGAGTTAGTAATAATCATGTTTTGTAATAGGTAAAAGTCCAAAAGTCTTGTCCCATTATTGTTTCTTACGTCTTCTCCATACTTTCCTAGAACTTGTCTGTATCTTGGGTCATTTTGTCCTACTCATGCATTGAAGTCACCCATAAGGTATATTCTTCCTCTTGCACTTTCTGTTATGTCTGTTAATTCTTCCCAATATCTATATCTTTCTGTGAAATTTATAGGGCTATAAATTGATCCTAAACTGAATTGGTTCAAAAATGTCCAAAAAACATTTTTCTACTAAGAAGTTTAAAAGCCGTAGTTAACCAAAAGCTCTTACTAACTATTTATCATTCACTACTAGTTAGTTTCTTATACATATATCTTATGGACTATTAGATTGGGGACATGCCTCGCAGTCTTCCAGAATTTGCGGATTAATTAAATTCATGGAACTTCGTTTATTAACATTGCCCTCTTTATATCGGGTGTTCAACTGAATTTTACCTCTACTGGGCTTTAAAAATAAAACTTGGTGTCTGAGATTAATGCTATTCACAGATTTAACTGACAGATGTAATTGCATATTGTCAAAAGTGATCGTTACATGTCAGAGCGACAGACATTTGCCCGATTTGCCGAAATTGTGCAGTGCAAAAAAGATATTCCTGTATTTCACAAAGCTTTGGTCGTTAACATAGCAAAATTAACACACAAAACTGTTTTCCTAATACGTTTCAGCGGCCAATTATAAGTTACGTATATACAAAATTAATTACTGTGTCTATGGTGCTGCTGCTTTTCGGAATCAGTATCTTAGCTTTTTTACCAAACTGTTACGTTAGAGTAAATACTGTTCTTGTAATTCTGCCATGCAATCACAAATCGAATGTATCCAAACATCATCTAATATATGTTTCGAAAGTAACTTTTAATCATAAAAGCTTTGTGGACTACTAAATCAAAAAAGTAAATCAATAGTTTGTCACAGGTTGTCAAATTTGGTTTCAGTCATTGTCATTTAATTTATGTACCAAATCTGAGTTTTGTGACTTTCGATAACATATTCCAATGCTTCGAAATGTCAAATGTCATAAATTGACCGGCCCGTCATTGCATACGTGATGAACTTAAGTTTCACGTAGTCCGTCATGCAAAAAACGTGAACGTAAACGTTAAAGCTAAATGTAACTAAGCAACTGGTCATTTACGTATACGTTTAATACGAAAACGTAATTGCAAAAACTCCCTATTATCTTACGACATACGTTTTCGAGTCACAGCCAACTGCAAGGTAAAATTCAGTTGATCGCCTGATATAACGAGTGTTCATTTGAAAAGTTCATCAAGTTGGTTTTGATTTTTTCTTGAAAGAAGAGCAAAGAAGGGGCTTCCTAAACCAACTGACGTGTAATGGATGACAGTTGTCAAACAGTTGTAGTGACTTACCTATAACCTAACGTGACTTATTAGCGTTTTCGTTTGCTGCTTAGTGCGCACTCAGATTATCTTCATCTCGTATTTATGTATGAGGTAAAAACAAGAAACGAATACTCTGTGTGCAAAGCGAACGAGAACGCTAAACGTCAAGTGACGTTTTATGAAACTAGAACGTGTCTTCAAACCAGGGGCAATATTAGGTTACGGTGATAAAGTTTTTCATTCCCATTGATTCAGCATTCGGAGATGAACACACCGTTTGGCTTTGCAACTCTGTCCTCGACCGCGCAACACATGGGTAAAAACGGGTACGCCACCTCGTGGAGAGCGATTCGCCGCTAGAAGCCACGAATGAACCACAGGTTTCTGGAAAATAGTGCTGACTTTGAAAAATCCCCCTTTGGTATTTCAGGGTGGTGGCGAGAGCTTAAGTAGCCGCCGCGAGAGAAAAACAAGCCGTTTCCGGTTCTCTAAGCTTTGTCCGCGTTAATTTCTCGTCGTAATTTTGGTTTAATTAATTTTTGTTCTATGTTTGGTTTTGTTTTGATTTAATATTATAATTTTCTAAGGTTTGTTATCGGTTTCGGAGTAGAAAAAGCAGAAGCTTTTTCCGTGAAGTTTTGTGTCAGTTATTTTAAAGTAAATTCGCTCGCTAACGAAACTATTCTCGTAAATCTAAATCAATAGTGTTTTTTCTAAATACTGATACGAGAAAATCATTTCAGATTCGTCGCCGGTAAGCTCAATATCATTGTTGCTTAAAAAGTTAAATAATTAACAAAAAGCATTTTTCTAAGTCTTTTACACCATTCTCCCTTTTTGTCGAAGTTTTCAAAAAAATTTGCAAAAAATGGACTACTTGCAGTTCAATTAACTATCCTAATTGACGAACATGATTGTAATTTACCTTATACTATACAGAGTGTCTCGAGATGAAAGGTCAATACTTCGTGCGCGTCTAGATTGCGTTATTATAAGTCAAAAATTTTATATAAACAGGTAGTCTTTTATTAATGAATTTTGATTAAGTATTGGACAATTTTACCACTAGGCCATTCCGGAATAATTTAAATTTGGCACTTCATGTTGATTTAATTCTTCACCATAATGCAGCACCGTTTTTGACAAATTTAATGCTAATACTTTAAAATAAAGTAGGTTTTTGTCCGTTGAAGATTGTATCACAAATTATTTAAAATGCACACTGAAAATGAAAATCACTTAACGTTTCGCTATCGTTTGATAGCTCCTGACGAAGAAGAATTTTTGATATGAATTAAATAATTAACCTACTAACTAACATCTATCATGCGTCCAACAATTATTGTAGTCCTAGGTGGCTGTGGTATCACACATAAATGCCGATTTTTACTTCGTATCGTTGAATTGAAGTCTCAAATATTGACTGTTAGACAACAAATAAATGTCTCTTTACGTATTTAATGTTTCAGTGCCATTTGAAACAATAATTAGTTAAAAATGTTTGACTCTGCAGCCACCCAGGACTACAATAATTGTTGGACACACGTTGGTAACATTAATTAATTGAATAATGGAAACGTATAATAACATTAATCATTATTTTAAGACAAAATGTAATCGCATATATATCACATTTTGATTTCAACTTGACCTGTCGTAAACATAAAAGAGTCATTGATTTACAGAGTGCGACGATAAAACCTTCCTTCCCTCTAAAACAAATCCTAAAATTTTAATTCGATCGCTGCCGCCATTTACAACTTCAAAAAATACTCTTCCTGTGTAGTTCTGTAATTTAAAACGCAATCACAATCAATTGTGAACTACGAACGGTCCTGCTGTAGAGTGAACGTGCCCGTCTGTTAACTATGCTGGAAGGCAGCAGGATTCTCCTGGTTCAGCGCACATCTGGTAAAAGCTTTGTGATTTAACAATTTGTGTAGCGAACAGAGCAGGTTATTGCCAATATATAAATACGGCGGCTCCCTTCTCTCCTTTGAATTATTACGCAGTGGCGGCGATATGTATATTCATGTTTGATATTAATTTCGTGTTTACTGAGCGATTTAAAATTTATGTGTTCATTCATTAACGCACACGTACATTTTCACATTACAAACCGCAAATGCAAAAGATTTTTAATTTTAATAATAATCCTTAAGCTTACTGTTCGGCGTTCGTGGAACCAAATGCATTCGTAAATCTGCATATGCTGCGGTAATACGAACTTTAAATCGATCTTTGAACTTGTGAGAGATTGCAAGTCTGAATTTACCTTAGACTGAAGCTATTGAATACACATTAGGTAAGTCTGAAGCCATACAATTAGATTTTATGGACGTGATTTGTAATCACCATTGACGACATAATGTAAATCTCCTCAGGTAACTGTTAGCATAAAATAAATGAAAGGGACACAAGTAACGAGTTAATGACTAGGTACGACCCTAGAACAAAATCTGAATGCGATGACTTATTTTGCGTTAAATAAAATAGTACGTGTCTGTTTGAAATTGTAGGAAAAAGCGGTTGAAAATGAAGTGAAAAAAAAATATTCGGGGAAAAAAAGGGAAAACGGAAAAGCTGTAAATTCCTTATGTGATCCGCCGCTGGGTAATTTCAATACAGCACCATGTTTTGATTTAATATCGAGTGCTTCTCAAAGGGCTGGCATTCCTGTGAACTACTGGCCCGAGAGCCGTTCACTTCACTGCACTTTATAGAGAAGCCTTTTCCGATACCGCCCCGGAGCCGAACCCCCAACCAGCGATCAAAGATTATCTAAAACAACCGTTTTTCTACATCTGAATATTGCAATTTCCCCCCACGTCGGGGGCCGTTCACTATCAAATTTATTGCGAGTAAAAAAGCGGACTCGGATTTGTTGTAACGCGCGACATAATCCCGGCGACGGGATACGACAAAAAGCACGTAAAACTACAACATTCGTAAGTGTTTATTTTTTGTTCGGTGGCTTAAACGGTCTGGTTTGTAGCCGGTGATTTATATGTTTGTTGGTATTTCGTTAGTTTCCGGAATCCGTCGTTCGCTTCCGCCACCCCCTCGGGTGGATTGCCGCACAATTTATCTATTTTTCATCTAGTCGCTTAGTGTAAGTCTATCTAAACTAGCAATCTGTCATTTTGTTAGCACGTCTTTTTGTTTTGTCCTTCCTTTACTCCAGAGAAGTTTACGAGTTCCTTTATTATTTCATTCATCCCCAACAGGGTATTGTATACAATTTTTCCTCAAAACACTACCAATTTTTCCTTAAACTTCATTATTACCTACTACCTCTCAGTAGAAATTGCGTTTTATTTATTAGTTTCAAAAACGAATATATATTTCTATTGTCTACAAAAGACTGTCCTAGCTTTGAAAATAAATAGAAGATAGTGTTGGCCATTCGACCTCAATTAAATTTCCACTTGTTGGATACAATACAACAACCAACAAACGAAACTCAACACTTTAATATTTAAAATAGTTCAGTTCTTTATTCTTTGTATTAATTATGTATAGGCATAATTTTGGTCTATGAATAAAAGACGCTCGCTTCTGCTTTTCTAGCGGACGTTCGAGAACTGACAAGAACTCACGAGAACACTCGTGGGGTTACTACAATTATAAACAAGCCATTCGTTTCTGATTTGGAGGTGGCCTATACGCCAGGATGTAACTACCATAGAAATCATCTACGTTATGATCTTAAATATAAAACTAAAACTGAAAAGAAATGTTAGCGTAATTCTCTTATTCCTAAATAAATAGGATTATAACTTCGGATAAGTAATAAAACTCCGAGGAACGAAAAATAAACAAACGTAATAATTGAAACGCATCGGTCAGCCGTAAGAATTCGCCAACTTTTTCTATCACAAAAGTTAAATCGAAACTTCAACCCCGGTAATAAAATAAAACTACAAAAGATTAAAAAGGAATTAGGGGAGTACTCGGTAGTTTCCCAAATAAAGGCGGGCAATAAACTAAATTTCTCGAAAGCAAATTCCAGAGACATGTCTCGTTACGAATCATTGCGTGCAGGAAACGGATATTTGAGCGTCTTAGGGGCGCAGAAGCAGGACATTAGTTCTGGCAATTCCGGTATGACTTCTACTTACTATTCGAGTTTTTTTCTTGTTGGAAATGATTCCCTTCTGCATAATGGGTTTCATGTTATTAGATACGCCTGCTTTCATAATGTATACGATGTTATATGTATGCCAAAATATATCGAAATCCAATACATCGTCATGCTATTGCTACAAAGAATATATATATGTATATATATAAAATAAATTTTGATGACGGGGTTTCGGTCAAAATTTATTTTGTTCGTCAACTAGTCGGTCGTTACTACCAAATTTATATATATATATATATATATATATATATATATATATATATATATATAGAAAAACATATCAATAGTTTTGTTTTTATTGCGAAGTTTTACATAGAAAAAGTTGCTTTACTTGTAAACGATTCTTATGAAAATTAAATAATTGTTCAGCAAGTACTTGAAAGAATATTAAAAACTTTCAGGAAAAATTGAGGGTCCACAGCATTCTTTATACCCTCTAACCATAGAATGACTCAGGACATTTAAATACATAATGCAAGCCCAGGTATCTACTGCCTTCATGAATAAAACTCATATTCAGAGAGCCCTGCATGGGCATTTATAACCCAAAACGTACGAGAAATACGCACGTCTCCCTCGAACATTTTAAGAAGCCGTAAACAACAAAGGACGGCAAAGGGAGACGTACGAGATGCAATATTTTCACTGTCGTATATCATCGGGCGTCTTTATTACGGCGTACTCTCTTCGTATCTCGTCGTCTTGGCTTATTTTAGCATACGACTTTTTTTCCCTGAAACTTTACCCCGATATAAAATTCTGAAGTTCTGGCTTTACTGTCTCACTTATAAAACAGTAAGGCCCCCGTCAAACGTCAATCAAAATTCCTTAGTTTTTAAAGTTCGGCGGCGGTTTTCATACAGCAAAACGCACGAATGCACTTAAGTGTATTAGTTTCCCCCGTAAATTTATGTCATTATTATTAAACTGACCGGTGAATTAGCATTAGCGTATAGAATTCTAATAGAATTAGCCCCGCGGTAGTTTCGAACTACGTTCTGACGTCAATCGCTCAACATTCGCTATACCAATATATTTACGTATCGGTTCTGCTAACTGAATTAGCTCAACTACAGTTCATAACATTTAACTCTGAAATGCACTCTCCCGAACTGGTGCCGTCTGGATTTAAGTAGTTTTATATAAATTCAGTCATGCAGAGTCGTAACTAGTTTCATTAACTCTATGGCATTAACTTGATCTTTCACATGAGTTCCCCAAATTGGATTCATTAATTATTTCTATGCATGCCTGAGAAACTGTCGAACTTTTAAATTCTAAGTATGAATGACGATTCACTTGGACTTGAAAAGCTTTGGAATTACAGAAAAATCTCTTTGTATATAATCTCTTTGTTTATTTATGAATCATTCAAGAAAAACCGAAACGATTTATTACTGGTTCTTTCCCTCATAAGTAAGTAACAGTACTAATCTAATACAGTTCTAAATAACAAAGAATGTTTACATGAAATTTTAAAGCGGAAAGTCGACGCTTAAAACCAAGTCGTAAGTAATAAAAACTTTCCGCGTCTATCTTAATTTAAAACAACAGTGTTCTTTTATCCGCAAAAAGGAAAAACTCGCATAAAAATGCAAATATCTTCGTTCCGACTATTCGGCCTGAATAAAAAACAAACATTACCATTCTCTCGAAGGCGCAACAAAAAATAATGAGACATCGGGCAACTTTTAACGGCCCTTGCATTAGCGTTCCGCCCTTGCGTGTACTTACCCGAAATTGTCACGTCATATTAACCTAATAATACTTGAATGTATCGCCTTCGAATGTCGGGGGAAAGTTCACCTTCTTCGGTAACAAACGATAATTAAATTTTTAAACGGAAGAAATAAAAACAATTCGATAAAACTTTTATTATTATTTTCACAAACGAGGGAAAACAATGACTTTTTCCCAAAATAATACTTACTTTTACACCTATATGTATATTAAATACAATGGCACAATATAATAATGAAGTAGTTTTAAATGCTGGCGGAATACCAGATTTATGTCTTGAGTCTGAATACGCTTAATTCAGTCTACAAGCTACTTTTTGTAACTAAATAAAACGTGTGCTCTTTCCAGACCATTAAGTAATGTTAAACCAATATAGTATGAGCCAGCAATTTGGTTATGAAGATAAGATCGAAATACTCGAATAAGTTGTCGCGCTGCAATATTGAAGAAGCACATTTATTAAACCTTCTGTGCATATACGAGGAGGGGATTTTTAATTAACTACCTAATTATGAAGAAAAGAAACGTATTTAAAGTATTTTTTCGGTTAGAATCCACGCAGTACCTTCAAAAAATTATTTATTTTCTTACGTTTGAAGTAATTCAGCTTTTCTTTAGAGCAAAAGTACAGAGTGTAATCGATTAAGTTTCACTTAGTTCTTCATCACATAAGAGAATTAATTCTGTCGATATCAATGGTCTAGCTCAAAAATAAAAAAAACTGACCTAGCACAAGTGCGCATCGTCTTTTGTTTGAAATCCTTTGCTCGAGCGTGAGATCTATGTGCGTCTGCATCACATCGTAAAACAATAAAGCTCCAGCAAAATTCACGGTCACTCGATCAATGTCGCCCATATGAAATTCGATAACGGAAGAAAATTCTAAATATCCACTTGCGTGATAATTGAATTAATTAATTATAAGTCATATTTTTACCTATTGTTAATACAGTTTATAACTGCTACTCAGTGTAGCAATTTACATCAATAAAACAAAATATTGTAATCTTCGACCATCTGTTTCATTGGATAATCGACAATAGTTACAATATCAATCAATAATTATCATGATATTCCATACTCTATAAACAAATAATCCACTATGTGATTTAATTTGTTAAATGATTGAAAAATAAAGGAATATTATTGTTAGTTAGTTTGGACTACAACATTGAGTTAATTGCAAACTCAGAAAATAAGATGCATTAAATACAATTGTGAGGGACGGGTGGTTAAAAATGATAAACGAAAGGGGATGAATTATCCTTTGCTTACTGATTTATCAATTTTACAAGGCCTCAATCAAACCATAAAGGATCCAAGTAGCGATTTGTTTGTTTGTACGTTTCTGTACAGTTCTGTAAGTTCAAATTTCATTCACAATTATCGCATTAGCCGGGATTGTCAAAGTGATTAATCAAACTTATTCCTTAAGTGGATGTCGTTAGTTAGTATCTTTAGGGCGGAGATAACCTCTTAATAATTAGCTAATAGTTATTAGACGAATAACTACCATAGAAACAATTCATAAAAAATCAAACAACAATTCAGAAAAATCAAATTATTCGTCGAATAACTTTAATAGGAGATGGATATCTCTACCCTTAGTTAAGCTATGCTCACGTTCCAGTAGCGTATTTATTTAGTAAAATAGCACGGTATCGGAGAAACTACTTACCAAACGACCATTGATAAATTTCATGTAAAATATCCTGGTAGCTATTCGTATTACAATTAATACCTTAAGAAACATTTAACAAAAGTTTGACGAAACTGGTTCTGTAGCTAGAAGGAAGAAAACAAGAAAGCTATACAATGAGGATGATGGCAACTCTGCTAGCTATGGAATCAGTAGATGGAAATCCAATATTTATTCATTTAGATTAGAATTTTGCTTGTGGGTTGGAGAAAATGTTACGGACAATCAACTTTTCGCTCATAAAATTTTATTTTCTGATGAAGCCAGCTTTTCTACAAATGGGACCGTATCATCTCAAAATTGCAGGTATTGGTCAGAAGTAAATCCAAATTTTAGAAACAAAACGAATATTCAAAGATCTAAGAAAATAAATGTATGGTGTGGGATTTTGGCAGACAAAATTATTGGCCTCTAATTTTTTGAAGAAAATTTGAATCCAACTCACTTGTTTACAAATGTTAGAAAATTTTGTTTTACCATCACTGACGGATGTGAATTTGGAAAACATTAATTTTCAACAGGATGGGTATCCTGCACATTCCACAAATTTAATTAAAGGATGGCTTAATGATCATTTTCCTGGAAGATGGATCGGACCAATACATTGGCCGGCTCGCTCACCTGATTTAACATCTTTTACTTTTGGGGATATGTTAAGCAAAAAGTGTAAGAAAATAATTTTGGCACAAATTTAGAACTTTTAAAAGAAAAAATGTGAACGGTAAATAATGAAAGAGAAATTGGAACATTAAGAAACGTGTATAGGGAATTTAGATACAGGGCAGAAAAGTGTGCAGGAGTGGATGGATATTATATTGAATAATTTAAATTTTTAATTTTAATTTTTTTAATTTAAATTTAATTTAATTTTAAATTTAAATTTAAAAATGATAAAAATTATCGTAGTAAGAAATATGTAATGTATAAGGTCAATTTAAATGTGGTTTAAATTTTTTAATGAAAGAAGCACCTAAAACAAAAAATATATCACATGTCAATCTACTTTTACAGAAAATCTGTGGACACACTGTATATTTTTCGGGATTGACAAAATTTCGTCTCTCCTTCTCTTTCTCTATGTTCTTTCTTTTAAATGAACTTTAGTTAAAAATAAATAGAAAATATAAATAAATGTATGTACCTATATATTCAAAATAGGTAAAAACAATTACAAATCAAATTAAGGAATTTGGCATAAAGCAAAATAAACAGTATTAAAACAATAACTCAAAGTCATGTACTATCAAATATAACCATTTTAAGAAGGAAACAAAATAAATACAATGTAATAATTCAGTCAAATTATTAAAGAGCATAATTTAACACGCGTAAAATTTAAATGTAATTATAGTTTAATTCAATGTGATGTGACACAAAGTCAAAACGATATCATACGAAACAGAATAATTTTATAACGGGAAAAAACAGCATTTTATAAATCAATTAAAGCAGTTGTTAGTTTCTAATAACATAAATAATTGGCAAATAAATTAATGTTTTCTCAACCAAACCATGGTACTGGACACACAGACTATGACATTCGGTGAATGTTACTTTCGGCTTCGGATTTTGGGTGAAGCACACGACCGTATTACTTGTACGAGGGCCGCCTTTTAAGTTTTTACAGACGACTATTAGATGGCGCTATCGAGATGTGACATGACTATTTTCGTTAAATTTGACATTTGTTATTGTTAAAACAGTGACAGCTCAGAAATCAGCCGAGTAGTTTGTTTACAGTGAGCGTTTAAAAAAGCAATTTTGTGAAAAAATGAAAATTTCACGTAAGGTTTTCGTTGGATGATTTTTACGATTTTAAAAAAGGCCTAACTCAACAACAATGCCTCGAATCGCTTCGTTCAACTTTTGGTAATGAAGCACCATCAGAAAAGACATTACAACTGGTTTGCAGAATTTCGTCGTGGTCGTGCTTTCGTCAGTGATACCAACCACGCAACTTACCTCGTGAATACCCCCGGCAACGCTGCTACATGTAACGGCGTGTTCGCGACATCCTAAAGGCGCGTTTAGACTTGAGCACGCACGCACTGATCCACCGCGAATGCTCAAGTGTAAACGGTTATGCGCGCACGCTCACTATGTGTTTTTCTATGTGCGAACAGCAGCGAGCGCGATCCGCTTGGTGTCGGTCTCGGGTACATGCTCAAAAGAATTAATTGGTTCGCGAATGCTCAATTTGTACAATACTGAATTTGCGGCGTATGTTCGAGGTATCTTGTATCTTTTTTGATAATCTTTGGTGCTATCAAGCTGAGCAAATATTCGAAATCGGTTTTAGTAATTCTCGTAAAGTCTCTGAATTGGTCATAACGACACTCTGACACTAAATTGTTTAATAAATTATTTTGTCTGTTACAAAAAATTGGCGTTTGCCACCAACGACGTCTACGTTTTCGAATTTCTTTTTTTTATATTAAATATTAAATATTATATTATATAAATATTATAATAAACGCGGCTGCTGCTATTTTGTCGCTCATTTTCAACGCACGTTTGCGAACAACTGGATCAGCCCATGCGTTGGAAATTGAATTTTAATTTAAACGCTCTTCGCGAGCGCGAACGAATAGCGGCGCGTATGCTCAGTGCGTGCGTGCTCAAGTCTAAACGCACCTTAAGATTTAGGACAAATTAAGTGTTACATGACATTTTAAATTTTGATGCTAAATTACTGAAGCGCATAAATTACAGTGATAATGTGAAGTACCAAATAAAATATATCTGGGAATTTTGATTTTCGGCAACACAATTCAACAGATGGTGGTTTTTTTAATTTAGAGACAGACAATACTGACAATATTGTTTGTGTAGTCTAAACGTAGTAAAGCAATAAAATCATAAATTAAGGGATGATGAGTATCGGCGTGCTTTTGTTACAAATAATACTGTAACGTTTCCTTTTTGGTAATTCAGTTTGTACCAAGAAGTAACGTATACTTAAAGGGGTTGTAGGGCGTAGTCAGAATTAACGTGACACAGAATACATAAGGTAGGTATTTATTGAGGTTGCAAATACAAGAATTACACTTACATGACCAATAGTTAAGGTACTTTACTTAGACGAGATGAGTTCGCGCACTTTGATCAGGATCTCGCCGAACTAACTCCTAATCGGAAAATCGATCTATTTATATGAATTGACTTGACCTACTTTCCACTGACGTAGTCTGTACAGGTGTTGGTTGTTCTTGGAAATTCTGGTGACTCGTTTTTCTCTGCTGCTGGCTGCCACGATGATGCAATCCATGAAGATGCGGATGAACCAGGGACGGATTTTACATGTTTTTGTCTTCTGTTACAATACTGTTAGAATGTGACCTCTATACAGAGTGTTCTTTAAGTTCGTGCAAAAAAATTAATGGCATATTTGGTAACGGATATTCTCAGGAATGCATCAAAATTAAAACGAAAAAAAAAAAAAATTCGTACCGACATCCGGCAAATCCTTGTGAAATGTTTAGAACCGCTAGACGCAACGGACGGTGACGTTCACTCACAATATGTGTTCGAAATTCCCCGAAGTGACGTTTAACATACCTGCCCTCACATGCATGTTGTGAAAATTAAACATACCATCCCTTGTAAACATTGATTCGTCGGTGAAGAGAATGTTATTAACAAAGTTCGGATTGTCCGTCTGTTCCCGGAGTAACCACCGACAAAATCGCATGCGTTGGAGGCATCAGAGCTTGCACTCTTTGAAAATGGAACGGGTAATGTTCCTCATGAATAATTTACCAAACAACAAACAGCACGACTGACACAAAGGATCTGCAATTTGGCAAAGGGCGATCTCGGTTACGCTGGCTGTGCATACAAACGTCTTGCAGCCAATGCATTTTGACCACATTCGCCATAAATTAAAATCATGTTCACAATAACACTATTGGAAAATTCAAAGTTTTCAACACTGTTATTTGCGACGACGAGCAGACGCTAGACGAGAGCTGACTGACACCAGCATACTTCTCCAAATACGTAACAAAAATAAACCAGGGACTATCAAACTGTTTCATCGTTCGCCGAAAACATTTATTATCTCTAATATTTATTAAACAATTGTTATACATAAACTGCTTCATTCTATCACTTTCAATGTCAACTTTCACTAGTTTCGTTTTTTGCATGAAGTTAAAAAACACCCTGTAGAATTAATTATTTAATTTTTTAGTTATTGTTAGGTATTTTGGAAGGTTACTGTTGTAATTTAGTACCATAAGTTAATTGACAGAAAATATGTAAGAATTATTTTGTGAAAAATCTCCATTTCTATTACTTAAATGTGAGCTTTTGCAGTGGTTGTAGTTTAAACAAACTCATGGTGGATTTCACAGCAGATTTAATCAAGCGTTAAAAGTAAACGTTGCTATGGTTACATGTACTGAAGGTATAGGAATGATTATTATTCCTAATCTTCCTTTCTTTCTTTCGCTTTGCGCAGCAATGCTGCTTTCATTGTCTTACGGCAATTACCATTCCAGACAATTTTCTTTATGTTATAGCTGGGTATCAGTCCGTACAGCACAAACACCCATGGCTAATGGCAGGATTCGAACCTGTGCCGCCGAGCGACACGACTTGCAAAGTCGGCTAGGCTACCGCTAAGCCACTCGGCGACCCATTATTCTTAATCAATGATTAAATTTAATCGACTTGCCATGCATGCTGTGTTGCCAACTGTGCATGTATGAAATAAAATATCAGAATTGCCAACATCAACATTAAATACTAATAAAAAATTAAAATGTAAATGTTTCATCGGGTCGCCGGGTGGCTTAGCGGTAGCCTAGCCGACTTTATAAGTCGTGTCGCTCAGGCGGCGCAGGTTCGAATCCTGCCTTTGCCATGGATGTTTGTGGTGTCTAATGACTTTGACCCAGCTTTATATATCTTCGTGATTGTCTGGAATGGCTTATATGGCCGAAGGACATTAATTGCAGCATTGCTGCGCAAAGCAAATAAACAAACAAACAAATGTTTCATCATTATTTTTTTTTGCTTACGTATCCTAGCTGTTAATCTCATAAATGATCTGCCTTAAATTTATTGTATTACATCTGCGGGTTTACTGCTCTATCATTTATTCGAGGTAATACTAATTCACTTAGGTGGAGCATTTAAATCACATCCAGTGCTTCTCAAACATTTTTTTGTAAAAAACAAACGTAGATTTTTCCGGAGTTATCATTCATATGAACGTCATAGCTTCTTCGCTTTCTTTCCTTGTGTATTAATAGTGAAACTTATTCGATTACACACTGTATTGTCGGTGCCAAAAGGGGCCGCATTTTCTGCACCTATAATTTTTTGATTATGGTTGTAACATCAACATCGCTAATATTTCACTTAATTTATAAGATATTACATCAATTTCAAGCTTAGCTATTATAATAGTAAATTAGCATCGCACAACAAATCCGAGTTTACGTTTCAATATAAATTATTATGTAGATGTAGCGATATAAATCAACACGTATTTAGCTTTGTAGGTCACGATTGCGCGCAGCCAAGCAAGCGGTGGTAACTTAAGAGCTAATATATCATTAAAATTTAAATGTAAAATGCAGCGCCCTGCGCAAATTTAGTAGAGTTGCTTGCACAAAATTTCCCGGACGATTTAAATTGCATCCCCTGGGAAATGTAGAATTTGCCCTTAAATTGGAGAAAAAAAATTGACGTCGTGATGAATCTTAATGGAAATGGTTAGAAACGTAATTCAATCGTAGAAGTCTTATCATCAAGTTGGTTGCAATTTAATTTTCTTTTTTAATATCGCAATTACTTTAACACCATAGAAAAAATATTATTAATTAATAAAACTGTCGGAGCAAGGACTTTAATGACAAGAACATATACACAGGTTTCTTCACAATAAAAAGAAAAAGAAATATTCCCCCCTCAGGTTTATGCGGCACATACAAATATGTTTATTCTTTATGCTGAAAAGTGAAAAAGCTACGAGCTATTTGTCATTTTCACAGCTCTTCGTGACAAGCGTTTGCAACTCGAACATGTTTCCGTTCATCATCTGGCGTAACAAATTGTAAAGTTGTAAAAAATTTACGATATAAGGGGCAGAGAATATAACTTTATCTATTCGCTCGCTCCTTTATATTTATGAAATAATGTTCTTATCTCACATTGTTGCGCATAATTTTGCTGTGGGTGCGCAATAAATACTCCTGATAAATTTTTACAGTACACGAAAGTGTTATAAAAAATATCTACGACAACAAAGAAACGAGGCATCGGAGTCTTGAAATTTATTTAGTATGAAAATGTGCGTAGTGCATTTGTTAAGGCACCAGTGAAGCGTTTAAATTAGAACAATGTTATTCGACTTAAGGCAGGGGGTAAATCTCCAATGCCTTTAGATTTACATTTTAACTAGTTTACGCATATTAATTCTATTCTACATAATCAAATAAAGCTAAAATCTATGGGCCATCTTTGATGGTAAAATAATTCCCATTAAATATTCCATCCTATACAGAATAGAACTAAGCAAATTTCTGATGAGGATTATGCCACGAATAGTTAGTTAAAGGTGACGCAAAAGAAGAAATTAAAAGAATACCTAAAATTGGAGGCAGAACACATCATATAAAACAATAAAGCTCCGGGAGAATTCACGGTCGATCGGTCAATGTCGCCCATATCCAATTGCTCAAATGTACACATTATAGACTTTCAAAAAATGAAAATTATTCATATCAAATTTGAATTTCCATAATTTCATCAAATAACGAATACGTTTAAGGGATTACTCATTATCACTTAAAAAAAAATCACACCCATAACAAACAAGTGGTGTTAGATAGCTTCCATAAAACGTTTCATCTAGAATGCAGGTTTTAACTGAACCCTTCTGAAACGTGCAGTTATTCCATGTTTGCATAATGAATAAGCGCCGAAGCTTGTTCCAGAAAACTAACTCGCATACACCGGCACACGTATTATGCAAGCATAAACAATATGCTCAACTTTCATAATATTTCACAAGTAATGGACCTACTGCGAAAGTTTGAAAATTAATAGTGTATGCAGACATATTTTTGGTGACACACCTGAAGCTTATTGACTAGGATAAGCAATGTACATCATTTTAGAACATTTTAATAAATATTTCACTTATTTATAATTCAAATCGTTCTTTAACTTGATATGTCTTGGCGAGCTACAAATCTGCCAAGCTTTGGCATTGACCAAGTTACAAATAATTACTTGCCCTTTCCAGAGGTAACAAAATTTTAGTTATCAGTGCTGCTACTACCCCTCATCGTTATATCTTTACGTTTCATTACTGAAATCCCCCACGACTACATAATAAATTTATGTCGTCAATTAATCCGTAATTTTTAAGCCCTCGTTCGACCTCTGAACTCGTCTCATGGTTTACGGCCTCCGCCAAAACAAGTGGATGGATTTTATATTGTCGTAAAGAGGAACGATCACGCGGTGGAGACCCGTGCAAACTGAAAACAAGTGTCGCGTTCGCGCATAAATTTCTTTATGGTCCACCGTGAACTTTATGACCCGGCTAGAGATTCAAGCAAATTGAACAATCATTCGGAATTTTGTTAATTTCGAACTTCGGATCGGATGCGTAAATATTTTATAGGAGACACCGGGGGTGAATAATAAAACATCTTTGATTGATGCTGATCATTTTTATCAGGAAACAGGAATAGTTAGTGCCGACTCACAACAAATTTATAACGAACATTTATATAAACTCTTCGCACTGCAACGACTTTGAAATTACAACAATAAAAACCTGGAAGTACAACTGTCAACATTTCTCTATTAATCAACGTCCAGGAAAGACTGATTTTCTTGCGCCAACATACAATAGAAACAGTTCTCGAGTGTGTGCGTCTTATATTCAGACAAATGTCCGTTTTTATTGCCTATTGTGATGCTTTTATAACACCAAAGCTTTAAAAGCGTTTGTGTTTTGTGATTATACAGGGTGAATGACAATTGTACCGACAAAAAAAACGCATAAGAGAATCGATGTCACAGATTACAGAAAAAAATGTTTAAAAAATTCTTGTGAGCAGTTTATAATTAATTAAAAAATTACCCCAAAATCAAGCTGCGGCACTGCGTACGAAATACGACGGCCACGTTCTATAAATGCGGCAGCATAATAGGACTGTAAAGTTTTTTTTATTGACTCTCGCTTGCACACAATGCGACCTTGGCACACATCTCAATTGGTTTTATTACACGTCTACCAGCTGGGGAAGACAAGATTCTTTTATGCGACGTAATTATTAGTAATTTCTAAAATAACTGTATGAAATACGAATAATAAATTCGCAGATAACTATGTAAATAATTGTCTGTTAATTCGTGCGAATTATTTACTAGAGTGGAACGTACCAGCCGTTTCGTCCATAAAAAAAATCGCAAGGATTTAAATCTGGTGATCGCAGGGGTAGTGCATGGCCCAACAGGCAGCTGATAGTAAAATGTTTGTCTCGTTATCGCACGGAGGCAATAAAACTATTAGAACACCATTTGTCGTTTTAAACGTCGCTATATAACTGCGTATACTAATTGGTAATAAATAATTATCGCCATAAAAATATCATTACTTGATTACATTTGCAAGGAATTGCTTAAACGATTCCGTTTTCTCCGAAAATGTGAAACGATTTATTAAACCTGAAGTTCATCGCCGACTATAACAATTTTATTACGTACAGCTGTTTTAAACGTCGTTGGTCATATGAATAACCTTTTAAGTCTTCTAATTCGTAGACAAGTTCGCTTATCTTATTACTGACACGACAGTGCACGAATCGAGCTACTAATTTTGCTGTAAAATTTTTAGAGTTTAGAGTTATAGTTTGATTTATTTTTTTCATTGGCTTTTCTTAAAGAAATTTCAATTTTTTTATACAGGGTGATTGAAATTCGAGGGCCAGCATGGGGATCTCGCTTATTATAAGAGATAGAGAATCGGTTAAATGGAGGCCAAATTGCCAAATTTCATGTTGATTAATAATCTGTTAGGAAATTTGAAATATCTGGAACGGTTTCTTCACAATCGAAGAAAAAGGAAAAATGGCGATTTTCGAAAATCGGACATAACTTCTTTATTTATGATTATTTTCAAAATCTGTGAAAATATTCCTGAAGCAACTTTTTACGCTTGATTGAATGTTGATCGTACTTTATTTCTAGAACGATTCGTTTTTGTTTTTCCAGAGCCAACTTCATTTTTTCTTATGGGCGCGATTTTTGTCGTTTAGACAGATAGATAGCACCTTTCCTTCTGAATTCATTGGTATGCCACACTTGCTATTTTATTTTAATTTTCATTGAGAAATTTTGAGAAAACTGAAATTAGATTCATGTAACACATTAACTTAACTTATGATCAATTGTATACTGCGTATCCAAGGATACGTATACCTTTGTTTAATTGGTCTGTCATTAAATACAGAATCGCATATTCAAATGAAGAAAAACGTGATATGTTGCGCATTTTTTTATTTACCACAAAAGTTCCAATATAAGTGCTCAGTGGTATTTAGAAACCTATCCGAAGATAATTCAACCAAGTACATATTAGATATTTTTCCAAGTTGGATAGCATTTTCATTAAAATGATACATTTGAAACTCCAAAAGAATGTACAGAAATAGAATAGAGAAAAAAAATCACAGCATTTGTTCGAAGACATTTCCATTTTCCGCAATACTTAGCCGTTGTATCATTTTGTATCAAATTGTTATCCAACTTGGAAAAATATTTAATACTTGGTTGGATTCTTTCCAGATAAGTTTCTAAATACCTCTGAGCACTTGTAATGGAATTTCGTTGTGACAATAAAACATACGCAACATATCACGTTTTTCTTCATTTGGATACGCCACTCTGTATTTAATGACAGACCAATTAAACGAAGTTTAGCTACGCAGCGTACAGTTGAATCTAACCTAACTTAATGTTTGAAACTAAGCTAACTTAATGTGTACACATAATTTAATTTCAGTTTTTTTTTAATTTCCCAATGAAAATTGAAACAAAATAGCAAGTGTGGCATACCAATGAATTCAGAAGGAAAGGTGCTATCTATCTGTCTAAACGACAAAAATCGCGCCCATAAGAAAAAATGAAGTTGGCTCTGCAAAAACAAAAACGAATCGTTCTAGAAATAAAGTACGATCAACATTCAATCAAGCGTAAAAAGTTGCTTCAGGAATATTTTTGAAAAAAATCATAAATAAAGTTTCGAAAATCGCAATTTTTCGTTTTTCTTCGATTGTGAAGAAACCGTTCGAGATATTTCAAATTTCCTAACAGATTATTAATCAACATGAAATTTGGCAACTTTGCCTCCATTTAACCGATTCTCTATCTCTTATAATAAGCGAGATCCCCATGCTGGCCCTCGAATTTCAATCACCCTGTATAAAAAAATTGAAATTTCTTTAAGAAAAGCCAATGAAAAAAATAGATCAAACTATAACTATAAACTCTAAAAATTTTACAGCAAAATTAGTAGCTCGATTCGTGCACTGTCGTGTCAGTAATAAGATAAGCGAACTTGTTTACGAATTAGAAGACTTAAAAGGTTATTTATATCACCAACGACGTTTAAAACAGCTGTACGTAATAAAATTGTTATAGTCGACGATGAACTTCAGGTTTTAATAAATCATTTCACATTTTCGGAGAAAACAGAATCGTTTAAGCAATTACTTGCAAATGTAATCAAGTAATGATATTTTTTGTGGCGATAATTATTTATTACCAATTAGTAAGTAGTAGTAAGTAGAAATAGGAACAATTCTACCAAAGTTCAGGAATGCTGGACTAAAACCTGTAACTTCGTGAACTGCTTGTTCGCAAGGCAAGTGAATTTTGTAAACAGTCACATATTACAAGAAGATATGAATTACCAGACTTAGACAAGGGAAATGGTCCCATAATATCTAATGATATCATTTGCCAAGGAAAGAAGACCTTTTTTTCATGTCCCATTAACCCTGGTCTGGGCCTGTTGAGAAACTTACTGGCTTGCGCAAACAGTACATTTTCGAACGTAATTTGCAACCTCTGTCTTCATTTTGGGCCAATAATAAAGTTCGATGAATCTGGCTAGAGTTTTGAAAACTGAGCAAAACTTGGATCGTTATGATATCTGGCCTTTGTTTAGCGGGAGTGAGATACTTCAATTCTTTTCTATTGGAATGATCACCAAAACGATTTGGGACATATTTCAGTAAGAGAGTTCCTTCTGTCCTCTCAAGAGAGGATATTTCTCAGGGGTAAAAGAAACTTTGTCCAACAAGGATAGAGAGGTACCATTTGTCTAGATGAGTAACAGTAAAAGCTAAGACCTCAAGCGGAGCTCTGGACAAAGTGTTAAGAATGATGTTCAAGGAAACTTTTCTATGCTTCACTTCGAAATCGACTGACCAACGAGTCAACCAACCAGTGGGATTCTTGAGTTTGTGTAACCATAACAGATTATAATGGTCAGAAACTACCTTTAACATAAGGTCGAAATTTTTCTACAGAGAAAAGGACAGCAAGATATTCTCGTTCTGTAACAGAATAATAAGTTTCATTTGTGGATTCGTTTTTAGGTCAACGTCCGACGCCGTGAAGTACAAACTTTTTTTTATAGAGGTTTGAAGAATCTTCAAAGACAACGTCAACGGTAATCCAAGTATTAGTTGTGTTGGATTCGCCCTGTCATTATCGCCTATTTCTTAGGTCATTGAGAACTAAACTCCTTATCCTCTCTTGCAGCTGCTAATTTCTGGAATCTGCCGTTAGGCATCGCGTCAGAAACTTCGCACTGTCTGGTGTTGGTACCTATTTATGTTAGTTTTAATCGGGGTTGTCTTTTCCGGGTAGGTTGAGATTATGGGCTGCCTCTCAGCCTCTCTCTTGCTTTCTCGTTCTTTGTTTTGGTCATCATGATCGTTCGGAGCATTTTGATGATGTTTTTCCAGTGCTGCTCGTTGGTTAGAATAATGTCGGCAACGTTATCTTTGGATATTATTTTGCCGCATTTTCTGTTTGCCTCCGATCTGGCATTTTCCCATCTCCTGCAGTCAAAGATCATGTGCTCTGGAGTGTCCACTTGGTGGCAGTACTAGCAGATGTCGCTATCCGATTTACCTATATTCTTCAGGTAGCTAGCGAAAACGCCATGTCCTGTAATGGCCTGCGTGACGTAGTGGTTCACATCGCCGAAATTTCTACAGCTTCACTTTTTTACATCCTTGATGAACGTTTTTGCCCATCCTTTTTAAGAGTTCCAAGACTGCTGCAATTTCTCCATGAGGGCCTCTTGTAGACTTACGGAGTCTGTTTTGCATGTTTGATACATCAGCTTCCGTTCTTCCGCCTTTAGTTTTATGGGCAGGAGCCCTGTAACCACTAGTATCGCCTCCGTGGCCACCGTCTTGTAAGCAGCGTTGATCCAGATGGCCATTTTTCTCTTGACTCTCTCTAGAAGGCCCTCGTAATGTTTGTACTTCGATGCTCGAGTCCAGATACATAGGCGCTGCGTACATCACAGTCGAGAGAACCACGCCGGCCAGGACTTTCCTTTTTTTCTCTCTCGACCCTCGCACGTTCGGCAGTAGCCTTGCCAAAGTCGTTAGGGTTTTGGATGCCTTTTCACACGTTTTTTTGACGAGGGTTGTCATTCTCATCTCACGGTCGACGTGAACTCCTATATATTTAATGTCTTTTTTGGATGTGATTGTCAGGCTTTCTATTTCTATAGTCAGGGTCTTCAGTCTTCTTGGTCCCGCCAGGACTATCATTTCTGTTTTTGCCGTTGCGAGCTTCAGAGCCAGTTTTTAATTCTTTCCACGGCGTATCGGGTTTTTTCTTCCAGTAGTGTCGTAGTCTTGGCAGTTATAAGTACTGCTAGATCGTCCGCATAGTTAATTGTGTTGACTCCGCGACCCAGTTCCAGACGCAATATGCCGTCATATAGGACATTCCACAAGGTTGGTCCAAGGACTGAGCCAAGCGGGACGCCACAAGTCACTCATCTCTTCGCCATTAGGCTTAATGATGACCCGATTTTCCAGGTATGATTGCAGCAGTTTAGTCAGGGGGCTGCTGATGTTTGCTTTCTGGAGTGCCATGATGATTTTCTGCCAGGAGGCTGGATGGAAGGCGTTTTCAATGTCTAATTCTTGCTTTAGACATTGAAAACACCTTCAATTCAGCCTCCTGGCAGAAAATCATCATGGCCTCATCAGAAGTGCCTATTTTTGTGGGTGAACTCCCTCGCTCTATCGACGATGTCGCACACCCTGGCTGGCTAGGGCATCCGTGGTGGACCTGCCTGCCCTAAATCCATACTGTTGGTCGTGTATGATGTTCAGCTTATCCAACTCTTCCATCAGCCGGTACTTCACCAGCGTTTCCAGGAGCTTGGCAGACACGTCCAGGAGGCAGATGGGTCGGTATGTTCTAATATCAGATGCCGCCTTCTTGGGCTTTTCGACAAGAACTAGCCTTGCCTTTTACCAAATTTTTGGACGTGAAATACAAACTACATAATATTTTCTTGACAAATGCATGCAAATCACCTGAAGCAGGTTATTCCATGCAAAGGATCACAACGACCCCACTTTTAACACATGCTTTAACAGGTAAACAAATATATCACTTTAAATTAAAAACAATTTAATTCTCCGTGTTAAGAATCACTTAAGCTTCACTTCTTTTCTAGTGTGTTAATAATGGTTACAGTAAGTGAAACTTATTCGATTACACATTGTATAATACTCTTATTATTTATTGGGATTTATAAATAAGAGAGGCTAATAAACATTTTTAAATCTGTGTAATATAATTGATGGGTAATTTAATCAAAAATTATTAATGGTACCAGAAAATAATGTCAGAAAAAATGTTTTTAATCTGTAACAAAAAACTTAGGGGAACATCAATCATATTTCAGAGCCGGGGCGAAAAATAAGAACGCCAGAAAGAAAATTAGTTTTCACACCTACACTTTTACTATCAATGCGAGGGAATAAAAACGTAAAAATTATTTTTGCATCGGAAGTTAAATCGCAAGGATTGGATTCTGACTGTGGAACATTCATCAGGAGTGAAAATGAAATTATGTCGCGAATAAATTTTACAGGCGGGAATAATCTTAGTCGATTTTGAGATAGACAGTTTGAAAAATGGATTGAACATCCTCAATTTAATAAGGATTTTCTTCGCCTTGATATAACTTCTTATGAGGCGGCGCGCTTACGGCAAAGCGCGGAATTTATTTTATAAATTCGTATTTTACGTTTAAGTACAGTCTCGCGTTTGGTACGGTTACTTCTTATTTATTCCTAGCAGTTCCAAAACAAAAATTCCGGACGGATGATTCTCATTTATATTCATTCTTCGCATCGCTTTGCGTTTGTTTTCATGGAACTAGTAAAAACTGAAGCACCGCGTCTGAACTATGGCTGCGCTCCGAGTCCTTCGCCTCTCACCATGTAAATAAAATTTGGAATGTAGGGAATGATGGAATAGTATTATCTATCATATTACATTGACGCATAACATCAATATTCGATATTCGTTCCAACGGTACGTTTGTCAATTTTCTTACACAAGAAAACTTACTCTTCGAGCTTCCTTTATATCTACATAAAAGTCTGTATACACTAGAACCTAAAATTATAATAAATTATTTATTATACTTCCCCCAACTACTCACACATTAATATATACCTACTTGTTAATAAATTTTATTATCCTTTTGTGTTCCGAGTTATTTTAAATAAATTAAAGCTGTCGTCGACTTATCTGGTGAAAACGTAACTATTAAAAAAAAAACCACAGCTATACATCTTCCTTCTGGAGTGACAAACACGAATATAATTTTCACTGTTTTCTTCCTCCAGAGTCTTCCGAACATGACCCCCCTCGTTCCTAATAGATCATTTTTTTACACTTATGCGCGTGTATTGCGAACCATTTCTTATCGAGTGGGTCGGCAATTTTCCATTCTCTCCGCATATTTCATCCTTAATTGCGGAAGTAGTTCAGTTTCTGGTAAATATATGTATTATGTGAGCTTTCACGTAAATAACATAGATCTATTTTACAAGATCTCTACCGCAATAAAAATACTAGATTAATTAACAAAAAGCTTTTAATTATTTTACATTGCGTTTCAATATTTTTTTTTTACAGACAATTTGCTTCAATAGCGCACACGCTTTATTGGTCCTTCTTTACTTGTATAAGAGCATCGGTGTTCTAAGTTTCGAGCACTTCTGTAGCCAGTTGTGCTGATGTAATGCGACAGGAGAGGCCCTAACTGTATCAACCCTCACAATAGATATCGCCTTGCATTTTCTCGCAAACACTTCTTTTTCAATAAGCACACGAACTTGCAAAACTTGAAACAGCATGAGAATAGGACTTCTTATCAAAATGAGGACGCTTATATCTACAATAAAGAGAAGAATGAGAGCACAATGGATGAAATATGATTGAAATTTTATCTCGCACTGCTCCAGGCAGTACGGATCGTATTGTTCCTGCGAAATATTAAAATAGTTTGCCGACTAAAGGAAAAAATAATAATAATAAGTTTAAAACTTTCTGTCGCGTGGTTTATTCCGTCTGGCGGCAGAAGTATAATATATTTGATTGAATTCATAAATCTGCTTTCAACACAACAAATAAAAAAATGTAGTGCAAAATAATTTACACGAATTCCATTCACAATTAGTCCAATTATTTTCACAATAGTTACATAAATTTGAATCGTCGTTAATCACCGGACGAGAGCGGCACTTCATTCGTCACCGCTTTAAATCGTTTTTAAATTGTACGCGATTTACCTGCAAATTTGCGTAATTAAACAACAAAATATTAATTCAAACGTTGACGTGAAATTCACTCTCTGACAGAACAAATAACATTAGCATTACTGAACGTTTCGGGGGAAGTGTAAGCCCTATTTATTTAATGAAAGATTTGCATCGGAGTCGGGGCGTTGTCAAAATTAGCGGAAAATGGTGTTTATTTAAACGAAATTGTTAAATTGTGCTAATAAATGACGACAGGAAAATCATAAAAGGTTCCGGCGTACACTCTCATTTCATTTCGTCGCATCGCTCTAAATCCTTTCGCAATTGCCACATACTTTTTAAAACGCCACGACTAACTTTGAATTGATTTGGCACATTTAAAAAAAAAAAAACAACTTTATTAATATTCGTATTCAGCGGCATATTAAATGGAAGGTATTTTAATATGCAAATATACTCCCTCTGTTTTTAAACGATGAGGGCAAATGTAAAATAATCGGTTTTCCAATAAATATTTCGAAATTGAATACTTTGTAATGTGATCAAAACGGATTTGTGAAATTTAATTCCAAATGAAAATAAACATTCCCTTCATCACATTCAAAAGCGGTTATATTTTATATCGCGTTAATTATATTATCATAATGGTTCTAAATCTTTCAGAGGGTAGGTATTTCTTTTTTAGTCTAAATCATAATGCAACTATGACTAAGTTAAGTTGGGTAGGATGATAGCGTGAAATGACTTTTAGGGCCAGTTTCATAATGGAATTTAAAGGAGACTTTAAATTTAAAGTCACTTTCAGATGTAAAAACAAATGTGAAAATACATTTGTTTACACATATGAATGTGACCTTAATTTTAAAGTTTCCTTTAAATTCGATTATGAAACTGGCCCTTAGATAGGGACCTGTTGGTTCCTGATATTATAAAACGTTGCGGTACTTATTACAGGATGAATGACAATTGTTCCGACAAAACAAAAACGCATGTTACAGATTATGGGAAAATGTTTAAAAAATTCTTCTGAACCTTTTATAATTAATTAAACAGTTACCCCAAAATCAAGCAGCGGCACTGGGTACTAAATACGAAGCCACGTTTTATAAACGCAGCAGTATAAAATTTATATTTATTTATTTATTTATTTAAAAATATCTCAATTTCGTTTTATTGTAATTTCTAAAATAAATGCAATTGCGTATGAAATAAGGGCCAAAGAGTAACAAATTCGCAAATAATTGTGTAGATAATTCCAATCCATTTGTTGGCATAATTAGTATGTAAACAATCTGACAATCGGGCAGCTAATTGCATTCGCGCCGATCGACATCGCACGGACACAAAAAACTTTATTCAATAAGCTGTTTTAAACGTCGGTGTTATGTGTACAATTTTTGATCAAATAGCGTACGGAATGAATATCATAGATCACGAAAAAATTTTTAAAAAAATCTGTAAAACAGTTGGTAATTAATCAATTATAATTATTTATTAATTATAATTATTAATTAGTTATAAATTTACCCAAAAAAGTAGGTATGTTTAGATTTATGTGTCATGAAGCTTGTAAAACTTGACCTTGCAGAATAGACGTGTTAAGGTGCGTGCAGACAGCATGTCTCGGGATGTGCGGCTGGACTTTAATAGATTTGTGTTAATAATTTGTCACACACAAAATGTAGTTATAATAATTAACAATAGAAACAGACCTTGACACACATCTCAATTCGTTTTATTACACGCTTTACAGCTGGGGACGGAAGTCTGGATTGTTTCTTTTACGCGACGTAATTATTCATAATTTCTAAAATAACTGGAATTTTGCGTAGGTATGAAATAATAGTAACAAATTCGCAAGTACCTAATTATGTATTTACTAGAGCGGAACGTGCCAGCTGCTTCATAAAAAAAAATTGCAAAGATTAAAGTCGGGTGATCGCAGGGGTCAATCCACGGCCTGTAACGTCCGAGGGATCACGGGTGCGCTATGTATTGTTTGATCTCTGTTTATATGTGTTAGACAAGGCTAACGCTCAAAGAAATGTCCAGCTTCCCCCAATTTCACTTGTACCGGCCGTCGCCGTCGGAGATATAATTGTTTTAAACGTCGCTACTGAAACAATTTTTCATCAAATCGCGTACGTGATTGCATGCCACAGATTACGAGAAAATATAAATTGGTGGGAAAATCTGAAACTAATTATTAGTAGGGCACGGGATAAACATATAAATTCGCCCTACTACTGAACGAGAAACAGCCCAGCGGCGTGTGATGTAGTGTTTCCGAGCGCTGTGCTGCCGCTAAGGCAGCATTAGTTTCATACATTTGCCCGTAACGAACCTGCATTGAGGGTCATCTATTTGGAGGGGCGACATTCGTGATGTTTTATACGAACTTCCCGCGGCCTATTTATTAGACTTGAAATTCAACGCCGATAAGTGCTTTTGTTTATTAGGCTCCAAAAACTTTATTATGTACAGATGTTTTAAACGTCGTTGGTGATATTGTTACGTTTGAAAAATTATCATCTAAATTCTTAAATAAATAGAAAATAAGCACTAACAAATTTTTTGGCGAAAAAATTTTTCCGCCGCAATCGAGAATCAAACTCGAGTCTTCTGCTTTCGCGGCAGATGTTCTGACCACAAAGCTAAAGCGACACCGAGTTCAGGTATCGTCTGGTATAAACTTTTTATAATTAATATATATATTAGACGATAACTGAACTCGGTGTCGCTTTAGCTTTGTGGTCAGAACATCTGCCGCGAAAGCAGAAGACTCGAGTTCGATTCTCGATTGCGGCGGAAAAATTTTTCCACCAAAAAATTTGTTAGTGCTTATTTTCTATTTATTTATATATATATTATATTTTGGAGTTACACAAAATATAACGCTCGTATTTTTGTGTTTAATTGATAAAATTGTTTAGTTAGCATTTCACAAGTACGGCCATCGACACAGGCTTAATCGCCGCGGAAGTTGTCTAGCATGAATTACCGACGTCTCCATAGCTCGCAGGTCAAATTCTTTTTCGGTTGAAGGAACTTATGCAAAGTTAACGTTTTAATAATGAAAAACAAGTTGTTTGAACTTACTTAGGAATGCTACACAACAGTTCGTATTTCATTCAAAACAATTAAAGTGCTCGCTCATTAAATGTGTTTGAGAAAACACTGACAATTTTGGAACATCTATCTCTGGAGCCGAACCTTTGGAAACGTACTTTGTGACATACAGCACGGGTGGTATAAGGGAAATTTGTAAATAAAAGGGGACAGTAGTTGATTAGTTGTTAATCAATGAGTTGTATAGTCGGAAACAGTCGACAGGCAGTTTCCAGAGTGTTCATTAACATAATTAGTTTTATGTTATTGGTGAATTTTATTTGTGTCTTCTGAAATCGGTCCTTGAGGGTGGACCTGCAAGCGAGTGCTCGATATAAGGGAAAACGTAACGTGGTGCCGACCCCTTTATAACATGACTAGGTTGACTATATTTCCCTTACAACGTGACATGGTGTAAGCGGGGAAATTATAACTTTTGCGTAATAATCTTTTCGTATCTTGATATGGTAAAGGCTTGAGATTATCTTAACGTGACAATATGCGTACAGTTTTTAATCAAATCGTATGCGTGAATGAATGTAATGGGATGAGATACATATTTAAAATCACGGGATCATATTTAGAAAATTCTATGGAACAGTTTATAATTAATTAAAAATTTAATTCAAAGTGAAAAGATTGCGTACGGCGGAACGAGGAACGGTTTACAAACAGTACGCCAAAAACACAGGATACGAAGTTGCAAACGCGTCTTGAATTTGTTAAACTTTAATATAAATTAAAAATAAATAAATTTGTGTTCGTCATCCACAAAACATAATAGTTAACCGATTACGAATGTATTTACTGATTTAAAATGTTGTAAATTCTGTTTGTCAAGAAATGTTTATGAAATACCTACACATTTCTTATAGAAATAAACTTTATTTGTAACACAATTTAAATTAAAATGAAAGAAAAATACTAGGAACGCGTAACACGGAGATTTAAATTATTTTTGTTTTAGTGATTTATTTGTTTACCTGTCAATGCAGGTATTAAAAGTAAAGCCGTTGTGATCCTTTGCATGGAATAAGCTGCTCAGGTGATTTACATGCATTTGTCAAGTATATATTTTGTAGTTCGTATTTCACGGCGTCGGGCGTTGACCTAAAAACGGAGTTGACGTGAAATTCCACGTAAAGATCGAGTTCACGATTGATGCTACACCGCCGTACTAAAACCGTCGTCGAAAACTAAAGTAGAAAGAATTTTTTTTAACATTTTCCCATACTCTCTGACATTGCTTCTTATCTTATGTCAGTGACCCTGTATGGACACCATTAATTATAAAAACAGTTTCTACCTTAATCAAAGTTGTTCATTGATAATTTTACATGCTTCCTTTTTGGAACAGATCTTTTATTTATTTCTTTTTTCACTTTACACTAATTTTGGTCTGGTGATTTAAGTAAAACAAGCCTTAGATCTTATTTGAAGTTTCCGATGATTGCTTGCGGAAAATATGTTCCGCGGGCCGTTATGCCTTAACGGAATTGGAATTTAAGCGCCGAAATATGGAACGGCGAGTCAATAACTCCTGCTCGAGAGTAAATCGCAGCATGAGAAGTGCATTTGCAACAAATCAAATCACGCCGGAGAAATAAAAAGTAAACGGAATACTAGTGTGTTCCGAAGATATCTGCATTGTAACATTTTATTTCATGCTCGCAGGAATACGGTGAAAGATAGATATTGGCCATAAAACGCTTATGGCGAGAGAATAACGAGATGACACATTTGTGATGATGTTTAAATACTTTATTTTATTTTATTGTTTGCATATTGTTTGTAATACCATTAAGAATACTATTAGTCAACTATCACTTTCACTTATTAATACTGTAAGTGATGAGTTAAACTTATTATATTACACCTGTATTTCTTCATTTATTGATGTCTTTTTTTATCTTTACTGGTTTCACAAAATATTCACGTTAAGGATCAACATTGCACAGCATTCATATCCGAATTAATTTGAATGAAAT
The DNA here is from genome assembly GCA_958336345.1 of Dorcus parallelipipedus. NCBI lineage: Eukaryota > Metazoa > Arthropoda > Insecta > Coleoptera > Lucanidae > Dorcus > Dorcus parallelipipedus. Next base: position 22,847,822 of record OY284480.1, on the reverse strand, counting down.
TGAAAGAAAGAAGTTAATTCGTCCGGAATTATTTTAAGGAAATTTAGATTGTCCTCAATCGATCGGAACCCCTCACTTCCATACGAATTAAGGCCTTAATTGTTTTGTTTTCGTGTTCGAGGACATCTACGAGAAAAAAAAACGCTGTGTCTTAATTTGTTTGTTTCTTTCCCCAAGTTTAGCCGAGGCACTTTTAAGATTCGGTACATTACTTATTCCTTCTTGTAATTCGCAGCTTTTACGTCTTTTGATAGTTTGAATTCTTTTTTTTATACAGTTGATGAGAGGAAAACAAACAAGACTCTTCAATCTGCTGTGATGTGTCACAAGGGAAACAAGTATGTACATACAGACAGACATGGCTGTATATAACATATATTTATGTCATCGTCTCAGATTAATGTTACATAGAGCAGGAAGCGAATGGAGATTTTCTATTAGGGTTTCATGGGGAACCAACCGAAGCTTGGAGTAATAAAGTCGGGGTATGGATGTTCCAACTTGGTTACGAATATAAATGCGCACCGAGGAGGGGTCCCCCTATCGCGAATTCGAATTTGCTCGGTATTTACGACGGGCAATGCTCCAGATATTGGCGCCGTGCGTCCACGGCAGCAACGCGTTAAATATGCACTCCTTTTCACACAGAACTATTCCGAACATAGAATCTATTTTAGTACGGAGAACTTTATTTTAGCACCCGGAACGACGTCGATGCGGGGGGGGGGGGGACACCATTCCACGTCGATAACGCTCTGAAATAACGACGTGAAACTTTAAGGATAATAAGAAGTCCTTCATTTATTATGCTTCATGATTTAAGACTCAAGGAAACTCATATTAATATGAAAGAACTTTGATTATGTCATTTTCCAAGATTCAATGAAACAAGTGGTATATCATCCCGGGTTGAGGATTCTATTAGAATTCGATTTTATATTTTGGAGTTTCAGGACCAAATAAAGAATTTAATTACGCCGGAGTCACGAGGCTCGTCCGCATAAATCATTGTCATTTTAAATAAGGATTGGGCAATACAGTAAGGTCTGGAGGGAGCTGACGTTGGCCGCTCCGGGTACTTGTAGATTGGTCCGACCGACCTTCTATGATTCATTACGGCCGAAATCCGCTGTCCGCGTGAGTACGGCCGTAATAGACCGTGAGACAACATACTCAACTTCGAATGGAGTAAACGAGACGGTGGCTCCACTAAGTGGCTGCCGGGAACGGACAGATAGTCACTTGTTTCCTTCCGACTCTCCTCGCTTCCTGTCATTTATCGTCCTTTTTTTTCCTGCCCGCACATGCCTTGCGTGTAGGCTTTAAATTGTTCCATTTAATGGCGTCGTAAGGAAGTAATACTTGATCGAACATTTAAAGAACAAAAAAAGAAGTTTATAATTACTTGTCATAGCAAGTGTTATTTTTGAATCATGCCATACTTCATATTGTTTTATTTTTGGAACTTTATGACCCCAACTTCAAAGGAAAAGAGGGTGACTACAAAACCGACAGCGATTGCGAAAAATGTCTGTGAACGTGATCAACAAAACTCTTCATTTTCTTCATTTTCCTTTACGTTATATCATTCAGTCTAGACGTATAAATTAAGCGCAAGTCAAGTATGCAATTTTCTGATTGTTAGTTGCATCTACTCGTATTTTAACTCCAACAGTCTGCAACTTATTCAAACTAATCAACATTAAATTTCATTTCTAAAATAGACAATTCAACTCATCGCTTATCTCTTTGATATTTTCGAGTTAAATTAAAAACTAATTAATATATAATTTCCCTATTTAGAGAGCGTAAATTATAGGTTATGTTTATCTGTTAATTAAACTAGTTAATGTAGTGTTGAAATGTGAGAATGGCATGTCTGATTTTGCAGTAAAGGAAGTGCATACATTTAATACCCCGAGTATTTTGTGGTCATGAAACAAGGACATATATGTAGTTTCGCGTGCAGGAAATTAATCGCGTAGGAACATGCAGCTGCAAATATATAATTTATGAATAATTGTGTCTCATACTTTCTTATAAAATGTTTAAGGAAATGTGAAACAAAGCGATAGCAAGTATTCTTTTGATAACGAACCAATCGAGCTAGTTCGCTCTAGTATATCAACCAAGATAATCGAAGGGAAATGATTGAAAAAATGATGACGCTAACGTTGATACGTGACACTGAAGCTTAATCCTAAGAATAAGAGAAGATAGGAAGTAATTAGAAAGAGTCTTGGTCTGGCTGGGGACGTGTTCACAGAATAAGCAAAAAGCTCACTTAGAGGATACATGAAACCAAGGCTAAGATATCAAAAAGAAAGCAAAACAAAATAATATGGGAAAGGACTTTCTAAAAGTAAAGACTCAACTTCATTTGTCTTACACCTTACAATAAAAATGTCTGAGAGTAATTGAATTAATTTAATCTGCAATTTGACATTTACTACTTATGGATAGAAACGTTTGGATGATGAACGTACAAGGAAATGTTAGATGCAAACATTCTTATACACATACATTTACAGAAAAGAGAGATTCTGTTTCGTCAGCGATAAATTTAAATGATGAAAGAGATTTATTTAACGCCCAGTTTAAATTAAAGCTGGAGCTTAAACCAAAAACAATGATGATTATGCTTTGGCTTAAAGTTAAGCTAGATATATACAACTAAGCCTTAATGAAATATACCCTCAATGAGCTTTTCCATTATGTTATATGTACTGAGTAAAAATATCTAAAGATTACAGTTTTTCTCCTATTAGCAACTTATGTCGGCTTTCATTCACTCTTTTCTAAATCTCGAATTCCATTTAATTTCCATTTACTTCTTTTTCTGTGACCTTTGAGATCTATCTCGTTTTCTGCGTTCAGTAAATCTAGTAGAACCTATCCGTCTAATCTCTTGTTACAGTTTAATTTCCGTTAGATGCAAAATGTCCCAATATGGCGTTCCGTTTCTGTAGCGCCATTGGCCCTCCCGGTCGAATGTACTACTGATGTTTCGGAAAGGTTTCCGTGATTGCTCAGTTTGGGTCATATGACCTCCCTTCGTGCCTGGAATTCTGGTTTCCCGCAAAATCGTTACAGTTCTTTGCTAGACGCGTGTGAGTGTGAGTGACCGCATTTCAAGCGGTGTGTTTGTGTGGATAGCGGGAACGGAATCTTAATCCGTGATCTGGAACTAGGCACTCTACGTGTAACGAAAGCATCTTTTTAGTTACTTTTGAAAGCCTAGCGGATATGAATTACTCAGGTAATTTCTGCGAGCAAAGTGTTGAGCGATTATGATTGTAACGTTGTTTTCGTTCTTTTATTATTTAGGCTTTTCTTCACTGGGTTATTTTGGTGCAGTTTTAGAAAGTTTATTTGGTGCCGGTGAATGCCCACTTCGGTCGGTCAGACATGACTCCGCCAACAAATTATGTGATACTGTACGTAAACGAAGGAAACTTCACACAGGGACACTGGACGACGCGACGTACTGACACCCGCCCCTAGGACGTCTTCTTCAGGATCGAAGTAAAAGTTTGACGTACGATTAGTTGAATTCTTTTTTTCTTTGTAAGAACTTACAATTCCTGGCGACTTCTGCTATTCTTTTTTCGTCTTAATCCTTAATTTTTAATATTGTCTTTTCTTGTTTTCTCAGTTTTGCAAATTGGTCGCAGCTAGCAGTCTTACTTTTATCTTTTTTTTATTCTAAACTACATGTGGGAATCCGAAGAATCGTAGTAGTAAAAAAACAAAACAATAAGTTAGAGTGTGTTGAAAAAGTTGTTCTGATATGGTTCTGATTTGACGTTTAAAAAATAGAAACGATAAATAGTATATTATTCAACGACCGAGTAATGATGGCTATTAATCACGAGAATGAAAGTTTGCAACACTCTCTTCGCTCGTATTGCAATTCATTCGAGTGATTAATAGCCATTACTGGGGAGTTTAATACTATACTTTTTCCACGACTATTAATGAAAATTTTACATATTTTTTGACAGCACGCGGTCAAAAACAAATCTGACGTTTATAGATAGTGCAGTAGAAGGGAACCTATTTGATTGTTTTCATTGGTGGTTGCTACTCGACAGGCCATTGAGTAATAAACGTCATTACTCAATTTAAAACTGTTGAGTAATGACAATATTAATCAATAGTCGTGGAAAAAAACATTTTTCTTAAATTCTGTGAACTGTTTTCTACAAATTTTGGGGGCTCGTCCGGGATTTGAAGAGTCAAGTTACCGAAAACATTCATTGGAAAAAAGAAAAAAGTGCAAGTGTCGCAAAAAGTTGATAGAAGACGATGGCGACAATCGAAAACGACGCATTGTGATTGCAGACAGGAAACGGACACCGAAGTTCTTTGAAATCTACAACTACGATGACATCTACGAAGACGACGACGACGCAACAATTTGGACAATATTCAGATACACAAACTGTTTGGGTTGTAATTACCTCAATAAATTTCTTTATTTCCAGTTTCATTATATTGAAAATTCGAGAACAATTTGTATTGATTGATACTCAGAAAGAACATTTTATTCAATTGTTACTATTTACAGTTTCATTGCTATCTAACAAAACTTGAAATAAATCCTCAACATGACTCCTCAACACAAACAATAGTAAAATTAGGCGATATCCAGAAAATAAATGATAATATTGGATCGGCTCCAGTAAAAGCCATTCGAAAATTGCACAGTTCTTGAGATTGAACCAGGTGATCGACAACGCCTGAGAGAATTTACCGGTTTTTCATTTAATCGTGATTCAGAAGAACATTATCAAAAAATTGAATACATAAGTACGGAGTTTTCAGAAGCTGATTTAATAGCCATTTGTAGCATTTTACGTCTTGATTATTTGGGAACTAAGGGAGAATTAACAGTAATAGTTTAATTAAACTTGATTTGTTGAAACAAAATTGTGGAGAAGACGACGAGGAAGAGGAGACAGACGAAAAGAAGATGGAATAGAAAAAAACAATTTAAGAGAAGACGAGCCTTAAGTCAAAACTACGGCAAAACAATGATTCTGTGGGCTCATCGGACGAAGAAAGTATGAAAATCGAGACAAAAAACAAAGGCAAGTCTACGGAAGAAGATGACACAGAAGAAGAAATGCATGAGAAAATTAGCAGAAGAAGAAAATCAAGAACTGATAATTCGAGCAGTGGAGAAGTCGATGACGTCATCCAAGATAGAACTCGACGACGCCAAAGAGTAAATCAGAAATCGGAACCATCTCACAAATTCGCAATAACATTCAGAGACATTGAAGGTTCCATAAAATCTTTTGATGGCAGCGAGGGACATCCAATACGTAGATGGATTGATGATTTTGAAGAAACTGCTGTGCTTATGGGTTGGGATGACTTACAAAAATTTATATTTGCACAAAAATCTTTAAATGGTCAGGCGAAACTTTTTATCCAAAGCGAAAGAGGAATTTCGTCGTGGAGAAAATTAAAGAAGGCTTTGAGAGAAGAATTTGGAACGCAAACATGCAGTGCAGAGATTCACAGACTGCTAAATCGACGACGAAAGAAGAAAAAACATTGAAGAAGATCTCTTGTTGATGAATAGAGCAGATGTTGATGACAAATCATTGATGCTATACGTCATCGATGGTATTGAAAATCATTCAGGAGTTAAAATGATTCTTTACGGAGCAACCAACATCAAGGAGTTCAAGGAAAAGTTGAGAAATTACGAACGTGCAAGTGAAAGATATTTTCACCAACAGACAAGAAACGAGAAATCACTATTAAATACAAAGCGTGAAGGTACTTTCGATCAAAAGGAGAAAAATTTGCAATTTGACAAGAACTTTGCGGGAATAAGGACGGACACAAATCAGTAAGCATAACGAAAAAGGGCCATGATGTTTCCGATGCAATGATTTTGGACATATTGGAATTAGTTGCCCAGAAAATAACACGAAAACAAGTCGGAACTCAAATATTAACTTCATCGCTAAAACACAGACCCCTGTAAGAACAAAAGAAATAGTAATTGGTAGCAAGAAAGTTGATGCCTTATTGGATACTGGATGTCAATCGAACTTGGTTCGTGATGACACCTATGCCAATGTAGGAAGTCTTCCCCTGAAAAACACGAATCTAATACTTTCTGGATTTGGAAGAAATTACGTTTTGCCACAAGGATACTTTTCGATGAAATTAAAGTAGATAACGATTTTTTTCAAACCGATTTTTGTTGTTTCGCAAGATACTTTTAAGATGCCCACCATCGTAGGCAATGATGTTGAATCAAGCAGAAGTTTTAATAAACAAAAATAACATCAAAGTGACCAAGCTAAAACCTGAAGTTTTCTTGATGAAGTTAGATACGATTCTGGAGGAAGAATTAAACATTGGAGAAGATGCAACGAAAGACCCCAAGTCAACAATACAGAGTATTAAGAATTCTTTGAGTTTCATTTTGACTCAGATAATTCAGATTGCACAGTTCTTGCAGGACAACGAATATGGAATTAATACGATTAATAAAAATGAAGAAAAGGTTATTCCACCGATACAAGTACGTGCACAAACTGTGAGGAAAGAACTCGAACAAACAAAGGCAAGTTGTCACCGCAAAAATGTTAAAAGAGAAAAATACTCCTGAATTAAATTACTGACTTACCGGATGACAAGTGGCGTTGGGTGGGTATTTATTAAGGGCGCCATGGAGTATGTACCCCCGGTTGAAAGAAGTCCACATATAAGGCTCCCTCCTAAAGCCTAAATGCGTTCGCCTTAGATAGACCAATAATTCCAGGAGATTTAAATTCACTGGTACGCTCAGCGCAGTTTCGACACAATAAAACATTCACTGTGGTACAAAATTTATTGTAACACACAATATAAATAAATTCTAAAATAAGTAGACTGTTGCTCGGTAACCTAGCCGACAACAAACACTAAAAGTTAATAGGTACCGCTAATCAGATCTGATTTTACATAAGTCATGATAACACTCTACGATATTGCAATTGACTACTTAATTATCTACGGTGAACGTAGCGCAACATGTAGTCCGTAATTCTGATTCGCAATTTAATTATGTATGAACAACAACTAAAATCTAAACTGATCGGTCCGTAAACGTCAGATTGAATTACGTTGGAAATCTAACCTTTATTTGACAGCTTGCCCAGTACGAGGTCAGTGTCGACGTTGCCAACCGAAACGCGGTGGTCAGTGGGTAGTCGTTCCCGGGCTTCGAATGGGAGTCAAACTGACCTCCAAATGTGTTCGAAGGTATTATATACGTGATTTTCCGGCACAGCCGCGATTGAGTTATTCCTCACTGAGAGCGAAAACTACGATAATTTCACCACACACGCAAGTTACGTCAGACTTATAGCACATGACGAACAAGAAAGGCCTTCATCAAGGCGAGTTTGTAGCAGGTGAAAGTTGCTAAGATACCAAACCGAAAAACCAGTCACGTGGTGTCACGAATAAACGTGGAGTCGTAAAGGGAAAGGATGTAGGGTTACCAACTGTGTTAAAACGCAGCAGTATGATGTTATGTCGCCACGATAGCGCGAGATTTGAATGTAACAAAGTAAGTTGGAAAACAAAGAATCAGATATTAAGGATCTGAAGAAAACAGTGAAAGAGAAGCAAGAGCAGCTGTCTGAGATGACAGTTCTCAAGGTACAGCAGGAAAACAAACAAAACTTCAATCGACGTCGATGCCCTGCTAATCAGTACCAATTAGGAGATATTCAAGTTCGGGCCAAGACTCAAAATTAGAAAAAAAAATCATTGGACCCTATCGTGTCACCCGAACTAAATCCAATGACACCTATGATGTCTGTCGAGACGGAAATCACGAAGGGCCTAGTCGAATTATAACATGCGCTGAGTTCATGAAGCCATGGAAAGGTGGATACCTATCATCCGAGGCGGATAAAACGCAGGATGGCCGAATGTGGGAATCCGAAGAATCGTAGTAGTAAAAAAAAAACAATAAGTTAGAGTGTGTTGAAAAAGTTGTTCTTATTTGACGTTTAAAAAATACAGGGAATTCCAAAGTGCACTGACGGTTTTTGGGATGGAATAACTTTTTAATAGTTAAATTTAAAAAATTACACACACAACATCTTAATCTACAACTCTGAGAGTTTCTTTACTTAAAAATTGAACGGCATAGGTGACTTCCTTCTGTGTCTTATCACCTTATCAGCCACAGGCCCTTTTTTTAAATATTAATATGCTGCGTAATATGTTTTCCAATCCGGTCCCCTGACTTAACAGTGCCGGACTTTTTTTGTGGGGATTTTTTAAAAGTCGTGCATACGGTAATAAACCCCATGGTCTTCAAAAACTCAAACGAAATTGAACCAATTCCACTGCAGATGCTGGGCAGAATAATGGATGATTTTGTACGATGGCCAGAACAACGTGTAGCAGAAGAAGGAGGCCATCTAGGCCATTCAATTTTTAAGTATAGAAACTTCCGGAGTTGTCGATTAAGATGCTGTGTTTATAATTTTTTTAAGTCCAACTATTAAAAAGTTACTCCATCTCAAAAACCGTCAGTGCATTTTGGAATTCCCTGTAGAAACGATAAAAAGCAATTTTCTTAAATTCTGTGAACTGTTTTCTACAAATATATTATGCTTTTTATCATGGTGATATCTTTTAAGTTTTTGTAAACACAGTTTTTGGCCAGTGGTACGTCCCTCCCTCTTATACCATTGGGAATTGTGCTTTTTGTCAATAATCTTGACAATAAGTATTGCAGTAAAATTTGTATTATTGGACCATACGTATATTCAATTCACATTTTAAATTCAACAAGTTTTCTTTCGTCAGGTCTAAATGTATAAGTCACGATTTTATGCCTTATAACGAATATGGAACGTTTCAAATTATCTGAAACTGATAATACCGATTGTAAAGTTATTATTAAGATTATAACAAAACGTTGCAGCCATAAAAATTCAAACATAGGGGGTCTGAATTAACGTAAACAAAGGAACTGATTTATTGCGCAATGATCTGAGACTGCGACTTCAGACAACGAGTAGAATTACGGTTGTAAAGAAAAAATTACCGAGACTGCAATTGAACACAAGTGCGATAAAGAAGAAAGACAAATGTTATGGACAGCTGTTTGATTATTTAAAAACGAACTTTTATCTTCTGGACCTTCTCCCTTTTTGATTATTTTTTGCAACCCTGTCTGGCCTTTACACCATCATAGCAAGTAAAGTGTTTTCTGATTTAAAATGCACTATACATAATAAAAAGTGAGCAAATAAAAATCAGATTAGAGTAGGCGCTGCAAAGAAAATGTATGTCTGTGATTAACTGAATTAATTAATGTAATACATTCATCAGCTGTCAAATTTATTGACTTTTCATTTAATCACAGACATACATTTTCTTTGCACCGCCTGCTCTAATCTGATTTTTAGTTGCTCACAGGTTATTTTAGAAAATATCCGGATTATAGATGATTGAATGTATTACAGTGCGGTAATGCACCATCGCATCGGTTAGCATGAATGTCAGCTCCGCATTTCGCAGCGGTAACGTATTTGGGCATGATGAAGTGACGCATTATGTATAAGAGAATAAATTGAAATTGAGTTTGGGAACAATTTAGAAACAGTTTAACTGAAATTGCACTGAGCAAGTAATTTCATATGCTCGCGCACATAAGAGAAGCAGTGTTAATATTGAATTAACTGCGTTCAACTAATTATCCGTGCTTGATACGTATGCCACTTGAATTAGGTTATTAAGCGTGCTCACGTGCATAAATTATTAAATTACAAGGAAAGCAGACGAACAGGGGGGACAATACACCGCTCTCCTGCATACGACGTTAATCAGGTATTTATGGTTTTCCCCATATGTGGTTTAATGCTTGCTTTCTCATTCCCCTATGAATCAAATCAACACACATTTTACCACATCATTAAAAAAAGTTGCTATGATATGTAGTTTGTAGAAATTCCTAAAAGTAAAAAAAGGGGAGTGGATTGAGTTGTGTGCTAGGGCCAGTACTTTTCTTAATTGGACGAAATCATAAAAAAAGCAAAAAACTCGCCTGGAAATTCCAAGATTGGACTTTCATTTAATTTGAGTATTTTTCTTCTTATTTATACATAGAAATGCGATCCACTCTCGACGAAATTGAAGTGAATTTCGAAATAAATTATATTTGCAGGCATTTGAATGTGTTATTCAATTCCGCCTGCAAGAGGTGCTGCAAAATAATTTGCGATTTGGTAACAGGAGAACAATTCGTCATTAAAGCGAAGCGTTAAAATGTAAGACATTTCTAGCCGAGTTAGAAATATGCAAATGACAAGCTGATATAATCAGACAGACAAGCGCGCTTCATTTGGACACTGAAAGCGGCACATCTTCACACATTGTGCTAATTTTATCTGGGCGGAAATATGATATTTTCCCCCGTAATTTACTTTCCTATCTCACGGGCTCATCTTACCCCCGAGATACAGAAATGGAACCGTGTACACCTTGTAATATGTTTCAGCGCGAAAATATTTTAATTGCAATTAAAACGTCACGGTTGTTTTAACGAATAACATTCAGTTACTGTTAAGAAGCCTTACGGATTTTAAAACCTTCTGCAGAATCCTATTTATTACTCATTACTTTAATTACAAGATACTTAATTAATTATAAACCGTACTAAGAACTAAAAATTAAAATCATCAATTTCTTGTTTAAAAATTACTTTCAGGAAACCTAAAAGGGTTGTAGTAAAGTCAGCTAAATATTGCATGTCTTAATGCACAGGGATTTTCCTTTACACTCAGGTCAACATTCCAAATATTTAATGGTTTTTGGTCAATAGAAATTGGCAGGTGCTGTGCATTGAACCTGGATTAAGACCCCCTCGATACAATCATAAATAAGAGAATTAGAAATCAATGCTACCCTAATTAGAAATGAGCGTCCCTAGAAGTTATTTTTTATTTGTTGACGAAATGACTTGCGGGTTTAGGACCGAGCGACCTGAGTATCAAGTGTCAATTAAATTTTACGTCGGTTTTCATTGTGAAAAATGATCATCCAATATTAATGTATTAATTTAAATTTGCACGTCCGAGTTCCACTGCTTGAAAATCGTTTTAAATTTATTAAAGCTGTCTTGCAACTTTCTTAGTAATTTCAGCTTTCGAGTGGCGGCATTGCCAATATCTGATACGTAGTTTAAAAACTGTCGAGTACACAAGTGGAGCTACTCAAGTTTAAACTTTATTGAACATATTGGATCGTTCGCCTTCGCAATGTCCAACCTGTAAACGTGCATTGTCAGAGTTATCCCAATAATCGCACTCACCCTAACAGTACCGAGACAAGTTTATTTTAATCGCCGATTAATTTCCCAGACCTCGTTAGTCCGAACGTTTCTTTCCGCGCGAGTTTTCATAGCGGATTTTTCCCGCTCCTTTGATTTTAGACGTTAAATTGTACTTGCAAATTAGCTGCATACAAAACGAAATTTTACACTTTGTTCTGATATTGCCTTGCTTTAGTGTTGAAATCAAGCATTAGTGTCACAGCAACTAACGCCAATTAAGTTTAAATTGTTTTTTCTCCACATCAACATATCGTACGTGTATATGTTTCGTTTCCACTCAAATCCTTTCAATTTTACATGAACTTTATGTCTCGTTTTATAGTTTTTTTATGATACCTGTCAGAATCAAAATTTTAGGGTTTTTATTGGAAGTCTACTTTTATTCCTAAATGTAGAACAAAAATTTTTGAACAATCAGGTATCAACATCAGAAACATTTTACAGGTATTATATTTTATTTGTTTCATTGAAACAATCGGTATGTGACATTTGTGCTTGTGAAACATGTTTTAAAATCCTTTGTAACAGTGTAGGAAAAATTTGAGAAAGAATGAGGGGTAATTCGACCCCGAAATGCATCAATCGACATAGGCCTGGATTATTAAACGGGATTTATTAATTTTACACGGCACCGCCCTCGTCCTAATATCGTTTTATTATGATTAAAAAAAATTCGCTCCCGTTGCAGTGTGAGCGACGGAAACGGAATTTGTAAATTGACGCACGCCTTCGTGGTTTCCTTTAATTAAAGCGAAACTTCCTCCGCCAGGAACGTTAACGTCTCAGAGAAATTAAATGTGTGGATTACGTTTACTTTTGCACGTTACTTTTCGTACGCCGGACTATTTAAATGGTTATTTTAGAATTTAGGATATAACGATTTATTTTACGCAACGATATTTCGATTCTTCAAAGGAAGGAATCACTAATACCCTCCTGAGTACACACTTAAATCAAAACGACATGCGCGACCTCAGAGGAACCTCTATAAAAACAGAACCAAACGCGAATGTTAGTTTGAAGAAAAGCATTACCTACAACTGATGTGTTAGGTACAATTTTTAATTTAATAAACGGCGATTTCTTTAAATATAGAGAGGATTTATATATTTATTTCTTTGAGGAGTCTATTAAGAGAATTATTTTTTCTTCTTTTATAGGTGTAGGGGGCTTTGTAACTTAAGCAACTGACTCTGTGAAACTAGTAGGGACTATATTTAAACATCTAAGCAGAAGAAATAGTAATTTTTCCGTCAGTTGGCTGGTCTAATAGCCTCGGCAATATAAAACTCTCCGTCAAGAGTAATTGTACCCAAGGGTGTGCCTTGCTGCCATGTAAACAATCCACCCCAATATTCCGCCGGTCTTCTTCCATAGACAGATGGACATTTATTACAAAATAAAAAATGTATTAATGCAATTTTACCGCAGCATTAACAGTTCATTCAATTATAATTAAGGGTCAGGGAGGATCTCCAAATATAAGGTTGAGTCAAAAAATATCGCCACTCTCGATACATATTTTTTTTTAAAAGTGTATCATAGTTTATTTATGTGATATACCATTTTAAAGCAAATTCAATACAGTTCCAAAGTCTATAATCTCCACAACTTGTAAACAGTTTTTTAAAGACCTTGGAGCTTAATGAGGCACCACTAGAAAAAGGGGATGAATG